>OZ010793.1:404637660-405837660 GCA_963932465.1 Maratus speciosus | reverse complement strand
GTCCATATAGACAGATTAAAATCATAGAATGAATGATGTTGAAAGAGAAATTAGGAAGGATATAACATTCGAGGAAATTTTAGTACATGTAAGTGCATAAAATAAAGCGAACAATTTAAAAAAAAATTCTCCAAATAAAACTTTAATTAGAATTTTGAAAAGCTAGTTGCTACTTAAAATAGTGCATATTCATGCATAAATAAATGCATATGTTATTCATAATACTGTTTTAATAGAGAGAAATTATGTTTTTATTAAATGACTTTATGCATGATTTTAAATAAATGTTTATGAGAAATAAAATAAGACTTGTATTATTAATATCCCTTAAAATTAGTTAATAAAATATATAACTAAGCAACCATTGTCCTTTTTAATTATAAAGCAGTAAAATATAGGTAAAAATTAACATTTTTACCCACTGGCCACTGGCCAGTACACTGATTTTTTTCACTGGCCAGTTTTTTTTTAACCACTGGCCAGTAACAAAGTTATGTACGCTCCATACAAAATTATGTTTTTTCTAACTATAACTATCAACATTGTAATTTATTAATATCTTTCACTTACCATTCGATATAATTACATTCAACTTAAAGGGAAAAAAAAAAACTGGCATTAACATGTAACAGAAAAATATAACCAAGAAATTACTGCTTCCAAAATAAAAGTCAAACACATATTTGAAGATTTTTAGACATACTTAATGCAATGTATAAAAGAGACAAGAAAATGGAAATATATTTTAAGAATTATTTTATTAAAATCTTGAATATTTTATTTTTACTATTAATTGCAATGAAATAAATTTATAGCAAATTTTAAGAAAGGTTACAGCAGAGGTGGACCCCCCCCCCACACACACACACACACTAACTATGCATTTTTCTGCTACCATTTAACGAATTTCGCATTTTTTTCGCGATCTTTTGACGAAATCAGCGTTTTTTCCGCGATCTTTTGACGAAATTCACGTTTTTTCCGCGAAATTTGCATTTTTCCCACGATCTTTTGACGAAATTTGTGTTTTTCCCACGATTTTTTGACGAAAGTTGCGTTTTTTCCGCGATCTTTTCAAGAAATTAATGTTTTTTCGTTATTCTTTGACGGAATTGGGGTTTTTTCCTGCGAACGATTGACGAAATTGATTTTTTTCGGCAACCATATCGAAATTAGCGTTATTTTTATGTCCGAATTTTTGGACTGATGACAGAATTTTTTTTTTAATTTTCGGAACCGAATACCTTAAATTTTCGAAAAAATCGGGACAGAATCGCTCCTGCTGCTTTCTTTTCTTACATTCGGGAATCGCCGATCTGGACGCCGAAATTCTGAACGAATTCACCCCTTTCCTTCCTGGCATCGATGTTGCAACCATCGCGTTTGGCGAGTGGGGCCCATTGAGTTTGGCGAGTGAGGACAATAAAGATAATCGCCACGTTTTAAGTGTTACTCGACGCCTGGCGAGTGGCGAGTGCTAATTTTGTGCTATACAGTAAAAATAAAAAAAGATTGTTAATGTCAGTGTAAACCAGACAAAGCAATTGGTATGACCTTTTATTCCAATATTAATGTCCTCATTATTGAAAAATTGAGTTATATTGATTTCTACCTCAATTAAATGTCTTTAAAACTAATTAAAAAACACATCAAAATGTGTCGTTTATAATAAAAATGCTTCACTGTATAAAAGCCAATTTTGGCCAAAAAAGGCCAATTTTGGCCAAAAAAAGCCGGTTAAAACCAATAAAAGCCACCGGCGTGGCTTTTTTTAATTTTAGCCGGCTTTTTTTGCAACCCTGCTTATAGCGTCATAAAGCTCTGACCAATCAGATTCATTTCACGGTATCTACGCAGATTTTTTATTGGTCCATTTCCAAATCAAAACTTTTTTTTATATATAGAAGGATGTAAATAACACTCTACAAACAAATATATTATGTATTTAATATATGAAATGAAAGGGCATCATTACAAAACACAACATACTTTATTTAATTCATGGAATCGAATAGACTGTTGCCAAAACCGGAATCCAAAATATAATGAAATATTGATGCCAAATACAAATAAGACATAACAATTCTCCCCCACTAATGGAAGAGGCATACCTGGAAAGTACATAATTTTGAAAAATAATATAACATTGAGTAATACAAAAAATTTGCATGCTGGCAATGAGAAAATCTGTTCTCTGTTTATACTCATCAAAGATTCAGTCTCTGTAAAGGTTTTCGTATATGGGTCGAACGTCACAACCCTGTATTAGGTAGTTGTGGTGAAGTGGAATCTGTGCGTGGTTGAAGTTTAAGAGTCGTATTTAAGTTAGCATTAGGTTTGACATCTGGATTACTTATTCTGGAATTAACTTGTTCTGCATCTGGATTAATTTGAATTTCCTCGTTATCATTTGATGCACACGTTTCGGGTCTTACGGGAATTTCTCTTTGCTGCACATCATTGCTGAAAGTTACGGATGGTCGTTTCCGAGGAACAGGAGATGGTGTCAGGATAAGTGGATTCTGAATTGGAACTTCACATGCACGAAGTTGATTAAAATGCCGTTTGATGACATAACCGTCGTCCAATTCAATATGGTAGTGAACTTGTCCCAGGCGTTCAACTACAGTTCCATATTTCCATAAAACTGAGTTGGTGTAGTTTCTACATTGCACTCGAGAACCTACTCGAAAAGACTTGTCGAAGTATGGCTGAGGAGCTTTATTTTTAAAATATCCTTTCGTTTCACGCTTAAGAAGATCTAGTTTCGTTCTAAGATTTCTCCCCAACATTAATTCAGAAGGTGTTTTCCCGCAGGAAAGTGGAGTAGCTCTGTAGCGAAATAATAATTCGCATAACTTTTCTTGAAGAGTACCCGACTGGAATCGCATGCATTTCAATTTTGTTTTTAAAGTCTGGCAATATCTCTCTGCTTGACCGTTAGTTGCTGGATGACCAGGAGCTATAAATCCTTGTCGAATACCATTCCTGAGGCAAAAATCTATAAATTCTTTTGATTTAAAAATAAATGCCTTATCACTTACCAAAATTTCAGGCAATCCATGTCGACTAAATATTTCTCTAAGATAATGAATAGTTGATGTAGTATCTGGAGGTTTCTTCATTGAATAAATCTCAGGCCACTTTGATTTAGCATCGATCATCAATAGAAAAAAAGTGTCCCATTAGTGGTCCGGCATAATCCATATGAACTCGCTGCCAATTTTTTGTAGGCGCATCCCAGTTATGTATAGGAGCCTTTTGTGGATTTTTCTTAACGCCACAGCATTCTTTGCAACTCTTGACCAAATTTTCGATATCTGAATCAATATTCCTCCAATAGCAATAATTTCTAGCAAGCACTTTCATTTTTACTATTCCTACGTGCGTAGAATGAAGTTCCTGGAGAACGGCGGGTTGAAGTTTCTTGGGAATGATCACCCGCTGGCCTCTAAATAAAATACCTTCTTGTAAGGTTAACTCTGGATCACGAAGATTTAGATTCAAAACATTTTCTTTAATACTTGAAAGTCCTTCATCAAGAGCTGTTTCTCGTTTTATAGTAGAAGCGATCACAGTCTCGGTAGAGATATGGCGTATTACATTTTCTTGAAAAAGATATTCACCATCAATAGTTCGTATTTCTTGATCACTAATAGGTAGGGGATTTCGAGATAAATAATCTACATTGACATGTTCAGTTGACTTGCGATATTCGATTTCATAATCAAAATTTGATAAAAAATGTGCATAACGAAGCATCCTTGTAGCAGATAATATGGGGAGCTTCTTTTCTGGTTGTAAGAGGGTCATCATTGGTTTGTTATCTACTACCAATGTAAATTTTCTACCAAATATGTAGTCATAGAATTTTCTACAAGCCCAATAAACAGCTGTAGCTTCTCTGTCTAACTGGCTGTAATTCCTTTCTGCAGCTGTGAGGGATCTTTATGCAAATGCCTTTGCATTGGCCTTTGCATTTGCAAATGCATTGGCCTTTCACTTCCATCAGGCATTCTGTGAGAGAGTATATCAGATAACTCAAATGGATTGGCATCAGTTGCTAAAATAACAGGTAATTTGGACGTATATGGAATTAAAACTTTATCACTAGCAATTTCACATTTAGCCTTTATCCAAGCAGCTTCACACCTAGCAGTCCATCTAAATGGAGCATCTTTTCGTAAAAATTCATTTAATGGGCTAAGAATGGTTGAGGCATTGCTAATGAATTTTGAATAATACATAACAAGACCTAAAAATTTCTTTAATTCATCTACATTTTTCGGTCTAGCAGCATTTTGAATGGCCTTTACTTTTTCAGGAGATTTACTAAGTCCTTCAGAACTGATAATATGACCCAAATATTGCACCTTTTTCTCGAAGAATTTGCATTTATTAACATTGAGGTGAAGATTATATTTTCTAACCTTTTCGAAAACCTTAGTTAAACGATCTATACATTCCTCAAATGTTTTACCTTGAACAATTAAATCATCGAAATATGCGCTTACCCCATCTAAATCTTGTACAAATTGATCTATGAATGCATGGAATTCATTAGATGCTGTTTTAATTCCGAAAAATAAGCGCTTGGCTAAATATGTTCCACGATGTGTAGATATTGCTTGAACTTTCGCGCTCTCTTCATCCACTTCTAAATGTAGGTACGCTTTATAAATATCTAATGTGCAAAAATAAGATCCACCATGAAGTTTATTGAAAATATCCTCTATTTTTGGTATAGGGTGTCTTGAATCATGCAACTGTTTGTTTACAGTAACCTTGTAATCAGCACACAAACGTACTGAACCATCAGACTTAGGAATAACTACAAGTGGTGTTCCCCATTCAGAATGATCAACTTTTTCAAGTATTCCATCAGCTAAAAGTTTATCTAATTCAAGATCTACCTTTTCTTTTAGCGCATACAGGTACAGGTCGTGGTTTTAAATATACTGGCTTAGCATCATCGCGCAATTTTAAAGAGCATATATAATCTGGAACCTTGCCAACTCTCGGTTCAAAGACATCCGAATAATGCTTTAGAATATTATCAATTGAATGTTTGATGTTCTTGACTGGAATTTGATTTACATTGACTCTATCAGAATCGTTTAAATTGATTTTCAGGCTTCGAATCCAGTTTCTTCCTAGGATAGCATCTTTTCTTAAGTTAACTACATATAATTCTTCTATACATGAATAACCTTTATAATTTGCGTTTATTTTGACAACACCAACTAGTTTGAAAATATCACCCGTATAACTTCTAAAAAGTATACTTGTTTTCAGGATAGGGGCATTTATTTTAAGTTGTTTAAAATCATTAATATTCATAATACTAACACGGCTTCCTGAATCACATTCAAAACCAGCAGATTTCCCGTTTAATTGAATATTTACAAAAATTCTATCATCATTTTCTAGCGTATTTAAACGAATGTCCAGTATTTGACTTATTTGAAATGAACCGTGCTCGATGTTATCTAAATATTGAACTGAATTTTCAGTGTTAGATTTTCGCTTAATAAGTTTTGATATACAGACCTTCTCAATATGGCCGTTTTTCGAACAAAATTTACACTTCAACTTATTTTTTATTCGACAGTTTGAAGTTAAATGTCTGTTTCCGCAGCGCAAGCAAATGTTGTCTAAGCCTAACTCTTTCAAGTTTAAGTTACCTTTATTTCGACTAGCTGAACGATCATTTCTTCGATGATCTTTAGAACTTGATCTCTCTCTAAACCTTTTGTTATTTTCTTTAGAATAAGCATTTGTAACTTTATATACATTAGTTGTAGAGGAACTCTTATATATTTCTTTATTTTCGATTTTTGAAGCTTCGATTGCTAAAGAAATTTCTAGAGTTTGTTCAAATGAAATATTTGATTGCTGTAATATTTTTTCGCGAATGTCCGCATCATTTAAACCACGAATAAATTGAGCCCTTAGTAGCAGATTAATAATACCTTTAGAACAGTTAATATTTTCACAATTAGATTTAAATTCCGCGTTTTTAGAGAGTTCTTTTAAAGCAGTAACATAAAATTTATTGACTCACCTGGATGTTGTTTTCTACAAAAGAACTTATGCTGTTCAGTCAAGATATTTATTCTTTTACAAAGATGGTCTTTCAATAACTGCAGGATTTCGTCATAGGTTTTTGAAGCGGGTAAATCAGGTGCGGTGATATTAGACAATAGATGATAATATTTTGAACCCAATCAGTTAATAAGAATCATCTTCTTTGCTTCCGTAGTTTCTGGAGAAGGATCTGTAAGTCCTTTTAATTGATAGTAATTTTCTAGCCGTTGAACGTACTCATCAAAAGTCTCACAGGTTTCATCGTAACATTCAAAATGAAGATTTTGATTTTGAAGAATACCTTTGATATTTGAATGATTTTCATTTCTCTCCGGCGGCGGTGGCGATGTTGCATTTACTTTGAGTAGAAAATCATTTAGAGTTCGTATTAATTCGTTTATTTCCGTCATGGTTTATCTCGTCGCCAATTTATTATGTATTTAATATATGAAATGAAAGGGCATCATTGCGAAACATAACATACTTTATTTAGATAAAGTTAAAAATGCTATAAAAGTGATAGAAAATCTTTATTAAGATTGACGATCGTTTCTTTGCACAAACGGCAACATTTTCAAAATCATTCAATGATAGAAAATATTTTCACATAATTTAAAAACAATAAACATAGTAAACAATGTCACGCGACATGATGCATAATGAAAAACATTGTAAACATAAAATTAATTTAAAAGATTAGATTAGCTATTGGTGAGCGTGGATTAATTTTCAAAACAATAACATGGTAAACAATGTCACGAGACAACATGCATAATGAAAAGCATTGCAAAATATAAAATAAAAATAAAATTATCTTGGCTATTTGCGAGCGTGGATTAATTTCTACTATTGTTACTAAAATTACATAGCATCTCTTTCCAAATTTTAGGTAATTCTATGGACACTGAATCATTGCAAATATTCTTGTTGCGTAAAAATATTTATTGATTCTCGGATTATGGATGGTAAATAAAATCTTGATGTATAAATTAACTTGCTATTTTTAAAATCGATCTGTAAAGGTTCTTCGCTGTATAATCTGGCCAAAGCTGTGGTTCTTCTGTTGTATTTGATGTCTGCTATATGTTCTTTGATTCTAGTTTTAAGTTTTCTAGTTGTCATACCTATATAAAACTGCTTGGTTCCATCTTCTTTGGTGAAAGGTATTTCGTATACTCCCGATAACTGGTTTGACTCAATTGATACAATATCAATAAATACAATATCTCCCTAGTCGCATAACCTTCTATGAAATTAAGAAATATAGTATGCAAGAAAATAGATCCAATTGAGTCAAACCAGTTATCGAAAGTATACGAAATACCTTTCACCAAAGAAGATGGAACCAAGCAGTTTTATATAGGTATGACAACTAGAAAACTTAAAACTAGAATCAAAGAACATATAGCAGACATCAAATAAAACAGACGAACCACAGCTTTGGCCAGATTATACAGCGAAGAACCTTTACAGATCGATTTTAAAAATAGCAAGTTAATTTATACATCAAGATTTTATTTACCATCCATAATCCGAGAATCAATAGAGATATTTTTACGCAACAAGAATATTTGCAATGATTCAGTGTCCATAGAATTACCTAAAATTTGGAAAGAGATGCTATGTAATTTTAGTAACAATAGTAGAAATTAATCCACGCTCGCAAATAGCCAAGATAATTTTATTTTTATTTTATATTTTGCAATGCTTTTCATTATGCATGTTGTCTCGGGACATTGTTTACCATGTTATTGTTTTGAAAATTAATCCACGCTCACCAATAGCTAATCTAATCTTTTAAATTAATTTTATGTTTACAATGTTTTTCATTATGCATCATGTCGCGTGACATTGTTTACTATGTTTATTGTTTTTAAATTATGTGAAAATATTTTCTATCATTGAATGATTTTGAAAATGTTGCCGTTTGTGCAACGAAACGATCGTCAATCTTAATCAAGATTTTCTATCACTTTTATAGCATTTTTTAACTTTATCTGTTTATAAGTGATTATTATACATGTGTTTATATACTTTATTTAATTCATGAAATCGAATAGACTGTTGCCAAAACCGGAATCCAAAAGATAATGAAATATTGATGCCAAATACAAATAAGATATAACAAAATAGTTGCTATTAACATTGTGCTCAATCGGTATTACTTTGGTCCAACAAAACACGCATTTGTATATTGTCCATTAGCATTTGAAGTTACTAAAACAAATGTAAATAAAACATATTTCAGAAGTTCATCTGGGTTTTTTTTATAATTTTTACACCCATAAAATTCGATTTATATTTATTTTTCCCATTCTAGCATTAATATTCTTTTCTGAAATGTTTGCGACATCATCATTATGACGTCATAAGATTTTGGAATTTCTGCAGTAAGGAAATAAGAAATTGATACGATCATATAATTTTTATAACGACTGTAGTAACATGTAGAGTTTTTTAAAAATGTATATTTGTTACTAAACACTTGTTCGAAACAAGTAATATTTTCTATGCTAAATTCTGTTTTTAGCAAAAAATTTTGCCTCTCACGTGTATTTTAAAACTAAAGTTTAAATGCACATTAGCTTCTAGTTCAACTGTATCTGTCACTGCTGGATATAACAGAGAAATATTTGTAAAATTACAAATTTTAAATTGTGTCAGAAATGTAAACAAATATATAAATTCAATACGACCAAAAAAAAAAAAAAATCATGGAAGATTTCGTAATTTATTCATTTATTTTTCACAGAGAGTGATAAAATTATTTAAAATAACATTAAATTTAAAATTGTACAAATGTTTGAAGTTTAAAGATTTATTACGCACTGTTATTAAATAATTTTCACTTCAAGAAGAATCTTTGCTAAAAATGTTTCTGAAAATCTTTTATTATTTATTCCCATTAGCGGTAAGTTAATTGAAGTATTTATTTTATGTTATTCATTCAAATATTCCGTAAATTAGTGAATTCGTAGATCTAAACAATCGCGTCCAGACAATGTGCAGATAAAAATTAATTTGTTACTTTTATTGGTACTACTTGATTATCCGGTTGACCAAAAAACTATCGCCAAACTATAAGATTAAATGCCAATAATGGTTGATCGTAAATGTCACAATCTCTTAACATTAAACATGATACATGTGTTTGTTATGTCATCAAGTGACTTTTAATTCGACTTTTTACTTGTATTTTTACTTGTCCCCTTGCCACTCATGTTCAAAATCCTAACTGTTACTACTTGATTATCCCGTCGACAAATTTCGCTAAATTATGTAATTCGCCAAACTACTCGCCAAATTACACAAATTGACATAATTTTTATTTTAAATAACGAAAGAATAAATAAATTAGTAAAGCATGAATAAAAATACAAATAAAACGTCGAAGTAAAAATTACTTGATGACGTAACAAACACGTGTAACATGTTTATTGTCAAGTGAATGTGATATCTAGACGATCAGCCATCATTCGCATTTAATCTTATAGTTTGGCGATAGTTTTTTAGTCGACGGGATAATCAAGTAGTACCCAGTAATTTAACATTTAATACATAACATTGTTAAAAATGGTAAATAATATCAAATAAATTAATAAATATAATATAATAAATTAACTATAATAAATAAATAAATAAAACTATAAACAGTGAAAAAAAACTATAAACTGTAAAAAAAAAAAAAAAAAAAAAAAAAAAAAAAAAAAACTATATTACGTATATTATAGATCTTATTACGTATGATATCCTATGAAGTTGTCAAAAAATAAGAATTACGGTAATTAATATAATTGGCGCGATACTTGGCTCAGTTTTATCTGACCTGGGCCGGACAATACGTAAGTACCTTGATTGCAAAAAAATAGTTTCTAAATTTCCTTCTCTCGCTACGGGCCCTATAATATAAAAACAGTGTAAATATTGAAAAAAAAAATGCTTGCGTGTATGAAATAGTGAATAGGTTGACAGAAAATGCGCATGAATTTTTTCCACTTCTTGCCAAGATCATTTTCTCTATATTACCATGGTCAGTATGTATAACCGGAGAGATACATATATTATCATATTAGTAGCCAATTTGCTATTTCTTTCAGGCAACAATTAAAATGTCGTCACTAAAAAGTAACGTTACGTTACATAAGCTAGCCGTAAAACGAAACATCTGTATCATTGTGCAGTTTAATATTGATAATCTCTAATGCAATTTTTTAAACTTCTAAGCATCGCACATTTAAAATTTTTACACATTCGTATAGGGGGAAAAAAGTACTTTTAACAACAGTTTGCTTTTTAAACTGCATCTCAATTTATGTTTGAGATATTATTTTTTTGTAGTTTTTAATGCCATTTCTGTAATGGTGGCAACTAAAGTACTCCATCTCTGTAGAAAGTAAAGGAAAAACAGTTAGAAAATAGTATTATGTATCTATGTCTGTTTAACTGTATCTTTTTGTTGTCATTTTCTCATAACAAATGAAAAAAAAAATTTAATTAAAATACGTTCTATTTTGAAAAAAAAAAAAAAAAAAAAAAAAAAAAAAAAAAAAAAGAATGATTTCTCATAAAACATGGAGCTATTATAAACTATGTTTAAATTTAAGTATCCAAATTAATGTTACAAACAAATAAAATAATATGAATTATCAAATGACGATTTTTTTTTTTTTTTTTTTTTTTTTTGTCGAGTTTACGACATCGTTTTTTACTGGGTTTGTGTTTTATTCCTCGATAGTGACGTCATATGCATACTTTTATGTAGAAGTTGTTTAAGACTGGATCGTAAATGTGGAATTCTTCAGCGCATGCAAATGACATCATGTTATATAAAATAAAAGCGTGTATTTTAAGTCTTAAAACTGAAACATGTATTGTAGAAGTGCATCGTTTTCGCTCCAGCGGCTTAGAAATTCTACACAGGTGGAAAGGCTTCACTTTTGAAAATAACGCTTTAAATTACACACTGATAAAACGCAAAGTCTTACAAACAATAAGAGTGTGTTTATAGAAGAGCAGTGATCTTTAGGTTAAAATAATATTTGTTTCAAAGTTAGTCTAACCAATATAAGATAAAATTTTTATTGTGACTAATTCCGTAGGTTTATTATAAATTAAAGAAACAGTTCCTTCTTAAACATTTTCTTTCGTCAAAATTCGACGCATTCCACTTCGTAATAATAACAATAACTTTACTTTTTTTGCTTCATGGGGCGACACTAAATTCTGAAAAAGTGGCAATCTACAATCAAAATTCTGACATATTGTGCAAACTCTGATTGAAACTCTGACCATCTGGGAAGGTTAGAAACCAGTTTATTAGCCACCGTTTTGCAATTTCTTTCAGGCAACAATTAAAGTTTCGCCCTTATAAAATAACATTACGTTACATAAGCCAACTGTAAAACTAAGCAGATATATCATTACTGTTAAATACCGATAAACTGTACTGCAATTTTTTTTAACTTCTAAGCATCGCGCATTTTCATTTTTACACCTTTATATAGGGGAAAAAAGTAATTTTCACTGCAATTTGTTTGAAAACTGCATCTTAATTTATTTTTTATAATATTAATTATTTTGTAGTTTTTAAAGCCCTTTCTGTAACAATGGTAACTGAAGTACACCATTTCTGTAGAAAGTTAGAAAGTAAAAGGAAAATAGTAGATTACTATATCCTTTTGTTGACATTTTCTCATAACTGAAAAAAATATTAATTAAAATCCGTGCTATTTTGAAAAAATATAAATGAATGATTTATCATGAAACATGGAGGTATTATAAACTATATTTAATTTTAAGTCTTCATATTAATGTTAACAAATGAAAGCGTATGAATCATTAGATAGCCGATTTTTTTTGTCGAGTTTACGACATCGCTTTCAGCTGGATTGGTGTATTATTCCACGATTGTCACGTCCTATGCATACTTTTCTATAGATGTTGTTTAAGATTTTATCGTAAATGTAAAATTCTTCAGCGGATGCAAATAACGTCATTTTATATAAAATAAAAGCGTATATTTTAAGTCTTAAAACTGAAATGCGTTTTGTACTATACATCTATATACAATGCGTCTCATATTTTATAGACAACGGTTTTTTTACATTTTTCCAATTAAAAAAAAAAGAGTAACAATTTCAAAACAATTTATAATTATAAATAATAGCAAGACAATAATAATACTATACACAAATAATATTACACAACCACAGACTTTGTGAGAAAAATTAAAATTTAAATTTGACTGTCCCAAAAGTTTATAAGCAATTCATTTTTTTTTTTTTTTTTTTTTTTTTTTTTTTTTTTTTTTTTTTTTAGCATTCAAATGTTTAAGCTCTAATCACTTCAAAAATTAGATCAGGCATGCTCAAAACAAGAGTATGAAGAAGTTCTGACTTTAAAGAAAATCAACTTCGTTCAAATTTCAGCTTTATATCTTGAACCGTTGCAAATTGACGCCTTTTAGCATATACGTCTGTAGCTAATTTTCCCCAGAGGTTCTCTATTGAGCTCATGTCAAGACTAAGGGCTGGTCAGTTGATAACAGTTACTTGGTTTTGTCTAAACCACTGCATTGTAGAGTTGGACACGAGAATGGAGCAATGCTCTTGCTGGTACATCCAATTGCACTCCCCCCCCCACACACACACACACTATTAACTTCCCAAATGGAATTAACTGTACTTCAAGCCTTTTCTGGTAATCTGCGGAACTTTGACGACTTTTCAAAAAAACAATATGGGTTGTTTCATTATAAGAAAATGCTGCCCACACCATGAGTGAACCCCCTTCTTGTTGTCTACGAAAAAAAGTTCGTGGATTCTTGCGAATATCGTGCCATTAATATGCCCAACCATCGGGCAATTGAATTTCTTTTCATCACTGACAAGAAATCTCAACCATTCATCTGACCAATTCCTGTGATTTCGGGTCCACTGAACACAAGTGTCATTCTTTCGTTTTGTAAACGTTGACGAATGACGCGTTTTGCGAAAATCAAGAAATGTACTTGCTAGCTGTCGCCGATGGACCGTGGAAATTGGTACTGAAACGTTTACTTCTATAGAAACTAATCGTTCATACAGTTTCTGGGTTGAAGTTACAGTAAAACGCCGATAATTCGGGTTAATTGGGACCAGAGCCAATCCGAATTATCGAAAATCCGGATTATCCGGAGAATGAGAAAAAATGAAATAAAATAAAACATACTTACAGAAAATCACCTTTTTAAACATATTGAATATTTACAGACAGTAAAAATGTTTACCTTGTAATTATAAAGTTTGTAATCTTCTGCTGTGCCAGTTTTGTATACATTTTACGGGCCGCACGGTCACTCATCCGCTTGAGCATAAGTAGTTCGTTGGGTATAGTCTCCACCTAACGTTCAAAATAAACCATTAATTGTTCTAAATGAGACGTTGCTTCATTATGGCTAATAACTTTTGGTTGATCATCATTGATAATGGTGTTTTCGTCTGTATCATCTTTATTTTCAGTTTCTTCAGTTCTGCACAAAGCGATTATTTCGTCTCGTCATCTATAAGTGAGGAGTAACCTTCATCGTTTTCTGCTTCTAACCAATTGCTAATGTCGCTGATATCAACATCTGAGCAACCATCAATTTTTTTTAACATGCTCACAAAATCTTCAGGTGTAATTTCTCTTTCATTCTCGCTTATTCCTCCTTCTGGTTCAAGCTTATTATTCGAGAAATCACAATTTGCAGGCCATAAAGTCTTCCACGACTTTCGGAGAGTATTTTCAGCACCCTGATCCCAAGATTCAGCAATCATATAGATTACTTTCTTGATATTGATTGATTTGAGAATCTCTACCATTCCATGCTCTCCATCATCTTCTAAAAGTTCATTCAGCATTTGTCGTTCATAAACTTTCTTAATGTTCTGAAGAATCCCTTGATCTATTGGCTGTACAGCGCTGTCACATTAGGTGGTAAAAACTTTACCGTTATGTTTCCTTTTGTCAGTTGACTTTCTTCGGGGTATTTCGGGCATTATTAATTAGTAGGACAGCTTTGATGGGTAAGTTGCACGATTTTAAATATTTTGTAACACCCCGAACCATAAAATTGTCAAACTTAAAGTTATACATTATTGTTTCTTTGAAGGATAACATCAAAGAGTTTAAATAAGAATGCTTAAGGTATTCTTCTAAAGCTTTCAGAAAATATTTTTTTATTCAGAATACGTGGATGAATTAAATGAATGTTATGGAAATTTGCCGTTCGCGTCTCAAACTTGAAAAAAAAAATCGACCAGACCGATCCGAATTATCCGGAGATCCAAATTAACGGGGTCCGAATTAGCGGAGTTCCACTGTAATGTCAAAATTTCTCTGTCTTATCATTTAGTTGTTTTCTTTGGTCGTCTAGAACGAGATTTTCGGTAAATACCAACACTGCTGCATCCAGTTTTTGTTGAAATGTCCAGAAATTTCCATCCAGGAGCCTTTAAACGATAGATTTCGAAAATTTCCTTTTTGGAAAACTGCACATTACGAGGCATCTTTGCAATCAGTCGGAAACTGAAAGACAGATTAGATTTTATCTCGGAAAACTATTGCGTCACAAGTACATGACTTTGGAATATGCAAATTTTGGACATTAGTACTCAAATCAGCTTTTAACACCGGTTGTCTATATATTTTTGGGACAGAATATTTTTGTTTTTAATTTTTTATATTAAATCTATGACTGCTAAAAGTTACTTGAGTATTTTATTATTTTTATTTCATCATTATATATTTTCGTAATTTATTTCGTCTTTTTTACTCGTTTAGTTGGCTCTTAGATCCAAAAAATGGTTGTCTATAAACTGTTGGGACGCACTGTATATATATTCATAGTGGGCGACATTTAATTCTGAAAAACCAGAATTCCTGCTTCCTCTTAGTTCAACGATAATTTGGGCAGGGTTTGTGCTAAACCACGAGGTGTTCTATACCCGACCATGTTCTATACCCGACTATGCTTTTCGGCGGTTTTTGGTGAATTAAACACGCCGTTCTGTATATTATGTTTGAAACGATTTACATTTTTCTTGCTGCAGCCTCAACAAACAAATGGAAGAATATTGCCATTGAAAATGTAAAAAAAAAAGTCCTTCCGGCCAGTGCCGGGAGGAAGAGGTAGCTTTCATATTCCTTATTTTTAAAAAGCCAACTTATATTATTCAAACACACGAAGCTCAATTTAGTGGAAACCGAATATAGGAGATTCAATACTAATTTTTATGAATACTAAATCATTATGAATGAGAATTTCGCGAAATTAGTCAGCTTTATCCAAGCTGCTTTTATTTAAAGTAGCTTATATTTGACTGCCAAATTCGGCGATTTCTTAAAATGCCTGCCATTTTAAGACAACATGGTGGATGAGGCTAACCAGTGAACTTGGTCGAGACTTAGTAATTGCTGTGCACATGCTCACACACATCGGAAACGGTTGATACAAACGAGTGCTGTCGCAGGCAAAATATCAGATTTTTCAAAATGTCACCCACATTAGAAATTGAAATTGCCATATCTGAGCCATTTTTTAAGATAAAGACAAACAAAAAATGCTCCTGAATCCTTATATCAAGGTCAAATACTTAAGAAAGAAATCTTTTTCAATTTCTAATTTTTTTGCACCTCACTTTAAATATATATATTTTTAATTTAATGGCCGCCATTTTGAAACAAGATGTCTGATGAAGCTGGCCAGCGAACTTGGTCGAGGTATTGCTTATACTATCCACATGCCTTCTTCCATCGAAATAGGCGAATACGTGTGTTATCGCGTGACAAATACAAGATCGTTTCAAAGTGTTAGCCATGCTAGAAATTCAAAGTGCTATAATTCAAACATTTTTTCAGATATAAACAAAAGAACAAATTTTCAGAAACAAAAACTGCTCCAGAATCTTTGTATCAAGGCCAAACACATAAAAAAATCTTTTTCATTTTCCAATTTTTTAATACTTCATTTTAAATTTTAAATTACATTTTTTTAAATGGGAACCCTTTTGAAACAAGATGGCTAATGAAGCTGGCCAACGAACTCGGTCGAGACATTGGTATGTACTATGTACAGACCAAATTACATCCAAATCAGTTCATAAATAC
The DNA here is from genome assembly GCA_963932465.1 of Maratus speciosus. Lineage (NCBI taxonomy): Eukaryota > Metazoa > Arthropoda > Arachnida > Araneae > Salticidae > Maratus > Maratus speciosus. The sequence goes on along the minus strand of OZ010793.1, from coordinate 405,821,445 downwards.
GCCTGTTATCACGTGACAAAAATCAGGTCGTTTTTTAATGTCAGCGACAATAGAAATTCAAAATGCTATAACTCAGCCATTTTTTTAGATATAGACGAAACAAAACCTGTTCCGGAATCTTTGTATTAAGATCAAACACATACAAAAAAATCTTTTTCATTTTCCAATTTTTTGGTATCTCATTTTAAATTTTAAATTTTTAAAAATTTTTAAATGGCCGCCATTAGGAAACAAGATGGCGGATGAAGTTGGCCAACGAACTCGGTCGAGATATTTGTATGTACTATGTACACACCAAGGTACATCCAAATCGGTTCATAAATACGCCTGTTATTACGTGACAAAATTCAGGACGTTTCAAAATGTCAGCCACGCTAGAAATTCAAAATGCTATAACTCAGCCATTTTTTAAGATATAGACGAAACAAAAACTGCTTCCGAATTTTTTTATCAAGGTCAAACACATAAGAAAAAATTATTTTTTCAAATTTTAATTTTTTGGTACCAAATTTCAAATTTAAATTTTTCTTAAAAATTTAAATGGCCGCTATTTAGAAACAAGATGGCGGCTGAAGCTGGCCAACGAACTCGGTCCAGACATTGGTATGTACTATGTATAAACGAAGTTACATCCAAATCGGTTCATAAATACGCCTTTTATCGCGTGACAAAATTCAGGACGTTTCAAAATGTCAGCCACGCTAGAAATTCAAAATGCTATAACTCAGCCATTTTTTAAGATATAGACGAAACAAAAACTGCTCCGGAGTCTTTGTATAAAGGTCAAATACATAAAAAAAAATATTTTTCCATTTTCAATTTCTTGGTACCATATTTCAAATTTTAAATTTCTTTAAAAATTTTAAATGGCCGCCATTTTGAAACAAAATGGCGGATGAAGCAGGCCAACGAACTTGGTCGAGACATTGGTATGTACTGCCATTGAAAATTTGCCATGAAAATTTGCCAAAGACTGCCATGTACACACCGAATTACATCCAAATCGGTTCATAAATACGAGAGTTACAGTGTGACATAGGTCAGATATATATATATATATATATATGGACATATATATATATATATATATATATATTAATTTTGAACGGAGGGTGGTTTCGGGGTCTAGGGGTCATGATCGATGAAAATATACCAAAATTTTTTGAAATCGCTTTCCTCCGAACGGCTGCAATAGGTAGCTTTTTGTAATGAAAGCTACCTAAAATACAGATGGAAAAATAGGTGGATTTAAGGATTTTTTTTTTTTTTTTTTTAGTCACTGAAGAGTATAGTGCGTTGGAGTATAGTACGAGTGGCGACATACCGGATATAGCTTTTGATTGGTTGGTTGATTTTTGACGGCCGATTATCTACACTAGGGATATAGGCCCGAGGGGGGGAGTGCCCTCCGTGGGGGTCTTTCTAAGGGAACCTAACCCGTATTTACGCATGGAAATCCATGGCTCGAAGAAAACCACGAAAACTCCAAACGATTAGGCCCACGGGCGCGATTGTGATCGAACCCAGCACCTCCCGTCTACCAGCTTCGAGAGGAGAACCTCTCAGCCACTGGTGGGGACCTTTGATTGGAAAAAACGATTTTGGACAAAATAATTCTAAGAATAATTTAAGAATTCGATTATTTTATTTTATAGGGTGATCAAAAATATTATCTTTTTATTGAATTTGTTGTTGGTCTCCTAACGGGGCTAGTGATCAAACCTTAGCTGAAACGTATTTGTTCAAATTTGTTATTTATATCCCTTAAGTTCCTGAAAAATGCGTCAAGTATCTCTCTGTTCGACTAAGCGTCTAAATTGAAAATTAAAATGACTTCTGGCTACACAGTGTATATTAAACTAAAAAATATTTTATTTGACTGTTATCTGCTGATGAGAGTTTTATAAAATTTTATTGTATGTTTTTTATTTATTTTTTACTTAAATTCATATATTTAGGGAACGGTTCTAAGTACAACCACTCACCGCAGGTAGATCGATGTTGTTGTACTTCGAGCCATTCACATTGTTTTAGAAAAATGTTTCTCTTCGGTATGATTTCCAATTTTAAATATATATGATACTTCCAATGAGAAATAAACACTAATAAACATGCATTCACGTTAATTTAAAAGTTTTAAAAGTGACAATTGAGTTTTTCTCCAACAAAAATTACCCTAGGTTCAAAGGTCTCATCTACACGTAAAAACGAATAAAGTTCATGATATCACGAAAACATACTTTATATACATAATAAAATGTCTTCGAAATATTTACTTTGTGAGAGTTCATAATTTGTCAATAGGCAAATTGTGTAATTCATATTAATTCTTTCCTAAAAAATAAAATTACCATTTCATCGAAAGCATTCAAATATTTAATACTGAATGTATAAATATATCGAATTGTGTTAGAATGTGTTATAATGTGAAATGTAAAAGTATAGTATTTTTTATCACCCTGTAGGAAAAACGCTCGAAATCTTAAATTATTCTTAGCATTCTTTTGTCCTAAAATGTTTCCGTCAATCAAATACCATACCCAGTCACTGAGCTCCATATATAACAAGAGTTCTGGGTCGGCGGTCAGAAGCTTGTAAGGCAAATGAAGCATAAAAGACAAAGGTAAAAAATAGTCTGCCTTATCAATGTTAGATATTAATGGTTTCATTTACTATTGTCCTAATTTATGCTTTTCTAATTGGCTATACTTATCAAATCAATAAATGCTTCTCTAATCCTGTAAGGAAATGCGATAAACAGCATTTTTTGCCATGAATGCGAACTAAAATTATCGTCACTGTATCCTTCCGCTCTAACTGCTGAAATCATGTCGGGAAATAGGAAGACGGTTCTAGTATATGGAGCTGAGTTAGTGTATCCTGTATGTCGCCACACTCATATAAAGGCGCTATATTCCTTAATGACTTTTTTTTTTAAATCTCTAAATCCAATAATATTCCCATATGTAATTTTTTTTTATAAATTTAGAATAGTAATATTCTTTTATTTGTTTATCGGGGTGGCAGTAAGAAAAAATGTAAACCGTATCGTACGTAATATATATAGCGGCATGCTCTTTTAAATTGTTATTATAATTTTAGACGTTTAAAAAGCAGTTTACTACATTCGCACTTTATTTCAAAATTACGAACGACGCGCCCTGATATCCCAAAAGTAACAGAATGTTCACTCTACAGACGTAATATATATTTTTTAACATCATCAATCAATCACCTAGACACTAATTCGAAAGTCTCTAACCAGAGGAACTATTCAATTAAATGGGTTATCATCTATATCTGATATACTACAGGGGTGCCACAGGCGACTATTTTTTAATTCTATCTCGCAGCAATTTTTAAAACAGAAATTTTTCGCATACACTTTAACAATATCTGCAGGAGAATTAATATACTTTAAAATTAATTTTCTTAAAATATAGTTCAGGCAACAGAGACCGTATAGGGGCTCTACATAGCAAAATTTATGGTAGTTCTGGAAAAAGGCTTACTATATGTTTTTGGGGTCGCTGAATCCGAATTTTTAAAAGCCCACCAAAATCTCCCCCGGCAACCCCCCTCCCCCTCCCCCGCCAAATTTTGGTAAAATGTCCCCCAAAAAGGTTTTTATTAAAAAAAAATCAATTTTTTTTTTATTGTATTAGGGAAAAAGTATCTAGAAATTCAGAAAGTAGACAAAATTTTCACCAAATTAGATGTATGACATTATGACTTAGGATGAAGGGGAAGGGGGGATCTGCCTCGGAACATGCGCCGCGGTGCTGCGTGGACTAAGTTGCGCAATTCCACATAACCACTCACACGTTTACATTCGCCCTCCCATCTCCCCTCCGAACTTTCTCTATAAGGCTTACCTTCAGTTTTTTGGGTCGCTGAATCGGAATTTTTAACTTACCCCCAACATTTCCTCACCCCACCCCCAAAATAGTTGTTTTTAAATTATTTTTTTTTATCTTTTAGGGGAAAACTAGGTAGAATTTCGGAAAGTAGACAAAATTTGCAACAAATAGGATACATGACATTACGACGTAGGATGAACGGGGAGGGAAAGGGCTGCCTCGGAACATACACTGCGGCGCTATGTGCACTAAGTTATGCAAGTCCAGGTAAAAGGGGATTTTACCTGGCAAAATTAATAGTTCTGAATTTCGGCTCACTTTATGTTTTTTGGGTCGCTGAATCCGAATTTGTAACTTCCCACCAAAATTTCCCCCGGCAAACCTCCAAAAAATTGGTTTTGAGAACAGCGCTTTGGAATGTTCCGAGGCAGCCCCCTCTCTCCCCGTTTATCATACGCCATAATGTCATATATCCTATTTGCAATTGTTTTCAATTTGTTTACTTTCTGAATTTCTACATAGTTTTCCCATAAAACAACGAAAAATTTAATTTAAAAACAACTAATTTTTTTTTTGTGTGTGTGGGGGGGGGGGGGGAGTTCGGAGGGGAAGATTTGGGGAGCAAGTTAAAAATTCGGATTCGGTGACCCAAAAAACTTAAATTAAACATTATAGAGAAAGATCGGGGGGGAAATGGGAGGGCGAATGTAAACGTGTGAGTGGTTAAGTGGAATTGCGCAACTTAGTCCACGCAGCACCGCGGCGGATGTTCCGAAGTAGATCTCCCCTTCCCCTTCATCTTAAGTCTTAATGTCATATGTCTAATTTGTTGCAAATTTTGTCTACTTCCTGAATTTCTAGATACTTTTTCCCTAAAACAATAAAAAAATTCTTAAATAATTTTTTTAATAAAAACCTTTTTTGGGGGCATGTTACAAAAATTTTGGGGGGGGGGGTGTTGCCGGGGAAAATTTTGGTCGGAAGTTAGAAATTCGGATTCAGCGACCTAAAAAACATAAAGTAAGCCAATTTCCAGAACTACCATTAATTTTGCCAGGTAAAATCTCCTATTGCCTGGACTAATAGTGATGCGAATAGAATATAAAAATGGCATCCCTGTACTACTATCTTCTTAATTAATCGTTTTAATTAATCATATCACTGCTCATTTTTTATTTATTATACGCAATTTTTGTATAAATTTTTGAATAGATAGATAAGCTTTTATAAATTGATGTGATTTCTAGCTGTTTAATTAATGAATTTCCAACTGTAAAACGTTCAAAGATTCTTTAATGAAAATATTTCCTTCTCTTCCAGTTTCGAAAATCACAAATATCATTTTGGATTGTATGTATAATAGGAATAATTAATTTAAGTAAGTATTCGCTAGTGATAATAATATATTTACAATACTTTTTATTCGCACCTTTTAAAATAAATTTCTCATTTGATGTTCGTTCTATAAAATACAAAAAAAGAAAAAAAAATACAATTTAAAAAAGTCCTTCCGGCCAGTGCCGGGAGGAAGAAGTAGCTTTCATATTCCTTATTTTAAAAAAGCCAACTTATATTATTCAAACACACGAAGCTCAATTAAGTGGAAACCGAATGTAGGAGATTCAATACTAATTTTTATCAATACTAAATCATTATGAATGAGAATTTCGCAAAATTAGTCAGCTTTATCCAAGCTGCTTTTATTTAAAGTAACTTATATTTCGCTGACAAATTCGGCGATTTCTTAATGTGCCTGCCATTTTAAGACAACATGGTGGATGAGGCTAACCAGTGAACTTGGTCGAGACCTTAGTAATTGCTGTGCACATGCTCACTCACATCGGAATCGGTTGATACATACGAGTGCTGTCGCAGGCAAAAAATCAGATTTTTCAAAATGTCACCCACGTTAGAAATTGAAACTGCTATATTTGAGCCATTTTTTAAGATAAAGACAAACAAAAAATGCTCCTGAATCCTTATATCAAGGTCAAATACTTAAGAAAAAACCTTTTTCAATTTCTAATTTTTTTGCACTTTAAATATATATATTTTTAATTTAATGGCCGCCATTTTGAAACACGATGGCTGATGAAGCTGGCCAGCGAACTCGGTCGAGATATTGATGTATACTATCCACATCCCTTCTTCCATCGAAATAGGCGAATACGTGTGGTATCGCGAGACAAATACAAGATCGTTTCAAAGTGTTAGCCATGATAGAAATTTAAAATGCTATAATTCAACCACTTTTTAAGATATAAACAAAAGAACAAATTTTCAGAAACAAAAACTGCTCCAGAATCTTTGTATCAAGGCCAAACACATAAAAAAAATCTTTTTTAATTTCCAATTTTTTAATACCTCATTTTAAATTTTAAATTACATTTTTTTTTTAAATGGCAACCATTTTGAAACAAGATGGCGAATGAAGCTGGCCAACAAACTCGGTCGAAACATTGGTATGTACTATGTACAGACCAAGTTACATTCAAATCGGTTCATAAATACGCCTGTTATTGCGTGACAAAAATCAGGGCGTTTCAAAATGTCAGTCACGCTAGAAATTCAAAATGCTATAACTCAGCCATTTTTTAAGATATAGACGAAACAAAAACTACTCCCGAATCTTTTTATCGAGGTCAAACACATAAGAAAAAAATATTTTTTTCAATTTTCAATTTTTGGTACCACATTTCAAATTTAAATTTTTCTTAAAATTTTAAATGGCCGCCATTTTTAAACAAAATGGCGGATGAAGCTGGCCAACGAACTCGGTCGAGACATTGGTCTGTACTATGTATAAACGAAGTTACATCCAAATCGGTTCATAAATACGCCTTTTATGGAATGACAAAATTCAGGACGTTTCAAAATGTCAGCTTCGCTAGAAATTCAAAATGCTATAACTCAGCCATTTTTTAAGATATAGACAAAACAAAAACTGCTACGGAGTCTTTGTATAAAGGTCAAATACACAAGAAAAAAATATTTTTCCATTTTCAATTTTTTGGTACCACATTTTAAATTTAAAAATTTTTTAAAATTTTTAAATGGCAGCCATTTTTAAACAAAATGGCGGATGAAGCTGGCCAACGAACTTGGTCGAGACATTGGTATGTACTATGTACACACCGAATTACATCCAAATCGGTTCATAAAAAGTCCTTCCGGCCAGTGCCGGGAGGAAGAGGTAGCTTTCATAATCCTTATTTTAAAAAAGCCAACTTATATCATGCAAACACACGAAGCTCAATTTAGTGGAAACCGGATATAGGAGATTCAATACTAATTTTTATCAATATAATGAATGAGAATTTCGCGAAATTAGTCAGCTTTATCCAAGCTGCTTTTCTTTAAAGTAACTTATATTTGGCTGCCAAATTCGGCAATTTCTTAAAGTACCTGTCATTTTAAAACAACATGGTGGATGAGGCTAACCAGTGAACTTGGTCGAGACCTTAGTAATTGCTGTGCACATGCTCACTCACATCGGAATCGGTTAATGTATACGAGTGCTATCGCATGCAAAAAATCAGATTTTTCAAAATGTCACCCACAATAGAAATTGAAACTGCTATATCTGAGCCATTTTTTAAGGTAAAGACAAACAAAAAATGCTCCTGAATCCTTATATCAAGATCAAATACTTAAGAAAGAAACCTTTTTCAATTTCTAATTTTTTTGCACCTCACTTTAAAAAAAATATATTTTTTAATTTAATGGCCGCCATTTTGAAGCAAGATGGCTGATGAATCTGGCCAGCGAACTTGGTCGAGGTGTTGATGTATACTATCCACATGCTATCTTACATCGAAATAGGCGAATACGTGTGTTATCGCGTGACAAATACAAGATCGTTTCAAAATGTTAGCCATGCTAGAAATTCAAAGTGCTATAAATCAACCATTTTTTAAGATATCAACAAAAGAACAAATTTTCTGAAACAAAAACTGCTCCGGAATCTTTGTATCAAGGCCAAACACATAAAAAAAATCTTTTTCATTTTCCAATTTTTTAATGCCTCATTTTGAATTTTAAATTTAATTTTTTTTTAAATGGCAACCCTTTTGAAACAAGATGGCGAATGAAGCTGGCCAACGAACTCGGTCGAGACATTGGTATGTACTATGTACAGACCAAGTTACATTCAAATCGGTTCATAAATACGCCTGTTATCGCGTGACAAAAATCAGGTCGTTTTAAAATGTCAGCCACAATAGAAATTCAAAATGTTATAACTCAGCCATTTTTTTAGATGTAGACGAAACAAAACTGTTCCGGAATCTTTGTATCAAGGTCGAACACATACAAAAAAAATCTTTTTCATTTTCCAATTTTTTGGTATCTCATTTAAATTTTTTTATTTTTTAATTTTTTTAAATGGCCGCCATTTTGAAACAAGATGGCGGATGAAGCTGGCCAACGAACTCGGTCGAGATATTTGTATGTACTATGTACACACCAAGGTACATCCAAGTCGGTCCATAAATACGCCTGTTATTACGTGAGAAAAATCAGGACGTTTCAAAATGTCAGCCACGCTAGAAATTCAAAATGCTATAACTCAGCCATTTCTTAAGATATAGACGAAACAAAAACTGCTCCCGAATCTTTTTATCAAGGTCAAACACATAAGAAGAAAATATTTTTTCAATTTTCAATTTTTGGTACCACATTTCAAATTTAAATTTTTCTTAAAAATTTAAATGGCCGCCATTTTTAAACAAGATGGCGGGTGAAGCTGGCCAACGAACCCGGTCGAGACATTGGTATGTACTATATATAAACGAAGTTACATCCAAATCGGTTCATAAATACGCCTTTTATCGCGTGACAAAATTCAGGACGCTTCAAAATGTGAGTTACGCTAGAAATTCAAAATGCTATAACTCAGCCATTTTTTAAGATATAGACTAAACAAAAACTGCTCCTAAATCTTTGTATAAAGGTCAAATACATAAGAAAAAAATATTTTTCATTTTCAATTTTTTGGTACCACATTTCAAATTTTAAATTTTTTAAAAAATTTTAAATGGCCGCCATTTTGAAACAAAATGGCGGATGAAGCTGGCCAACGAACTCGGTCGAGAGATTGGTATGTACTATGTACACACCGAATTACATCCAAATCGGTTCATAAATACGCCTTTTATCGCGTGACAAAATTCAGGACGTTTCAAAATGTCAGCCACGCTAGAAATTCAAAATGCTATAACTCAGCCATTTTTTAAGATATAGACAAAACAAAAACTGCTCCAGAATCTATGTATAAAGGTCAAATACATAAGAAAAAAATATTTTTCCATTTTTAATTTTTTGGTACCACATTTCAAGTTTTAAATGTTTTTAAAAATTTTAAATGGCCGCCATTTTGAAACAAAACGGCGGATGAAGCTGGCCAACGAACTCGGTCGAGACATTGGTATGTACTATGTACACACCGAATCACATCGAAATCGGTTCATAATTACGGGAGTTACAGTGTGACATATGTCAGATATATATATATATATATATATATATATATCCAAAACCAAACCAAAAATTCGAAACCACGGAACTGAACCAACAATAAATAAACTAAACCAAATGACAACTACAAAATAACTAAAAACAGCTAACTTTAAAAACAACATACTTTAAAAACAACATACTTTAAAAACAACATACTTTAAAAACAGCAAACTTTAAAAACATTCAAACTAAAACCAGAAGAAATTGAAACCATGGAGACAGGCCGGCATGCACTTGCGACATGCAACTGCGGGGTTAAAACCAGTTTTTATGTGCACAACGCTCCCCAAACAACCTGTCAAGACCAAAAAAAAACTAACAAATCGAATGAGCTGCCTAAGACCCATCGAAAACAAACAACTGAACATGAAACACCAAACAATCGTGCACGCAAACCCTGAACAGTCAAAGCCACGGTTACTCCTCTCTTCGCATCCACATTACCTCTAAATCTCTGCGATAAGTCTTACACTTTACGAAATTTCGTAGCAGACTCTTCAAAAATCTCTCAGGATAGCCATGGCGCAATGCCAGAATATACCAATTGTAAAGTTCTTCAATTTTTTCCCCAGTATTTGATGTCAATCTATCTATACGGTTTAACCCGTTAATAAAAATATTTCTATATATTGAGATATGCACATTTGATCCAAAATTTAAGATTTTCATAGTTTCAAAATTAAAGCCTTTTCGTTTATCATATATATCTGTTTTTATCTCACCATTTTTTATCTCGATATTAATGTCTAAATAGTTGACCATGTTTTTACTTTTTGACTCCAATTTCAAATTTAAACCTCTAGGATAGCAATCAAATTTTTCTTTTTTCACATCATTGCATCTGACTATTAAAACGTCATCAATGTAACGAAAGCACTTCATATCCTCATTTATATCAATTTGTTCCTCATACATATATAAGTAGATATCGGCTAAAATCGAACTACAACTTCCCCCCATTGGAATACCTCTAACTTGTTTGTAAACAATTTTCCCGTCATATAAGTAGTTCTCACTCACTACAAAGTTAAACAAATTAGTAAACCATTCCTGTCCGATATTTGAGGAATTATATTTACTAAAAAACTCCATAATTTTTATTTTAAGATTGTCCAAATCTATACTATTATACAGATCTTCAAAATCATACGCTGTTAAACTTGAAATGTTTTTCATTAGATTTAAATGTTTAATTAACTCAAAGCTGTTTTTTATTATACAAGCCGGTTTATCTTTCAATACTTCATCAAAAATCTCTTTTAATAAATTCAACAATTTTTTATTACAATTTTCCAAATATGAACCGAAACCACATGTAATAGCTCTAAAAGCAACCGGATCTTTATGAAACTTTGGAACCATTACCAAATATGGAAAGCTAGTACTATTTTGCTTTATTTTAATTTTTTTGTAATATGCTTTTACTCTATTACTAATAACTTGTTTATTTGATTTGACAATTTCATAGTTTATTTCATTACCATAAGCCTCCCTGAGTAATTTACCATATAATGTTTTACAAATAATTGCGTAATTTTTGTTAGCTTTATCTATATACGTAATTATAAATTTATTCTGCAATTCTGTTATAGATTCTCTCAAATCCTTATAATACTTTACCGAAACCCCCTCAGAGTTACTCTCAAAATTTCTACTGATATCTTTTAAAATATGATACTTCCATTCCTCGAAAACGCCAGCTGGCAAATTGTATTTATAAACTAATTTTTGAATAAAAATATCTAAGTTCATATTCAAGCGTTTTTTTGCCATATTTCTTGTTAATACTCTCTTAATCCTGTAACTCGTTCCGTATTTCATGATTTCATTCAAATTCTTATTATGTACAATATCCAAACTACCCGTTAATACGTGTCCGTATGTTGGATTTATATATTCGTTGAATTTCACTTCGTGACAATAGCAAACACTATTATCGATACTTTTTTTCAAATCCTTTGCATAGTCGTTATAATTATATATGAGTCTGCCCATCGGTTTAACATATTTAAAAGCCTTAAAAATCTCTATATTTTTATCCGGCAGCAGTCTATTATACTTATTTAAAACATTATTAATGTTAACACCTTTTAGATGTGACCCCATGTAATCCAAGACACAGTATATTTTGTTATTTTCGGCATCTTTTTCATACATGCTCTTTACATAACTATCTAAATTTTGTTTTCTTATTCTGAATCTCAATAGATCTAGAGCCATGTCAATATTGTTGTTACCCGTTTTTTTATGTAAATTCCTCAAAAGTTCTGGTATCATTTTCTTTTTGACATTAAATATAATGTTTTTAATTACTGATTCGTTATCGTTTGAGTTGTAATTTTCGATAACTTTTTCGACATCCTTGCAACATTTTAATTTCTTTAATTCAACATTTGTCCTATGATTTTTATCCCTGTCATAATCCATTATATGTTTTGTCCTTTCATAGATTGAGACATCCAATAATTTTTCTCTAAAATTCCTTATTACATTACTTTGATCGAACTTTACATTCATTCCATATGGGTATACCGTACCATACTTTACCATCATATTTCTTTCACTGATTAATCTTTCAGTTTTATTAGGAACAATTTTCAATATAGAAATCTCAATATTATCAATTCCATGCCTATCAAAATGTGTAATCTCAATTTCTTGTTCCTCCTTACCACTTTTTTGTTTTCTTATGTCGTTCTTATGGTTGTTAATTCTTATATTCAAAGGAGTTGAAGTTTGTCCTATGTACGACATATTACAAACTCTACATCTCAGTCTGTAGACACAGTTGTAAACCTTGCAGAATTTTAAATACTCTCCATTATCATTAACCTCTACTAAACCCCCGGCACATACACACACTTTACAACGTTTATCTGTACAAGTTTTTAAATTCAGTTCGCCCAGACCATCTTCACCTTTTAGTTTTTTGTTATAAAAACATTTGGTTTTATATTTGACTATGTTCTTCTCACCTCTACCACCATTTTTTAATTTTTTTAAACATTGGGCCACGTTACTGTTATAGAAAATCCTTGTTTTATATCTCAAACTTCCATAGTCAGTGTAATTGGCACTATCATTTTTCAAGGAACAATTCAACATACATTTTTTAATATATTTTTCACCTATCTTAAAATTTTTATTTATTTTTTTATTTATATAAACATTAACCTTACTTCGTGTCTCCCCGTAGCAACAACAATCATCATTACACTCTTCGCCACTATAACCAACTTTATAGCCTAAGTCATGGTCGCAGTCTAACGATCCACCCCCTACCATACAATTGGGAGCCGACCGGGCACTACGGTCTTTTTTATAAAACCATATCTTGCCGGTACCATTTTCATTAATATTTTTCATTTTCATAATGTTTTTTAAATTCGTGAAAAATTGTTTTTAACCATGAAACTTCACACCCATTACCTACAAACAAACGCTTTATATCAAACAATACAATAGCCATTTTACCGTACAGCGCCATTTCCACCAAAATGTCCACTCCAAATCTACAAATTACAACAAGGGAGACAACTAAAGCAGGCCAAAAATACAAGATAAAAATAAACATTTTAAACAACTATAAACATAACATATATAACTTACAACACAAAAGCAATTATTAAATTTTACACGAACAATCATTACGAACCGAAGTTCCCAAAATCATATATACTAAGTACAAGCAAACCCGACACATGCCCGATGATTCGCCTATACTCAAATCCAACCAACTCATAACTGTCGCCAAAATATATACTTAATATGACCCGCAAAAGCAGTAGACTCGCCATCTTACTTCACAGATCAAAAATATCCAAAACCAAACCAAAAATTCGAAACCACGGAACTGAACCAACAATAAATAAACTAAACCAAATGACAACTACAAAATAACTAAAAACAGCTAACTTTAAAAACAACATACTTTAAAAACAACATACTTTAAAAACAACATACTTTAAAAACAGCAAACTTTAAAAACATTCAAACTAAAACCAGAAGAAATTGAAACCATGGAGACAGGCCGGCATGCACTTGCGACATGCAACTGCGGGGTTAAAACCAGTTTTTATGTGCACAACGCTCCCCAAACAACCTGTCAAGACCAAAAAAAAACTAACAAATCGAATGAGCTGCCTAAGACCCATCGAAAACAAACAACTGAACATGAAACACCAAACAATCGTGCACGCAAACCCTGAACAGTCAAAGCCACGGTTACTCCTCTCTTCGCATCCACATTACCTCTAAATCTCTGCGATAAGTCTTACACTTTACGAAATTTCGTAGCAGACTCTTCAAAAATCTCTCAGGATAGCCATGGCGCAATGCCAGAATATACCAATTGTAAAGTTCTTCAATTTTTTCCCCAGTATTTGATGTCAATCTATCTATACGGTTTAACCCGTTAATAAAAATATTTCTATATATTGAGATATGCACATTTGATCCAAAATTTAAGATTTTCATAGTTTCAAAATTAAAGCCTTTTCGTTTATCATATATATCTGTTTTTATCTCACCATTTTTTATCTCGATATTAATGTCTAAATAGTTGACCATGTTTTTACTTTTTGACTCCAATTTCAAATTTAAACCTCTAGGATAGCAATCAAATTTTTCTTTTTTCACATCATTGCATCTGACTATTAAAACGTCATCAATGTAACGAAAGCACTTCATATCCTCATTTATATCAATTTGTTCCTCATACATATATAAGTAGATATCGGCTAAAATCGAACTACAACTTCCCCCCATTGGAATACCTCTAACTTGTTTGTAAACAATTTTCCCGTCATATAAGTAGTTCTCACTCACTACAAAGTTAAACAAATTAGTAAACCATTCCTGTCCGATATTTGAGGAATTATATTTACTAAAAAACTCCATAATTTTTATTTTAAGATTGTCCAAATCTATACTATTATACAGATCTTCAAAATCATACGCTGTTAAACTTGAAATGTTTTTCATTAGATTTAAATGTTTAATTAACTCAAAGCTGTTTTTTATTATACAAGCCGGTTTATCTTTCAATACTTCATCAAAAATCTCTTTTAATAAATTCAACAATTTTTTATTACAATTTTCCAAATATGAACCGAAACCACATGTAATAGCTCTAAAAGCAACCGGATCTTTATGAAACTTTGGAACCATTACCAAATATGGAAAGCTAGTACTATTTTGCTTTATTTTAATTTTTTTGTAATATGCTTTTACTCTATTACTAATAACTTGTTTATTTGATTTGACAATTTCATAGTTTATTTCATTACCATAAGCCTCCCTGAGTAATTTACCATATAATGTTTTACAAATAATTGCGTAATTTTTGTTAGCTTTATCTATATACGTAATTATAAATTTATTCTGCAATTCTGTTATAGATTCTCTCAAATCCTTATAATACTTTACCGAAACCCCCTCAGAGTTACTCTCAAAATTTCTACTGATATCTTTTAAAATATGATACTTCCATTCCTCGAAAACGCCAGCTGGCAAATTGTATTTATAAACTAATTTTTGAATAAAAATATCTAAGTTCATATTCAAGCGTTTTTTTGCCATATTTCTTGTTAATACTCTCTTAATCCTGTAACTCGTTCCGTATTTCATGATTTCATTCAAATTCTTATTATGTACAATATCCAAACTACCCGTTAATACGTGTCCGTATGTTGGATTTATATATTCGTTGAATTTCACTTCGTGACAATAGCAAACACTATTATCGATACTTTTTTTCAAATCCTTTGCATAGTCGTTATAATTATATATGAGTCTGCCCATCGGTTTAACATATTTAAAAGCCTTAAAAATCTCTATATTTTTATCCGGCAGCAGTCTATTATACTTATTTAAAACATTATTAATGTTAACACCTTTTAGATGTGACCCCATGTAATCCAAGACACAGTATATTTTGTTATTTTCGGCATCTTTTTCATACATGCTCTTTACATAACTATCTAAATTTTGTTTTCTTATTCTGAATCTCAATAGATCTAGAGCCATGTCAATATTGTTGTTACCCGTTTTTTTATGTAAATTCCTCAAAAGTTCTGGTATCATTTTCTTTTTGACATTAAATATAATGTTTTTAATTACTGATTCGTTATCGTTTGAGTTGTAATTTTCGATAACTTTTTCGACATCCTTGCAACATTTTAATTTCTTTAATTCAACATTTGTCCTATGATTTTTATCCCTGTCATAATCCATTATATGTTTTGTCCTTTCATAGATTGAGACATCCAATAATTTTTCTCTAAAATTCCTTATTACATTACTTTGATCGAACTTTACATTCATTCCATATGGGTATACCGTACCATACTTTACCATCATATTTCTTTCACTGATTAATCTTTCAGTTTTATTAGGAACAATTTTCAATATAGAAATCTCAATATTATCAATTCCATGCCTATCAAAATGTGTAATCTCAATTTCTTGTTCCTCCTTACCACTTTTTTGTTTTCTTATGTCGTTCTTATGGTTGTTAATTCTTATATTCAAAGGAGTTGAAGTTTGTCCTATGTACGACATATTACAAACTCTACATCTCAGTCTGTAGACACAGTTGTAAACCTTGCAGAATTTTAAATACTCTCCATTATCATTAACCTCTACTAAACCCCCGGCACATACACACACTTTACAACGTTTATCTGTACAAGTTTTTAAATTCAGTTCGCCCAGACCATCTTCACCTTTTAGTTTTTTGTTATAAAAACATTTGGTTTTATATTTGACTATGTTCTTCTCACCTCTACCACCATTTTTTAATTTTTTTAAACATTGGGCCACGTTACTGTTATAGAAAATCCTTGTTTTATATCTCAAACTTCCATAGTCAGTGTAATTGGCACTATCATTTTTCAAGGAACAATTCAACATACATTTTTTAATATATTTTTCACCTATCTTAAAATTTTTATTTATTTTTTTATTTATATAAACATTAACCTTACTTCGTGTCTCCCCGTAGCAACAACAATCATCATTACACTCTTCGCCACTATAACCAACTTTATAGCCTAAGTCATGGTCGCAGTCTAACGATCCACCCCCTACCATACAATTGGGAGCCGACCGGGCACTACGGTCTTTTTTATAAAACCATATCTTGCCGGTACCATTTTCATTAATATTTTTCATTTTCATAATGTTTTTAAATTCGTGAAAAATTGTTTTTAACCATGAAACTTCACACCCATTACCTACAAACAAACGCTTTATATCAAACAATACAATAGCCATTTTACCGTACAGCGCCATTTCCACCAAAATGTCCACTCCAAATCTACAAATTACAACAAGGGAGACAACTAAAGCAGGCCAAAAATACAAGATAAAAATAAACATTTTAAACAACTATAAACATAACATATATAACTTACAACACAAAAGCAATTATTAAATTTTACACGAACAATCATTACGAACCGAAGTTCCCAAAATCATATATACTAAGTACAAGCAAACCCGACACATGCCCGATGATTCGCCTATACTCAAATCCAACCAACTCATAACTGTCGCCAAAATATATACTTAATATGACCCGCAAAAGCAGTAGACTCGCCATCTTACTTCACAGATCAAAAATATCCAAAACCAAACCAAAAATTCGAAACCACGGAACTGAACCAACAATAAATAAACTAAACCAAATGACAACTACAAAATAACTAAAAACAGCTAACTTTAAAAACAACATACTTTAAAAACAACATACTTTAAAAACAACATACTTTAAAAACAGCAAACTTTAAAAACATTCAAACTAAAACCAGAAGAAATTGAAACCATGGAGACAGGCCGGCATGCACTTGCGACATGCAACTGCGGGGTTAAAACCAGTTTTTATGTGCACAACGCTCCCCAAACAACCTGTCAAGACCAAAAAAAACTAACAAATCGAATGAGCTGCCTAAGACCCATCGAAAACAAACAACTGAACATGAAACACCAAACAATCGTGCACGCAAACCCTGAACAGTCAAAGCCACGGTTACTCCTCTCTTCGCATCCACATTACCTCTAAATCTCTGCGATAAGTCTTACACTTTACGAAATTTCGTAGCAGACTCTTCAAAAATCTCTCAGGATAGCCATGGCGCAATGCCAGAATATACCAATTGTAAAGTTCTTCAATTTTTTCCCCAGTATTTGATGTCAATCTATCTATACGGTTTAACCCGTTAATAAAAATATTTCTATATATTGAGATATGCACATTTGATCCAAAATTTAAGATTTTCATAGTTTCAAAATTAAAGCCTTTTCGTTTATCATATATATCTGTTTTTATCTCACCATTTTTTATCTCGATATTAATGTCTAAATAGTTGACCATGTTTTTACTTTTTGACTCCAATTTCAAATTTAAACCTCTAGGATAGCAATCAAATTTTTCTTTTTTCACATCATTGCATCTGACTATTAAAACGTCATCAATGTAACGAAAGCACTTCATATCCTCATTTATATCAATTTGTTCCTCATACATATATAAGTAGATATCGGCTAAAATCGAACTACAACTTCCCCCCATTGGAATACCTCTAACTTGTTTGTAAATATGATTTGTTTGTAAAACTGATATATATATATATATTGATACTTGATATATATATATTGATACTTGTTTGTAAAACTGATATATATATATATATATATATATATATATCAATTTTGAACGGAGGGTGGTTTCGGGGTCTGGGTGTCATGATCGATGAAAATATACCAAAATTTTTTGAAATCGCTTTCCTCCGAACGGCTGCAATAGGTAGCTTTTCTGTAAAGAAAGCTACCTAATACGAGAGTTACAGTGTGACATAGGTCAGATATATATATATATATATCAATTTTGAACGGAGGGTGGTTTCGGGGTCTGGGTGTCATGATCGATGAAAATATACCAAAATTTTTTGAAATCGCTTTCCTCCGAACGGCTGCAATAGGTAGCTTTTCTGTAAAGAAAGCTACCTAATACGAGAGTTACAGTGTGACATAGGTCAGATATATATATATATATATATATATATATTGATATATATATATATATTAATTTTGAACGGAGGGTGATTTCGGGGTCTGGGGGTCATGATCGATGAAAATATACCAAAATTTTTTGAAATCGTTTTCCTCCGAACGGCTGCAATAGGTAGCTTTTTGTAAAGAAAGCTACCTAAAATTACAACGACCATTTGGGAAATAATTTTTTTAAAGACTAAAATTTAAGACATAAAAAATCGCACGGAGTTGATCATACATTACGTACACCATGGATACATTTTTCGGTACTGTAAATTTTTAAACTTCTATGGAGCTGGTCTTACATTACGTACGCCATGGATTAAACATTAATATTCCTGGACCAATTTTAAAAGAAATTTCATTCTTAAACTTCTAAACATTCCACAATATTACTTTTTACATAGCATTACTTTATACTTTTTACGTCGTATAGAGAAAAAAATTACTTTTAAATGCAATTTGTTTGAAAGTTGTATCTCAATTTGTTTCTGAGTTATTAATTTTTTTTAAGTTTTTATTACTTTTTTGTCATAGTGGCAACAGAAATATCCATCTCTGTTGAAAGTAAAGTAAAAATACAGATTACTCTATAGACCAATCAGAAAACGAATAAAATGCGGGATTGAACTAATAAAATGCTTCAGATATGTTTTTGATTTCCTACCCTGACCGAGGACAATAACCATTTTTCCAATTGGTTAAAAAAAAAAGTGCCTTATATGTTTAACAGGCCGGCGTCTTTGCTTTAGATCGTAGTGTTTCCAAGCCTTTTGTACCTCACGGCATGCTTAAACTAAATTTCACTATCATGGCACAGTAAAATTATGACGATGACAGAACATGGGCATATATCATGTATCCTAAAATAGACTTATTTTAAAATTCAATAACCTGGAAAGGGTGACAGATAACAAAAAAAAAAAAAAAAATTGCAAGAGGGTTATGTAAGGTGCCAGAAATTTTTTACTGCGATTCTCAATTTTAGTTTAAAATTGCAGCGATAGATGGAGCTGCAACAAATAGGGGCCAAATCAGGGTCCGATTTTTAGACTCTCTATTCTTTCAGTATTGATGCGACAAAAGGAGGTTAACTATATGAAGTGATTCTCGGTCGTCAATGCATATTTGTTCTCAGGGGCGCACGCCATTTAACCGCTTTCTTTCGCATCAATACTGAGAGAAGAGAGAGGCCAAAAATCGGATCTCGATTTAGCGCCTATAGGTTGCAGTGCCATTTATCGCTGCTATTTTAAACTAATATCGAAAATCGCAGTAAAAAAACTCTTGACATCTTACATAACCGTCCCGCAAGAATTTTTTAATAGCTGTCGCCATTTGAAAGTTATTGAATTCAGTCATTCCATTTTAGGACACCCGGTATCTGTCATTTTTTAACTATTTATCAATACAAATAAAGTATTCTACAAAAGGGGAGAAACCAATTTATTAAATTTCTTATAATTTATAATAAAAAAATTATTAAATTTATTAAAAACTTTTATTTTCGTCTTTAGTATGTCTCACTTTTTGAGATATCTGATATTGACTTTTTTTAAAATTTAGAATAGACTTTTCAAGATAGAATTTTCGCATTTCGAATATTTTTCCAGGGATCCTGTCATTTACAACAAATGCGTTTTTCTCCTTATCTAGAGAGATGGTACCACACAATGGTAGGCGGATATGTTCTTACATGTACGCTTCAAGCAACATAAACTGAAATAAATGTTAAATTTATCCAGTAAGATGTTTACCTCATTACACGATAATGACTAATAAAAACATTTCTGTTGCATTTTTTATTTAACAATATGCAATCCTTAAAAATATCACCCTTTTCTACAAATATATAAAAATTTTGCCGAAAATGTAAAAATGTTTACGTAATTTCTCCGAATATTTTTATAAAGGACTAGAAAAAAGGTCCAAGAACGTTGCACGCTTGGTTGTTGAAATATGCCAAGAGCTGTTTGTGTACCTACTAACATTGCGGGGAAATTTTACTGATGTGAATAATTTAAATATTACTATATAAGTCACATTTTGCAATAAAATTCTTGTCCTACATTAGATGAAATTGAGATTTAAATTAATGTGAAAATCTTTATTCTAACATATTTGCAGCCAAGCAGCTAAAAGAAAACAGATACAATGCAGTCTGATTGGGACATTTTTTTATTAGCTATTGTATGGTAAAAGAACTTTTTAAATCGATTCACCCATTTCAAAATATATTTTCTACAAGCAAATAAATCTTTCTTTTTCACACTATTTAAGTATTGCACGGCAGCGCAATAGTTATTTATTTCCAAGAAAAGCATACGAAGCAAATAACTTTTTGACTTTTTCTTCCTACCTTTTTGTTCCTGATGCCACATATTTTCTATTATTTGTAATTTTAATGATATTTTAAATTCAAAGTACGAAAATGTTTGCCTGACGTCCAGGCGCGGATAAACGGGGGGGGGGGTATTCGAAAAATGGTCCCCTAGAAAAAAATCAATTTCGTCAATCGTTCGCTGAAAAAAATCGCCAATTTCGTCAAAGGATCTCTCTATTCTAAAAAAAAGTAACTAACGCTGTCACCGCCGCCGGTTTTGAAATTTTTGTGACCGGAAGTCTTTCTTCGTTAATATTAAGAAAAATATTTCATACAAAAATATGAAAATCGGTGGTATTATAGAGAAATGCTTGATAAACACGCTGATGCAGACAGTTTTCAAATCGAAGAATTATTTTAAGAGATATTTAATGCTAAAGTTTTACAAAATCGTTCCATTAAAAAAGTTTTATAGGAGCAAAAACTGTAAATGGGAATTTAATCATTTTAGATCATTTTTTGCGACAGAATTTCCCGGTGTGCAGACTGCATTTAGTTTTTTTAATTTGACTCATTTTTTGTGGTTTTATTTCTATTTTAAATTCAAATTTTCGGCATTTCGAGAGATATTTTGTACATACTAGGGGGCTTGGCCCCCTACGAACTACGCTCGCCAACCCCCGTTCCAACACCACAGTCTCTAAAAGCACGCTAATTTGATCGGCTTTAAAAAGATTTTGGAAGATTGAATTATAATTTAATAAACAGTTGCGATCTCCCTATAAACGTGTTTCTATTCATTTCTCTTTGATTGGGGAATTTTAAGGAAAAATCAGCTGCTGTTAAAAGATACAATGGCTGTTTTCGTCTTTGATTAAATAAAATCAGTTAAACATTTCAAAATAAGCTAATATAAAATAAATTAAATAAACAGAGTTTTTGCGTCCCGATATTTTTTAACAAAGCGAAAAAAAAAGTTCTTTTAAATAAGACATTTTAAATGTATCGTTTTTAATCTGACATAATTTTCACCAAACTTTTTTTTCCCTTTTTAATATTCACGTTTAAATACTTCTGTTAGAAATGAAATATTATTTGCGCTGTCCTAACAAAAATAGTTGAAAAGATCATCTCAAAATATCAAAAATGTCTCGCGCAATTTTTTAATTTAAACTGTTTTGCAATCTTATTTTTTGTTCATTTTACGTAATAAGTGTAATGTGACGTAAATGTGACGTAATTTCTCCTATTTAAGACTTCTAACGCATGTTAATGAATTTATTATTTTACAATATCCTTTCTCTTTTAAAATTCACGTGTAAATATAGTTTTTATGAAGTAATTTTCAATAAGTTCCTGTTTTTTATACGTAGTTTAATTCCAATTTGAAAGTTTTCTTTCTGTTTGTAATAGTCACGTGTAAATAAATTTTAAATTTGAAGTACAAATCCAAGTTTAAACACTTGAAATTTCACTCATTTTTACAGCTACGTAAGAAAATGGTATTTGTCAAAAAAGACGAAATACTCATAACAACAAAAAATGCATGAAATATTATTAAGATCGCAAAGAATTCTTGATTTCTCTATCAGAATCTTTGGATTTGGGGAAGGATTGTGCAAGTAAATTAGTTTAAGAATGAAAATAATATGATTCAATGCTTAGAATACAGTTAAGGGACACCAAACCGCTCGCCGGAGGCGGCAAGTGTAAAGTAATAGCGTTTGCTAAAATATGAAAAAATATTTCTTGGAATGATGAAAATTCGATTGTTAAAAAATTTAAAGAAAAACCTCAAAAATTAGTCAAGCTGAAAAAATGCAGTCTGCACACCGCAAGTTTATAAGGTATATCCTTCCAAAAAATGATTAAATTCCTATGTATAGTTTTTGCTCCTATAAAACTTTTTTTAATGAAACGATTTTGACCAACTTTAACATTAAATATCTCTTAAATTCGATTTAAAAACTGTCTGCATCAACGTGTTTATCAAACATTTCTCTATAATACTAACAATTTTCATATTTTTGTATGCAATAGTTTACTTAATATTAACAAAGAAAGACCCCCCACCCCGGTCTCAAAAAATTCATCGACAGCGTTAGTTACTTTTTTTAGAATAGAGGGAAACAAATAATTTCAACCAAATGCATCAAGGCATCAATGCAAACCACATGCATAAATATCGCAGTTATCGGACTGGTCTCGGACTCTTGTTTTCGTCTCAGTGAACCCAAGACGTTAGTTTCTGTACATTAACAATATTTAAATTATCATGAAAACCTGCATGCATCTATCAATATCATTGGGTTTTGCGATAAAACTACGTAATGTTTATGACTACAGTAGAGCGCCGATTACCTGTGCTCCAATTAACCGAACTGCCCAATTGTACGAACTCACCTTTTTTTGCTTGCATTTATTTTCAGGACGGCACTTGAAATCGAAAACTTTTCCTAGATCAGTGTATCGAGAAAAATGAAAACGAATATTACGATCCAGGACTATCCACATAATGAAGTCTTTAAATGTTTGGAAACGTCTGTGAAATGGTTGGAACGACAGGAGAATGCGGATCTAATCCAACTTATGTATTTAAAAAGAATTCGTGATATGGTAACACTGAAAAGAATATCTTCTTTTTAAAAAACTAGGGGGCTCTGCCCCCTATACGATCTACGCTCGTCAACCCCCGTTCAGACACCGCAGACTCTAAAAGTACGCTAATTTGATCGGCTTTAAAAAGATTTCGGAAGATTGAATTATAATTTAAAAAACAGTGGCGATCTCCCTATAAACGGATTTCTATTCATTTCTCTTTGATTGGGGAATTTTAAGGCCAAATCCGCTACGGTACTACTTGATTATCCCGTCGACCAATTTCGCCAAATTATATAAATCGCCAAACCACTCGCCAAATTATACAAATTGACATAATTTTTATTTTAAATAACGAAAGAACAAATAAATTAGTGCAACATTAATAAAAATACAAATTAAACGTCGAAATAAAAATAACTTGATGACGTAGACACGTGTAACTTGCTTAAAGTCAAGTTAATGTGACATTTACGATCAACCATTATTGGCATTTAATCTTATAGTTTGGCAAATGATAGATTTTTGGTCGACGGGATAACTAAGTAGTACCAAAAATACATATGTCAATCGCTGTTTTCGTCTTTAATTAATTAAGTAAAATAAGTTAAACATTTCAAAATAATCTAATATAAAAGGAATTAAGTACACAGAATATTTGTCTCCCGGTATTTTTTAACAAAGCGAAAAGAAAGTTCTTTTAAATAAGACATTTTAAATTAATCGTTTTTAATCTGACGTAATTTTGACCAAACTATTCTTTCTTTTTTTAATATTCACGTGAAAATGCTTGTGTTAGAAATGAAATATATTATTTGCGCTTTCCTAACAAAAATAGTTGAAAAGTATCCTCTCAAAATATCAAATAAATGTCTAGCGCAATTTCTAAATTTAAACCGTTTTGCAATATTATTTGGTGTTCATTTTATGTAATAACTGTAATGTGACGTAAATATGACGTAATTTCTCCTATTTAAGACTTCTAACGCATGTTAATAAATTTATTATTTTACAAATTCCTTTCTCTCTTAAAATTCACTTGTAATTATAGTTTTTATGACGTAATTTTTAATAAGTTCCTGCTTTTTGTACATAATTATTTAATTCTACTTCCAAATGTTTTTTTCTGTTTATAATAGTCACGTGTAAAAAAAATTTTTATTTATTTACACGTATAAATATTTTTTTTCTTTGAAGCAAACATTATTGTTTCCGCTGTTTATACAGTTGGCAACAGTTTAAATTAATATCACTTTTTAAAATCTGTAAAAAATATCTCTAGATATGTTGAAAATTTGAATTTAAAATAGAAATAAAACCTCAAAAAATTAGTCAAATTACAAAAAGAAATACAGTCTGCACACCTGGAACTTCAAACGTATAAAATGATCTAAAAATGATTAAATTCCCATGAACAGTTTTTGCTCCTATAAAACTTTTTTAGTGGAACGATTTTGTCCAACTTTAGCATTAAATAACTCTTAAAATAATTCTTCGATTTGAAAACTGTCTACATCAGCGTGTTTATCAAACATTTCTGTATAATACCACCGATTTTCATATTTTTGTATGCATTATTTTTCTTAATATTAACGAAGATCCTCCGGTCACAAAAAATTCAAAACCGGCGGTGGTGACAGCGGTAGTTACTTTTTTTTAGAATAGAGAGAAAAGAGAAATAATCCAAAGCTTTTTTGCTAAAATTTTGCAATTCAAAAATTGAAAAAAAAGGAAAAAAAACAACTCCCCGCAATTTTATCATTAAACAACACAAACATGTGCTAGTCCCAAGCCTGTTTAAAATGTAAAGGAAACTTATGTACCCAAAATAGAATTTTTTTAATCAACTTACCCTCTACTATATTTTTTTTAAATATACATTGGTTCATTTAATAAAAACATACATAAAGAATGCATTTTAACCATTTTGGAATAGTTAGAACTATCTCTAAAACTGCCTCTCCAATTATCCAAACTTTTGCTTATTCGAATTTGCGACTGTCTCTTCAAGTTCGGTAATCGGCGCTCTACTGTATATGTAAAAAATGCAGAGTTCTTCACGGGGTATCGAAAGAAAACCATTGACTAACTCATAAACGAAATAAGATTTTTATTTCAAAATTTCAGGATTTACACATGATAATAAAGGAAACTGAAAGACGATGTTCTCAAAATGTTGGCCATCTGAGGAGACAATGAAACGAAGTCTCTACTCGAAATTTGATCCGTTGAAATCTATATCACACTTACCGCTGATTACAACTCTTCTTTGTTTTTGGTCGATCTCTGTAGACTTGATCTTTAACATAGCCTCATAAAAAGAAGTCTAGTGGCGATAAGTCAGGGCTATAAGGGAGCGGGAAAAGTCCATAGCCAAAGCTACTCGGGAAGCCTCTTGCGATGACACAATTATCATATGTAGTAACATAATGTATCTGAGTAAGTCCAGGACATCTCCTGTTAAATGTGAAGGAGCTTCATCCTGCTTAAACAATGTGTCTTGCATCCAGTTTTCGTGGTAGGCACCAGGAATGAAACTCGTTGCCAAGAATTAATGCGCTTAAGGCTGCTATGAGATTCACCAACTTTTCGAGCAGTTTTTGAGCCAACTCTTGATTTCCTCCAACTTTTCGCTAAATATTGTCTGAACACCCAGTGTGATAGCAAACAGCAATATCCCCAACTTTTTATGCACAGCTCTAAAAAGTCTGCTCTAGCCGCAACTTTTCTTCCCAACTTTCAACATTTCAGCCAATTAGAGATAAGCGATTGATACGAATAGGCAATAAATATTAACGGCTGGTACTAGTAGTACTGGTTTTCCTCCAACTTTAGCAACGACAATTGTAACCTTTTTCTCCCTTTGAACGGAAAAAAGTTGGGGTTAAAATCGGCCGAAAAATGTGTTGCTCAAAAAGTTGGTAAATCTGATAGCAGCTTAACATGCTCGAATATGATTTTGGCATATTGACTCATTTTTAAAGGCACTCACTTCCTATGTGTTTCGGCAGGTCTCTGGTCACAAAGATAAAACGTTTTGAGCGAAAAACACTCTTTTCGATTGAATATCGATACATTTTGGTGAAACAAAATATTCTTCGAAAGTAATTAGAGTTTAAATAAGTTTGGGTCCTTGCTCATGAATGCGAAATTTCACGTCACTAGCTCCACCCGTTGAATAGTTATTCAACAAAAAGTTTCGCTATACCCTGTGAAGCACCCATAAAATGATTGTTGTCCTTATCACTCAAATTTAATTACCTTAAGGCATTTATACATGCTTTTTTCTGCAGAATTTGGTGCCACCAGATGTCAATCAAGCAGTTTACTACCTGGAGTAATACTTAGTGGAACTTGTGAAGCACGCGAGAATGAAGTGTGTAATGCGAGATGCGACCAGAAAGGCATGATGATATGGCAAAGAAAGATCCAGTGTCTAAATGGAAAGTGGACCCCAACGCCGTTTTGCGAAGGTACTTCTGTAGTTAAAACTGTAAAAATGATCAACTGTGACAGTCTGCCTGTGAAAGTAAGAAATTCAACAGTTTGCATGAAAATAACTGAGAAATTCACTGGGAGTAAGAGATGTCCAGATCTCCTCACCTTGAAACTAGACGTGCAGAACTGCAGCCGAGAAGCCGGTTCTATTTGTAAAGTATCATGCGGAAAGGCATATGACATGTTAAAATGTCTGACAAATGGCAAGTGGTCACACGTTCCGAAGTGTAAAACTGTACCATTAAAAGTTTGTCCTGTACCAAAAATTGGGAAAATCCTTGACTGTACTCGTAAAGAAGGTGAAATATGTAAGGTAATTATAACAACTATAGAATTACATAAAGGAATAAATTTTTATTTGGCCTATACATATCATACTACACATAAATATATATATCGCACAGTTATTTGTAAAGTAACAAACCTGAAAAAGGAAATTTTTCTAAAAGAAAAGTAAAAAACGGCTTTATGCGTGAAAATTAATTCTTTTCCAATAAAATTGAATTATAAATGATATAACACATTTTAACTTAGAGTAGAAGACGTATTATTTATATTCATATGAGTTAATTAATCGACGATTTGTAGATGGTCAGGGCCAAACATGGAGGACAAACTATTCTTGTAGATCAGTAAAATGTGTTTTTCGAGACATGTCAGAGCAAACTTTTAAATATTATTCGTTTCTATATTTTAAAATTCAAGGAGCAAATTTTTTGTCAGTTTACGAATGATCGTGCGATATCATTAACAATTTTAAGCATATCTGAAATTTTAGCTTTATTTTTAGGATTATTAAGCACAAAATCATTTAAATTGAAAAATAAAGATATATGCTTTTAATCAAGTGAAACAAACTTTAAGTAATTTTTAAACTTTGTTTCATCACATATGTTGAAACAGAATAAATCTACCGGGTGTCCTAAAAAGGACTGACTGATTTTAAAATTCAATAACTTTCAAACGGTGAAAGATATTTAAAAAATTCTTGCAGGAGGGTTATGCATAAGGTCAAAGTTTTTTTACAGGGATTTTCGATTTTAGTTCGAATTACAAACAATAGATGGCGCTGTAAGCAATAAGCGCTAAATACAGACTCGATGTTTTGGCCGGCCTCTTCTTCCATGCGGAAAAAGGAGATTAAAACGTATTGAGTGGTGTGATTAAACGGTATTGGACCAAAAATCGAGCCTGAATTTAGCGTCTATTGATCGCAGCGCCATCCATTGTTTGCAATTCGAACTAAAATCGAAAATCACGGTAAAAGAAAGACTCCTGACATCGTACATAACCCTCCTGCAAGAATTTTTTAAATATCTGTCACCGTCTGCAAGATATTTAATTTTAAAATCAGTCAGTCCTTTTTAGGATACCCGGTATATGTATATATATTTTTTAATTTTTTCTTTAGACAATTTCATACGCCTTTATTTAGTACTTTTGAAAACTGCAATCGTTGAATTTTTAACTTGCTTAAGAATCGTATATACCAACACGGTGAAAAATTGTCCAAACCTGGGATCGGACCAGAGTCATTGACATTACGCGACAATGCTCTACCACTCAACCTGTATGATACCAAGCTTAGTGATTTTCACTCTTATCTGTTGGTAAGACTACAACCTGAACACACGATGGGATATTTTCATGAGTTACCAACCATGACGCAAACATGAAACAAAAGGGAATCCATCATCGATGAAATTGAGTAAATCTATACCGGATGTTTCAAAAGTTCGATGCGAAAGTAAAACGTGATTTAAAAAAAAAATCTATGGGTTGAAGAGACATGAGATTTGCAAATAAATATTTAGCGTGGTACGGGATTTTGTATGACACGAAAAAGAAATTATTTTAAAATATCGACAATAGAGGGCGATACTGCAGATAATTCCATGAGATAATTCCATATTGCTCACGCAACGCAAGATTTGGAAATGAAAGCATTAGAGAATACTGCATGTACACTTTTTGTATCCAAATCTTGCGATGTCCATGGAATTATTTGCAATAGCGCCTTCTATTGTCGATATTTTGAACTATTTTTTGATGACTTATAAAATCTCGCACCACGCTAAATATTTATCTGAAAACCGCATATCTCTCCGATCCATATAGATAATTTTTTTTAATCGCGTTTTACTTTCGCACCAAATTTTTGACGGTATGTAATTTTTTGAAATTTTTCTGTAGAAAATTTCACACACCTTAATTTAGTAATGTTAAAAACAGCAACTGCTGAATTTTTAAATTGCTTAAGAGGCGTAAAGAGAAACAGAGCATTTTCGAGTAATGTCAATGACGCTGTTTCGATCCCAGGCTTGGACACTTTTTCACTCTGTTGGTTATTACTCCACTTAAGCAAGTTAAAAATTCAGCAATTACTGATTTTCAAATGTTGAAATAGTTTTCTAATTTTCCACGCGTAGAAAGAACATTTTCATCTATAATGCAGAGGATCTAGAAACATTAGTATCTTAATATCATATAGAAGATAATAGCCTAAGTCATGTGACTATCATCAACAGTTCCGGACTGACAGATTCGCTTTTTATATGTCAGGTAGCCATTTTGGTACTTTAATGTTAGCCAGGCGCAGGTGATAAATCGCCAAATATTGTTCCAACGCCATCATATCATCTGTATTATAGTAGTCCAAGTCCTGTGACTATCATAAACAATTACAAGCTGACCCCTCCGCTTTTCATATGCAAGACTTCCATTTTTAATTAAAAAATCAAAATTGTTTTTTGAATAAAACTACATAAAACTTGCCACGATAGCAAAGAATTCTTGATACTTTTATGTTTGCCGGGCGCAAATATCGCCAATAGCCTTTTTTAACACGCCAGTTAGCCTTTTTTATGTTTCGCGTGGTAAATTAAAACAACGCTTCGATGCTGAAATTAAATACCATGATTTATAATATTACTATTTTTTCTTTTTTAAAAATAAAAAGAAATAAGCGAAAGTAAAAAGAAAGAAGTGAAAGCCATGAATTTTAAACCTTTTCAGTTTTAAATGAAAGTTTTGTATTTTAAATAGAATGAGTGAAAAGATTATACACTCATGTCCAAAATTAAGGTCACAAACATAAAATCTGTGAAAACTGATGAACTATTATCTGTGTTGCCACTAAATTTGGCGCAGAGGTGTATTACAATGGGAGAAAGAATATAGCAACATAAAAATATGGAAAAGATTTTAATTGTGAATTAAGAAACAGGGTATATCAAAGAGGGTTAAATCATGAATCAGAGATAAAGCATTTATCTCGGGAAAAGTGGTGTGGTGTGACCACCATGCACGCTATATAAGCCTCACAACGAGTTCTCATACTGTTTATGAGGGTGTCAATAAATGCTTGTGGCAACAAAGCCCATTCTTCCAAAAGCGCGGCTTTTAACTCATGGTGGGTCCTGGGAGGGGTGTTACGCTGTGCAATGACTCTTCCTAGACCATTCCAAACATGTTCAATAGGATTCAGGCCTGGAGACCTCGAGGACCAATTTATACGGCGAATATCTTCTTGTTCAAGAAAATCTTCAACAATGTGAGCTCTGCGTGGCTTCGCATTATCGTCCATAAACATGAAGTTCGGGCTTGCAGCACCCGGAACAACCTCACATAGGCTTCAAGGACCTCATCTCTATAGTGATGTGCGTTGACAGTACCCGCATCGAAGGCGTGCAGTGGTGTACGATGGCTAAACATTATGCCGCCCCAGACAAGGATTTCTTTGACATCAAATCTGTCGATTTCTTTTACGTAGGAGGGATGATACCGAGCTTCACGTTCTCTCCAGATGAAGATTCGATGAGAATCATCCTGTGTTATGAATCTTGGCTCATCACTGAAAAGAATACGCCCGAATTCTTGTTGTGTCCAAGACTGATATCTTCGGCTCCACAACAACCGTGCTCTCCAGTTGGATGCAGTGAAAGAGACACACACAATTGGACGCCGGGCGTTAGGGATGAGGTCCTTTAAGCCTGTGTTTTTCTTGATGAAGAGGATATTCACCATAGGAATTGACCCTTGAGGTTTCCGGACTTCAATCCTATTGAACATGTTTAGGATGGTCTAGGAAGAGTCATTGCACAGCATAACACCCCTCCCAGGAGCTGCCAGGAGTTAAAAGTCGTGCTTTTGGGAGAATGGGCTTTGTTGCCACAAGCATTTATTGACGCCCTCATAAACAGTATGAGAGATTGTTGTGAGGTCTGTATAGCAGTACACGGTGGTTACACTCCACATTAGGCCCACTTTTCCCGAGATAAATTATTTATCTCTGATTCATGATTTAACACTCTTTGATATACCCTGTTTCTTAATTCACAATTAAAATCTTTTCCATATTTTTATGTTGCTATATTCTTTCTCCCATTGTAATACACCTCTGTGCCAAATTTCGTGACAACACAAAGAATAGTTCATCAGTTTTCACAGATTTTATGTTTGTGACCTTAATTTTGGACAGGAGTGTATTTTAAATAAAATTAATGAAATACAAAAAAATGCGACGGGAACAGTGATTGGTGATTTATCACCTATGTCCAACTAGCATAAAAATACCAAGTTCTTGATTTCTTTATCGGAATCTTCCGATTTGGCGAAGGATTGAGCAAGTAAATTAAATTATGAATAAAAGTAACATGTTACAATACTTAGAATACATTTAAGGGAGACCAAACTGGTCGCCAAGGGCGGCTAGTATCATGTAGGTTTTTACTTTATTCTATCTTCAATAGAAGAAAGTACTTTAATCTAAATTTTTTCGACTTCCGGTTTTTGACGGATTTCCATGTTTTATGGGCCAGAGATCCCATAAAAACACGTTAATACAAAATGTCTGTGTGCCTGTATGTCCCCATTGAACCTTCGAAATGTGTATGAAGTTCTGTACAGCAAAGAATCAAATTTTTTTTAGTATGTTTTTGGCTGTGGCAAGCAGGTCCTCCTTTAATTTAGAAATACTCCCCCGGAAGGGGCGCCTCAATAGTGAATTTTATGCCATTTTCATTATTGTACCATCGGAAAGTGTATGAAATTATGCATAGAACTGAACGAAATTTTTTGTATAAGTTTTTGGCTATGATAAGCAGGTCTTCCCTGAATTTTAAAAAAATTGCCGGAAGAGGGCGCTGTAATAGCGATTTTCGTGCAATTTTCATTATTGTACCATCGAAAAATGTATAAAGTTATGCATAGAGTTGAACACATTTTTTGTGCATTTTTTGGCAATGGTTAATAGGTCCTCCTACAATTTGGAAATATTTCGCCAGACGGGGACGCTGTAATAGCGATTTTTGTGCCATTTCCAATATTGTACCTTCGAAAAGTGTATGAAGTTACGCATAGAATTGAACCAAATTTTTTGGGCATGCTTTTGACCATGGAAAGAAGGTTCTCGCTGAATGTGGAAAAATTCCACCAGTACGGGGCGCTGTGCTAGCAATTTTTGTATAATTTTCTCGATTTTTTGTAGTTCTATTATCCATCGGCGGCTCGTGCAGTGACAGGAGCTCGCATCCCGGTAAGCCGGCCATTCGCAAACAACTAATGTACCACAGAACAACGAAAAACTATACAGGGTGTCCGGTCTCAACGGTGTCCAATGGCTAATTCTTAAACCGTTAGTCGTAGACATATAGTTCCAATTACAAAAATGTTTTAAATCAGGTAAAGAAATATTTTTAAAGCGATTTGGGTCAATAAAAACATTTCTTAAAAAATTACGAAATTTACATTTTTATACGGTCCTCCCCGTCCTATAAGTTATATTTAGTAAAAATTTCCTTTTACATTGACAAGTAATACAAAAAAAGTCCCGTTATTCTACGATTAAAATTGGCCGAGCAATAGCTGTTTAAAGTTGGAGCATATTTTTTGCTGCAAATTGGGGGTCATTCACAAATTTAGTCGAAATTATTATTTCGTCTGATATATTAAAAAAAATGGTTGAGAGTAAAATTAACATTGCAATATAAATTTGAAATCTTTAATCATTCTGACATATTAATGCAAAATATACAATTTGTAATAAACATTTAAGAAGAAAGAAAAGACAGAATTTTGGTTAAATAAAATGATGCTAAATTAACAGCTTCAATTCTTTACAAAATGATACATATTTTAAAATATTATTAAATTGCATTAGCCTGAAAGTTGGGTTATGTCATGTTTTTTAGCTTTTGATAATTGATTCTTATGTATTATGTACCGCTGAATCCAAAATTGACCCCTTTTTAACCATCACATCAGGATTTTTCGCAAATTGCAAATTTCAAAGTTAAAATTGAACCTCCTCCCCCATCTCATCGGACCACTCAGCTGTTTATCTGTAAGAGTCCCAGGATAAGCAAAAACATTGAATAAATTATTGAATAAAATTACATAAAATAAAATAAAAAAGTTTTACTTTTTTTTTATAGTATGAGATTTTAAATATATTTTAACTTACACATTTACGTTTTGTAAAAATATTCTAACGTGATGGTTAAATATGAAGGTCATTTTCAGATTTAGCGCTAAAAATTACGTAAAAATCAATTATCAAAAGTTAGTCAATTATCAAAACACAGCCATCTACTCTACTTTATAGTATCTGATTTTTGTTATTCTTTTACTTTGACAATTTATGATTTACGATATATCCTGGCATGGTGGTTAAAAATCAAGGTAATCTTTGGATTCAGTGCTTAAAAATACATAAAAGTTAAAAAACCCAACAATCGCAGTCTTGTATAACCTAATCTGGAACTTTTTCTTAAACTTCTAGGCGGTAATCTATCCGCAATTTTTTGTGTTGTCCTGTAAAATAAGTATAAATGGTAACCACCGAAAATCATAATAATATCAGATTGTTATCGGATTTTCGCCAGTATGTAAAATGTAATCTCGATCGGATATTTGAATGTTAGTTAAAGTTCGAGTACAAATTTTGAACTGGAAAAACATACATATGATCGTTGAAGTAACATAAAAACTTATAAAAATAATGTAACTTTTATTAAGAAATCATAAAAGAAACAGTCTCAAATCCTGACAAAATAAAACATATTATTTTAGCCAATCTGAAACTTAATGAATGTTAACTTAATCGTAATACTTGTTCCATTTTTTTCAAAGCGCAGATACACATGAAATAAGATCTTCGAATACTTTAAGCACTTGGTATGTGGCCCCTCAAAGCCAAGCCGAACTCATTTGTTTTCAGAGCAGAAAAGTGGCATAAGTCATGCATTTTTAAAGTTTCATAACTCGCTCAATTTTAGAATTATATGAATGGGACTTTTTTTTTATTACTTGTCAGTGTAAAAGGAAAATTTTACTAAATATAACTTATAGGACCGGGGGACCGTATAAAAATTTAAATTTCGTAATTTTTTAAGAAATGTTTTTATTGACCCAAATCGCTTTAAAAATATTTCTTTACCTTATTTAAAACGTATTTGTAATTGGAACTATATGTCTACGACTAACGGTTTAGGAATTACCCATTGGACACCGTTGAGACCGGACACCCTGTAGATTTTGATAAATACTATGATCCAGATTAAGTTTTTACTCCGATTAATTGACTGAAGCATAAATTTAAGATTTAAATCAAAGTTGGTACAGTATAGAATTAATAATATCGATGTATTAGCGTTTGTAACTACTTTTTAGGGTTCCGTACTTAAAAAGTAAAAACGGAACCATTATAAGATCACGCCTGTGTCTGTCTGTCTGTCACAGCCATTTTACTCGTAAACTATGGAACGTGAAAAGTTCAAATTCGGGGAAGTAATAAAGACCATTGAACTACATATTATCAGATTAATAAACATTCATAAATATATTTAGTAAAAATGTAGTGCGGCTAATTATGCTACTTGAAAAAAAAATATTTTCTTTGTGTATCATGCGGGGTATCCTGTGAAAGCTTTCGTAACGCTGATCTCAAAAATACATTCCTTTTAATTTTAGGTATTATATTTTCAAAGATATTGTCGAAAATGTAGCGCAAAAATATGTCCCCCCCCCCCCATCTAATTCCGAATCTACTGAAACTAAAGTTATGAAAAAATTAGAGGGAGTAGACGTAAATATAAACCTTGCAGGAAAATTATAGCGATTACCCTAGGTCGCATAGTTTTTGAGAAATTAGCATTTTTCTGTTATACACAAATTTCAATTTACGAGCATTCAGAAAAATCGTTGAGCATCGCTGGATATACCTATCGTTGCAGAAGTATAAAAGCATTGTTGATAATGATTTTCGAAAAAAAATCATCGGTAATTAGCCGAGATATTAACCCTTAAAGATACGGCCAGTTTGGACATACACAAGGACAGGGGCGGCGTATTCTATGCCTAGTTAACAACTTTTAATGATATATATGTGTAATGTAATGTCCAGTAACAGTATGAAAGCAACAAACGTCAAATTGTTAAAAACATACTAATTTAAGGGATCTCGGGACTCTAAAAAGTGGAAAAAAGGGGAAAAAAAGACCATTTTCAACATTTAATGTTTTAAAATGTATATGATTTGAAAACAAAATTTTAATTGGGATGAAAGATATAAGTATGTTCTTTCATTTCATGTATTTAAAAAATTGCAAGATACGGAATTAGTATTTATGGGGACTCGAAACTGTTAGACATTTGTCGAACAAAAAATTAGCATAACAGTTTACGCGCAGGATCACAAAGTAAATATTGCAAGTAGGATGAAAATTTTGGTGCTTACTTATACTTCAGATTGTAATAATTTCCCTGAACTTAAATAAATTTGTATTTAAAGCATTTTTATATTTTTAATGCAATGTTGCATTTTGCTAATACAAAATTTTGAAAATTTCAACAGTAAAATCACCTAAAAAAATATGCACGGCTTTTATTTGAACAATAAAAAGGAAATTTTAGGTTCAATTTATGAAATATATGTTTTGAAATTTTCATGAAAAAATATTCAGAAGTTTTTGAGGTATCCTGCGCCTTATGCCCAAAAACGCCATTTGGAGAAAAATTACTTCAAAGTTTCGGAAACGCCCCTTCAGCTTTTGAGCGGGTATAATTCTAAAAGCCATAACTTCTGTTCTAATGGTATTTTCAAGGAAACAATTATATCAAAATATTCAGAAACAATAGGAGAACACCTAAAAAAAAAAAAAAAAAAAAAAATCTTAGATTTTGAAGCTTTAAGAGTCCTGCGACCACTTAACCCTTTCCGGAGCGGAGTAAGTCTATTTATAAACTTATGAAATAACGAACTGATACCAGAATTTATAAAAGAATTTATTATAAAATGCGAACTTGCTTATTTTCACGTACATGATAAAAGGAAATTTTTAATTAAATATTCTTGGTGCCGTTTGTCTGTTTTGAAATTAAAATTAGGTGTCCTTTTTTTAAGGGCACGCCCTCGAAAGGTTTAATTAGAATGAATTGCATAAATACTGTGGGATTCGCGATAGTTTGCATTGAGTATATCTCTCAATACGCCTCGAGTGGCTTTAAAAGTTAATCAAACACATATCTGGAAAAACGCGGCATTGACCAAGGCGGCGTTGCAACTTTGAGACCTGCTTTGAAAGCGCACTTAGCACAATGTCAAATTTAAACGTTGAACAAAAGTTTTGTTTTAGCTACACTGTAGAAATAAAGGTTATTACTACGCTGAATTTAGTTTTATGAAATGCCAAATGGAGTTTAACAATGCACGGCTTTTATTGTCAGTACCGAATTAAGTTCATCATAAACAGATTATT
Source organism: Maratus speciosus (assembly GCA_963932465.1). NCBI lineage: Eukaryota > Metazoa > Arthropoda > Arachnida > Araneae > Salticidae > Maratus > Maratus speciosus. The sequence goes on along the minus strand of OZ010793.1, from coordinate 405,784,837 downwards.
ATAATATTAAAAAAAGAGTTATACGAATAGCTATTGATATTATTGATATATTTGATATTATTTAGGTTCCATATCGTATTGAACTTCCATGGTATACCCATTTACACTTTTCTAATATATACAGTTATACCCAACCGTATGTTGTATAGTTTTTTACAAAGTCTTAGTATTCTTTTAGCAACGGTTTTTTTTTTTATAACACAGTTACAAATTCATATATTTATTCTACGGAACCCTCTGTACGCGAGTAATACTCGCACTTGACCGTTTATTGAAATATTAAGATGTATGAGATAGAAGAAAGTTTTGGTATTGGCACATCCAACTAGTCATTATTTTAAGAAAAGAAAAACTATACTTCTTTCGATTGTTAACAGGTAAAAACGGTAACAGATGGAATGAGCTATTAAATTTTGGAAAATATTTGGTTAAAAAAAATCTCACAAACTTTAAGTTCTAATCTCAGTACCCGCGAATAAAAAATTCAGAAATTTACCTTTAGTTGTCGTAGTATTGGCCATTTAGTATTGGTCAAATATTTAGTTTTATGAAAGAAAATGATCGTTTGTTTTAAATATGACATCATTTTTACTCGCTGAATTATTTTGCCTAGCGTCTCAAACTCAGTATCAGCGTAATGTAAAAATATTGAAATGTAACTGATTTATGAAGCGTTATGAATGCGTGTTTGTTTTTTTATTGCTGACGTCATTTTCTGTTCAAAAGTTATAAAAAATTACTTTTATTTGTAATGTGAAAATGGCATCAATAAGGATATAATCAATAAAAAAAATAAACCATGACTATATTCCCTTTACTTTTAATAGAAATGCTGTACTTCAGTTGCCACAATTACAAAACTGGTACTAAAAGCTGTAAAAAAAAATAATATCTCAAAAATAAATTGAGATAGATCTGTCAAACAAATTGCATTTAAAAGTAGATTTTTTCCCCTATATTACGGTGTAAAAATTGAAAGTGTGCGATGTTTAGAAGTTTAAAAATTTGCAGTAGCGAAAATTCCAAAACCGAAATTTCATTTCAAATTTCAGAGTGTTGCCATTCGCAGAATGACGTATGTTTGTCCTTTATAATATAGAGATACACAGATATGTTTGTCCTTTATAATATAGATAGATAGATAGATAGATTTTACCTTTTAAGTAAGGAGTCAAATTTAAAAATTCAGGTTAACGGAAAATTATGAAAATTACGTTATAAAAATTCTGTTACTTTGATAAAATCATAGTAGAACTAGGGGTACGTAACCCCGTACGAGCTACGCTTGTCAACCCCCATTCAGACTCCGCAAACTCTAAAAGCACGCTAATTTGATAGACTTTAAAAAAATTTCGGAAGAATGAATTATAATTAAAAAAACAGTGATAAACTCCCTGTTAACGGGTTGTTTCCGTCTTTGATTAAATCAGATCAGTGAAACATATGAAACTAAGCGAAAACAAAATGAATTAAGTAAACAGAGCCTTTTTCTCTCGGTATTTTTTAACAATGAAATAAAAAAGTGTTTTGAAATAAAACAATTTATATGTATCGTTTTAAATCTGACGTAATTTTCACCAAAGTTTTCTTTCTCTTTTTAATATTCACGTGAAAATACTTCTCTTGTTAAAAAGAAAATATTATTTGCGCTATATTAGAATTCTCAACAATAGTTTAAAAAGGTTATCGCAAAATATGAAATAAATGTCTCGCTGAAATATCTTTTAGGTAGATTTCGTATGAAATACCTATTGGGATCGTTCCTATGTTGGAATTTCTGAAACATTTTTGCAGATCTACACCGATCATGTTTCCTAGAATCCAAAACCACCCTCAGTAAACTTTATATATCTATCTATCTATCTTTCTATCAATATATACATACTAGCAGCCTAACGCCCGCTACGCTGGTCAGTTTTCTAAAGAAACCTTACATCAAACGAAATATATCTGTGAATTTGATCATGCGTTTTAAAGCAATATGGACATTTACCTGGAATGCCCAATCTAATTGGTGAAAACAATATGAAAGTTATTACGCTATTATATCTTTTGAACCATACAAAATTTAGGCTGTTAAGGGCCAACTTCTTTCATTGATCATTTAGTGGTAATATTCGGGAAGAACGATAGAACAATATGTAAGATATTAAAAGGGTTCATGAAAAAATTATCAGTGCAAGTCTCATCAGAATCTGTTAATTGGACATACTGAAAAGGCTAATCGTTCATAATTTGGTTCGCCTGATTCTAAAACAGTCAGCCTTAATTCTATAATCAAGCAACCTGACGACCAAGCAACACCAAGCGAATGGTATGTGCTTTATACTAAAACATTCACTGAAAAATTAACTTACCGAGCAAGTTCCATCGAAATCCACTTAGCATCTTTTAAACTGGAAAATGTACCGAACCATTTCATAAAAATAATCTAATTAATAGTTTTAATACCCAGAAAATTCATTCAGCGGAACCTTAAAAAAAAAGCCAATATTTCGAAATTGGGTTCATCTGTCTTAAATCTTTATCCATAATTATTTAATTAAGCAACGTAGAACATTATGTTTTGTCACATTCGGGTTCACCTACTTTTGGAACTTTCTCTTGTAATCTAATTTTATGTAATCTGATTTGTTGCCAAGTTTGTGCTTCAGAAAAACAATTACCCAGAAGAAAACTTCGCTCCAGAGAACTACCATTCATGCAAGAAGTACCAACCATCCACAAAAAATAATCTAACAGTATAAATCCCATCAAAATACATCCAGCAAAACTCAGATTATAAACGGGTGGAAGGAAAAGCAAATTTGCATTTTATAAAATTACAGTAGATGTATCTTTCATAATTGTGTTCACCTTTCTGTATAGCTTTTCCAATAGCTCTATAATTAAAACTAAGCAACGTAGAACACTGTGTGTATACATAAAAACCGTTCCAAAAACATTAGCTAACTAAAAATGTCATTGCTTATCAAAATATTATAAAGAATAGGAATAAAATGCAAATTTCCGTTTTAAATATGTAGTAGATGATGATGATGATACGATTTTCTGTAATAGAATTCCTCATGAAATTTTCGCTTCATACATAAACGATGCTTTCAACATTGTAATTAATACACCGATTGAAGACGTATCCGATTACGGAAGATTAACCTGAAATCCCCTTAACAACTACCCAAAGAAAGAAGAATATGTGACTTTTGTGATACTTTTACGTTAGCCGTTCGCAAGTAATAAATCAACAAAGATTGTTTCCATATCTTATTCTTATTTTATAATTTTCATTCAAAATAAAACCATTTCACTCATTTTATTTATAATACACGCTTTACACTAATGTCATTGAAAAAGATGAAAAGTACAACAATAGGAAATAATGCCATAACTTAAAACAAAGAATTGTTTTTAATTTACATACGCGAAATGTAACTATAGCCCAGTGATTAGGGGGTTGAATTCGGAATTAATTAGGGGAAAGCTGGAAATTGTTTTAATCCCTTCTGTTTAGGTCTAGAATGAATATGCTATGTTTTCCCCCTCGTACTAAGTGAGCGTTAGGAAATATGTATAGAATTACAGTAAAAAAAACACGTTTTTTTGCATACCATAACAATATCTCAAAACAGCCAACTCTGTCAAAATCATTGTCAATACAAATGTTACAGAGCTTAAAATTCTGAGTAAAATGAGTACCTATACTCAATATTTATGTTGAATATTAAGGTCACAACTCTACTTCAAAGTTTTAGACCCATCATCAGGGGGATGACCTCAGAATTAATTAGGAGAAAACTGGAAATTGTTTTAATCCCTTCAGTTTAGGTCTAAAATGAACGTACTATGTTTTCATCCTCGTACTTAGGTGAATGTTAGAAAATATGTACATATTTATTTTCGAAAAACACGTTTTTTTTTAGTTTCCTTAACAATAGCTCAAAACAGCTAACTCTATAAAAAACATTGTCAATACAAATGTTGTAGAGCTTAAAATTCTGAATAAAATGTACAGTCGTGGAAGAAAAAAAAAGTAAACACCCCCTACTAACTCTTCGACAAATTATCGTAGACGGAAGTTACTGGTACCGAATGATTGGAAATAAAGTCTACTTTTAAATGATGTATATAAAATTTGCTTAGGGGGCCCTCTACATATTAAAACGAACCCAAACCTCATTTTTTTCAATGGCAATACCCAATTTTAAAGAGATATTTCAAATCTTCGGTTCAAACTATGCCCAAACACCAAATTTCAAGACATTTGAATGATAAGTTTTTGAATTTAAACATTCAAAATTTAGTGCTTCTAATGTTAAATTACATTTTAATATATTTATTTATATCTCCTGAAATTATGCTCCTAATGTGCTAATTTTTTGTGTAGCAATAATACTAATGTGCCCAAACATAAATACGCTGAATTTGCAATTTTTATAATTTTATGATATGAATTATGAATTATGAAATTAATATTCGAAAAAATTATGAATTGCAACCTACAATTTTTTTGATGGATTTAGATTTATTAAGTCCTGCTTTATGAAAATCCGAAATTTCACATTTTTCTTCCAAATAGTTTTCAAATTATGCTTAATAAACGGCAAAATGATGGTTTAAGGGGCCGTCTATGATAGAAGTGAGTAGATATTTTGAAATTGCTTCTGCCGTTCCGTTGTCTAACAGGCTTCATTGACTGCTCAAGGTGCCTTGATCAAGAAGGAGGCTCTCTCGGTTAACAATCGACTATGGAATTTCAATTTGGATACAGCCCTTAAAATACGCACGTTTTATAATAATTAATTTCTCGGAAACTTATGGTACGAATTGCATAAAAATTGGTTTTTAGGCTAATTGAAAGGTTTAGAGTTCATTTATGCTGTCAGAATTGGGTATTGCCATTGAAAAAAATGAATTTATGGTTTGTTTTAATATGTAGATGGCCCCCTAAGCAAAATTTATATGCACCATTTAAAAGTAGACTTTATTTTCAATCGTTCGGTACCGGTAGCTTTCTTCTACGATAATTTGTTTAGGAGTTAGTAGGGGGTGTTTACTTTTTTTTTCCACGACTGTACCATCATTAATATTTTTGTTCAACAATAAGGTCGCAATTCTATTTCAAAATTTTTCAAATCAAGAGCTTGAAGCCAGGAGAGACCAAGTTAACTTAACAATATCTCAAAATTGCGGTCTTAATATTGAACAAAAATATTAAGTGTAGGTACTCATTTTACTAAGTATTTTAGGCTCTATAACTTTTGAACTAACAATGTTTTTGATAGAGTTAGCTATTTTGAGATATTGTTAAGTTAACTTGTTCTCTCCTGGCTTCAAGCTCTTGATTTGAAAAATTTTGAAATAGAATTGGGACCTTAATGTTGAGCAAAAATATTAATGATGGTACTCATTTTATTCAGAATTTTAAGCTCTACAACATTTGTATTGACAATGTTTTTTATAGAGTTAGCTGCTTTGTGATATTGTTAAGGAAACTAAAAAAAACGTGTTTTTCGAAAATAAATATGTACATATTTTCTAACATTCACCCAAGTACGAGGAAGAAAACATAGTACGTTCATTTTAGACCTAAACTGAAGGGATTAAAATAATTTCCAGTTTGCTCCTAATTAATTGTGAAGTCATCCCCCTGATGATGGGTCTAAAATTTTGAAGTAGAATTGTGACCTTAATATTCAACATAAGTATTGAGTGTAGGTACTCATTTAACTCAGAATTTTAAGCTCTGTAACATTTGTATTGACAATGTTTTTGACAGAGTTAGCTGTTTTGAGATATTGTTATGGTATGCAAAAAAACATGTTTTTTGACTATAATTCTATACATATTTCCTAACGCTAACCTAGTACGAGAGGGAAAACATAGCGTATTCATTCTAGACCTAAACAGAATGGATTAAAACAATTTCCAGCTTTCCCCTAATTAATTCTGAATTCGGCCTTTTTTTGCTCCCCTACCACTGGGCTACTATTGCTATTGGCAATTTTAAAAAAGCTAATGGCGATATTTACATACGGATACGGCTGACATAAATGTTCCCATTTTTTCTTCTTATCCAGGAGCAAGTGATAAATCGCGATGTATTATTTCAATTCCAATTTCTTCCATTGAAAAAAGTAATACTTAAGCATTATTCGGACCATGAGATAGATCGCCAAAATTGGTTGACAATTGCCAATCTTGTTTATCGTTTGCCAATTACGTTCAAAAAAGTCATTTAACATTCTTAAAAGCATAACCTTGTTAAAAATGGCAAATTGTTTTAAGTAAATAACTAAATAAAATATATAACATAAAACTACATACTATAAACTATAATAATAAAATTAATTTAAAACTATACTAAATAAACTATCAAATGGACAAAAAATAAGGGTTGCTGTAATTAATGTAATTGCCATGCTTGACGCATTTGTATCTGACATGGCCCGGATGTAAGTACCACAAAAATTTTAAAGTCGTACAAACATTGCTTTCATTTTTAAATATTTTCGTTTTATAATGTTAATTTCTAAATGGGTCTCTTCCTTGTATTTTAAATAAAATCAATGTATTTTTTCTTTTTTTTTTCAAGATGATTGTATTTATTTATTTTTTTCAAACTCATATAGCCGTTTTAATTTTTTAACCAAAAGAATTAACAAAAAGATTCAATTTGAATTTCATCCGTTGCTACAGTAACGGATATACAATAGGAATGAATATGGATGAATTATCACTTGCAATGTTCGATATTTCGAGGTTTTGCGCCAAAGACATTGCCAAATTAGAAAAATATGAAATATCACAGGAACTATTGAACTTAAAAGAGTTTGGTTAGTACCATTCGATTCAGCTTATATAAATACACCAAAATATGTTATCAGTTGAAAAATAACTATATAAAATCAGATTTTTAAGGAATTTTTTTAAAGTTCGTTCTCTGTTTTACCCCCCTTAGGGGTGGAATTTTGGAAAATACTTTCTTAGCGGCACTCTATGTCATAAGAATTATTTTTACCCCGATTTTCAAGATTTTAGGTTCAGTAGTTTTGGCTGCGCGTTGATTAATATAAAATCCACACTTTCTTTTATATATATAGATACTAGCAGCCTTCGCCCGCTTCGCTGGTCTGTTTTCCTAAACAAACCATGAATCAAACGAAATATATCTGTGAATTTGATCATTCCTTTGAAAGCAATATGGACATTAACCTGGCATACCCATCCGAATTGCTACAAACGATATGGACGTCATTATACTATTGTATTTTCTATTGAGACAGACCAAATTTGAGCTGCTAAGGACCAACTTCTTTAATTGATCCTTTACTGTAGGATTTGGTATAGTACGATAGAACAATATGTAATATACTTATACCCTTCCTCTGAAAATTTATCAATGCAATTCTCATCAGATTCCGTCCAATAGAACATATGAAAAAGGCTAATATTTCATAATTGGGCTCACCTAATTCTAGAACTTTCATCCAAAATCCCATAACCAAGCAACCTAGAACGGTATGTGTTTTATACTAAAATATTCCCTGAAAAATTAACTAACTGGGCAAGTTCCACCAAAATCCACTTGGCAGAATCTTTTAAACTGACAAATGTACCAAAACGTTCCCTAAAAATTATCTAATTAACAGTTTGTCTTACCAGAATCCACCCAGCAGAACCTTTAAGAAAGCCAATCTTTCATAATCGTGTTCTTCTGATTTTGAATTTTCCCCAATAATTATTTAAATAAGCAACACAGAACGATATGATGTACTAATTATTTTATTCTGAAAAATTATCTAACAATGTAAGTCCCATCAAAAATCTATTCAGCAGAACTCATGTTGTAAGCGGCCCAAACAAAATTTCTCTTTGCATTTCATACATATTATACATAATTAAATTTAAATATATCTTCCATAACCGCGTTAACCAGATTATAGAACTCTCAGGGATGTAGGGGTAGGTCTACTTTATATACCCACTGGATTTTTTAAGAAACCCTGCACACCTTTATAGAATATATATTCTCTAGTAACGGATATACACATTGCATATAGCGTGCATCCTCTTATAGTAATTTACTACACCACAGAGAACTTTCCGGCATAGCATCAAAATCCATAGTAGAACTTTACATTAAAGGTAATCTTTCATAATCGGGTTCACCTAATTTTAAAAGTCCCGTACTTATCAGTAATTCAAAGTAGAACTATTTTTTTTACATTAAAACACTTCTAAAACAAATTACTTAACTAACAGTGTATGTTCTACAAAATTATGTTCAGTAGAACCTGAGTTCAGATAGTTATAGTTAATCAGAAATAAAATAAGAATTTGCGTCTTGTAAATATAGTAGATGATGATGAGTAAAATTGTAAGTATTGGTATTTGCGATTTATAAAATGCTATTGGCGAGATTTATGCACGGCTAATATAAAAGTATCCATTTTTTCTTTTTATCCATAGGAGAAAATGGTAAATTGCAAAATATTCTTCTATTTAAACCTTTGAATATGAACACTTTTTTAAACAGTACAAACATTGCTTTCATACTTAAATTAAATATTTCCGTTTTATAATATTTATTTCTTATTAAACCCTTTTCTTTTTATTTTAAATAGAATCAGTAACTCTTTTGGTATATTTCCGTTACACCAACACCGTTGTCGCCAAGCATAATAATTAGCGCAAAATGAAATGAAACATTTGGAAAAAAAAATATATTATTGATACAAAAATGAGCATTTAAAAGAATTTCAGGTTAATATTGTAGCGTGGCGTACGTAATAAGCATATCTGTCATTGCAGTAAACATTTAATTTTTAATTGAAGACGTTCAAAGTTTTTTAACAAAATATTTTTATAGGTATAATTCCTAAGTTCTGAAATGATTTTATTGCACCTTCCTCGTCGTCAAGTAACTGCCAAATCTGTTTTGGTATATTTCCGTTACACCAACACCGTTGTCGCCAAGCATAATAATTAGCGCAAAATGAAATAAAACATTTGGAAAAAAAATATATTATTGATACAAAAATGAGCATTTAAAAGATATAACATTTGAAAATTACAGACTTTCACCAACTATTTTTTTTAAATCAATACAAATCAATACTTAAAATAAAAGAAAAAATAAATATTTTACAATAAAATAATAAAATAAAGTCAATTTAATCTGCAGGTCTCGAATTGTAAATGTATTTCAGGTTATTATTGTAGCGTGGCGTACGTAATAAGCATATCTGTCATTGCAGTAAACATTTAATTTTTAATTGAAGACGTTCAAAGTTTTTTAACAAAATATTTTTATAGGTATAATTCCTAAGTTCTGAAATGATTTTATTGCACCTTCCTCGTCGTCAAGTAATTGCCAAATCTGTTTTGGTATATTTCCGTTACACCAACACCGTTGTCGCCAAGCATAATAATTAGCGCAAAATGAAATAAAACATTTGGAAAAAAAATATATTATTGATACAAAAATGAGCATTTAAAAGATATAACATTTGAAAATTACAGACTTTCACCAACTATTTTTTTAAATCAATACAAATCAATACTTAAAGTAAAAGAAAAAATAAATATTTTACAATAAAATAATAAAATAAAGTCAATTTAATCTGCAGGTCTCGAATTGTAAATGTATTTCAGGTTATTATTGTAGCGTGGCGTACGTAATAAGCATATCTGTCATTGCAGTAAACATTTAATTTTTAATTGAAGACGTTCAAAGTTTTTTAACAAAATATTTTTATAGGTATAATACCTAAGTTCTGAAATGATTTTATTGCACCTTCCTCGTCGTCAAGTAATTGCCAAATCTGTTTTGGTATATTTCCGTTACACCAACACCGTTGTCGCCAAGCATAATAATTAGCGCAAAATGAAATAAAACATTTGGAAAAAAAATATATTATTGATACAAAAATGAGCATTTAAAAGAATTTCAGGTTATTATTGTAGCGTGGCGTACGTAATTAGCATATCTGTCATTGCAGTAAACATTTAATTTTTAATTGAAGACGTTCAAAGTTTTTTAACAAAATATTTTTATAGGTATAATTCCTAAGTTCTGAAATGATTTTATTGCACCTTCCTCGTCGTCAAGTAACTGCCAAATCTGTTTTGGTATATTTCCGTTACACCAACACCGTTGTCGCCAAGCATAATAATTAGCGCAAAATGAAATAAAACATTTGGAAAAAAAAAATATATTATTGATACAAAAATGAGCATTTAAAAGATATAACATTTGAAAATTACAGACTTTCACCAACTATTTTTTTAAATCAATACAAATCAATACTTAAAATAAAAGAAAAAATAAATATTTTACAATAAAATAATAAAATAAAGTCAATTTAATCTGCAGGTCTCGAATTGTAAATGTATTTCAGGTTATTATTGTAGCGTGGCGTACGTAATAAGCATATCTGTCATTGCAGTAAATATTTAATTTTTAATTGAAGACGTTCAAAGTTTTTTAACAAAATATTTTTATAGGTATAATTCCTAAGTTCTGAAATGATTTTATTGCACCTTCCTCGTCGTCAAGTAATTGCCAAATCTGTTTTGGTATATTTCCGTTACACCAACACCGTTGTCGCCAAGCATAATAATTAGCGCAAAATGAAATAAAACATTTGGAAAAAAAAATATATTATTGATACAAAAATGAGCATTTAAAAGATATAACATTTGAAAATTACAGACTTTCACCAACTATTTTTTTAAATCAATACAAATCAATACTTAAAATAAAAGAAAAAATAAATATTTTACAATAAAATAATAAAATAAAGTCAATTTAATCTGCAGGTCTCGAATTGTAAATGTATTTCAGGTTATTATTGTAGCGTGGCGTACGTAATAAGCATATCTGTCATTGCAGTAAACATTTAATTTTTAATTGAAGACGTTCAAAGTTTTTTAACAAAATATTTTTATAGGTATAATTCCTAAGTTCTGAAATGATTTTATTGCACCTTCCTCGTCGTCAAGTAATTGCCAAATCTGTTTTGGTATATTTCCGTTACACCAACACCGTTGTCGCCAAGCATAATAATTAGCGCAAAATGAAATAAAACATTTGGAAAAAAAATATATTATTGATACAAAAATGAGCATTTAAAAGATATAACATTTGAAAATTACAGACTTTCACCAACTATTTTTTTAAATCAATACAAATCAATACTTAAAGTAAAAGAAAAAATAAATATTTTACAATAAAATAATAAAATAAAGTCAATTTAATCTGCAGGTCTCGAATTGTAAATGTATTTCAGGTTATTATTGTAGCGTGGCGTACGTAATAAGCATATCTGTCATTGCAGTAAACATTTAATTTTTAATTGAAGACGTTCAAAGTTTTTTAACAAAATATTTTTATAGGTATAATACCTAAGTTCTGAAATGATTTTATTGCACCTTCCTCGTCGTCAAGTAATTGCCAAATCTGTTTTGGTATATTTCCGTTACACCAACACCGTTGTCGCCAAGCATAATAATTAGCGCAAAATGAAATAAAACATTTGGAAAAAAAATATATTATTGATACAAAAATGAGCATTTAAAAGAATTTCAGGTTATTATTGTAGCGTGGCGTACGTAATAAGCATATCTGTCATTGCAGTAAACATTTAATTTTTAATTGAAGACGTTCAAAGTTTTTTAACAAAATATTTTTATAGGTATAATTCCTAAGTTCTGAAATGATTTTATTGCACCTACCTCGTCGTAAAGTAACTGCCAAATCTGTTTTGGTATATTTCCGTTACACCAACACCGTTGTCGCCAAGCATAATAATTAGCGCAAAATGAAATAAAACATTTGGAAAAAAAAATATATTATTGATACAAAAATGAGCATTTAAAAGATATAACATTTGAAAATTACAGACTTTCACCAACTATTTTTTTAAATCAATACAAATCAATACTTAAAATAAAAGAAAAAATAAATATTTTACAATAAAATAATAAAATAAAGTCAATTTAATCTGCAGGTCTCGAATTGTAAATGTATTTCAGGTTATTATTGTAGCGTGGCGTACGTAATAAGCATATCTGTCATTGCAGTAAATATTTAATTTTTAATTGAAGACGTTCAAAGTTTTTTAACAAAATATTTTTATAGGTATAATTCCTAAGTTCTGAAATGATTTTATTGCACCTTCCTCGTCGTCAAGTAATTGCCAAATCTGTTTTGGTATATTTCCGTTACACCAACACCGTTGTCGCCAAGCATAATAATTAGCGCAAAATGAAATAAAACATTTGGAAAAAAAAATATATTATTGATACAAAAATGAGCATTTAAAAGATATAACATTTGAAAATTACAGACTTTCACCAACTATTTTTTTAAATCAATACAAATCAATACTTAAAATAAAAGAAAAAATAAATATTTTACAATAAAATAATAAAATAAAGTCAATTTAATCTGCAGGTCTCGAATTGTAAATGTATTTCAGGTTATTATTGTAGCGTGGCGTACGTAATAAGCATATCTGTCATTGCAGTAAACATTTAATTTTTAATTGAAGACGTTCAAAGTTTTTTAACAAAATATTTTTATAGGTATAATTCCTAAGTTCTGAAATGATTTTATTGCACCTTCCTCGTCGTCAAGTAATTGCCAAATCGTAAAATCCATGTCAGTGTCGGTAATAAATGTAAGTTATAATTTAAAAATAAATATTTTCTATTCAAAAAATAACAAATTAAAACGTTTTACGAGATTACGATGGAATAATACTCATAAAAAATATCCACGTTCAATAAATGGCAAATGTTAATCTTTGGCACGGTTTGCAATAAAAATCGTTTGCACGCTAAGGGTAGAAATAAATGGCGCGATACCATACATTTTGGCATAGTGTTGATAGAACGAAAAAGTAAAACAGATTTTTTTTATCATTATTATTATTAGTTTTAGTTTTTGAGGCGTTTATAATTTTTTTCCTAAGTGACGTAGTTGTTTTAAATATTTAAGCAAAAGAATTGATTAAAAAATTATTCAATTTGAATTTCTTCCCTTGCTATAGTAACAGAATGAAGATAATGAGTTTTTAGAAATTATCACTTGAAAATTTGAGGTTTTGTCGCCAAAGATAGCGTCAAATTAGAAATATATGAAATATCTCATGAACTGTTAGACTTAAAATAATTTGATTAGTACCATTCGATTCAACACACAAAAATACACTAAAATATGTTATCAGTTGAAAAATAACTATAAAATCAGATTTTTAAGGAATTTTTTAAAAGTTCGTCCTATTTTTTACCCCCCTTAAGGATGGAATTTTAGAAAATCCTTTCTTAGCAGCACTCAATGTCATAAGAAGAATTTTTACTCCAAATTTCAATACTTTAGGTTCAGTAATTTGGGCTGCGCGTTGATTAATACAAAATTCAGACTTTCTTTTATATATATAGATGATATACCGGGTGTCTCAAAAAGGACTGACTGATTTTAAAATTCAATAACTTGTAAACGGTGACAGATATTTAAAAAATTCTTGCAGGAGGTTTATGCATAAGGTCAAAAGTTTTATTACACTGATTTTCAATTTTAGTTCGAATTACAAACTATAGATGGCGCTGCGATCAATAGACGCTAAATTCAGGCTCGATTTTTGGTACTTAGTGGCCCGGATAATACATTTCCATCTCATTTTTCCGCATGAAACAAGAGAAAAGACCAAAAATCGAGCCTGTATTTAGCGACTATTGCTTACAGCGCCATCTATTGTTTGTAATTCGAACTAAAATCGAAAATCACTGTAATAAAACTTTTGACCTTATGCATAAACCTCCTGCAAGAAATTTTTAAATATCTGTCACCGTTTGCAAGTTATTGAATTTTAAAATCAGTCAGTCCTTTTTAGGACACCCGGTATATATATATATATCACTTTCTTCTGGACACGATAACTTCCACAATACTGCACAAATCTCTTCAAACTGATAAATAAAATCAAGGGACATAAAATCTCGGACAAGTTCGTTAATGGGCAAAATCGGACCAAGGGGATGGAAAAGGGAGGGGTTTTGTGAAAACCGAAAAAACCCCATAACTTGTTAATTTTTGTACATGTCAAATCAGTTTAAAGTTTTTATTACTTCTAAAAATAGGACCAAAAATTTATGTATCACAGATTTTGGATAAATTTAAAAATCCATCTCCTTAACATTATCTACAACTTTTATATTCACAAGTTTTTCATAGGATCAATTCGTACAGCAAAAAAAATTAAAAACGAAAACAAAAAAAGGGGGGGGGGGGTTGAAGAAGAAAAATTTTCATAACTCCACCAATTCACAAGATATAAAATCTCCATGAATTTATCACATAACTTCTTAATATTGTCTTCAACATTTATATAGACAAGTTTTTGATAGGACCAATTCTTACACCAAAAACAAATTAAAAATACATAGCGGTTGAAGAAAAAAAATCATCTTATTAAGGGTGTATTCAAATCCAAACTGCTTATTTCCCTACTCATTTTTAAATTCATTTTTGCTCTCAAACGCATCCAATTGATAGATTCTCTTATTCAGAAACTATTTAATGTATAGCAATAATCGATTTTTTGATACAGGCAGAATATATTTCAAAAAATGATGTCAAATTGGGCATTTTGAACAGAATTAACTCGAAGCGATTGTGTTAGAAACGAAAAATATTGCCCTACTGGGAAAATAATTGTTTATTAACGAAGTTTTAATTAATTGAAAGAAAAATAAAAACACAGGTCGCCTATAAATCTTTTTAAAAATCACGTCAGCAAGTTTCATTTTTTTTTTTTTTTTAATTAAAAATGAATCTGAGAATGTGCCAGAAAATTTCGAGTTGTTGAGCATGGAAAAGTATTTTTTTTTTTAATACCGCCTTAATATGATTCTGATAAAAACAGCTATTATATAAAAATGAATAAAAACTCGTCAAAAGCAGACAGATAAAATTGTTAAAGTGGATTTATATCTAATCATGGTTTAGTTTTTGTTGGTGAAATTAGTATACTTAACTTCGAAATCTACCTCTGCCCCAGTGGCGTGGCGTCCGGTCATCGCTGGATGCGGCGATGACCAAGCAATATTTTAAAACTCTTAATAAGCTTTTAAAACTCTACGATTCAGTTTTAGCAGAACATTTGGAGTTCATGTATAAGTGAAGGTAAGATTTAAAGTTTCTTTTTTGAACATTCAACCATTGAATTTTAGAGTTAATAATTTTTCACCACAAACTTAAATAATTGCGATGACCACCGAAAATTTTCGCGCCACGCCACTGCTCTGCCTGTAGGCCGGGCCGGCAGGGATTTTTTTTTTAATTTAAACTGTTTGGCAATATTATGGTTCGGCAATTTTAAATATGACGTAATATCCTCTATTTATGATTTTTAACGCATATTAATGAACGATTTTCTTTCTCTTTTAAAATTCACATGTAAATATAGTTTTTATGACGTAATTATCAATATGTTCCTGCCTTTAATATGTAATCATTTAATTCTTATTTGAAAGTTTTTTCTGTTTATAATAGTCACGTGTAAATAAATTTTTAATTTGAAGGATTTTTTTTTTTTTTTTTTTTTTTTTTGCGCTGTTTTGAAATTTGGCAACAATTTAAAATAATACCCTTTTCTAAAAGTTGTAAAAAATGTGTCTCGAAATGCTGAAAATTTGAATTTAAAATAGAAATAAAACTTCAAAAAATGAGTCAAATTAAAACTGGTATGTTGTTGCCATCACAAAACTTTCTTCTATATAAATCACGTCAATTAAATCATTTAAATAGTACAAGAAATTACATCAATTTAGCACCAATTGAAATCAACGTATATCTGAGTTTGAAGTTTGATGAAAATTCGTACATTAGTTCTTGGGATAGAGGCTATAGCGGAAATTCTGAAAAAAAGTAGTATAGCAGCGCCACCTATTGAGCGATTTACACCAAAACATAAACAGCACTAATTGATGTCAAGGTATACCTGAATCTGAAGTTTGCTGAAAATTCACGCATTAGTTATTGAGATATAGCTATAGTGGAAATTCTGAAAAATACAGCATAGCAGCGCCACCTGTTGAGCGATTTGCACCAAAACATAAACAACAGTAATTCATATCAAGGTATACCTGAGTCTGAAGTTTGTTGAAAATCCAAGCATTAGTTCTTGAGATAGGGCTATTGCGGAAATCACAAAAAATGCAGCATAGCAGCGCCACCTGTTGAGCGATTTACATCAAAATGTACAAAACGTCAATTTCTGTCAAGGACTAACTGAATCTGAAATTTGATGAAAATCCGTGCATTAGTTCTGGAGATTGAGCTCCTGTGGAAATCGTGAAAAATGCTGCATAGCAGCGCCACCTGTTTAACGATTTATACCAAAAACTAATCAACACCAATTCATACCAGGGACTAACTGAATATAAATTTTTATTAAATTCCGTTCATTAGTTCTTGAGATAGAGCGCCCACAAAATTTGTGTCACACACAGACAGACAGGCTCACAGACTCACAGACAGACTGAGAGACAAACATTTTGTAAAAACATGTTTTTCAGGTTCTCTGCCCCCTAAAACGTGTAAATCCGTCGAAAACCGGAATTCGAAAATTTTCATGAATCCAATACTTTCTTCTTGTAAAGATAGAAGAAAGTAAAAATAAATGCAGTAAACCCGGGAACTTTTAACGCATAAAATGATCTAAAAATGATTAAATTCCTATGTATAGTTTTTACTCGTATAAAACTTTTTTAATGGAACGATTTTGACCAACTATAACATTAAATATATCTTAAAATAATTCTTCGATTTGAAAACTGTCTGCATCAGCGTGTTTATCAAACATTTCTCTATAATACCACCGATTTTTCATATTTTTGTATGCAATATTTTTCTTAATATCAACGAAGAAAAACCTTCGGTCCCAAAAAATTCAAAACCGTCGGCAGCGGTGACAGCGTTAGCTACTTTTTTTTTTAGAATAGAGCGATGCCTTTTAAACAGAATACAGACATATAGTTTGAGAATGAATTTTGGGCAAAAATTTGTTAGGCCTGGCATTATTTTAACCCCCTTGTCCGAATGCCGAGAGGATGTTTTCTTTCGTCACGATGATTAATTTAGCTACATTTCAAAATTTTTCGGATTATATGTTTGAAAAGGAATTAGTAATGAAGAATAAATTAAATTACTTTAAAAAATAACCAAATTCTGGCTAATTGTTAGGGTAGAGCCGGATAACTGGGAGGGAAAAGTAGTTAGTGTTTTTTCATTATTTTCTCAGTTGAAACTTGATTAAATTGTGAAGACAGGATATTTAAGGTATGTTATGTGTTGTTATAAACATTATCCCTTATTTTAAAAGTCAAACAAAAATAAATCATCTTTGTGTGACCAAATCATACTGAATTATGATATTTTGAATTTTATGAATTTTCAGCCTGAACGAGCACTTCCGTCTCCCAATAGCTAGTATAAACTCGCATTTTGACTTATCAAAATTTAAAGAACATACCTCCTAATTCTTCAGTTGAACTTTATTGTTATTACATGATTATGAATTTTGTTCAGATATGTAAATTTATATATAGATATTTTGATTTACGTATGTGCATATGATATAGTGATTTTTTTCAATACTGTAAATAACAGAAAAAATTATAGTTTTGAAAATTGATACTTAAGAGCCTACACTAGTCACTCAAAAAGACCCGGATCATAATGTTAATCTTATAGGTAAGTTATTTTTAAATATCTCGCTTGAATTTTGATATTTTCGAATGATTTTTTTTTCTTTTTTTGCATAGGATAGCTGAGGACGATCTACAACCGAGCTAGTTTTTACTTTTTCGATTATGGTTATAGTTTTTTTATATTAGGATAGTCTCAATTTCAGAACCGGTTCAAACCGGTTCCGAAAGTAAAAGTAATTAAAAAAATATATAAAACCCAAATCAAAAAAGTAAAAACTAGCCCAGTTGTAGATTGTCCTCAGCTATCCTACGCAAAAAAAAAGAAAAAAAAGTCATTGGAAAATATCAAAATTCAAGCGTGATATTTGAAAATAACTTCCCCATAGGATTAACATCATCCGCCGGGTTTTTTTGAGTTACTAGTGTAGGCTCTTAAATGAAAAAGAACATGAGACTGTTTCAAAATCAAAATTCGCTACTCTTTTGCCAATTCACGAAACCATTTAAATCTGTTTAATGTATAAAACGCTCAGTTGTTTTTAGCAAAATGCCAAGAAATCGAACAAAATTACTCATTTTACAAAAAAAGAAATACCATTTTAAAAATAAGATCAAAGCGCGTGTTTCGAAAAGATTTTTAAACTGTGGAAGTCATAAAAAGACGTTTATTAATTAGTAGCATTAATAATTAATTAGTTGTATTAGTAATACACTGTTATCAAACTTGCATTTAGTTTAAAGAACAAAACGTTCGATTTTTTGGCACATGAATGAAATTTTATGAGTATATTATTGAGATTAACTCGTTTGTCAGTATATTTTGAGAGTTTCTTTTTGGTAAAAGGGGGTGGGTGATAAATAGCAAATCTACTGGTTTATTTTTATAATTTTATGATGCCAACATCGATTTTGCTTTTATAATGTTCTTTCTTCTTCATCTTGTTATAAGTTTTTTATGATATACAACAATTTAGAACGATTATTTGCACAAAATTTGCTGCAACAAATTAGTTATCCCATACAGATTTTTTTTTTTTTACTTTAATTCATTAAAATCCTTCAAAAATGTCTGAAAATTTGTAAATAGACTATGAAAATATTCCTGAATGAGGGGTCACCTCCTAAATTCAACACTGGTCATTAAGCATGGTTAAAAATATTTTTGTTCGTTAGGAGTCACTACACTAGAAGCGTATAAAAAAGTTGGGTTGAATCTTTTTTATTTTTAACTTGAAAACTGCTGCCATTCGAGAAAACACAAAAAATACATTTTTATGAAATTTTCTTATATTTCCCTTTAAAAGGCGATTTTTCTCCAGCAGATTTTTATATTTCAATTTTAAAAAATGTAATGCGCATATATTTTTGTCTTAAAAGTAGCAACCGTGTATAATTTCAAATTTGTATCCTTAAGAGGCCACACTAGTCACTCAAAAAGACCAAAAGATGATAATGTTAATCCTATGGGGAAGTTATTTTCAAATATCTCGCTTGAATTTTTATATTTTTGAATGATTTTTTTTTTTGCATAGGATAGATGAAGACAATCTACAACCGGGCTAGTTTTTACTTTTTTGATTTTGGTTTCAGATTTTTTTAAAAATTACTTTTACTTTCGGAACCGGTTTGAACCGGTTCTGAAATTGAAACTATCCTAATAGAAAAAAAAAACTATAACCAAAATCGAAAAAGTAAAAACTAGCCCGGTTGTAGATTGTCCTCAGTTATCCTATGCAAAAGAAATCATTCAAAAATATTAAAATCAAAGCCAGAAATTTGAAAATAACGCCCCCATAGACTTTACATTAGCGTTTTCCTTTTTTGCCGTGACTGAAGTGGGCTCTGAACAGTTCCATAAAAGTCGTAATTTTAAACGTGTTTTGAACGCTTTTCGACATTCATTTCAACCTTTTAAATATCTAAACTTTTTAACTGTTCTGTGAGACTAGTCTTAAAAGTAACATCCACGTCAAATTTAAATTTTCTATCCTTAACAATAACATTGAAATCGTAACTTAGGACGCTTTTAGAACACTTTTTGCTAATTTCATCGTTTTAATTTTTGATTTTTTTAGCAACTACTCTCACATAGCATTTAAAACTGTTAAGTGATTGCCATTATGCAAATTTCAAGTTTTTCTCCCCATCAATATCATAAAAATTGCAATTTAAGAACTTTTTCGCTTCTGTATCCATTGGAGGTAGTGGCACCGACATAAAGTATAGTCTATGATGGAGCAGGGACTATCATCATCGATTTGTGACTATCAAATGATTGATGATATTCCTCCTATTTACCTAAAATAATTATTAAAAAACATATCAGTTTTATTAAAAGGTTTTCACTTGTCCCTAACCCATTCAAATAATTTAAACATATTGATTTCTGTTTATATGAATAATTTTGTGTGACTCTGTATAATATCCAATAAAGAAAATCGTATAGTGACTCTTAAAAAAATATTCGTAGCAATAAAAGCGAATTTAAGAAAGACAACAGGGCGGTCATATTTAATTTTCATCTATGTAATTAATGATTAAATTAATCACAATTAAATTAATCCATATTGAATTCATGCAGATTGAATGAATCATAAAAAAAAACTTTTTAAAGAGCAATTACTTTTTCAGTTTCAATCATGATAAATTGAATTAGGGGTCAATTTCGTATGATTGAATATTTAATCGAATAATCAATCGATTAATGCCAACCCTGCAATCTCCATGTACAAAATTTCAGTGAGAATGGTTCATTCAATTCAGTTTGATTAAAGAACAAGTGTCAAAACACCCTTCTACATTTAGAATATAATAACTATTGGTTTAAACTTATTTTCCTAATAACTGTAATGACTCCATTTTCTTTCTTCAGGTTTACATTGTACCTTTTACATAATAAATTACAAACTTCATTCGAATCTTCTCATTAAATATTTTCTCATTTATACCGGTCGAACAACAGCGTCAATAATAAAAGTTGGTTTTCCTGGTTTTCTTTTAAAGCTGAATCTACATACGCAGATTTTAATATGTGGAATACATAATGAGTATAAAAGTAGAAATAGTTTTTTAAAAACTCTTTTACAAGCATTCAGTGTTCCTCTTGAAAATCACTGCCATTTTTCTTTATTGTAATTCTTGCTAGACCGGGAGCCGGGAGCACAGACAATCACCTTATCGAGTTCACGGATAAAATTCCAGAATTAGTTAAAACTCGATTCGTCTGTTAACAAGATAAAGTAAAAAAACTAAAACCCAACTACGACAAAAAACTACGCTGAAAAAGTATAAAAGTACCCCATGAATACAGGTAAAGTCACAAGCAAATGCTAGTAATATATAGATATATTCAAAATGTACAAGTAAAGCGCTTTTGAATGATACCAAACACGGCATATTTATCTTAACTTTATTTTTTGACGTATGACGCTTCCAGTATTTGGTAGTAGTGACGCACATATCCGTCGATGGCAGCAAATGGGTAATGGACCGATTAGTGGATGAGGTCGTTAGTGTAATGTGTAAATGTGTAATGTAGATTGAAGGTTTCATGTATTAAGATGACCTAGGAAGATTTCTTAATCTATCTAATTCTGCTAACGATTGACTGTCATGTGGATTTTTAAGCAACTTATTATGATCCAAGGCACTTATAAACAAACCCTCTATGGTTTTGAAGTGAAGCGCTTTAAAATGATACCAAACACGGCATATCTAGCTTAACTTTATTTTTTTACTCTGTATATTTTGTCCGCTAGAAGGCGCCACATTGAATTTGGTGAAAATCTATATAGCCTATAACCAGCGGACAATTAAGACGCTTCTAATGATATGTCATTTGTCGAATTCTGATTAGTGGTTTAGAAGTTACGAGGGAACAGATGAACATACATACATACATACATACATACATACATACATACATACATACATAGCCTGTCAAAATCATAACCCTCCTTTGGCTTTGCCGTAGTCGGGTAAAAAGTAATCGGTTTGCCAAGTCATATCTTGGGGGAAAATACCTAAAAACCCGATTTTAGCGGCTGATTCGTAGGTTAACCATTATGTTTTCCTGCTCCCAGTCCTCCATGTTTTCATACTTTTGGGTGCAGGAAAGCACAATGGTAAACCTACGTGTCAACCACTAAAATCGGGTTTTCAGGTGTTTTCCACCAAGATATGACTTAGCAGACTTATTGCATTTTAATATGCGAATCAAGATTTAACTAATCCTAGAATTTCATCCGCGAACTCGATGAGGTGATTGTCTGTGCTCCCGGCTCCTGGTCTATGTTTTTTCCCAAACTTTCCTTACAATACCTTAATTAGGTATGGGCACCGAACTCCGTTATGCAAAATTCACTGCTTTTTTTTATTCTTGTTAGAAAGCGAAAGCAAGTGAATTTATTGTAAAATATGTAATTTTTGCTCTGTTTCTTTTTTAAGATAGGACAACAGGGGAAAAAAACATTAAACGCTATTTAAACTATCTTAGCAGTTCTACATAGATTTCTCAACGTATAATCGTAAATTAATTCCTATGAAACCATTAACTGATAAAAACTTACTTTTTTAACATTTATTTTTTATTAGCCCGCGGTATGCTATTACTTTCTCCCAGCAAATAAAGTGTCGTCTCCAAAAAATAACGTTCCGTTGCATAAGCCAGCCGTAAAACAATGCAGATGTATAATTGTACTGTTAAATACCCTACTGCAATTTTTTTAACTTCTAAGCATCGCACATTTTTAATTTTTATACCGTCGTATTGGGGAAAAAGAGTACTTTTAAATGCAATTTGTTTGAAAACTGCATCTCCATTTATTTTTTAGATAATAATTCTTTTTTGTAATTTTTAGCGTAATTTGTTTAATTTTGGCAACTCAAGTACTCCATTTCTGTAGAAAGTAATGGAAAAATAGTTGGAAAATAGCAATTATAGCTTTTTGTTGCCATTTTCCATATAACTACTGAAAGAAATGTACTTAAAATACGTGCTACTTTGAAAAAATATAAATGAATGATTTCTGATAAAACATGGAGCTATTATAAACTAAATTTAATTTTACGTATCTATATTAATATTACAAACAAATGAAGACATATAAACTATTAGATAGCCGATTTTTTTTTTTTGTTTTTTTTTTTTGTTTTGTTTTTTGTTTTTTCTTTGAGTGGTGACATCTGTTTTTATGGATTTGTGTATTATTCAGCGATAGTGACATCATATGCGTACTTTGCTGCAGATGCTGTTTAATACTGGATCACATGAAGAATTCTTCAGCGGATACGAATGACGTCATTTGATATAAAATAAAAGCGTGAGTTTTCAGTCTTAAAACTGAAATATGTCTTGTACTATCTATTATATGTATATATACATGTGTATTTTTTTTCTCGTCGGGAGCGACTCTAAATTCTGAAAAAGCAGAATTCCTGTTTTCTAGTTTATAATTTGTTTTCTACTCATACTTTTACCCATTAAAATATTTCATGGTTGCAGTTTCACTCTCATATGGCATATTTTAGCGAGCGTTTATCGGCGCATCGTTAAATCTATTGTTGTTTCAATTAGTATACGATTGTACGAGTTGAAAAGAATATTTTGCGATTGACGGATTAACGAGAAAATGCATTAAAATTAAAGTATTCAATTATAATTAGGTTCTTAAAGTATTAAAATGTTGCATTATTCTCGAAAACACATCTGTAAACGTAATTTGTATAATACTAACATAACAGGAAGTGTGTTAAAAATAGATGACAAAATTTCATCTTTACATATAAAAAACAATCTGAGTTAGATAAAAGGGTGTAAAAAAAGATAATATTATCTAGATAAAATTTATATTATGAAGAACAAGCATGCCCGTCAGTAACGCTGACGTCAGTAAGACGGTGATGAGAGCAGCCGATTAAATTTAACTTTTACTACAGGTTTCTTAAACTTCAAAGCATCGTACGTTTTAAATTTTTGCACCGTCGAATACGGAAAAAATGTATTTTCAAATTAAATTTCTTTGAAAACTGTACCGCAATTTGTTTGAAAAATGTATCGTCCTTTACCCAATTTCTATTGCTCTCAAAATAATTTTCAAGCATGCATTTTTTAAATGTATCTCTACTGCGTGCAGAAGATTACACTGTTAACACTCCATAACAAGTTATGGAGCGCGCTCATTGGTCAGAAAATAGATAGCCTTTAAAAACAGAGGTAATTTTTCACGATATTTTTAACAGTGTACGAAAAATAAATCAGTTTGTATTTGTATTAATATAAATTGTGAAGGAATAACTCAGCATTTGTTTCCAGCTGATATTCCGTAACGAAATTAAAATCACCAATCAGAAAACAAGTAAATAAAATATCAAACGTAACACACAAATTTAAGACATGTAATTAAACTATGCACTTAAACCACTTCAATGGTCAGAATCAAAAAGACTGATTGTAAATAGGCGATTTCTATTGTAAATAGATTCTGTTGTAAATTCGATTGTAAATAGGCTATCTCTACGGTGCTGGGCCAATACAAAACTATCGTTTTTAATAAATTTCAAAACTTTATTGAAACGCATAATTCTATTTTTCATATAAGTATGACTTTTGTTATTGTTAGTGTGCATTCTAAAAACTATATTAAATGTAAAAAGAAAGTATTATAGTAATCAATTAATAAAATAGTTTCACCTATATTCTGTAATCCGGGAAACACGGGTATATTTCCTTGTTAAGGTAAAAGCAATATTCATATTTTTACCCTTACTCCCTCAGTTTCAGTGCCCTGATGGAAGAATAATAGACGAAGAAGTTAAGTGCTTGGAATCAGGTGAATGGTCTTTCGTTACTGCAAGCAAGACGAACATTGAGAAATACAGAAAGCATTCCCGTAACATACTTTCAAAATGTCCCTGCCCTTCTCCGCAGCTGTCTGGGGAACTAATCACCGCAGAAGATTGCAGCAGCAAGGGAATGGGGCAGACGTGCCAACTGAAATGCAAAAAACATTTTGCGATTATCGGCAGCAACAAAATAGTCTGCCGAAAGGACCTTAGTTGGAGCACTTTTCCAGAATGCAGCGACAAGACATGTCCTATTCCATGGTTGGACGAGCCGCTGTCGTTTGAAGAAGATTGCGCCGTTAAGCTGTCCGGTGAAACTTGCAAGCTGCGTTGTGAAGGACACTCAAAACTTGTACAGAAAGAACCTCTCAGGTAATTTTCCCTATACAGGAAACTGATTTTCAATAAACTCTGAAGTAGCAAAAAATTATTTTTATTAGCCCCCGATATGCTATTTCTTTCTCCCAGCTATTAAAGTGCCGTCTCTAAAAAAGAAATAACATTCCGTTGTATAAGCCAGCTGTAAAACAAAGCAGATGTGCCATATGTACAGTCGTGGGGGAAAAAAAGTAAACACCCCCTACTAACTCCTCAACAAATTATCGTAGACGAAAGTTACTGGTACCGGACAACTGGAAATAAAGTCTACTTTTAAATAGTATGTATAAAATTTGCTTAGGGGGCCATATACATATTAAAACGAATCCAAACTTCATTTTTTTCAATGGCAGTACCCAAATTTAACGAGATATTTCAAATCTTCGGTTCAAAATATGCCTAGAAACCAAATTTCAAGTCATTCGAATGATAAGTTTTTGAATTATAGACATTCAAAATTTAGTACTTCTAATGTTAAATTACATTTTCATATTTTTATTTATATCTCCTGAAATTATGCTCCTAATGAGCTAATTTTTTGTGTAGCAATAATACTAATATACCCAAACATAAATACGTTGAATTTGCAATTTTTATAGTTTTATGATATGAATTATGAAATTAATATTCGAAAAAATTATGAATTGCAACCTACAATTTTTTTTTGTGGATTTAGATTTATTAAGTCCTGCTTTATGTAAATCCAAAATTTCACATTTTTCTTCCAACTAGTTTTCAAATTATGCTTAAAAAACGGCAAAATGATGGCTTAAGGGGCCGTCTATGATAGAAGTGACTAGATATTTTGAAATTTCTTACGCTGTATTGTAATTTAGCAGGCTTCATTGACTTCTTAATGTGCCTTGATCAAGAAGGGGGCTCTCTCGGTTAACAATCGAGTTCGGAACTTCAATTTGGATACAGCCCTTAAAATACGCTCGTTTTAAAATAATTAATTTCTCGGAAACTTATGGCACGAATTGCATAAAAATTTGTTTATAGGCTAATTGAAAGATGTAGAGTTCATTTATGCTGTCAGAATTGTGTACTGCTATTGAAAAAAACAAAGTTATGGTTCGTTTTAATATGTAGATGGCCCCTTAAACAAATTTTATATACAGCATTTAAAAGTAGACTTTATTTCCAATCGTTCGGTACCAATAACTTTCTTCTACGATAATTTGTTGAGAAGTTAGTAGGGGGTGTTTGCTTTTTTTTTTCCCACGACTGTACCATTTTTTTTTTTTTTTTTTTTTTTTGTAGTTTTTAACGCTATTTGTTTAATTTTGGCAACTCAAGTACTCCATTTCTGTAGAAAGTAAAGAAAAAAATAGTTGGAAAATAATAATTATATCTTTTTGTTGCCGTTTTCTCATAACTATGTGTAACATTTTCGTAAATTGCGCAACCAAAAGATATATCTTTTGGTTGTGCATTGTTTTTAAATTAAGAAAAATTTTATAAAACAATATTTTTCAATTATTTAACTAAATTTAAACATTTTTCTGAAAAAAAAAATTAAAACACTGCTTATTAAAGAACATAATCGTCTCTGATATTACGACCACATAGTTTTTTAGAAGCTTTAGTCACAAGCTTCACACATCGTTCCACAGCTTATGTGTGGCACAGAAACGCCTTTATGGTTTTCAGTTCCAGTTCTGGGAGAGCTTTTAAATCAATGACAATGAGAGACAAAACGCTCTCTAAGATTATTCTGTTCAATACGGTAAATGAATCTTGTAGATCAAACGGTAAGTTATGAATAATAAGAGCACTAAAACTGAATTTGGTATCACAAAATCTCGCACAGTTCTAGATTTTTCGGTCACAGATTCCATTCTTTTCAAATTCGTCCGAATCCCAATTCCCTTATATCGAAATAATAATCCCAGTTCCCTTCCATCTGTGATTACTGACAATAACAAATCTTTGCGATGATAAAAAAAAAAAAAGCCGTTAAGCTTATTAACAGAGTCTATCACCTCCTGCAATTTTTACGTGAAGTGCAAGCATTTCTACTACAATAATAGATTGAATCCTCTTAATGTCAAACAATTCAGTCGCACATATCTCCATGGCGAATAAAACTAACTGTTTAAATTCAGTGTGTGTGCGTGTGTGTGTGTGTGGGGGGGGGGGGGGGGGGGTTCGAATGGATACTTTCCGTTCTGTTTATGGTTGTTAGTGAGAAATCAGCCCTCGATTACGGACAGCAAGATCCCCAGGACAGAAGCCGGTCGCACAGCATTCATATTTCAAGAAGATATACGTTTTGAATCTTAACTGAAGTTATTTGGTTTATTAACAGCCATTACTGGAATATTGCAATTGATTAATTTAAATTTGACAACAGATAGTGTTACATAAGTAGCTAGTTTCTTACACTGTTAAAAACCGACAGAAAACTGTTTAGATATTTTACATTTTTTGTAAATAACGTTTATTTGACCATATTATGAAGGTATTAAGACAATATTACGTTTAGGAATTAGGATCATATAAAAATAGGTTAATAACCGTTATCTGTTAAAACAGTCGAATTACTGGACAGTTTGCTGCATATATTTTTAACTGTGCATTTATAGAACCATGAAATAATGCCGGTATTGTACTTTTTAAATCAATATGTTGAAACAAGTGCCTAAAAGGCAATTCAATGAAAGAAAAGGGCAAAGGCAGCCTTAACGGCATTTCTAAATTTCGAATAACCCCTTTTTTCAGTCATATATTGATAGAAGTATCGTCAGATCCAACTACAGCGGTCTCAGCCAAGAATATGTTCTTCTCAGATGAATATGAAACAACACGTCTAAAACTACCCCTTCCGGTTCCAACTGTAGTACGGTAAACTCCCGATTATCCGGCCTAATGTGGCGGAAGGGTAGGCCGGATAGCAAAAAGCCGGATAGGCCGGAGTTCTACATCGTGCCATCCCCCCGCCATGATATTAAAAACACATATTAATATAAATTTTATATATACAGTACATACAGTTTCAAAATAAGTAAAACATTAACATAAAACGCAATCCTAATTCGTTAAAAAATGAGTAAATCTTATTTTACAGTTTATTAATAAATGATTGCACAAATATGAAAAGTTATGCTTAAGATAAGAGTGAAAACTTAGATTTTAGTTTTCTTCTCACTGTTAACCCTCTTCCGCGACGCAATATCCCTCCATTTAGGAAAGTAGATAATATCAGGTGGCGTCGATTCCTGCTGACTAATGTACTACAGTGCTGCCACAATCGTCTTGAACCCTTACGAATGTGGGATGAGATTTTTCCTACAGTCATTTTAAACTTTTTCTTCTGATATTTCTCTCTCTGTTAATAATTCTACAATATCGTTTTCAATTAATTCATTGACTTCGTCGTTTGCCATCTACACCGCGTCCCAAAAGTTTAGACAATTAACAAAATTCGTATTAACATAAAAAGTAATAAGGTACAATTAAAATTCGTTAGATAGGTAATACATGAAAACAGCTTTGCTGATATACGCGTAGAAATTATGGTCAAAGGTTTGAAATTATAAAATATACATTAAATTATATAAAAATGTGCTGTCCCAAAAGTATAGACACTTGTAAATTGTTTTTGGTTTTACATTTATAAAAGTAACTAAAAGCTTACTTTTAATATTTATATGTATTGTCACGACATTTTATAACATAAAATACACGTTGTTCCATGGAATTAATTAAGCATTGTATTACAGAAGGAGGTATTTCATACCACGCTTTGTTAATTGCAATTTTTAAGTCATTTACACATGTATATTGCTTTCCATTTTCATATATTTTACGAGATAAGATACCCATATGTTCTTCATGGAATCCAAATCTGGACTAAGTGCTGGCTAGTCTAGTAGTGTGATGTTGTTTTGCCTAAATCATGATTTTGATGATGTGGAGGTATGGATGGATGCCCCATCTTGTTGGAAAAGACAGTCCGGTCATGCAGGCAAATCCATAATTGGCAGTAAATTGGTACGTAAAATATCTTGATAATCCTCTGATTTCATTTTTCTTACCATAAATCCAGGAAAAGTTTGGCCGTTGAAAGAAAATCCTCCCCAGGTCATTACTGAACCTCCGCTTTGTTGCTTGCTGAAACAGTTCTTGGGTTCTTTTCTTAGGAAGTCATGCCAGTAAAATTTATGACCCTCAAGGCTGTCTGAATTCCATTTCTTTTCATCACTGAAGACGATAGAAATCCATTTTTCACCGTATGACATATGCTTTCTTGCCCACTTTAGACGTGCATCTTTATGTCTCTCCTTCAAGCAAGGTTTTGCTTTCATTCTCCTGTAAACAAAATTTCTGGAAGATTTCATTCTTCTGTGTACAGTACCTTTTGAAATTTTGGAAATTGATGCAATTTCACGCACAGATAAATTACCAACTAAAGCTATTTTTAATAACATTCTATCTTCACGTAATTTGGATTTGCTAAGAGGACTGAACTGTGTTTTCCAGCAAGTTTTCCATCCATACCTCCACATCATGAAAACATGGTTTAGGCAAAATAATATCACACTATTAGACTGGCCAGCACTTGGTCCAGATTTGAATCCCATGGATAACATATGGGGGATTTTATCTCGTAAAATATATGAAAATGGAAAGCAATATACATGTGTAAATGACTTAAAAATTACAATTAACAAAGCGTGGTATGAAATACCTCCTTCTGTAATGCAATGCTTAGTTAATTCTATGGAACAATGCGTATTTGATGTTATATAGTGTCGTGGAAATACAATTAAACATTAAAAGTAAGTTTTTAGTTACTTTTATAAATGTAAAACCAAAAAAAATTACAGGTGTCTATACTTTTGGGACAGCACATTTTTATATAATTTAATGTATATTTTATAATTCCAAACCTTTGATAATAATTTACATGTGCATATATTACCTATCTCACAAATTTTAATTGTACCTTATTACTTTTTATGTTAATGAAAATTTTGTTGATTGTCTAAACTTTTGGGACGCGGTGTATTCTGTAATGTCTTCTGCATTGACATCGTCAGAGCCCGGTTTATTTTTCAGCAATGGAATAAGCTTATCTTTCTCATCTCCTATTGCAATTTCCCACTCGAGTTTATGTCTACCGTTTTGGTGCAAAAGCATGTTCCAAGACCTTGCAATTACTATGTTTGGAATTTTCCCCTATGCATTTGACACCCACCTGGACAGGACCCAACCTACCTTAGCCGCTTGTAACATTCTTCATTTTTTGTAATAGGCCGGATAGTACGGAGGGCCGGATAGTCGAGAGCCGGATAGTCGGGAGTTTACTGTAGTTACATCTACCCTATATATATAAAATCCTAATGAAACGAATTTATGAAACGGATATTATGAAGCGACTCAAATGAAACGAATTTATGAAACGACTGATTAAACAACTGATTATGTTTCACGGCGATTTCTCCTAAAATATGGAATACTTTCCGATGAAATTAACACCAAAAATCCATATTGTTCCGCAAATTTCAAAATTGGTATTAGAATTTTTAAATTCGACTTAGTTTTTGAGATATTAATTTTTTCTCTAATTTTAAATACTTTTCTCTAATGATGGCAACTCAAATTTTAATCATAACAGATATTTTTTTTCATACTTTAGAAAAGGTTATTATTTTAAACTTATTTGGGGACCAGTTTGGCCTCCCTGAAATGTATGCTAAGAAAGGTATCCTGTTACTTTTGTTCATAATTTTATTTACTTGAACAATCTTTCGCCAAATCGAAAGATTCTGATAGAGAAATGAAGAACTCGGTATTTTTATGTTAGCGGGATGCAGGTGATAAATCGCCAA
Source organism: Maratus speciosus (assembly GCA_963932465.1). Taxonomy (NCBI): domain Eukaryota; kingdom Metazoa; phylum Arthropoda; class Arachnida; order Araneae; family Salticidae; genus Maratus; species Maratus speciosus. The sequence continues at coordinate 405,754,061 of OZ010793.1, read as the reverse complement.
ACATTTTCCCCGTCGCATTTCTATTTTTGTGTTTCATTAATTTCATTTAAAATATAATCCTTTCATTCGTTATATTTAAAATACAAAACTTTCATTTAAAACTGAAACATTTAAAATTGATGGCTTTCACTTCTTTTATTATTATTATTATTTTATTTTTTTTTTTAACAAAACGAAAACAAAAATATTAGGCACACATGTCATATACGCATCGGGGTACCTAATTGGTGCCAAAATGGCATTATTTTGATTGACATGGTAACCCGGCTATTGTTGTTTATTTAATAATAAATGTTTATTTACTTTTATTTTCTTTTTTAAATTATATAAATTGTTTTTGTTCTAGAATTATTAATTTTTTTTTTTTTTTTGGTTATTTTCTTTTAAGAGCCATTATTTTGAAAATCAGACAAGTGCGATTGTTGTATTTTTTGTTTTACTTGATATTTTTTTATGTTGAAGTAGATCACATTTAATGAATAATATGCAATTTTGAAGCCTTGAAAAGATTTTCCCTTCCCTGTAGAAAATGTCAAAGTTCAAGGTTGTGACCGTCATTTTTCATGAAAAGTGAAACGCGAGTATGTTTGCAGTGCTAAAGCTTGGGAAAGCAACGACATCCCAAAATTCTTTTGTGATGAAATATTAGCATAACACTACCTGCTTAGTAGACTGTATTCGTTTCCATGGGGCATTGTTATTTTACATTGCTATGTTGCCTCAAAATGCAATGAAAATGACGTTTTTGTCCGTTTTCCGCACGTATTTTCTTATTTAAGCAATAGTACCCCAAACTTTTTCTTATAGAATATCAAAGTGTACTACTGAAACAAGCTAAATAATTTAAAACTTTACCGGAATATCGCTGCTGTTAGCAGGAATAGTGTGTTAAATATTCAAAAATTTCAAAATATGCAGCATTTCAATTAATCTTTTCTCAAAACAGCATCACGGTTCAATAAAACAAAATATATCAAGTAGTAGTTGGAAGTATGTACAAACACATGGAAAAGAAAAAAAAGTGGGGCCTCGTCATATTTTTTTTTTTTAATAACAAAATTTACAAAAATTCACAGACAAAATATCCCGTTTGAATTTCTCTTTTTTTTCCATTTAGAACAAGGAAGGAGAAAGAAAAAGGGATATTCCATTTTTTTCATAGGAAAAAAACATAGCTAGCGGAAAGAGAAACGGGATGTTTCGTTTTCTGATAGGGAAAAAGTATGATAAATGACAGTCTTTTTTGTGACTTTTGACATTTTTTAATAAAAATATGACGAGACCCCACTTTTTTTTTTCTTTCCCATGTGTTTGTACATACTTCCAACTACTACGTGATATATTTTGTTTAATTGAACCGTGATGCTGTTTTGAGAAAAGACTAATTGAAATGCTGCCTATTTTGAAATTTTGAAATATTTAACAGACTAATCCTGCTAACAGCAGCAATATTCCGGTAAAGTTTTATATTATTTAGCTTGTCCTAGTAGTACACTTTGATATTCTATAAGAAAACGTTTGGGGTACTATTGCTTACATATGAAAATACGTGCGGAAAACGGACAAAAACGTCATTTTCATTGCATTTTGAGGCAACATAACAATGTAAAATAACAATGCCCCATGGGAACGAATACAGTCTACTAAGCAGGTAGTGTTATACTAATATTTCATCACAAAATAATTTTGGGATGTCGTTGCTTTCCCAAGCTTTAGCACTGCAAACATACTCGCATTTCACTTTTCATGAAAAATGGCGGACACAGCCTTGAACTTTGACATTTTTTACAGTGAAGGGAAATTTTTTTCAGGGCTTCAAAATTGCACATTATTCATTAAATGTGATCTACTTCCACATAAAAAAAATCAAGCAAAACAAAAAATACAACTATCGCACTTGTCTGATTTTCAAAATAATGGCTCTTAAAAATAATAGAAAATAATAAAAAAGCACGGTACTACTTAATTATTCCGTCGACCAATTTCGCCAAATTATGTAAATCGCCAAATTATACAAATTGACATAATTTTTATTTTAAATAACGAAAGAACAAATAAAATAGTATAACATTAATAAATATACAAATAAAACGTCGAAATAAAAATCACTTGATGACGTAAATACATGTAACTTGCTTAAAGTCAAGTGAATGTGACATTTACGATCAACCATTATTGACATTTAATCTTATAGTTTGGTGATAGGTTTTTGGTCGACGGGATAACTAAGTAGTACCAAAAATGCATATGTAACTGGTATTCGAAAGCGAGGCTTTCGCCAAATTTTCGTAAAAAAAATCACGCCATACCCGGGGCGTATATGACATCTGGCTAAATATTAAATAATGCAACAAACCATGACATTTAATTTCAACTTCAAAGCAATGTTTTAATTTACCACTCAAAAAATAAAAAAATTCTAACTGGCGAGTTGAAAAAAAGCTATTGGCGAGATTTGCATCCGGCTAGCGTAACAGTACCAAGAATTCTTTGCGACCATGGCAACTTTTATGTAGTTTTATTCGGAAAAAATTGATTTTTTAATCAAAATGGAAAACTTTCGGCACAGATGTCATATACGGCCCCATATTGGCGCGATTTTTTTTTCTGACGCCAATGTCATATACGGAACGGGTACTTAATTGGCGCGCCAAAGTATCTTTTTTTTGCTTGATATGGTAAGCCGGATGTTGTTGTTTATGCTGTTGATGTTTTCCCCAAATTGGCGTCGGAAAAAAATCGCACCGATATGGGACGTATATGACATCTGTGCCAAACTTTCATATGAAAAGCGAAGGGGTCAAACCGTGTTTATTTATGGTAGTTACATGAATTGGACTATTATAATATAGATGAAATGATGGCGATAGAATAATATTTGGCAACTTATCACCTGTGTCTGGCTAACATTAAAGTACCTGAATGGCACCTGGAATATAAATAGCGAAGTGGTCCGCCCGGAACTGTTGATGATAATCACATGACTTAGGCTATTGTTATAGAAATTGTTTTAAAATACCTGGAGACGAAGACTCTGTACACTTAATTCATTTTATTTTAACTTCTTTTCAAATGTTTAACTGATCCTCTTTAATCAAGCACGAAAACAACCATTAGATGTCGTAACAGCAACTGATTCGGTCTTAAATTTTTGCAAACAAAGGGAATTGAATGGAAAACCCGTTTACAGGAGATTTGCACAGCTTTTTTCAGAATAATTTAATCTTCTCTAATATTTTTAAAACCGATCAGATTAGCGTGCTTTTAGATTCTGTGTCTGAACGGGGGGTTGGCGAGCGTAGCTTGCAGCGGGCAGAGTCCCCTAGAGACCGATATATTTTTAACCTGGCTCTTGAATTGCAGAAATGTGCTTTTTTTTTATTTTTTTTTTCAAATTTGAAGTGCGATGAAGGGATTTAAAGTTATAAATCAATTTTAAATAGTTTTGTGTTATTCTTATAATTACAAAAGGTGACTTTTACGCTCTATTAGAAGTAGGCCTGAATAATTTTTTTATTTTTATCATTTTTTTTCAAAAATTGTCCATTTTTGTCACATTTTCCAGAATACAACTGCAATGCGCGACCTAAAGATATTAACCGATTTTAAATATTTTTTTCCATTGTTCTCCTATTAACAAAAAGTAACATTTAGGCAATATTAGAAGTAGCTCTGAATATTTTTTAATTTTCATATTTAATTTCAAAAATTATCAATTTTCATCGTACGTATTTTCCAAAATTCAAGTCAGTGCGCGGCCTAAAGATACGAACCGATTTCAAAAATCTTTTTTGCGTTATTCTACAAATTACAAAAGGCAACTTTTCTGCGCTATTAGAAGTTGATCGGGAAAATTTCGCTTTTTTCGACCCACCCTAGCGTACTTACATATACAAGGTGATTCATAAATATCGAAACAATAGGCTATCTCCTTAAATATTGCCTCTAGGTGCGTACTTCCAATTGCAAAGTTTCACAAAAAAAGGTGCAAAATTTGATGAGATAAGTTTCAACTCCATGGGGGGTCTATATGAGAAAATACAAAAAATAAATTTTTATACGGCCCCCGTAGATTAAAATTCCCAATCAGGAAATTTTTCCTCATCCATTCCTGAATTAAACACAAAAAAATTCATCTCGATATCTTCATCGCAGAGATATCAAAATCCAAAATTCGTGACTTATGCCATTTATCCATGGCTCTGAGTGACGAGTATTTGACTCATTTTGAATGCAAGATAGGGATCATCCACAAATTGTACATTGTTAAAAGTCGATATAAGACAGTGCCTCTCCTTTGGACATAAAATAGGCAGCGTATAGAGTTTACTTTAAACCTGCTTTCAAAGTATGATGTGGTCTGCACTAGAGGTCTGAACGGGTCGAAATATCTAGGTCCGGTCCCAAACCGACCCATAGGTAAAAAAGTTCGTCCCTACCTGGAAAAAGTTCATATTGTAGCCTGGCCCGGCCTGACTGAATTTCTACATAGTTTTTTATATCGATATGGTTAAAAGATGTTTCGTATGAAGGAGTTCTGACCAAAAATACTTATTATATTATTTGTTTTTTCATGTTTATAATTATTAATTTTAAAGAAGCGTCAAAAGCTGTGATTATTTGTTTTATTAATGAATCTCTATTTATATGTAAACGATTCACTTGTCCTTTAATATCGTTAATCCATATTCCATGTGTTGGAGACGATGAAAAATGCTATAAAGTAAAATCTTATAAGATGGAATCACATAGGAAAGAAAAAAAAAAGCGTTATAGACAAGTTCTCTTCTTGGGAATTGTAAATGTAGTAGTCTATTTTTTCTCAGGTATTATTATATTCAATTACCATGGATCAACAGATTTTTCCGTTTAAGAAAGGATCCCGTGATAGGCAGATTTTTTTTCACTAGTTTTACTGTATTTTAATTTTTTTGCTTTCAAATCTATTATCCTTTAAAAATGTGAATTTTAAAGTTTTATTGTAAAACAATGGGCATTTAAAAATATATGCATTTGTTTAAAAGTTTTTGGGCTGAGCCAAATTTTAAGTATTTTTTGCACGGATTAGGTCAGTCAAAGATGATGATTTTAATACGAGTTGTCTCGAGACCGGGACTGAAGATTTCGCCCAGAGGAGACCTAGGAATAAGGAAGCCAGTCCCGGTTCGGTATAATCAGTGGCCGAGAGGTTCTGCTCTCAAAGCTGAAAGACAGGAGGTGCTCGGTTCGAACATAATCGCGCTCTTCGACCCAATAGTTCAGAGTTTTCAGTGGTTTTCTTCGAACCTTGGAAATCCTTGCGTAAATACGCGTTAGGTTCTCTTAGAAAGACCTCCACGGAAGGCAGCCCCCCCCCCCCTTCGGGCTCATATCCCTAGTGTAGATAATTGGCCGTCATAAATTGCACCAGCACCCGGTTCGGTATGAAAAAAATACGTTAGGCTCGGCCTGACCGAGTCTTCAGAAAAAAGTCGCCTAGCCCGGCCCGGCTCCCCAATATAGACTTTTTTAACGGCCTCGTCAGGACGACAAAAAACCTGAATTTGTGATTACTAAAATTATGAAAAACTCTTAATCGGCATGTTAGAAAATGCATTGTTTCAAATTACACATTTAACATTTATTTATGGACATTTAAATAGTACAAAAAGAAGGTGGAAACGGCAAAAGTTAAACTGAATCGGAAGTTTAAGCTACAGAAAGAAGTTACTTTTCCACGTGCAATTTTTAAAAAAGCATTTAAACATTTTATTAGAATCCAATCAATGTTAATCAATGTCATCTAATCAATCGATGTGTCTAATCCCTTAAAACCTGATGAATGCGGGTTTTATTTGCATGAAGTTTTATTTTTTCTTTTTCTTTTTACCATTTTTCGTCATTAAATTATTATAAGTCAATAATCGTAAATAAAAAAGGTGCAAACTTGGAACATGTCTTTTTTGATTATATTACATTAATTTTGTTTCGGCAAATTAAAAAAAAATTTACTTTTGAAATTATAATTTTTATAAAAATAAATTACATAATTTTTTAAATAAATATTTTTAATATTTTTAAAATTAATATTTAAAAAAATTCTGAAACAAAACTAAAATTATACTTTCTTCTTTAATTAAATGAAAAAAAAATTGAAATCTGATGAATAATTTTTCGAGTTATAAAGATTTTAAATTAAATCCGCTTAAAAAAATACTATAATCATTTAATTTTTTTTTAAACTTTATGAGAAATATTAGGATATGATTTTGTTTGCAAATTATATGGTTAACCATCACAAAAAAAAAGAAAGAAAAATCAAAATTCTAACTTAACAAATATATTTTTTATATGTTTCCTAGAACTCTTAAAGTAGCATTGTTTCTTGGATTGCACGCATTTCAATTTGTGTCTAATTCCTTAAAACCTGATGAATTATTTAAACGGCCATAACTCTGCGAGTTTTTCAGATATGAAGATGCAATTTTATGGTTTTAATTTAGGAATGGATAAGAAAAGTTTTACTGATTGGAATTTTTACACTACGGGGGCCGTATAAAAATTTAATTTTCGTATTTTTTCAAACAGACTTCCCATGGAGTTGCAACTTATGTCATTAAATTTTGCACCTTTTTTTATGAAACTTTGCAATTGGAAGTATGGGTCTAGGGGTAATATTTAAGAAAATAGCCTATTGTTTCGATATTTATGAATCACCCTGTATACATAGGTATATATGTACATACAAAACCTGCGGGCACGTTAGCTCTCAGGCTTTGATAGACTGAGAACTAAAAAATAACATATAAGATCTTTAAAATATGTATTCTTTTAATTGTGTATGATTTAAAAAAAATATTCGTATAAAAAATCTTTACTTTATTAAGTTTGTAAACAATTTTTTTTAAAAAACGATATAAAAAAAATTGAGATATATTTCTTGATTATGGCGCTGCCATTTTTGATTGCAGAAAGTCTTCTAATCAATACGCATTCAGACCCTTGGATTCTATATGTCTTTCATCGACATCGGACTTGCAAATTTAATCCTAAACGCAACAAAATGTATACTTAATTATGTATATTATAACGCGACAAAGTGTGCAAAAATTTTTCTTACACTGTTTTCCTATTTGCTTAGATTTATAATTTTTCCATTTGCATTTTCATATCATTTATTATTCCATGCAGATTATAAATAATACATTACCTTGATCATATTCTAATTTTGCATATTTATTAAATTTACAGATGCATAAATGGCACTGAATGGACGACGCTTCCTCACTGTGTTTGTCAGCCTCCAGTTTTACCTGAAAGCGTATTTACCGATGAAGATTGTGAAAATAAGCTGGTGGGAGAAATGTGTAAGCTAAAATGTAAGCAAAATTTTTCAATTCCCCAAATAAACTTTATAACATGCCAAACCAATGGCACTTGGACGCTCTTTCCTGCTTGTCAACTCGATGTATGCACTAAGCCAGATTTGCCACGAACAGCTGTTGTAATTAAAGATGATTGCTCATTTAAGCGGATTGGTGAAACATGCACTTTGGAGTGTCTGAAAGTGCCTGAGACTTATGAAATAGTTTGTCTAAACACAACCCGTTGGTCAACATATCCGAAATGCTCCTGTCCCTCTTTTATTTCAAGCAAAAATATGCAATTTGAAGAAGACTGTTCAGAGAAAAAACCCGGTGAGAAATGTAGAATATCTTGCAAAAATAACCCTGAGTTAAACAAGCATATGTTCATCACATGTCTGAGTAACAGCGAGTGGAGTAGCGAACCTCTGTGTGACGAACTTGTTTGTTCAACACCCGTGTTACCGAGTTACTTAATTTTTGGTGAAAGCAAGCCACAAAATATATATATTCCAAATGAGTCAGAATCCTATCAAGATCCATACCAACAATGCAAGGAAAAAACTGTGGGAAGCACTTGTGAAGTATCTTGTAAAAAGGGTGGAAATGTGATTGGGTCGAATATTATCGTTTGCTTAAACACCTTGAAGTGGTCCCCATTTCCTTTTTGTTCATGCGGAGAACCAAAGATTCCTGAAGGTATTCAGCTAACAAGGAGTTGTCAAAACGTCCTGCCTGGTGGTGAATGCAAGCTTAAGTGTGAAGAAAATCTGCAGATGCTTGGTAATCCTTTCATACGATGCTTTGAAAATTTAACATGGTCAAGTTTTCCGACATGTTCTTCGGATTCCTGTTCGTACCCCCGAGTCCCAGAAAGAATAATCATTACTGAAGTCTGTACAAATAAAAATCCTGGAGAAACATGTAAAATCACTTGCAAATACGGGGGTAAATTACTCGGGAGGGATGCCATTGTTTGTTTGAATAAGTCTCATTGGACGGAAGCCCCCTTATGCACGTGTCCAAAGCCCGTCCTCAATAGTAATGTAAAATCTATATCAGAATGTGAAGAGGTTATGCCAGGAAATGACTGTAATCTAGTCTGTGAAAATAATTCCAAAATGTCTAGAAGATCTGCCATTACGTGTGGAAATGATGCAAACTGGAGTGGATTGCAACCGGAATGCAAGACAGACCAAGAGTCCAACCTTTGTCAAATGCCACCTCTCGGCCCCCTGTTAGTCGCTGATGACTCTTGTTCATCAAAAAAACCTGGAGATGTGTGCACTTTAACCTGTAAAGGAGATGCTGTAATTATTGGTAACGCTGCATTAAAATGCCTGAATACAAGCACTTGGAGTGAATTACCAGATTGTGGATGCCCCGAGCCTGTTCTAAATGCAGATATCGAAAGCACTAACGATTGCAAGAATAAAACTATAGGTTATAAATGCCATCTTAAATGCAAAAAAGGAATAGTGGTTGGAAATCCTTTTATTATATGCCAAATGAATGCAATTTGGAGCCCTCTGCCACTATGCAAACTTCAGATATGTAGCAAACCTGTTCTTCCACTTGGAATTTTAGAACCTACAGAAGATTGCTCGTCAAAAGAAGTTGGAAATAAGTGTCCACTTAGGTGCATAGAGGGTGGTCACATTATTGGCTCTGATTACATAGAATGTTTAAGTGAGAGTACCTGGAGCAAATATCCCACCTGTACCTGCCCTGATCCAAAACTTCATTTACCAGAAAATCTAGCTCTCGAAGAAGAGTGCATTAATAAAACTGCTGGAATGCAGTGCACCGTTACTTGTAAGAAATCTATGAAACTAACTGGAAACAACTTCATTGAATGCGATGAAAAAACAAAATGGAGTAAATTTCCTCGTTGCCAGAAATTGTATTGTCCAGAACCAAAATTGCAAAAAGATGTATTAATATCTCTTAAAGATTGTAGATTTAAAACTACAAACCAAACATGTGAATTAGCGTGCAAAAAAGGTGGTAAGTTGATTGGAGGAAAGTTTATAACTTGTTTAAATGGAATAGAGTGGTCAGCCTATCCAAAATGCACTTGTAAAGTTCCAGTATTGACAGATGATTTAAAAATTGTTAAAGAAGAAGACTGTAATTTTAAGGAACCTGGCATGACATGTAAATTATCTTGTAAAGATGGCAAGAAAATATCTAAAATAGATTTCATTATATGCCAAAACGACACCGAATGGAGTGCTTTACCTAAATGCCAGGAGGCATTCTGTCCTAAACCAAATACTCCATCCTTTCTAACTGCGCAAAGAGACTGCTCCTCGACACCAATTGGGCAGATATGCACATTAAATTGCACAGGAGGAAGAAAAATCGTAGGAGAAAATTATATGACTTGTTTAAGTAATTTAACCTGGTCTCCTACTCCAAAATGCACATGTCCTCCTCTTCCTGCAAACAGCACCTTGAAAGGAAATTGTAGTTTTGTGATACCTGGAGCGAAGTGCAATATAACTTGTAAACATTCTATGGCAATCGCTGAAAGGAAATTTATTGTGTGCAACGACAAAAGTAATTGGGACAATTTAAATATTTGTAAGAGAAAACCATGCAAAAATATGGGATTTCCAAGTACCTCCATTTATGTAGGGAGATGCGAAAACAAGGTAGCAGGTCAAACTTGTAAGTTGAGTTGTAGAGGAACAGGAGTATTTTTTAAGAACTTAAACACTATAACATGCACGAAAGACGGCAAATGGTCAAAGCCTCAAAAATGCGTATGTCGAAGTCTTAAATCTCTAACACATTTAGGTTTAACTTTAAAGGAACCATGCATAAATAAAAATCCAAATCAGACATGCAAAGTAGAATGTATAAATGGATTAGATTTAAAAGATAGGAACTTTATAAAGTGTGACACGTCTTTTCAATGGTCACCTCCGCCGTCGTGCGAAGTAGATTTTTGCTCGGCTCCGCACATACCCGATAAAATGAGAGTAATTGAAGGAAACTGCTCGAGACTGAAGATTGGAGACTCGTGCAAATTAACCTGTATAAATAGGGGATTAATCGACGGTTCTCAAGAACCATATACTCTATCCTGTAGTGCAGATAGAAAACTTAATAAAATACCAACATGCACTTGCACAAGCCCATCTCTTCCGCTAACTCTATCCTTTGGAGAATCTTGCGAAAGAAAAGAGGTTGATGATATTTGTTTGGTCCGTTGCAATTCAGATCCGATTGTAGATCGCTACATTGTTTGCTTGATGCAAGAAGAGTGGATGTGGAGTGCTTTTCCTGACTGTCCCTGCGCGGCACCTACGCATTTAAACGCCTATATTACTCCGGATGAAAGTTGCATGAGAAGTAGCTTTCCTGTAAATAGAACATGTAATGTGAGCTGCGGTAATTTCGGGCATATAGTTGGTGAAAATTACATAATCTGTCTCCCTGGAAGCTTTTGGTCAGAATCACCTTCCTGCACTTGCGCACCACCACCTATTCCCCCTCCTACGTCCAGTGCCAGATTCGTGAATATATCTGCATGCAATCGTGTCCTACCCGGAAATTCTTGTCCAGTTTCGTGTACAAGAGGAATCATTGATAAGAACTTTTTACATTGCAATGAATCTTTTTATTGGCAAGATTACCCAAGTTGCGAAATCAAATGCATGAATCCAAGCGAACAGCTGGCTGAGAATTTTGTTGGCTTAGCTGAAGACTGTATAAGTAGAACGGAATTTCCTGCCGGTCTTATTTGTCGCCTTCTATGTCTGAATGGAGGCGAATACATATCACCTCCCTCTATACAGTGCACGGACAACAGCACTTGGAACTCTACAGCTTACTGCACGTGTCCGAAACCAGAACTTACTGGAAAGGATTTCGCGTTTGATGAAACAGAGAATGACGAGTGTAAAAATAAATTCAAAGGGCAAGAGTGTAATTTCGTTTGTACTGCTCCTGGGTATGCAATAAAAGAAGACAAAAAGTCATTAGAGTGTGAAGGAAAATTATGGAAGGGCGAACTTTTATGTGAACGCGTTGGAAAATGGTGTCTTAATCCAGCAAGTGAGCTTGGACTCAGAAAAGTAGGTTTGGTGAATGGTTGTTCTAAAGAGAGTTCTCTGGCGCCAACAACAACGTGTGTCGTGAAATGCTTGACACCGGGATCCGTGATCATGATTCCAGGCCAAAGTATCTCTACTGAAATTCTGCAATCCGAAATAAGATGTTCGTTGGATGGCACGTGGTTGAACGTTCCTCAATGCAGCTGTTACAGTCTTCGGCCGCAAACACCATACCTACTTAGAGAAAATTGTGATAGAAAGTTCCATATGCAGAAATGTCCTCTTTCTTTGTCTCAGGGATTTACATTTCGAGATGTTGACTATGTGCAATGCATCGATGGTTCATGGGGGAAAATGCCGGCATACATGGCTTTACCAAAATGTAGTAAACCTTCTACAAGTGATGCTTTACTGTTATGGCCGAAAGAATGCAATAATAAATACGTTAATCAAACATGTGATTTGAATTGTCGATATAATGCTTTCTTCATGACTACGCAACTGACTGTTGTTCGAATAACATGTGTGCAGATCCCAACAGGCGAAGCACTCTGGAGTTCTTTTCCTCTTTGCGCATGCATGAATTTTTATCATCCAAACTACAGACCTAAAGACAGCTGTGCACATAAAAGACCTGGTGAAACTTGTGTTGTTTTATGCATCAAGGAAAATGTCTGGGGAACAACTAGATGCGACGCTGGAGGTACATGGACAACCCCTGTTTGTATCTAAGGTAAAGTAACAAGCAATTATTGTCATTTAATACTATTAAGAATGAATACGTTTATTTATATACTTCAAATATTTGTAACAGATGTTTCAAACGCACCAGGGTTGGCGCGAATATATTTTTTTAATCATTTTGCAGAGAAACCCCCGTTTTCGTATATCTGTTAGGTTTAGCTTGCGAAAACAGAATGTTAGTTTTTTTTTTAATTATGAAACGGTTTGTTTTATAAAAAACACAGGCAATTTTTATTATAAACACACATAAATTATTTTATTGTAAACCATGTAATGTTTAATGTACCATAACGGTACTACATAGTTATCCCGTCGACTAAAAATCTATCGCCAAACTATAAGATTAAATGCCAATAATGGTTGATCGTAAATGTCACATTCACTTGACTTTAAGAAAGTTACAAGTGTTTACTTCATCAAGTGATTTTTATTTCGACGTTTTATTTGTATTTTTATTAATGTTATAATAATTTATTTGTTCTTTCGTTATTTAAAATAAAAATTATGTCAATTTGTGTAATTTGGCGAAATTGGTCGACGGGATAACTAAGTAGTACCAATATAACATACACGCAATCTGTTTCACCTGGCTGCCCAGACATAAAATCTTCGTTTTGGTGCCAAAGAGGTACCGCGGCTCGTTTGAGACGCCTGTACCAAATATGTATCCTAATGTAATTAATATTCATTGTCATTCCAAAATTTAAAAAATTCAAAAGTGGTTATTGAGAATAGATATAGGTTCTCAATAGAATTCAGTGCCTTTATTTTGTTCTATAAGCATGTTATATATGACGTGAGAAAATGATGAATCTACTTCTTAGACTTAGTAAGAGTAGACGAAATTTATAATTCAGTGTAATTAGGTAACGAATACATGTGATTATTGGATAAGAAAGAGAGAACTTCTCGAAACACCATAAAAATTTTAATAAATGCGCAAAGCTTTTTTATGGTAGTTATAAAACTTTTATGGGGTTTTAAGAAGTTCTCTCTTTTTTATCATTGGGCACCAGCTTATATAATTATTTAATGTGACTATTGGATAGAAATAGAGAATTTGTGAATAAATAAAAATAAATTAATTTTGCATACTCTATAAATAGAAAATCTTATAAAAATAAATGTCTTGGTGCGTCTGAGACATCTGTGCCAAATATGCATCCCTAATGTGATTAATATTCATTGTCATTCTAAAATTTAAAAAAATCAAAAGTGGTTATTGAGAATAGATTTAGGTTCTCAATAGAATTCAAAGCCTTTTATTTTGTCCGGTAATCATGTTATATATGACGTGAGAAAATGATGAATCAACTTCTTAGACTTCGTAAGAGGACGAAATATATAATTCAGTGTAATTAGGTAATGAACACATGTTATTATTGCATAAGAAAGAGGGAAGTTTTGAAAACACCATAAAGATTTTAATAAATGCGCAAAGCTTTTTTATGGTAGTTATAAAACTTTTATGGGGTTTTAAGAAGTTCTCTCTTTTTTATCATTGGACATCAGCTTATTTAATTATTTAATGTGATTATTGGATAGAAATAGAGAATTTGTGAATAAATAAAAATAAATTAATTTTGCATACTCTATAAATGAAAATCTTATAAAAAAATGGCTTGCTTAAAATTCGAATAGAATAAGACTTAATATTACAATAAATAGTAGGAACTCATGTGTGTTTACTTATCCCAACTCCCCAGAAAATGACACTCAGACAAGAATAAATTAGATTAGCTTGAAAAGACAAACATTTTTATTTAATTTTCATGGACACACACGTAGAAAATAGTTAATAAAATTATATAATGCTGATTTTTACAAACGAAAAAGAGCTGCACCAATTATATCATGCAACAGATTTCACTTTCACCAGTTTAACACTGATAGGTGATTAAACAGACTCCGTAGAAGCTTTAAGATTCAAATATTCACATGACTAATAGTTACAGGGTGTCCCAAAAATGACTGATGGATTTTAAAATTCAATAACTTGCAAACGGTGACAGATATTTAAAAAATTCTTGCAGGAGTGTTATGCAAGATGTCAGGAGTTTTTATGCTGCGATTCCCAGTTATAGTTAGAAATAGCATCGACAGGTGTCGCTTCAAGCAATAACCTCTAAATCCAGGCTCGATTTTTCGGCCGCTCTCTTCTTCCATGCGAAAAAAAGAAATTACAATGCATTGAATGGATCCCGAAGTACCAAAAATCGGATCTCGACTGAGCACGTATTGCTCTCAGCGCCATCTATTCTTTGAAATTCGAACTAAAATCAAGAATCACTGTAAAAAAAACTCCTGACATCATACATAACACTCCTGCAAGATTTTTTTTAAATATCTGTCACCGTTTGCAAGTTATTGAATTTTAAAATCCATCTGTCATTTTTGCGGCACCCGGTACTTTAACGTGACAATTCATTATCATAGTCTTGTAATGCTAACTATGAGTCAAAAGTAAATTAAATCAGGCTTTATGTCATTCAAAATGGAAATATATTTCATTGCACGCTTGTTTGGCTTTTACAATAATCAAACATTCGAACTTGATCAATTTTAACACAATTAATTGGTAAATAAATTATATGATTTGCAATTTTCCAACTGACTGAAAATGTGTCCAGGTCAGGGTTCTAACTACAACCTTTAGTCTATTCTGTTGAGTTGTTTCAAATAACAGACCAGATGCTCTTATCAAAAAGTTAACTGAATGAAATGTGTCATCCAGATTTGTCCAGAATAACTCAGTTGGTAGAGTGTTGGCCACATAAGGTTCGTGGTTCGAATCCTGGCCTGTTCTATATTTACACTCAGTTGGAAAATTACAACTCATATAGTTTATTTACTAATTAGATTAATTGTGTTAAAGTCAATCACGTGTGACTACGTATCCAGCATATATTTGGAGTTCCATTACCTGCGATTTATTGCGTTGAGCTGTTTCAAATAACAGACCAGATGCTCTTATCAAAAAATTAACTGGGTGGATTGTGCCATCCAGATTTTTTCAGAATAACGCAGTTGGCAGAGCGTTGGTAATTTAAGGCAAAATGTTCCTGGTTCGAATCCCGACCTGATCACATTTTCACTCAGTTGGAAAATTACAGCTTATAACAAACATTCGGAATAAAATTTTTATCGCATCAAGTTGTTCTTTTGACTTGTAGACTCATAATACCGATTTGAAATATCGTGCTTTCTAAGGATAAAGATTTGACAAATCATGATTCTGTCATTTTAGATGTCATATTTGGAATGAGGTATTTTCTCATGCTCTGATCGGCGTATATGAGGCATTCTCACAAAATTTTAACTTTCAGGAATAAAAATCTGGTGAAATTAAACTTAATAAAATAGCATTTTAAACTTGTAGACGAATGCCCTAATGATTCAAATTAAAGTAAAAATGGTCAGCAGCGACGATTGTTTTATTTAACTGGGGTTTTAGTTAAACTTGCGAATGTAATTTTCCTTACCATTTTACCTCAAAAACATTTTATTTTCTTCGAAATTTTTACTTATAATGAATTTGGATAGTACCCACAGAACGTTCAAATAAGAAATAATAACAATGTAGTATTTTTAGTACAAAATTTTGGTATAACTTTGCCTTAAAGATATGGTAAGGAATGGATGGTAAGTGTAACTAGTATGTTGTGGCCATCACAAAACTTTCTTCTATCTCATACTTGTCAATATTTCAAAATTCATTATCACAGTGCATCTATGCTCATCATGAGGATTCTAAAAAGATGAAATTCCGTGCATTAGTTCTTGAGATTTTACTGTCCATGAAATCGTGTAAATCCATCAAAATGCAGCATAGCAGCGCCACCTATTGGGTGATTTACACCAGACCCTAATTATCATCAACATATGTCAATGTCTAACTGAATATGAAGTTTGGGGAAAATCCGTGCATTAG
This sequence comes from Maratus speciosus, assembly GCA_963932465.1. Lineage (NCBI taxonomy): Eukaryota > Metazoa > Arthropoda > Arachnida > Araneae > Salticidae > Maratus > Maratus speciosus. Next base: position 405,737,979 of record OZ010793.1, on the reverse strand, counting down.
TTCCTAAGATAGAGCTATTGCGCAAATCATGACAAATGCAGCATAACAGCGCCATCTGTTGAGCGATTTACACAGCCACATAATCCGTATCAACATTTATCAAGGTGTACTTGAATCTGAAGTTTGATGAAAATTCGTGCATTAGTTCTTGAGATAGAGCTATTGAGGAAATAGTGCAAAATGCAGCATAGCAGCGCCAGCTATTGGGCGATATTCACCAACACGTAGTCAGCATCATTTCATATCAAAGAATAACTGAATCTGAAGTTTGATGAAAATAACTCCATTAGTTCTTGAGATACAGCGATTGCAGAAATCATGAAAAATGCTGTATAGCAGCGCCACCTGTTGAGCAATTTACACCAAAATGTACAAAATGTCAATTCATATCAAGGATTAACTGATTCTGAAGTTTAGTGAAAATTGTTGCATTAGTTCTTCAGATTGGAAATCAGATTTCTAATGGAAATTCTGAAAAGGGCAGCATAGCAGCGCCACCTGTTGAGCGATTTGCACCAAAACACAAACAGCACTAATTCATATCAAAGTATACATGAATCTGAAGTTTGTTGAAAATCCAAGCATTAGTTGTTGAGATAGAGCTATTGCGGAAATTGTAAAAAATGCAGTATAGCAGCGCCACCTGTTGAGCGATTTACACCAAACTGTACAAAACTTCAATTCATGTCAAGGATTAACTGAATCTAAAGTTTGATGAAAATCCGTGCATTAATTCTTGAGATAGAGCCACTGCGGAAAATATAAAAAAGGCAGCATAGCAGCGCCACCTGTTGAGCGATTTACGCCAACACGTAATCAGCATCAAGTCATATCAAGGACTAACAGAATCTGAAGTTTCATGAAAATCCGTGCATTAGTTCTTCAGATAGAGCCATTTCGGAAATCATAAAAAATGCAGCATAGCAGCGCCACCTGTTGAGCGATTTGCACCAAAAACTAATCAGCATCCATTTGTATCAGGGACTAACTGAATATGAATTTTTATTAAATTCCGTGCATTAGTTCTTGAGATAGAGCGCCCACAAAATTTATGTCACACACAGACACACAGACAGACGGACAGACAGACAGACAGACAGACTCACAGACAGACATTCTGTAAAAACATGTTTTTCGGGTTCTCTGGCCTTTAAAACGTGTAAATCCGTCGAAAACCGGAATTCGAAAAATTTCATGAATCCAATACTTTCTTCTTGTAAATATAGAAGAAAGTAAAAAAGGGGACGGTAAGGGGAAAAAGAGACGGCAAGGGAAACTAGTCGGATGTACCAATCCCAAAACTTTCTTCTATCTCATACATGTTAATACTTCAAAATTCGCTATCAAAGTGCCAAAATTAAATGGCAAATTCCGTGCATTAGTTCTTGAGATATGACCATCGCTGAAATCGTCTAAATCCAGCAAAATGCTGCCTAGCAGCGCCACCTATTGGGTGATTTATACCAAATCCTAATCAACAACAATTTATGTCAACGTCTGACTGAATCTGAAGTTTGGAGGAAATCCGTGCATTAGTTTTTGAGATAGAGCTATAGCGAAAATCGTGAAAATTCCTGGATAGCAGCACCACCTATTGGGTGATTAACACCAAAACCTAATTAACAACAACTTGTGTCAACATACAACTAAATCTGAAGTTAGATGAAAATTCGTGCATTAGTTTTTGAGATAGAGCTATTGAGGCAATCGTGAAAAAGTCAGCACAGAAGCGCACCTGTTGGGCGATTTACACCAACACATAATCAGTAGCAAGACATGTGAAGGACTAATTGTATCTGAAGTTTGGTGAAAATCCGTGCGTTAGTTCTTATAATAGAGCTATTGGGGAAATCGTGTAAATCCTGCATAATTCATCATAACAGCGCCACCTGTTAGGCGATTTACACCAAAAACGTAACCAGCATCAACTCGTATCAAGGACTAACAAAATCTGAAGTTTGATCAAAATCCGTGCATTAGTTCGTGAGATAGAGCTATTGCGAAAATCGTGAAAAATGCAGCATAGCAGCGCCACCTGTTGAGCGATTTACACCAAAAACTAATCAGCATCAATTTGTATTAGGGACTCACTGAATATAAATTTTTATTAAATTCCGTGCATTAGTTCTTGAGATAGAGCGCCCACAAAATTTGTGTCACATACACACAGACAGACAGACAGACAGACAGACTCACAGAGTCACAGACAGACATTTTGTAAAAACATGTTTTTTGGAATCTCTGACCCCTAAAACGTGTAAATCCGTCGAAAACCGGAATTCGAAAATTTTCATGAATCCAATACTTTCTTCTTGTAAAGATAGAAGAAAGTAAAAAAGACGGCAAGGATGGGACGGTAAGGAATATTAGTTACCACCTATTTAGACTAAGTGATAGCCACGATGTTCATTGATTTTACATTGGATAATTTAAAAGAAAATTTAATTTACCTCGAAAAGTGCAGGAACAAACCTGGGGACGGTAAGACTACCAATGAAGCCACGATGCTTGAAATTAATATTTAAATGCTGATTTAAATTCTGGAGTAAATTTAATATCAAATAATTTTAGCCATTTTTTCTCCAGCATACCTTTGCATGAGAAAAAAGTTGAAAAAAAATACTGTGGCTGCATCTGATGTGATTTTTTGTATAATCTTAACAAGGAATCTAAAATCCAGGGATAGAGTTAAAAAAATAATAACAACCGTAAAAATGTGTGTATGCTAATTTTTTGCTATATATTTATATAAAACAACAGTCCCAGTTTCAGAAAAAAAAATTACATCGAATTACTTGTATTGAAACAATTTTATACAGACATGCCAAAACTTGAAAATCAGTATCAGGGACACGGGACAGTAAGGAATTTCGTTGTATATTTGAACCCTCAACATAGTCCAAAACTTATTTATCGCGTTGATATTGTTATACAGTCATGCAATGGGATGTTTTCCAAAATAAGAAATAAAAACAAACCAAGGATATGTACTAAAATAAAAATTATCATTCAAGGACTTAAAAGTCAAAATTTTGCGAAAATATACGTCACTTGTGTTACGGCCTGCATTACTGCAGGATTGTCACGTGACTTTTTATCAGGCGAGAGAAAACAAAATTAATAAAATTAAATTTTCCTTCAATTATCATGGCACTTTTAATACCTTGAGAAACAGTGTCTTTGATCAGTAGCCAACTTACATAAATATGTTTTGAGCCAGAAATTTTATTTAATAAAATTTTAATCAAATGGAGGCTCAACTTAAATAAACTACATGTTATTAGGTAACATTTATGGTTAGAATTACGTTTAAATGAGCACATACATTGGGTTACCTAGAATTTGGCTCGAGATGCTTTGTAAATTAAAACAATAGGATAAGCTATTTCAAGTTAAAAGATTATCCTTTTTATTAAAGCACATGCTTTTATTATACCCGTGATCCGCTGTTTTGTTTAGCAAGTTCATTTTTCAATACTAGAATTCTCATTATTCGTCCGCATACTTAAATCTTCATTTTCTTTTGGCCATAGTGTATCTACCTTGTTCAAGACTTGCTGGAGATGCTTTGTAAATAAAAAACAATAGGATAAACTAATTCAACAAAGATGATCATCTTTATTAAAGCACATGCTTTTATTATACCCGTGATCTCGTTATTTTGTTTAGCAAGTTCATTTTTCGATACTAGAATTTTCATTATCCGTCCACATACGTAAATCCTCATTTTATTTTGGCCATAGTGTGTAACTGGTCCAAAAGCGAGCATTTATCAAAAAATATCAGTATTTTAGCATGTAGTAACTAACAATTAAACGTAAATATGTTTTGGTAAGATTAGCTGCTTCATAAAAAAAATTAAACTTTCAATTGAGGTAGCGTTATTTATAACATCAAACCTATTGATACGTATTGATCTACAGTTGTTGGAAAAAAAGTAAACACCACCTGCTTATTCTGCAAAAAATTATCGTAGAAGAAAGTTACTGGTATCAAACGATTGGAAATAAAGTCTACTTCTAAATGATGTATATAAAATTTTTTTAGGGGTTTACATATCAAAACGAACACAAACTTTGTTTCTTATAATAGCAATACCTAACTATGGCACCATAAATAAATTCTACACGCTTCAATTTGCCTAAATCCAAATTTACATGAAATTCGTACGATTAATTTGAGAAAATAATTATTTTGAAATGAGCATATTTAAGGTGTGTGTGTATCCAAATTAAAGTTCGGTACTCGATTGTTGAAACGCTACAGAAGGACTATGTCACTTCTATTCACGTATTATTTCTTGCCAATATGACCATTTCACTCGCTTAATATGTTTCCATTATTGCCAGCCCAAATATTTCAATAAAATGCGTAAAATATATTTTTTGAAATTATGCTTTTCTGCACATGATAGAGGGCCCCTTAAATTATCATTTTCACATTTTTTAATGATAATTCGAAAACTACTTGAAAGAAAATTTTGAAATTGAGAATTCGCATAAAGCAGGACACAATAAATATAAATTATCAAAAAAATTGTAGGTTGCAATTCTTATATGTTTTTTTATTTTAATTTCATAATTCATATTATAAAAGTTTTAAAATTGCAAATTCAATGTATTTATGTTTGGGACCACACACAAAATTATCACATCAGGATTATAATTTCAGGAGCTATTAATAAAAATGTGAAAATATAATTTAGCATTAGAAGATCTAAATTTTGAATGTTTATCATTCAAAAACTTATCATCCGAAAGACTAGAAGTTTCGTTTCTAGGCACAGTTTGGACCGAAAATTTAAAATATATTGTCAAAATTGATTATTACCATTGAAAAAGACAAAGTTTGGTCTGTTTTTGGTTTGTAGATGCCCCCCTCAGGAAATTTTATATACATCTTTTAAAAGTAGACTTTATTTCCAATCGTTGGTACCAGTAACTTTCTTCTACTATAATTAGTTGCAGAGTTAGCAGGGGTGTTTACTTTTTTTCCGCGACTGTAAAATGTCATGTCATTAAATGGCACTTTTGTAATTCTTTTTAAAAAATATTTTGTCATGCTAATTCAAAACATAGTACCGGTCCATTTCATGGTAACTTACGTTACATTTAGAACAATATACTTCAGAAATTTTAGTAATATACACCTAAAAAAATATTCAAAATGTAAAGTTGACATGATTTGTTAATTAAACCTATTCGAAGTAGAGGACTGCACGGGCCGAATTTCCAGGACCGGGCCCGGTCTGATGAAATAATTAAAAGTTCGGCCCGAGCACGGCCCGGCACGTACAAAAATCAGGGAAAACAGGCCCGGTCCAGCCCGTTGAAAATTAAAGTCCGACTCATTTTCCACAAAAAATTCAGCTTTTTATAAACGTACAATTAAGAGTCTTTTAAAGAATAATGATGCATACATATTTATGAGATAATTTTACAGTATATTTTAAAATTACTATATGTTCGCAAGACAGAAAATACACAATAGCAATATTAATGATTACTTAGTCTTAGACGTTTCCCCATTCAAATAAGGATTCGTTAAAAAATTAATGTAGTTTAGAATTTAACAAAAAGGAGGGTTAAAAAACATGATAACTTTTGAAGCAGTATAATAAAAAGAAGATTTGTAAAAATATTTCTCAGTCATTTAATAAGGCTTTTCTCAAATCCGAAAGAGCTATTTTCTAATACGTTTTGCAATTCATTTCTTTTTGGAGACGCATAAGTTTGGCAGGTGTTCTTATTCAGAAACTATATCATCGAATAAACATTATCCATTTTTCGATGAAGGCACTATATTTTTGTGAAAATATTGTCAAAGTTAAAGTTTTGAATCGAATTTCCAGAAGCGATAGCACAGGAAATGAGAAAAACCTGACAAGAATCTCTTATATCTCGATAAGTAATTTATTTATAAAAAATGGAAAACGCTGTTCAATTCCAAAACCGTTCAATAGTCAGGCCTGTCAGTTTTATGCCTTTGCAGATAAAAATGAGTCAGAAAGTCAGAAAATTCCTCATTGTTGAGCAGTGAATTTGACCAAATTTCCAGAATATACAGAAATACAGATTGCATTTTTTTTCTACATAGTCCAGTAAGGCCGGAACTGGACTTGATTGTTCTTAGGATGTGTAGGGAAGGCAATATGTTTTGTAACAATATTAATAGCGATAACGAACTTCTGTTAACGAATCTTTGAAAATAATACCTTAAGGTAACCATGTAAGGTATTATGTCTTGAACTCTGGCAGTTATATTTATTACTAGAAAGATAGCCCGTAAAAAATGACGGAGAAGGAAATATAAAGATGCATTCAACACATGAGCAATAATGCTTTTTTCTCGCTTGTTTCGCAGAGATAGATGAAAATAACGCATTTTAAAAACGAAGCACATTTCGGAAAACTATGTATGTAATGAGTACATAAAAAATGCAATTTAAATGGGTCTCAGGACTCTTAAAGCTTCAATATTTTCGAAATTTCAATTTTTTAGATGTTAAATTCCCTTCTTTTCTGAACATTTTTATATAATGATTTCCTTGAAATTCCCATTATAACAGATGTTATGGCTTTTAGAATTGTACCCGATCAATAACTGGAGCGACGTTTCTTAATCTTTGAAGTCATTTTTCTCCAAATGACGCTTTCGGACATAAGGAGCAGGATATCTCAAAAACTTCTGAATATTTTTTCATTAAATTTTCAAAACAATGTTTCATGTTGGTCTGTATAAACTGATCCTAAAATTTCCTTTTTATTGTTCAAAAAAATATTTTTTAAGGTGATTACACTCTTGAAATTTTCAAAATTTTGTATTAGCTAAATACAACATTGTATTAAAATATAAAAATACTTTAAATACAAATTTATTTAGGTTTAGGGTAATTATTACAATTTTGAAGTATAATTAGACAAAATTTCATTCTAATCGCAAAATTTATTTTGTAATCCTGCTCGTAAGCTGTTACACCAATTTTCTGCTCGACAAATGTCTGACAGTTTGGATCCCCGTATAAATACAAATCTGGCATCTTGCAATTTTTTAAGCACATGAAATGAGAGAACATACTTATATGTTTCATCCCAATAAAAATTGTGTTTTCAAATCATATACATTTTAAGATATTAAATATTGAAAATGGTCTTTTCTTTTTCTTTTTTTCCAATTTTAAGAGTCCTCAGACCCCTTAAGGATAAATTAAAATTTGACCACAGAGGTTCAAAATATGCGATTTTTTTTTTTTTTTTTTTTGTAAAAAAAAACCCTTTTATTTTTTAAATGCAGACCTTGCTGTTCAGTATCTTCGACATAAATTTTTAACTGCCCTTCCTCTTTGCATCTTGAAATACTTACATATAATTGTCCATGAGAAAAAAAACTGTTCTTTTAAATACACTGCAACTGTAAAAAATTTTTGTTCTTGTAACTTATTCGTCATTGCAAATAACAGTATAACTCGAAATTTCATTCATATCAATTCATTTCATTCATTACTCATTAATTTCAAATGCACCAGTGCAATTTAACATTTTATGATACATATATTATATACGTATGTATATGTATATATAAAGTTGGCGCCAACATATTTTTGTCGCCAAATTTGGCGATATTTTGCCAAGTTTGTCAAAATTTGGCGCTATTGTAGTAACCCTGTATTAGTATGTTTCAACAATTATACATTGTTGAAGCTGATACCAATTTCTCCATAGGAAGACTAACATGGCCGCGATTAATGAGGTAGCCCAACTGGAATTGTGTGGGACACACAGACTTGGATTTTATATAAACGAGTTGGAACCCGTCGAAATTCGACGAACTAAAATGTTAGAAAGTAACTTCATATCGAATTTATAATAAACCTACAAAAATAATTACAATAAAAAATTCATCTAACATTGGTTGTCTGACTCTTAAAACAAATAATATTTTTTACCTAAAATTACCAAAATATTATTTCCACAAACTTCAACAGCTTAAATTATTGAAAAATTAAACCCTATTAGAGTACGTAATCAAGATGAGTAATTATGATGAATTTATCGATTGAGGCTCTTATGTTTGTTTTTACGGGATGAAAAATCAGTAAAAAGTATTTCACTTTGTCACATCATAAAATTTCCCCCCATAAACCCCATAAACTGTACGTTATTTTCCCATTCTCATAATTGACGTACGCACCACTCAAATTCACAATTTGAAAGTAATTTAACGCGCAACAGATTATTAATGAATGTATTTCCAAACTTAAAGTCACGTTTGTCCGATACAACTTTTCATGTGAACTTTATTTAAGTTCTAATCTCAATACCCGCGAAAAAAAAATATTCAGAAATTTGCCTTTAGTTGTCATATTGGCCATTTAGTATCAGTCAAATATTTAGTTTTATCAAAATAAATGATCCTATTGTTGTCTGAGCGAAGCGAAGGCTAATACTCAGCGAAATATTACTGTCCGGACACATTACAGCTACGATGGATATTAACGCCATGTCCTACTAAAAAAAAAAGCCTAATAAAAACCTTTCGTCAAGCATAACTCAAAAAATATTTGTCGGATTTCGTTTCTGATTGCACCAGAAGGTACCTATGAGGGCCACCTACTGAATGCACCTACTAGGAAACAGAAGTTCCAAACCGTTTAAAAATTATATTAAAAAAACTGATAAAAAAGCACAATTTATCTGCATACGTCACAGAAATTTGGTGTGCGTCACTTTCACCGTTGGATGTTTTCATAGACAACTGGTTTGAACACATGGAGCAAAGAAAAAGAAAATACGCACGCAGTAATATTGAATAGATCAGCTTCAACCACGTGATCATAAACCTTGCAACAACCCGTGGCAACCAGTTTTAGTGGGCAAACAAATAATAATACAGTACTCCGTACTACGATGACCGTTTTTAGCCTGTTGTATAAAATCTGGCCTTTTGTATGACATACAACAGGCTAAATCCGGCTAAAAACTCAGGCTGAAAGGTAGTTGTCAGTCTATCGACTGGAAATTAACAGATTTTTTTAATACTCGTATAACGAAATTTAGAAAAGATTGTGGATGATTAAAACAAAAGACATGAGTATTTATTGCTCCGGGAGGTTATCTTTCTCTGGATGTCTCTCTGTCTATCCTACAGCATGCAATTTTCTTGTAAAGGATGATATTATTATGCAGTAAAACCTCCATAACGGACATACCCGATTAGTGGACACCTCTTTTAGCGGGCATTTTTTCGATTACCAACCCTTAAATAACTGTACATTTTTTACTCTCAGTAGCGGACACCTCCAAATAGAGGACAAATTCTGCCCTCCCGAGGTGTTCGCTATTCAGAGGTTTTACTGGTAAAACCTCCATAACGGACACACCCGATTAGCGGATACCTCTATTTAGCGGACATTTTTTCGATTACCAACACTTAAATAACCGTACATTTTTTACTCTCAGTAGCGGACACTTCCAAAAAGAGGACAAATTCTGCATTCTCGAGGTGCCCGCTATTCAGAGGTTTTACTGTATATTTTATTGATAGTTATTTTACAGGGCCGCACAAAAGAATAAGAATATATGAAACGAATATAAACTAAATTTGGGATTGATAGATCGCTGATGGTAATGTAATTTTAGGATGTTGTTACAGTCATCCGCAGCATGTTTTTAGAGTTTCGTTCATCTAACGAAACCCTACCTGTCTCACTCCTTTGTCTGTTTGTCTGTCTGTTCGTCTGTCACAGAGCCCATTCTCAGAAACTATATATGTCAGAGACTTGAAAATTTGCATACTTATAGCTGAACACCACACATCAAACGGCAAATAATAAAATTTTGAAAAAGTCTAATATTTAACCCTCTGGGCTCTAACTTGTGTATTTTCAGCAATTTTTATAACTCAGCCCCTAATTAAGTTGGAGACATGAAATTTTGCATACTTATAGCTGACTGAACACCTCATATCAAACGAAAAATAATAAAATTTTGAAAAAGTCTAATATTTAACCCTCTGGGCTCTAACTGGTGTATTTTAAGCAATTTTTCTAACTCAGCCCCTAATTAAGTTGGAGACATGAAATTTTGCATACTTATAGCTGAAGCTCTAATATTTTGTCTCGCGCAATTTTAAAATTTAAACTGTTTTGCAATATTATTTTTTGTTCGTTTTGCATAATAAGTGTAATGTGACGTAATTTCTTCTATTTAAGATTTCTAACGCATGTTAATGAATTTATTTTACAATATCCTTTCTCTTTTAAAATTCACATGTAAATGTAATTTTTATGGCGTAATTTCCAATAAGTGCCTGCTTTTTATACCTAATTATTTAATTCTAATTTGAAAGCTTTCTTCTGTTTATAATAGTAACGTGTAAATATTTTTTTTTATTTGAAGCAAACATTATTGTTTGCGCAGTTTATACAGTTGGCAACAGTTTAAATTAATACCATTTTCTAAAATATGTAAAAAATATCTGTCGAAATGCTGAATATTTGAATTTAAAATAGAAATAAAACTTCAAAAAATGAGTGAAATTAAAAAAATTAATGGAATCTGCACACCGGGATCTTCTATTGAATAAAATGATCTAAAAATGATTAAATTCCCATGTATAGTTTTTGCTCCTATAAAACTTTTTAATGGAACGATTTTGTTCAACTTTAGCGTTAAATATCTCTTAAAATAATTCTCCGATTTGAAAACTGTATGCATCAACGTGTTGATCAAACATTTCTCTATAATACTACTGATTTTCGTATTTTTGTATGCAATAGTTTTCTTAATATTAACGAAGAAAGGCCTCCGGTCACAAAAAAATTCAAAACCGGTGGCGGCGGCGGTGACAGCGTTAGTTACTTTTTTTAGAATAGAGAGATATATAAAAATGAAAACTTGTCTATCTGTCTGTTTGTAATTCTATAAAAAACCACAATTTGGAAGCCAAAATTGTGAAAAGATATGTACACGTGTATTAAAACATGGCCGAGGCAACTAAAGTAATCCGGAATAGAAATAATTTATAGTTAATTTTTAATTAATAAAAACCACCAATTTAACAGCAATTTCTTATCAAATTTAAACATTTTTCGTTATAGCAGTTGCCAACAATTAAAATACACGATAAAATTATTACTACAACAATTAATTTTCTACTGCAAGATCTCCACGTGAAAGGAGAAAATATTACGTCATATTGGAAATATAAAGGACGTGGTGGATATAGTATAACGTTATATGAGTGTGAAAAATGTATTGAAGCATGATAAAAACTCGATTAGGGAAATATTGGCGTATTTTAACATTATTGCTCCAATTATAAATTGAAATAAGTTCATTTATAGCTGTATTCTTTTGCGTCTGTTATATACATTTATACATTTTTATATAGCGTTTTCATATGATTCATTCATACAACATTTCGACTGCTTTTTTTAATGTTTGTTTTGTGTTGTATGTTAAATTTTGAAATTGATTTTTCAGAACAAACATCCTTCAAATTCTGGGCAACGCCGGGCACTTTAGTTTGTAACAGATAAATGGCTTTTGTATCTGTACATCTAATGCTAATATTTTAAAGCGTTATAATATTATAAAGTGTATAATATTATTAATGTTTGTACGTTTGTGAGGTGTTATCTCTGAAACTAGCCAACTTAAAAAAATGTTGGTGGCCATCTCTGCTCCGAAAAAAAGACTGTATTTTATGTCAGTGCAAGAACCTACATCGCTGCAAGAGCAAAAAAGTTCTAATATTGCGATTTCTGCGATATTTATTGGATTAGAAACTTTAAATTTGGTGCGGTGGTTACTTTTAAGATGTAATGAACGCTCTCTAAAAGGTTCAATTTGACGCATAAACGTAAAAATTTCTAGAAAGGTTCTAAACTATGATTTATCTGAAATTTTTGGGATACTGTTCGGGTTAGAAGTTAGAACTTTGGCATGATAGTAATTTATAAGATGTAAATACTCGTTGTAGAACGAATTCTAAAAAATCAAAACACTAAACAAAGCGGAAAAGATCTAAAGATGATATAAGTAACGAAGTATATGGAATTGTTAGGAATATAAACATGAAAATTGACATGGCTGTATTTATCATGACGTAAATTCTCGCTATAGAACAATTTCTAAAAATGTCGCTATATAAAACAGTGCAGAAACAAAAAACTTTCGAAATTTTTTTATTTTTGTGTTACTGCTGAGCCCAAAATCTTGAATTTTTGCTTCGGGTTAGTTTTAAAATATACAATTGTCTCTATGAATGGTTTCTAAAAAATTTAAAATTTAAAAAGATGAAATTAACGGAAAGCGATCTCAATTACCATTAATTTAGAAATATTAGGTATAGCAACTTTAAATATTTCATAATGCTGCATTTCCTCCGCAAAACATGCAATTTAAATGCAACAAAACTGATAGATACCCTACTAGCATTAAATAAATTGTGTAAAAATTGAATAAAGACCTGTATGAAACAGTGAGTAGGTTGCCCGAAAGTACTTGTTAAAGTGTTCCTTCTCTAGGCTTTTCTCTCTCGCCAAGGCCACTAACAGAGGGAAGTGCCGTTTTAAATGTGATATGAATTTTTTATCTGATTCATTTTTCTAGACATTTTATCAGGTCATATTCTCAATTATTATAAGTAGATTTTTTATATATTAACTTATTCTGGTGAAATTTCATAATCGGGTTCATATTGGCGTATGTTAGCTTGCATGATTTGCTGAATAAATATGTATGGATTTGTAAATTACTTCAAATGACACTTTGACAGCTCAAAAGTTATGAAGGCGATATATTCAGATCTTGTGTCATACTTTATGTTGCAATCATTGCCGATTTCTTTTATTTAATACATGCTAAATACAGCTCAACTTGTGCAGAATATGTTTGAAAACAAAACAATACAGCGTATGTAGCATATCTAAAACACACTCTAACGAAGCATTGCATGCCACTGTTGATGTATTCGGTACTTTGATACTATATCAGATTTTGAGGAGAGAATTCCTTAAATGTTATCGACAACCTCATTGCATCCGTGGAAAACAGATATTGTACAATATTAACTATTCCGGGGGAGCACACACCATATAAAGTATAGTCCATTCTTTTTAAACATCATATATTTGTCATTTAAAGTTACTTAAATTGGTGCGGAGCGTCTGATTATGCTCTTGACATAATTTTATACAGTTAAAATTCCGATATAAGATAATTTAGTGTTTCATTTTCTATTTTACTTTTAATATATTGCGTACTTTCAATTTTATATCCATGCATGGCTGTCTTGCATGGTTTGATTTCCCATTTTTTTAAACAGTGTATACGAATTTATATATAAGATTTTGTAATTCTACGATTCGTTTATTTTCATCATTTCAATTTATCGCAGTATATGGACAGTTAAAGATAACATCTCATTTTATTTGCTTCCACATGTTATTATTAAACCTATGTTCTCAGCAATATCGCTCAGACTAATCCCTCTGAGGGAAGTCCTAGTTTTAAATATGACATAATTTTTACTCACTGAATCATTTTGCCTAGCGTCTCCAACTTAGTATCAGCGTAATGTAAAAATATTGAAATGTAACTGATTTATGAAGAAAAATGCGTGTTCTTTTTTAATGCCTGACATCATTTTCTGTTCAAAAATTATAAAAAAGTTACTTTTATTTGTAATGTGAAAATGGCATCAATAAGGATATAATCAATAAAAATAATAAACCATGACTTTTTCCCCTTTACCAAGACTCCCTGGGAGTCTTGCCTTTTACTTTCAATATAAATGGAGTACTTCAGTTGCCACGATTACAAAAATTTTATTAAAAACTAAAAAAAAATTAATACCTCAAAAATAAGTAGAGATACAGCTTTCAAGAAAATTGCATTTAAAACAGCAATTTTTTCCTTATACGACGGTGTTAAAATTTAAAATGTATGATGTTTAGAATTTTAAAAATTTGCTGTAGATATAATTGCAAAACCGAAATTTTATTTCAAATTTCAAATTGTTGCCATTCGCAAAATGATGTATGCGTTACGCACAGATATGTTTGTCCTTTATAATATAGATAGATGGTAATTGAGATTACTGAAAAAGGAACGTAAATTACCATAAAAAATAATATAATTTTTCATTCTTATTTTTTACGTATTTTTTATCCAAATCGAACTTTGGATGACTTTAATTAACAAATCAATTCAATTTTACATTTCAATATTTTTTGTGTATTACCAAAATTACTGCAGTTAAATTGTTCTAAATGTAACGTAAATTACCGTGCAATGACCCTATTAATATATCAGATTTACATGCATGTAATGATTGGATAAAAATTGTTAAAGCATTTATAGGAAGTGTGGCTATTAAATAACCAGACTAATGCTATAAAATATTTTATTTTAAATTTACACATATTTAGTTATTATATCCTTCAATATACACCCCTTCTACAACGCGCCATGAGAATTTTCGATTGTTTGGAACAGTGCTGGAAGTCTTCTTCTGTGAGCTCTTTCATGACGCGTGCCGCTTTTTCTTTCACAGCTTCAACGGTGTGAAATCCGGTTCCATTTAATGCAGATTCTACCTTGGGGAATAGATAAAAGTCACATGGTGCCAGGTCAGGCGAATAAGGCGAATGTACAACACTCACTGTGATTTTATACTTGGCTAGAAGCATCCTGACAGACAATATAATCTGAGCTGGTGCGTTGTCTTGATGAAGCATCCATGACTTGTTCGTCCACAATTCGGGTCGCCTTTTTCGTATTTTTTTACGGAGTTGAGCAAGCACCTGAACGTAGTAATGTTGATTAATAGTTTGACCTTCCGGAACCCAGTAAAATAACACAATCCCATGAATATCGAAAGGTTTCTAGGTTTTTGACGTAGAAGGACGACCCGGTCGAACATTATCTTCAATATCTTCTAGGCCATCTTCAAAAACTAAAATCACTCACAATCCCGCGTACCTGATAATCATTCATTGCCGTATTCATTGCCGCATTCATTGTCGTGCTTCTCTTAACAAATTATAAGTTTCAGTAGCGGATTTTTCACGTTTAAAAAGAAATTTCACATTAATTCGTTGCTTTTTTAAGACACTCACCATTTTTTCGGCAAAACACTAAAACAAGGTCCAAAACAAATGAAAGTCACGGCTAGACTAATTAGAATACTGCCAATTTAGGGGCTGTAATCGATACAGGAGGGTTGCGCTACACAACTATTGGTCGTATAAATTTGGCACATGCAGTTCTACTGTAGAAGTATCTGTTTCGTTATTAAATAGCCATACCTCGTGAATCTAAGATTTGTTTTCATGTTCTCTGCGTTGATTCTCGCCGAATTCAGTTTGCAGTACAAACTAGATATGCACCATTATCCTGATAGCAAATTAATGCTGGGTGAAAATGTAAAGCATATATTTCTGCAATATTGACATATCATAGTTACATAATTATGTAAGAAAACAATACAGTTTTAACGAGACTATATAACAAAGAGCCTTTAGAAATCAATTTTATAAACAGTAAAATAATTTATCCATCAAGATTTTATTTCCCATCCTTAATCCGAGAATCAACAGAAATCTGTATGCGCAGCGAGAATATAGGCAATGATCCAGCCTCCTTTGATAACAATAGGATAAAATAATTCTGGTTCAGAAATGACCAATTTTCATAAAGCATCTGGTTTCATCATACTTGTGATCTCGTGGTTTTGTTTATCAAGTTCATTTTTCAAATTTTTTTGAAAATAATTTTCCAATATAGATCTTGATAATGTCACAGATTGTGTGTGTATGTAACATGTTGATCTGTTTATTAAAAGGGGCTTATTAGAATTTAAATACGATGTTTTCACTTTTAGCATGTACAACTTCAGTTTGATATATCATTACATATATTACTCATGGAAAGCTTCCTTTCGTAGGAAATATTTCCAAATTTCAAAGTATTTTTATAACCACTGGCAGACTCTGCCCCCTACAAGCTGCGCTCGAGAACCCCCTGTCAGACACCGCAGACTCTACAAACACGCTAATTTGATAGGCTTTAAAAAAGATTACGGAAGATTCAATTATAATTTAAAAACCAGTGGTGATCTACCTGTAAACGGATTTCCATTTATTTCCCTTTTACTGGGGGTTTTAAGGACGAATCTGCTGCTGTTAAAACATCTAATGGCTGTTTTCGTGTTTGTTTAAATAAGATCAGTTAAACATTTGAAAAATCAGCTAATATAAAATGAACTAAGTCAACATTTTATAATAGATTTGAACTTTAAACATATAATATAAATTTTAATTGGATAAACGTAATGTAATTGGAATACGTCGGAATATGAAATTTATGCTACATTTGTACGTGAATTTAAAAATATAACCATTTTACTTTTCAGCGACACGAGAAATTTCGGAAGCATGAAGCGACTTTATTGGAAGGCGGAGAAGACATTCGAAGACAAAATTTCATTATCATGGATTTCAAGAAACGAAAATTTGTAAATGTGTTTATACAGAAAATTGTAATATACGACGAAATTTTTTAAAGATTATTAATGTAAACGCTTGCAATTTTATGTATCAATCTAATTTTATTTTCTGTTTATTAATCAAAATTTAATTATTTTAATTTCTCATTATAAATTTCTATTGAAAATGGAAAGTTGTATTTTAATTTTCCTAATTGGCAATGAAGTTTTCAATTATTACAAATGTGTTTATATACAGGTTGTCCCCAAATGGGCCGACCGGTTTTACAAATGTAATAGCACACCAACAGTAACGGTATCAAAATTACTCTTGCTGGAGATAAATGTGTGAAGTTGGAAATTTCTTTACCATTTTTCTTTATTAGCCCCCGGTACGGTATGCTATTTCTTTCTCCCAGCTTATTTTGTGTCGCCTCCAGAAAATAACGTTTCCTTACAAAAGCCAGCAATAAACAAAGCAGATGTATCATTGTACGATTAAATGCTCTATAGCAATTTTTTTTAATTTCTACGCATCGCACATTTTCAATTTTTAGACCGTCGTATTGGGAAAAAAACTTCTTTTAAATGCAATTTGTTTGAAAACTGTATCGCCATTTATTCCTGAAATATTAATTTTTTTTGTAGTTTTTAGCGACATTTGTTTCATTTTGGCAACTCAAGTACTCCATTTCTGTAGAAAGTAAAGGAAAAATAGTTGGAAAATAGCAATTATATCTTTTTGTTGCCAGTTTCTCATAAAAACTGAAAAAAAAGTAATTAAAATACGTGCTATTTTGAAAAAATATAAATGAATTGATTTCTTTTTGCTGCATTTGTGTATTATTCTGAGATAGTGACGTCCTACCCAAACTTTATTGTAGATGTTTATGATTGGATCGTAAATGAGGAATTCTTCAGCGGATTCGGATGACATCGTTTTATATAAATAAAATCGCGTGTTTTAAGTCTTAAAACTGAGCTACAGTAGAGTCACGATTAAAAAAAATTATGGCCATATTCCCCCCCTCCCCCATTCTGACCAGAAAATCAGAGTTCTAACTTTTTACGGCTGCTCTTTCATCTTCACCTAACACTTCATTTATAATGGCTGTTTCATGA
The DNA here is from genome assembly GCA_963932465.1 of Maratus speciosus. Lineage (NCBI taxonomy): Eukaryota > Metazoa > Arthropoda > Arachnida > Araneae > Salticidae > Maratus > Maratus speciosus. The sequence goes on along the minus strand of OZ010793.1, from coordinate 405,720,366 downwards.
TAATAGTAGCCAACAGTCCATCAGAAGAAAATATTTGGATTAAAAGGGAAACTCGGTTAAGCGCGACTCGGGTATTTTTTTTTAATTATGGCCATTTTTCCCCCCATTCTGACCAGGAAATCAGAGTTCTAACTTTTTACGACTGCTCTTTCATCTTCACCTAACATCTTCACCTTTTATAATGGCTGTTTCATAATAATAGAAGCCATCAGTCCATCAGAAGAAAAAGATCCATTCCACGGGTATAAGTTCGATTAACTTGGATAATCGGGACTCTACTGTATCTATATTTATATACATATATATTTTTTTTTCATTGGGGGCGACACTAAATTTTGGAAAAGCAGAATTCCTGTTCTCTCGTTTTAGTACTTAATGTCACGACAGAGAGCTCTGCTTTGTCTCAATGTAGCCATACAATTTTACACTTATACCAAAAATGGTCTCAGAAACGGTAAACACCAGAAAGTAAAATATACGTAGACAGATAACCAATCGTAATGCAGCAAAGCGGGATATTTTAACTCTGTAAAGTACTTTTTTACAAAATATAAATACAGGGTTCAGTGATATGTATCCATGATCATGATATATATGTGATATTCATTTTCAAAATATCACAAAGTTTGATATTTTCGATATTTTCATATATTTGATATTTATTTTCGAATTATTGTAAGTGATATTTTTAATATTTCAGTTAAAACAAGTGTAAATGAATTTTCTAACTGTTATTGACTGTGTCATGATCTAGATAAGAACTTTTGCTTTGGCGGATCTTTTTACCCCCCCCCCCCCTCCTTCGATCATTCACCTTCTCTAAAAAAAATACCCAAGCTTTACATTTGAAACTGAATTTTTAAATGTGGGACCAACAATTATGTGGGACAATATTTACTTAAAACAGCTATTGAAAGATAAACTGTCTAATTTTGAGATGTTATTTACAGATTCAGTTAAATCTTTTTCGAATTTTGGTTTTCTTCGGTTTAAACCCTTTATCTACCAGACCCAGATTGGCGTTAGCATGAAATTTCGCTAAATGAAATAGCAAAAAATCCCAATTTTTTAGGTGAAATTATTGCTATGATTATATGTTTTTTCATAATCTTGCATTGCAAATTAACTAAAAGTATGAGTATTTATTTAATATCGTACTCTCTCTCTTTTTTTTTTTTTTTTTTTTTTTTTTTTTTTTTTACCGCTTCGATTGTATCTTAACTTCAATTACTTTTATTCTTCGTCTGTCCTTCTTTCGTTTATCTTTCGGTCTCTATTCTAAAGGGATTTTTGAAAGGCTTAATTCTTTCATTCTGTGAACATGTCTATGCCATCTAAGCTTATTATGTGGGAACGTCCACTGTTACTCTTGTGACCACCAGAGCAAATTTCCATATATATTTCCAATTCTTTTATTACAAAATATATTTAAGATAAATTTGATGCAACTTCTTAAAAATACATGTACTCTACTTTCATAAACCATATACAATTTGTAGCAAAAAGCATTATACTTGGCTAGATAATAAATGAAAATTTTGTTACTCTTGTGACCACAAAAGAAAATGCAATTTTCAAAAATTGTGTTTGACGCAGAAATTCTGTGAATTATATGAGACTATAGAAATAAAATTTACAGAATATAGCAGAGTAATTATATCTTTTTCAAAAGCATTAATCATTGAACTCATCTGATTACACATGAATTAGTTACATTTGATTTTGCAAAATGCTAAGTGTTACGCTTGTGACGTTACTCTTGTGACATTTTGTTCATAGTGAAATTTTAGCAAAAATTCAGTTTAAATACTAAACAAAATAATTAAAATAAGTTTTAAAAAATTATATTCCATACAGAACAACTTTTAATGATGGTTTAATTTTAAAATAACATAAAATAATGTAAAAAATTCTAAAATTAACAAACACTATAACCACATAGCAACCTCTCAGTTTCTGCTACTTAACAGAATAAGTTATTGTCTTCATTATCAATAATATCACTTGCAACTTCTCCTGTATCATGATTTACTTAATGAAACACAAATTCTTTGTACGAATCATGTTAGTGTAAAGTTTGTAGTAGATAGTGTCATTTTCATGTTTTTAACAAATTGTATTTGTTGAATGCTCTTCGCTGTTGGTATTTTCTTGCAAAGTGATAAAACTTTATTGTTCTATTTCTTTTGACAAAATAAGCAGTATATCTTAGAATTGCTTTTTAGTACGCACTTCATTCCATATATATAATTATACAACAACACAAAATAAATCTACAGTATCTATACCAGGTGTATTTGAAAAAAAAATGCCCAATTAAGTTAATTGAGAAAGGAGTCTGATTCATTGCAGGCATATTTGCATAGTTATATATTTTTTTTAATTGGAAAGCACAACCATCATATAAAAAAATAAAACAGGTACATTTTAGGAAAATACAGATTCCCTTAAAGATGAGAAGTTGAAATTTTACATACGAAAGCATTTACAAAAAATTGATTATGAGTTACATTGTCTAAAATAATAGCATAAGATTTTACTTTATTGGGATCATACTAAATAAAAAGCTGAAAATGCAGTCGCTTGTCGATTTTACCAGCAATGTAGTATTTCATACCAAAATTTCGTCTTGGCATGAAAATAAAACAGTTTCCAGAAGATCCACTGGCATAACTATTCTTTGAGAAATGGTTATTTTTTTGGCATTACGAAAATAATCCCTTGTACAAGTTTCAATGAATATGTGCCACAGAAATGGATTTAGTTGCTTTCGAAAATTTTTAAATAATCAGAAATGGTTTCTTTAACTGTTACTTTTTCAAAACGTTTATCAACGGTTTGAAAAAGTAACAGTATTGAGAAGATGTTGATAAACGTTTTGTCAATAGCAAAACATCTATCAACGTTTTCTATTTACAATAACTTATAAGAAGTTCTGTATTATGGACTTCCGTTTCAAATAATTCTTCGATGTTATCTCCGCAAATTAGACATTCGGAATTCCTCAATTCTAATTATCATGTATCTCGCAGACAAAGCCATTAAATCCATCAGAGGAATTTTGAATGCAGGAAATACACCAGTTACTAAATTATGAATTGCTTCAATGTTTTCGTGACAGCAACAAATGGAGATATTCTGATGAGTAATTTTCTATTGTTTTATGAAACTAGCCTTTAAAGCTGCAAAGGAATCTCCAATTTTTCAATTTAGGAAAGCTTCTTTAAACAAAAAACGTATTCTCTTATTAAATGTTCTCTAGAATTCATGAAATTATGTGACCTTTTTCTCGCTTAACTAACGTAGATTTAGCTGAAGAATGACCTCTTCTTAAATCTTCATCGACATAAAATTCTCCAAAGCTGTGCAGTTAGATTTTTTCCGTTACAGTATCTGAGGTTAGCTAGTTTTGTACTTGTTGCTTTTCTTAATATTTCTATTTTCTTGCTGAAGCTTTTGCTGGTTCTAAGACTTTTCTTCGCCTTATCGTAATATATTTTGTTTTGTTTCTTTCTCACAACAACATAGTAAATTTCATTCTTATTTTTTCTCTACAATTTTTAGCGCTTCGCAGAATTTTTCCTGCTCTTTAAAACAATGTCTAGTATAAGAAGCGTGTATTAAAATCTTGCCTTTAAAATGTACTATCAGAATCCTTTCCATAAGAGTTACTATAAGAACCTCTGTAGATTACACAGCAGAGTTTAGTAAACGAAGCTTTACAAAGCCTATAAAATATCTAATCAAACACCATGTGCTTCAAACCAAAAGAAAGCACATAAAAAGGACACGAGTTGATTTGTTTTATTATATCTTTAATCACTTGTCATGATTATTTTATAATCTTAAGTAATACCAAAAACGAATAAAAATAAATCCACCCATTAAAAAACACTAATAAAGATAATTTATTTTCCTTAAAACTGACAAAATAACCTTAGTTATAACTAAAACTATTTCAAGAACTGCTCTAATAACAGAGAAAAAACAAAAAAAAATTAAGCATTCTGTTTGTTTTGGTTGTAACGCAGTTTTATATCAAACTATCGACAAAAGTATTACGTGTTACTCTTGTGACACAGACGTTTGTTATTCTTGTGACATCTCCCCAGAGCCTATTCCATGCATAGCATAAACAAAATATTTCATGTAAAATATGTCTTATACCTCGAAATCAGAGAATTAGAAGTTTAGGGTAAAAATTTTAAGTAGTTTTTTATTTATTAAAACTTTTTTATGTTTTCCGTTAGTCTTGTGACATTTAAGTATTAACGTTTAAATACAGCCAAAAATGTATTAAAGAGATTATCTAAAAGGTTTTATCTATGTAGATCTTAAAGATATGATAATAGTTTGTTGATTTGAACGCATAGTAATTTTATTGAATTCTAAAAAGTAAAAAAAATCATACATTTCAATAAGTTGTATTTTAAGCTCAAATGTAAATGTAGTTTTATACTGTTAGTATCCAGCTCATTTTCAGTAAACACTTGCTCTTATGAAATTAAAACTTATAAATTCATATACTTCAACTCTTTAGGGTCATTTTCAAAATATGCATACATATGCTGAGCCACAGTAAAAAAAAAAAAAGATTGTACTCATAATATATTATTTAAAACTGACTATAAATATTATATTTATTTCATTACACTACACAACATATTTCTAAAACATAAAAATAATCACTTTCATATTTTTTCCCTAAAGATGCAGATTTTTACATCTAGTAGAAGAAAGAAATAGCTGTCCCTTTTCTGTATTTTAAAATTCTGTAATATTTTTTCACTTCATTTTTCACTTTAAAAGGAAAGTAATTGGGACATTTAATGAGATAAATCATCATTATTTTAAATTTATGACATTATTCCAGCAAAAAAAAAATTTTTTTTTTTAAAGAAAATCTACAAAACATTTTGTCCCTCATATTTTGTCAAGTCTGTTACCAAGCTACAATTTCATGAAATAAAGGTTGACAATTTCACCAAGAAATTGCAGCACATTTGCAATAAAAACACTTATACTAGTTAAATATTTACTTGTAGCCATTTTCTTTTGCAGTTGAAAAACAACAGTGTAGTGGAGTAAAGAATTTTTTTATAAAGATGAGTATTTTTATTCAATGTCAAGTCTGTTACCTAATTTTTTATGTTAAAAATATAAGTTTAGTACTTTCTTTTGCTTGAATATTATTATCTAGTTAATATATTAAAGATTTTGTTTTGTTTCTTAGTGTTAATAATTAGCATGTAGGTTTTGGAAGATATTTTGCTGTTAATGTCAAGTCTGTTACCAGTCAAGTCTGTTACCATGTTACTGGTAACTGGAGAAAAATACTTTATAAAAATTATACCAAAAGCTAAAGTGCTTAATTAATTATATTTACAGACACATCTAACTTATACATTATCACTTATTTCATTTTTAATGTGAAATTTAAAAGTAATTTTTTTTTTAAATGTTTTTCTGAATTATATGCATTTATTGAAAATGACCCTTTAGCTTTAAATTGATGTATCACACTTATATTTCCGTTTTAAAAAAAATTTCAGCAAAAATTTTTTTCTGCCGTGGACGTTCCTATGTACAATCGTCTCTGCAACTTCCTCCTATTTGACTTCCATGATTTCATGCATTCTTGAATTTTTAACTTTTTCAGCCTTGATGTTCTTTCTAATAATTATTAATAACTATTATTATTAAGATGATAATTGTGCAGTATAATATAAATTTAAAAACAACGTTAAAAACGCCAGAATATGCAAACTTTGAGCAGGCTAGTTTCGATAGCGTTTAGCGTACCGTCCTCAGTACAAAGAGTAACGGAAACGTGCTCAATTACATGGGAGAGAAGCGAATTAAAGTGAGAAGTTCATTAACCAATAGGAAAACTGGAAAATACGGTTACTAGCCAATAGGAGAATCGTATAGGTAAAGCAACCAAAAGTGTGATAGATTCTGGTAGTAATTAAGAAAAAGAAGATTTTGTGTAATATTTCCAATAATCCGAAAAAAAAGGGAAAAGCGAATTCCCAATTAACAATATTGTCATAATTTTTATAGATATGTATGTAATTTATATGTTCTTTCTGATCTTCTTCAGAAGTCCATTTTGATAAAGGAGAGTTTCTATTTTAGTGAGATATTTAAGGTCCATGTCACCGAATCCAACAGTAAAATGCTAAACTATAAATTTGTCATTTAGTTTTAGTGAGAATTTTATTGCTCCACAGAACATAATTCAACATTGCTATTGCTTTTCTGCCTTCTCCAATTACCTTTTCTACATCTCTTTGGTATGATCCATCTTGATGTATGATAGATCCAAGGTATTTGAATTCCTCAATTGTTTTTAAATTTATATCACCTAATCAAATTTTAGCTTTCATACTTGTGGTAAGTGCTCAGTTTTACTAATTTTTGATGTAAATTAACTGAAAAAATTACATTTTGCAAATTACATGATTTTTAAGCATACTAGTATATACAATCGGATTTCGTTATCCCGACACCAGGTTTTCACGTCACTCCACTTATCACGTCAGTTTTTTAAAGTCCCGATTTTCTGTATAAGATTTTAATGTAAATAAACGTCGTTGAATATTTTTCAACCCCGGATATCCAGGCGGTTTAGGAAAATTGTCCATTTTTTATAATCCATCTTATAAGCACGTAAATTAAGTGGTAGGAAATGTCTTAGTCAAACTTTTCACAAAAGTCTCAAAAATACCCATTGAGATAAATGAGAAGTTTTACCTCAATCCTTTATCGGAATAAATTAATCCGCACACTTTGAATGATCCACTTAAGCTCCAGATAGACGTATCAGTCTACTCGCGGTCTTTTTGTTCTGGTCAGGCGGCGCTTGTGGTTACACAGCGTTTCTCATCCGACTAAAACCGAAGCATTGCATTGCATTGAAACGATCAGAAATTATCTAAAATCCATTTCTGGCACAACGAATATTGATTAGAATTCATTGTATAATGTTGAAAAAAGAATTCTAGGAAGCACATCTAGGGATAAGCAAACTTTAATTCATCAACATTTCATTTAACAATAAAAAAGCAAGTCATCAAAAATATGATTTTTATTCTTTTCAATTTTGTTTTTGTGATTATTTTGTTTAATAATGATGTTTTATTTCTTAAAACTGCATGAACAGTTATGAATTTCAAATGTCCCCAAATTAAATAAAAATGCAGCCTTTTATAAACATATTTTTATCCAACTCCGGTTACCGCGACACTCCGCTTATGACGGCACTTTTTTCTGGTCTTTAGAGTGTCGGAATAACGAGGTTCGACTGTAGTAGAATGCCTTTATAGCAGAATATTGATATACTGGAAATAAAATTTACAACGGGAAGAAACTCGTCTAGGGTTCGTACGCTTCAAGGACTTTCAAGCCCCTTTACAAGAATTTTTATAAAATAATATTTGCCTTATTTAATGATAAAAAAATCAATCTTCAGATATTGCGATCAGTACTTGACAATACTTCTGGTACTAAAACACCTAAAATCATCTGAATTCTTTAATGTGTAGGGACCCCGTCGTCGAAGCAAACTCGTCCGAGCGAGTATTGCTTATTTTTGAAGGTGGGTTGCTACAGTTTGGATAAAAACACCCAGTCTAAGCATATGTTCCATACGTATCTTCAGATTCCGTGCACCAAACTCTATGTTCTATCGGAGTCCATTCATCTACATTGAAATTCCATTGAAAATATTAAATTAAAAAAGTAGTTTAAAACTTTGTGTAAGAAATTTTTGACATTTTTCACCAGAAAAGTTTTAACATTAAAAGAAAGAATATTAAGAAAGCAACGGAAAAGAAGAGACTCTAAACGTTATCTCATCAAAGCGCGCAGTTACTGTGAAAATATTTGCATTTCAGTTTAAGAGATTCAACATTCTTCGCGCTCTTTTTCCAAATGAAATGAGTTTTATTTGTGCAATAAGATGAAAAACTTTTTTGAAAGAACTATGAATTCATACAAAGAATTTTAAGAAGGATTCTCTGAAAATACTATGTCAGTTTTTTTTATCATTACTTTTGAAACTATAAAATAATAAAACGGGAAATGCAGTTTCCAAAAGTATGCGCTAAAAGTATTATTTCCAAGTTTTTATTACTTATTTTTAATTTAATATGTATATATTTGCTTGTTTGTAGCAAGATTGCACAGCAGATCATTTGTGCGTGTTATTTATCATAAGTTTAAATAATAACGCCTTAACAAATAAATTACTTCCTTAATGAAATATTATTTTTTATTTATTCAAGTTTCTTTCAGACAGAAGATACAAAAAATTTTGAAACCAGAAATATTATTAAAAATATCACAAAAAATATAAAAACATTTACAAGATCTCTTGAACCTTTGTCAAGTATGGAGTGTAATTGTCCACTTTAATGCAATAAGTTGGCATCATGCAGATACATTTCAAGAATTTGATTTTTTATCACAATTTGCTTTTAGTATCACAATAATGTGTGGGTTAATAGACCAAACAAGTATTTTAAATATTAACATATGTAGCACAAAACATAATAAATAAGATGTATACGTTAAAATACTCAAACTTGCTCAATGGTAAACATAAGCGAGAACTTTTATATGAACTTGTACAAGTAAACTTAAAGCATAATATCGACGTTCTATATTCCCACCGTATTTGAGAATTTAAAAATGATCCTACATAAGTATAATATAAAGTTGTTGGCAATTCCACCCTCTTACCTTATTGATATCCTTAGAGATAAGATTGACAAAATCTCATTTGACCAAAAATCTGGAATATATGAAATACCTATTACTTTATAAAATAATGATAAAAGTGTCTATATTGGCATGACAAAACGTAAGCTCTCTGAAAGAATTAAGGAGCATTGTAGGGACATTAAACAATTTAAACAGAATACATCTCTTTCTCGTTTCGATTTGGCAAACGAAGGCTGCGATATTAATTTTGAGGAGGCGAAAGCCATAGTTCCAGGTAATAACCCTTTTGAAAGCATGATCAGAGAATCATTAGAAATCACTGCACGTGAAATGTGATATAATGCCTGTAACGATAATTTGCCTTATAATGTACCAAAAATCTGGCTTAATATCATAAAAAAGTCTTAATTAGCCCCCTGTACGGTATGTTATTTCTTTCTCCCAGCTTATTTTGTTTCGTCTTCAAAATATAATTTTACCTTACAGAAGCCAGCCGTAAAACAAAGCAGTACAATTAAATGCTCTATAGCAACTTTTTTAACTTCTAAGCATCGCACATTTTCAATTTTTATACCGTCGTATTGGGAAAAAAAAAGCTCTTTTAAATGCATTTTGTTTGAAAACTGTATCTCCATTTATTTTCGAAATATTAATTATTTGTAGTTTTTAGAGCCATTTGCTTAATATTGGCAACGGAAGTACTCTATTTCTGTAGAAAGTAAAGGAAAAATAGTTGTAAAATAGTAATTATATATTTTTGTTGCCATTTTCTCATAACAACCGAAAGAAAATGTAATTAAAATACGTGCTATTTTGAAAAAAATATAAACGAATGATTTCTGTTAAAACAATGGAGCTATTATAAACTATATATATATTTAATTTTAAGTATCTATGAATCATTAGATAGCCGCTTTTTTTTTTTTTTTTTTTTTTTTTTTTTGTCGATTTTCTTGAATGACGGCATCGTTTTTCTGCATTTGTGCATTATTTCGCGATAGTGATGTGCCATGCATGCCTTACTGTAGATGTTTAAAAGTAGATCGTAAATGTGGAATTCTTAAGCGGATGCGAATGACGTCATTTTACATAAACTAAAACGTGTGCTTTAAGTCTTGTGTGTTTAAGTAAACGTGTGCTTTTACGGGCGCGCTTTATCTCATGCATGCATCGGCAATTTCTTCCGTACCTCGCACTGTTCGCTGATGTGGTCTTTCTTTGCCGTCTGCACATATTTATGATGACATCATCAATGCGCCTTTTCTCTCCCTCTCTTGACGTAATCGTTACGCGAAGGCTGACGTCTTCGGAAGCGTGTTTGTTTGACGATAATGAGAAAAAATTAAAATTAATTCTTTTAAATATATTTTTTCAGATTTTCTTATTAAGATACTAATTCTCTAATACATTTAAATCTTTTCATTCTGATACTTTTGTATGCCCCGTTACTTATTATAAATTAAAAATTTCGTTAAATTAAATTCAGAATCTGTTTGTTATTGAAGCTGTCATGACTTAGTTTTTTTTTTGTTTTTTTTTTTTGTTTTTTTTTAAGGACAGCAGGGCCACGGGCCCCGCCTGCCTGCCTACTGATGTGGGTCTGGCAAAAGGTTTTCTAAAAAAAAACGTCTACGTTTTTAATAACTTTTTTTTAATTTATTCTCTGATGACGTGGGAAAGTTTTAATTGAAGTTTTCATCAACAGAACAAAGACTTGTGTATATTTGTGCTGCACTTTACTTCAACAAGGTTCCTAAATAGATTTCTTCAAATGGAATAAATAAGTTTATCGGCCAAAGAAATTAATTTAAATCGGTGACCATTGGGTGAAGGCCTTCTCGTCTTTTCTAAAGTAATGAAAAATAAAAGTATTGATTTACCAATAAAAGTCTTCTCATCATTTTATTACAGCAGACACCATTCAAATAATATCTTTATTATTTTTATTCTTACAACTGCTTGACCTCAAAGAACGAAATGGCTCATGCAAAACATTGTGGAATTAAAACCTACAGCTATCACTTTGACCGGTTTAAGAAAACTTCAATTAAGCCAGCGGGTTTTTTTAATTCAGAAATTCAAATTGATAATTCAAAATTTAAAGTTAATATTTTTGTCGTTAATGATAATTCAATTAGTTTTGATTTAATAGGCACTTTAATAGTTTTTGGAAACGAAGTAAAAATGCGTAAAACGGAAGTTGAGCCTAATAACTTTTTAGTTAATATGGTAAATGTTCTAGATGAGTCTAAAATTAATTTAAATCACATTACTGACAAAGAATTGCGTTCAGAATTATCTTCTATAATTGAAAACTATGTGCTTACAAAATCAAAAACAGTAGATGTTAAAATGAAAATTCATTTAATACGACGAGATCCCAATTTGTTCATCCCCTCGAAGAATACCACCGTGTGAGAAAAAAATAGTAGAAGCCCAAATTGAGGAGTGGCTAGCTTAGGGAATCATTCGAAAAAGTTATTCCAATTTTTCGTTGTGTTGGTTCAGTTGTGTTGGTTAAGAAAAAAGACAATACGGTGAGACTTTGTATTGATTACAGACGTCTTAACAAGAAGACAGTGCGTGAACATTTCCAGTAATAGATGATGTTATAGATCAGTTACATTCTACTGAGGTAATTACAACAATTGATTTAAGAACTGGTTTTTTTTTTCATGTTGGGGTTGAAGAGAGCTCTTGGAAATATACCTCTTTCGTCACATAATATACCTCTTTCGTATAAATAATAGATAAGTTAATTATATTTGTACATTTTCTAATTCTATAAAATACTAAAAACAATAATTTTTAAAAAAAGATTTCAGTAGAGTTGTAAATATCCCGTAAAACTCGTCTCAATATTCTCTAAATTTTAACTGGGGAAATTTTTTAAAATGTATTTAATGATTGCACAAATATCCTAATGCATCTTCGAAAATCCAGGAAAATACTTTGAGAGGTAACATTTTCCGTAATTCATAATTTGGGGTATAAAGGTTTAATAGACCCATGAAATTAAATTTTAAGGTAACCTGAATTACGTATAATCTGATATTCTGAATTGTTTCATTTCTGAATAAAGGAAAAAGGATAGGGAATAGGAGATTTATGCCAGTTTTCACTATCTACTCCAACCTAAAAAACCTCGGTCAAATAAGATTCATGATAAACTTGACTGGACCTGATCAAGGAGAAGTCCAATCAGATTAAGGGGATTCCTTACTCACTTGAAAACACCCGTTCCGTAATGTTAATCCTATGGGCAGGTTATTTTCGAATTTCTCGTTTCAATTTGAATATTTTTAAACGATTTTTTTGCATAGGATAGCTGAACTCAATCTTTAATATGACTCTTTTTTATTTTTTCGATTTTGATTGCAGATTTTTGTTTATAAAGGCACTTTCAGTTTCGAAACCGGTTTCGAAAACTATTCGCGAAACGCATCTGATTGATCAGAGCTTTCTGATGCTATAAGGGGAGTTAGCAAGGGAGGCTCTTTCATATTTTTAACACATTCAGCCTTCGGTTTCAAAGTTACTTCTCGCTTTAAAACACTTAAAAAATTTATGGAAGGATGCTGTAGACATATTTTAAAAATATATACTAGTATTTCTCTTTAAGACTATTTATTATTTATCAAATTATCCTTGAAACTCTCCTTCTCTCCCCAAAAATGCAAAATAAAAGACAGTTCATTCATCAAAAGAGCACTGCAATCCTACGATTATTTCCTAACATATTCTTCTCTTATATTCATTCCGAAAGAAAAGATCTTGCCCTGAAAATATTAAAATGGAACATTCTTAGTATGCATAAAAACGAAGGAAAGTATAAGAATTATAATAAAAAGGCCTTTTTCTCTTTTTTAGACATCATCTATCTTTTTAAAATCAATCTATTAGTGTGATAAATGAAATTTTGAATTAAATTATTCTACTGAAAGTATAGATTCATATTTAAAGTTCAACGGTGGAGAAAATGAATTTTGTTATCTTATTTGATGGAGTCTTATAGTTTTCATTCTTTTGTGAACGAATCTTCTTAGCGACGTAATAGCTACTATTTTCATTCGATTAAAAATTATTTTTACAAAAAATTAAAAGATAAGACACTGAGTGCTGAAATGAAACTATAGCCTTTTTTTAGGGTTTCGTTCGTGTGACGAAACCCTATTCATCTCACTCCTCTGTCTGTCACAGAGCCTGTTCTCAGAAACTATATATATTGGAGACTTGAAATGTTGGATTCTTATAGCTGAGCACCTCATATCAAACGACAAATCATAAAATTTTGAAAAAGCCTTATATTTACCCCTCTGGGTTCTAACTTGCGTATTTTAAGCTTTTTTTTTTCTAACTGAGTTCCTAATTAAGTTGAAGATTTGAAATTTTGGAGACTTATAGCTGAGCACCTCACATCAAACGACAAATCATAAAATTTTGAAAAACTCTTATATTTACCCCTCTGGGCTCTAACTTGTGCATTTTAAGCTTTTTTTTCTAACTGAGCCCCTAATTAATTTGAAGACTTGAAATTTTGGACATTTATAGTTGAATACCTCACATCAAACGAAAAATCATAAAATTTTGAAAAAGTCTTATATTTACCCTTCTGGGCTCTAACTTGTGTATTTTAAGCAATTTTTCTAACTCAGCCCCTAATTAAGTTGGAGATATGAAATTTTACATACTTATAGCAAAACACTTACGATCACACAAAAAATAATAAAATTTTCAAAAAGCCTTATATTATTTACACTTTCGGTCTCTAACTTCTGTATTTTTAGCACTTTTCAGATTTTTGTCGGCACTCCTTTGACCACTCTTTCATATTATGCAACATAGCGGTACATATTTTAGTTATAATTTTTACCGCCAGGGGGCGCGTACTTATCTCGGGTGTTATGTGTCCGATCCCCTCAACTAATATATCTACGGATAGTTTGTAAAACGGAGTTTCGTTCCGATAGAGGTTTGTTTAGAATAGAGTGCGTCCTGGTTGCGAAATGTGTAACCAACAGATTTTGCAAAAGAATAAAGTGTTTTAAAAGGAATATTAAACGAAAGCCTGTGTGCGATCTGTGATCACACTTACCCGCTTGTTTAATACTAGGGGGCTCATCCTCTATGAACTACGCTCGACCACGCCCGTTCAGACACCGCAGACTCAAAAAACACGCTAATCTGATCTGCTTTAAAAAAGAAAAAAATAACGGAAGACTGAATTATAATTATACGACCAATAACGATCTTGTGTAATCGTGTTCCCATTCATTTCCTTTTGACAGGAATATTTTAAAGCCGAATCAATTGCTGTCGTGCTGTTTTCGTGAATAAATTACATCTATTAAACATTTGAATATTAGCTTCTATAAAATGGCTACGTAAACAATGTTGCTACCTCCCGAGATTTTATAACGATGCTATAAGAAAATGTTTTAAATAAGACATTTTAAATGTATAGTTTTAAATATGACGCAATTTTTACCAAATTTTCGTTTCTCGTTTAATTATTCATGTGAAAATAGATTTTTTAATTGAAAGGAGATGTTATTATTTGCGCTGTTTTTAAATTGGCAACAATAGTTAAAAGTCCATCTCAAAGTATAAAATAAATCTCTCGTTTAAATATATTTTTTAATTTAAAGTGTTTGGCAATATTAATGTTTATGCAATTTATATCTGACATAATTTTTCCTATTTACTGCTTTTAACGCGTAATAATTTAATTATTATTTTAAAGTTTTCTCTATCTTTTTAATATCCCTGTGTAAATGCATTTTTTATTGAATATATATAGTAATACGTGAATTATCACATTGCAAACGAAGCGTAGAACCAATAATGTAAAAAATGCCCAAACCGGTAATCGAACCCGGAACCCTTGGAATAGCGTTCCAAGTACTCTACCATTTAAGCTGAGGACGACGCCCAGCTTAGCATTTCCCACATATGTTGGTAAGGCTGCAACTGCAGCACAAGATGGAATAGTCTTCATGAGCACACAACACAATCCTGCGGCGAAACATGAGACACAAACAAACCCAGCATCGGTGAACACATATATAGTTTTAATTAAATTTTCAATTAATTTTCAGCAATGAAATTACGCATTTTTTATGATTTAATTTTCCCCATGTACTGTTTTTAACATGCGATCATTGCGTTATTTTAAAGTTTCTTTTCCGTTTTTAATAATCACGTGTAAATACATTTTTAATTGAAAAGAAATATATTTATTTGCGTTGTTTTACAATTTGATAACGTTATAAAAAAATTATCTTTTCGAAAAATTAAATAAATATCTTTTGAAATGAAATGTTTCAATATTTTTTTAAAGGCCTCAAAAATTGGTCAAATCAAAAAAATAATTGCACAGTGCACACCGCAAGCTTGTCAAGTGTATTCCTGCAAAAAAAAATGATTAAATTCCTATGCATAAATTTTGTTCCTATATACAGCATGTAATGGAATTATTTTGAACCACTTTAACATTAATCAGCTTTTAAAATAAATTCTTCAATTTAAAAACTGTCTGCTCCAGTGCGCTTATCAAATATTTTTTTGTAAAACTTTCAATTTTCATATTTTATATTCAATATTTTTCTTAACATTAGCCGAGAAAGACCTCATATGACAAAAAAAATTATTTGCGGCGGTGTCAGCGTTTGTTACTTTTTTGAACACTTTCCAACATTAGTTGAAAAGTGTTTTTATGACTTCGGTTTGTCTGTCTGCCATCTGAAAGTCCGTGCTCTAACTCGCGTAAATATAGACGGATCGCCATGAAATTGATATATGTTATAGATATTCCATAAGGCATGTTCGGTGTTGAAAATGAAGCATGTAGCAGTTACAGTTCCTTTACAGGCACATTTAAAAGACTTCGGTTACATTACGGTCTATGGGGGGGAAATCGTTTGCGGTGGTTTTTAGCTTACAGGCTATCAAAGCCTGAGAGTTAATGCACCTGCCGGTTCTGTATGTATGCATGTACGTACGTATATATGTACGTAACTTGATAAGTCTTGATAAAAATATCCGATTTGCTTCAAAAATTTTTCCTAGTTTCATTCTGATAAGGCGCTTCCCTGATTAGTTTTGGGGGTTCATTGGTTAAGTATAAAGGAGATAACGGGGGGATAATCCCCCCTTAACTTAGATAAATGGGTGTTTCATACAGAATTATCAGATTTTCTTCAAATTATGGTATACCAGTTGTGGGCGTCTGGATAGTTTTCCTTTGATTTCTCTGGCGCCATTGACACGTGACGTGTGGGTGCGTGGAGAGGTCGGGTGGTTTATTCAGAGTGTGGAAGGGAGAAGTGTTGTAAGTCGGCATGTGAGCGTGCGCGGGTATTTTATATGAGAAACCGAAAGGTTGTAATAAAAACGGAAGTATTATAATTTGAGTTTTTTTTTTTTTTTGTGAAATAATTTAGCAATATAGTGAAGTGTTGTTTGGAGTGAAATGTGAAGTGGTTGTGCATCTTTTAAAACCTATTATTTCATTGTACATAGTTTCATCATCATTTGTGTCGTCATATAATGTCATTTTGTGTTTTGTGAATAAACTAAATATTCTGTGTTTAAAAAAAGGAGTGCTACATTTAACGAGGAATACACACCCGGGATGTTTGGCGAATTTCGAGCGTATATGACACCAGTTAATTCTGATAACGAGCTTCCTGATTAGGTTTGAAAGTTCATTGTTTAAGTCTAAAGCGGGGGAACAGGGGGCTAATACACCCCCCCCCCCTTAATTTAGATAAATGGGTTTTTCTATCCGATTTCCTTCAATTTTGGTATACCGGTATATTCCGATAAGGCGCTTTCCCTGATTAGATTTGGAAGTTCTTTGGTTAAATATAAAGCGGCGAACGGGGGCTGCTACCCAAATTAATTTAAATAAATGGGTATTTCTATCCGATTTTCTTTAAACTTGGTAGAACGCTTCCCTGATGACATTTATAGAGGCTCATTGGTTAAGTATAAAGGGGGGAAACGGGGTGGGGGCAATCCCCCCTTAATTTATTTTTCGAGGGATACTTTGAAATAAGAGTATAATGTACAATTGGTGTGAATAGCCTGTGAGCTCAATGCCATCAGTTTAACTGAGCACTTCCCTTTTTTATTAATAACGTTTCACAATTACAAAATCATTGAAATTTATATATAGCTCTGGAAGTACACTACAAGAAGTTTACTATGGAATATCGCATAGATAGCATTCATCGTTCATTTACAGGCACTCAAAAGAAATCCAATACATTAAGGTCTACGGAGGAAAATCGCTTGCGGTGTATTTTATTCGTGTTACATATTGGAATTGATATATATCTCTGAGGTGCATTGCAAGATATTTACTATAAAATATGATCTGCGTAGAATTTGTCCTTGATATACAGGGACACACAAAATAATTTGGTTACAGGACTCTTTAAGCAATAATTGCTGGAAGCAGTACGCTTTCTGTTCTGTTACGTGTTTTTAAATTATATTTTTTCTTTCGTATTTTTTAGTGTGTATAAATTCTACAGATCATATACAGGGCTTCACAAAACATCTGAAATACCTTTTCGTTTAATGATGGAAATTGCTGAAGGGGAATTTTCAGTAATATGCGCTTTCTGATTGAACTAAATTTTAGTGTTCTATGTATTATGTGATAAATCTATAGTACATATACAGGGCTAAAAAAATCAGATTTTTTTTTTTTTTTTTTTTTTTTTTTTTGTCTTTTCTAAGTTTTCTAATGTCTTATGTGTTCTACAATTTTTTTATTTAGACAACCCTTTTTTACTTTATTAAACTGTAAAGTTTTAGTATAGTATTTTAAATGTGTTGGAAAGTGTTTAATAATCAATGCTTAACTCATGATTTTAAGTGCTTGTTTAGAATAGAGAGATAGAGAGATTTAAAAATCTGCGCTTATGTAGCAAATAGGTACTGTACACAACTGCACTGTAAAACCGAAATAATTATCATCCAAGCAGAGTGATTGCAGTTTTAAGATTACATTTCAAATTCAAGATTGTTTTAGTATGTTATTGAAAATAAATATCAGAATATGATTTTATAAATTGCCATTAAGGCGTCAAGATTCATGAAGCACAGAGTATTTTCTGGGTTGACGAAGGGAAGAATAAAGCAAAAACCTTTTAAGGGTGTATTCCGATCCAAATTGCTTATTTTCTGATTCATTTTAAAATTCATTTTTGCTCTCAAACGCATCAAACTGGGAAATTCTCTTATTTAGAAACTACATAATGTGCCGTGCTTAATAATTTTTTGATAAATGCAGAAAATACTGTAAAAAACGCTGTCAAAGTTGGCGTTTTGAACTGATTTTTCCGAAGCGGGCGATCTGGGAATGAAAAAAATGGTCATACTGAGAAAATAATTGCTTAAAAATCAAATTCTAATTAATTGAGCTGAAAATGAAATCACACGGCATGTTAAACATGTCTTCAGAAATCACCCCAGCAAGTTTCATGTTTTTACTTTTAAAAATGAGTCTGAAAATGTATCGGAAAATTTCGAGCTGTTGAGGGTGGAAAAATATTTTTTCGAATGCACCGATTTTTGCATTTTTTCGAATGACGATTAATTTTTAAATAAATAAACATCTAACAAAATATATGATAATTTGTTCTTGTGTTATTAACTTTTAATTATTTTAACTAGTTGGATGTGCCAATCCCAAAACTTTCTTCTATCTTATACATCTTAATATTTCAAAAACTAGTTACACATGTTAATACTTCAATATTATTAGTTCAATACTATACCAACTTTGATTTTCATCTTAAATTTCTGCTTCAGTTAATTAAACGAACTAAAACCGAGTTAATCTATACCATGATATTTGCTAAAATTAAGAGTTTTTCATTATTCTATTGTTATCAGCTGTTTGCAAATAGCCGGCTTAGCAGGAAGCGAGTTCCCGCCTTTGCACGAGCCGCCGATGGACAATAGAACTACGAAAAATCAAGAAAAGTATACAAAAATCGCTATCACAGAGCCCCTTTACCGCGCGATATTTCCAAATTCAATGAGGACCTGTTGGCCAAAGCCAAAAACATGCACAAAAAATTTGGTTCAATTATATACATAATTTTATACACTTTTCAATTGTACAATAAAGAAAATGGCACAAGCAAGTCTATTACAGCGCCTCCCTTCCGCCAGATTTTTTTTTTCAAATTCAGGGAGGACTTGTTTGTCATAGCCAGAAACGTACACAAAAAATTTGGTTCAATTCTATGCATAAATTCATACACTTTTCAATGGTACAATATTCAAAATGGCACAAAAATAGCTATTACAGCGCCCCCTACCGGCGAATGTTTTCAAAATTCAGGGAGGATCTGCTTGCCATAGCCAAGAACTTAAAATAAAAATTTGGTTCAATTCTATGCATAACTTCATACACTTTTCGATGGTACAATTTTCAAAATCGCACAAAAATCGCTATTACAGCGCTCCCTAGCGGCGAATTTTTTCAAAATTAATGGAGGACCTGCTTGCCATAGCCAAAAACTTAAAATAAAAAATTTGGTTCAATTCTATGCATTACTTCATACACTTTTGGATGGTACAATATTCAAAATCGCACAATAATCGCTATTACAGCGCCCCCTACCGGCGAATTTTTTCCAAATTCAGGGAGGATCTGCTTGCCATAGCCAAAAACTTAAAATAAAATATTGGTTCAATTCTATGCTTAACTTCACACGCTTTTTGATGGTACAATGGCGACAGACAGTAAGACGGACACGCGGACAGACAGACATTTTCTCTAAACATGTTTTTTTGGGATCTCTAACCCCTAAAACGTGTAAATCCTTCGAAAACCGGAAGTCGAAAAAAATTTCGATTACAATACTTTCTTCTATTGAATATAAAAAAAAGTAAAAATGAAAATATATCGTCATATGCTTGGAAAAAGCATGTTTTGATTCTTCTTAACGGCAAGTAACGGAAATAATTTATCATTAATATACATCAAAGATATTTTTCCCAATAAAAATATTTTGCAACCGAAATATGTTTAATCCTTTCACTACCAGCATTTAAAAAACTGAAATAAAAATTATGAAGTTTTACCACATAGTTAATGATGCTCCCAATAAGTTAAAGAATATCTACTAAAAAATCCCCGACGATTTTGTTTTGTTACTGTTGTTGTTATAGAATGGACAAACGTCATGAATAAGCGTTTTAAGAAAATTATAATTAACTAGGGGGCTCTGCCTCCTGCAAGTTACGCTCAACAACCCTCGTTCAGACACCGCAGAATCTAAAAACGCGCTAATCTGATGGGTTTTAAAATATTAGAGAAGATTGAATTATACTGAAAAAAGCTGTGCAGATCTCCCTGTAAACGGGTTCCCATTCAATTCCCTTTGATTGAAAAATTTAAGGGCGAATCAGTTTCTGTTAAGACATCCAATGGTTGTTTTCGTTTTTGATTTAAGAGGACCAGTTAAACATTTGAAAAGAAGCTAAAATAAAATGAGTTAAGTATACAGAGTCTTTGTCTCCCGGTATTTTAAAACAATCTCTATAACAATAGCCTAAGTCAATTACTATCATCAACAGTTCCAGGCGGACCACTTAGCTTTTTATACTCTAGGTGCCATTTTGGTACTTTAATGTTAGCCAGGCACTGGTGATAAGTCGCCAAATATTATTCTACCGCCATCATTTCATCTATATTATAATAGATCAAGTCATCAACTGACATAAACAAATACGGTCTGCTCCCTTCGCCTTCCATATGAAAGTTTGGCACAGATGTCATATACGTCCTATATTGGCGCGATTTTTGAACGACGCCAATTTGGGGAACGCATGAACAGCATAAACAACAACATCCGGCTTACCATATCAAGCAAGATAACGATACTTTGGTGCCAGTTAAGTGCCCGTTCCGTATATGACATTGGCGTTAGAAAAAAAATCGCGCCCATATGGGACCGTAAATTTTCCATTTTGATTAAAAAATCAAAAAATTTTTTTCGAATAAAACTACATAAAATTTGCCATGGTTGCAAAGAATTCTTGGTACTGTTACACTAGCCGGATGCAAATCTCGCCAATAGCTTTTTTTCAACTCGCCAGTTAGCATTTTTTTTTCGAGTGGTAATATTTGGCCAGATGGCACACACAGCAGGTTTGGCGTGATTTTTTTTTTTTTTTTTTTAACGAAAATTTAGCGAAAACCTCGTTTTCAAATACCAGTTACATATGCATTTTTGGTATTACTTAGTTATCCCGTCGACCAAAAATCTATCGCCAAACTATAAGATTAAATGCCAATAATGGTTGATCGTAAATGTCACATTCACTTGACTTTAAGCAAGTTACACGTGTTTACGTCATCAAGTGATTTTTATTTCAACGTTTTATTTGTATATTTATTAATGTTATACTAATTTATTTGTTCTTTCGTTATTTAAAATAAAAATTATGTCAATTTGTATAATTTGGCGAGTGTTTTGGCCATTTATATAATTTGGCGAAATTGGTCGACGGAATAACTGAGTAGTACCGTATTTTTTAATTATTTTCTATTATTTTCTAAAGGAAATATAAAAAAAATTAATAATTATAGAACAAAATAATTTATATAATTTATAAAAAGAAATAAAAGTAAATAAACATTTAGTATCAAATAAACAACAATAGCCGGGTTACCATGTCAACCTTTTCTGAAGTATGAAAAATAATATCTGTTTGATTAAAATTTGAGTTGCCATCATTAGAAAAATGTATATAAAATTAGAAAAAAATTAATATTTCGAAAACTAATTCGAATTTAAAAATTCTAATACCAGTTTTGAGATCTGCGGATCAATGCTGATTTTTGGTGTTAATTTCATCGCAAAGTATTCCATATTTTAGGAGAAATAGCTTGAAACATAATCAGTTGTTTAATCAGTCGATTCATAAATCCGTTTCATAAATTCGTTTCATATATCCGTTTCATAAATTCGTTTCATTAGGATTTTATATATATAGGGTTGATTGGAACTATCACAATAAGTTTAAATCAATGTTTCTAGGTTATTTAACAGAAATTTAAATATATTTAGATGCTTCAGATATTAAATTATATCAAAATTAGAGGATTTTAAAAAAGCTTATCTCTATAAGAATATCCATTTTGATTTAAAAATTTCTCTGTGAAATTTTGCTTCAAAAAATTTCTGTAATCTGTTGTTTGATTTCTAAATACTTGCGCTTTTAGTTGGGAAATGATTAAAAATGCACACGAAATTTGTAATTTTATTATTAAATTAAATGTCTTTAAAAAATTCTTAAAAAGTATGCCTTGATTAAGGACACCAGTAGTGAAAGTGTTAAAATGCTCCATTCGATTTAAATTTTGTTCAATATTCTCAACTCCCTTGATTCATACTAAAACAAATCTGTGCATTCCGTTTAGAATGTTGGTTCATGAAGATCTTCAAATAAGTAATAAATTACATTAACATGTGTATCCTTAACAAAAATTCAGATTCGTACCAAATTGTTACTTTTTAAAATGTGATTAATATAAAATATTGAAATGTCAATTCAAAATTTCCTTCCTGATCGATAGTTTTTATCAGATTAGAAAGAAATAATAAAGCGCAATTATTTTATCCTTAAAAAAAGATATCTATAGATATATATGCATATATTTAAGTTGGAACGCATGGAACATTTTGAAATTATTTTAAAAGCTAATTAGTAGCTTTAAAAATTTTAAATTTCTAGTTAATTGATTTTCTACACTTTCCAATGTAGTTGAAAGGTGTTTATGAATTCGGTTTGTCTATCAGCAGTCTGTCTTTCTGTCTATCTGGGCTCTAACTCGCGTAAATATACTGGGTTCTGAAGTGGCCTACTTTTATGTTAAATGAGTAATAGAATATGCTGTGCATAGCATTCATCGTTCATTTACAGAAACACACGAAAGAATTCGGTTACAATACTCTTTATCAAAATAATTATGGGGGCGTTTAATTTGTTGTACGATTTTTAAATAAAATTATTTATTTTTTTTTTTCATATTATGAATTTTCTATATACATTTCTCCTCGTGGAGAAAATTTACTATGCTTAATGACTGGCTCCGCACAAGAGGGTGATTTCCTTTAAGCTCATTTTTACTTAGCCATCATTTTTCACCTTATTAAATGGTGAAGTTTATTTAAAGCATTCTGGAAGTGTTGGAAAGTGTTTCTCACTCTATACTGAGCGCATGATTTTTCGTTCTTGTTTCTCATTTATTGAATTCATGATTCAGAATAAATATAATGTCTTTAAACAAATGTATTTTTTTAAAGACATGCTTTCATCAAATTAAATTCGTTGAGCTCGATTATGGAAGATTAATGGGTTAAAATGAAAATTTCGCAAATTTAGCCAGCTGTCGCCAAGTTGGCTTCATATATGACAACTTATTTTTATCTCCAAATTTAGCAGATTTTCGTCAAATTGGACGATATTTTGCCAAGTTGGTCGAAATTTAGCGCTATTATGGTAACCCTGCCATTAGTATTTTTCAACAATTACTCATTGTTGAAGCTGATACTGATTTCTCCATAGGAAATCAATTATTGTCTCCTCCCGGTTGCCTCCTTAGGGATCGAATTTTAAAAAATCAATGTCCAATTCATGTATTGCCCTCAGGAATTCACATATATTCCAAATTTCAAAGCTCTATGTCAACAGGAGGGTAAAAAAGGAGTCACAAGATTTGATTACCACATACAAACATAATTGTAAGTTAAAAGGAAGCATGTAATAATAATAACAAATAAGGACGTAAGTTTCAAAACTCGCCTTATCCGGAAAATCAAATTTTCCGAAATCTGGAAAAACCTGTTTCTGCATCCATTGGTTTTCATAATAAACCAAGATTTTACAATGACAGAAATACACTATAAAACTATTTTTTGCAGGTTGTACTGTTTTTTTCTATTTGTGTTTACCTATAGAGTAGATTGATAGAGAAAACTCGATTTTTTTTTTTTTTTTGGATAAGGCGAAATTTGAAACTCGTGTCCTCAAATGTTTGTTGTAATAACATAAACAAGGAGAAATAATTCTCAAGATAGATAATCCCTTAAGATAATATGGAATTTATATCTAAAAAAAATCGTCCTGTAAACCGAAGATATCATTATACCCCCAGAAACGAACGCTGACGATTCATAAGCTTCGGTCCTATCCACCTGTTAGTTCCTGAGTGACTTCATTCTTTTTAAATAGTTGGTATCATTTCCTGTAAAAAATGAGATTGTGAAATACTACTCTGGAGTAGGTATTTAAAAAATACATAAAAATTAATTTTCTTTTACTATTTCACTATATCGTAAATTGAACTTGTAAAAACCCTTATGCCAAAATTAAAATAAAAGAAAGGTCATGAATCAAAGAGCACTATAAAGTTATGACTGTTTCCTGAAATATTCTTTTCTAAAATTCAACGATACAAGATCTTCAATTAATTTTTTTATTGCTAAAAAAAAAATTATTCCGGAGATACATTCTTTAGAGAGCCTGGCCTGAAAATATTGAAATGTAACATTTTTATCCTCCATAAAAAAGAAGGAAGATTTGATAAAATAAAAAAATTACTCTTTTTGGAAATAATCAATCATTTTAAAAGCAATCTATTTCTGTGAATAGATGAAACTTTGAATCAAATTATTCTAGTGAAAGTTTAAATTCATGAGACATTTAAAGTTTTACGCCGAAGAAAAAGATTTTGGTATTTCATTTGATTAAAAATAGAATTAGAGTATCATAGTTTTTTATTTTTTTGTGAACGAACCAGATTAGCGGCAGAATGGATATTATTGTCATGAGGGCCTGTTTGTTGAACCGGCTAGCAGTTTAGTTTCACATGGCCCCACCTCTAAGAAAGCGCCCCCTCCACTTCCTTTCCCCAAATAAATAAATAAACAAGCAGGAATTATGCTTTTTAGGTGCGTTTGTAAATGCCGAAACTTCAGTGAAGGCTCCCTGTGCAGACACAAATATTTTGTTTTCTGTTGGTCTGTCTGTCAGTCAGTCAGTCTGTTCCGCAATTACTACTACAAAAAATATCCGAACAGCTTGAAATTAAGTAAGCATGTTGATAAGGTATCTCGAATTAGCTGTATTTGTTTTGGTTATATTTGGTTGATTCGTTCGACAAATATGGAACATTTCATTTTGCACGATAATGCTTTTCTATGGCAATTCAGACGATTTTCGAATCTTCATTTCTCGAAAGAAAATAGCTCATTTGATTAATGGATTTAAATGGTAAATTTCAGATGCTGAAATTTCCCAATAAGGGTCTTAAATTATATCTTTTATTTTGAAATTTTGTGAATACATTTGTAAGAGTTTTTAAATTAGGTTTATATAGTTTGGTGGAATTTTATACATGTGTTCCAATTATATATAACATTTTGTTTTATAAATTGACTTATTTAAAGTGTATATATTTCTTTTTTTTTCTTTTCTTTGATCAGTTACCTAGCAACTGCATTTTATTATAATATTATAAATATGAATATGTGTGTGTATAATGTTTGAGTCAAGCCAACGTCTTGCATATAGATGGATTTTAGCCCAGTTATGAAAATAGACATATTGTTTTACTTATTTTATTCAAATATTTTGCTTATAAATTCTAAAGTGCATTATTTTCATAAAGAATTAATTGACCTTTTGCTATAAAATTTAACAATCGTTCTTTATCGTTTGTCAAAAAAAGCAAAAACAGGAATAATAAGTTCTCCTAAACAAACAATTTCCAATTGAAAGATTTTCGCGAGAAAAGGAAAATGAAATAAAAAAAATTCAAACTAAAAAAAAAAAGATGAATATGGCGTTATACTGGAAAAAAAATGAAAATCTCAAGTATTTCTTAATATTATAAGGTGGATGGATTTGAGTAAGTGCGGAAAGCAAGCGAATATGCCGTCATTTATCGAAAATAAAGAAGTTGAAATGAAATGGTCTTGGGTTATGATATTAACCCCCTCGCTGACAAGCCCGTGTTAATACGTTCACTAAACTCTAGGTTTCACTGCAATACAAGCAATATTTAAAGTAATATAATTCTATTGATTTAATGTATTTTTAATACATTGAACAATGATTAATACTTCCAAGGATTGCATTCATATTCGTTATTAATTTTTTTTATAAAATGTTCAAAGAATCATTTTTTTTTAGCGTTTAAAACAAAATGCAGAGAAAACAACATTACAATTTTGCCCTTTTCGAAGACAGTCGGAGGGTTAATTCTTATTATTTGATTTTACCTTTTACGGAAACAGATTCGTCGATTTCCATGATTTTACTTGGTCCTGCTTTTAGGTAGATTTCTTAAGAAATACTACCTATTGCAGTCGTTACCATGGTGCGACTTTTGAAACATTTCATCTTAACTTTTCATTATATGACCCCCAAGGACACAAAACTACACCCACCTAAAAAGTTTATATACAGTGACTCTTAAAAATGTTCGCACACTTAAGAAATTCAATCAAATAATGCTCTATAAATTAAAATCATTGTTTCAGAATGGATATTTAATAATAAGATCTATAACTTATTCTTAACAAAACTATATAAAATATTTTAAAAACATAGTAAAATGTTATTTTGAAGAAATAAATAATCAAAAAATTGCAAAAAAGTTACTTCACAAAAGTCTCCATACATTTCTATATATTAGTAAATATTGTAATATTTCGTTAAATTAGTACTTACAAGGGAACCACTTTTGGCGCTGCTCGCACCTAGCATTGAAACCTGGTGCATTTTAAAGCCCTATATTATGAAGTTTGAGAATCGATAAAATTTTTCTGTTAAAATAATATTTCCTGATTTTACAGCAGTATAACTTTCTGAAAATGCAAATTTCGAGACCACTTATCGGGCTATTAACATTGAATTTTTTTAAAGAAAAGCATTAAAAAATAAAAATTGGCTAATAATAAGTGTAAAATATTGAAAAAAGTTTGAAAATTCTTTCGAAAACTCACGAATTTGATTCTGAAAAATTGCAACATTATATTCATATTTTTGGCGGGGAAACAGTTGGCGTTTATTTTCAAAAGTAGAGTTTTCCGGCAACCCTAGCCAAATGTCATAGCTGAATTTGTAATAGCTAGAAATTGTAAGGTCCGACCTATTTAGCCACAGTAATTTTTCTAAATTGTGTAAAAATATTAATTTACTTTATGATTACTTTTACCAAAGGACCATTTAATACAGCAATATTTCTTTTTAAACATTCGAAACTTTATTCCATTGGATTTGAAAAGAAAATAGTTTGCTTATTTTGTATTTCACTAAAAAATAGTTTTCATTGATCTTCGAAGCTTTTATAGAATTATATTTATTACTTATATATTTATCGTCTGCATAGAAAAAAAAATAAAAACCTAATATGTGTTTCTTATGTTATAAATTATATATATATATATATATATATATATGTAATCGCAATCTGATATAATTCTAGTAATATGTACTGTACATTTACTCTTTGGATAAAGTGGGCGGAAGAATTGTAGCGCCATATTTGGCGACTTAACTCACTTTTGGCGTGAAATAAACAACTAAAATTGTAATAATAAAAAATTAAAAGTATAAAAAAGTATATAAAATATGATTTTAACAGAGAAATTTTATCGGTTCTCTAACTAATTCTCTAACTATCGGTTCTCTAACGGTTTTATGTATAGGGCTACAAAACGCACCAGGCCTCGATGCTAGGTGCGAGCAGCATCAAAAGTGGTTCCCTTGTTAGTAGGATATCCTTTGGCTTCCACAATAACTTTTAAACGTCTGGGAATAAATTTCATTAGTATTTTTATGTTCGTAACTTCATCTATCATTACTGTTTTTAGTTCACTTTTCGTTTTAATTTCGTTTCTTCGTACTGTAACACTTCAGGTTTCTCCAAATATGTTCTATTGCGTTTAAATCTGGCGACTGAGGTGGTGTTTTCAGAACTTGTGGACAATTATGGAGACACCAGAGGCAAACGTTGAGAGCATTGTGCTTAGGATCGTTATTTTGATGAAAAACAAAGTTCTTTCCAATACACAACATTTGAGCTCATAACTTTAAATCGTCTTTTAAAATAGTTAAATATAGAGCAGCATGATTCATTATGCCGTTAATAAACACCACATTATCTCGTACTGATGCTGCCATGCACCCCACACAAGGACACTTCCAGCGCCATGCTTAACTGTTCCAATTAAGTTCTTGGGATGAAGTTCCTCATTTTTTCTTCTCCATACAAATATACGTCCATCGGAACCAAAAAATGTTACCTTTGCTTTCATCTGTAAATAAGGCATTATTCCAATCCGATTCGGGTTTTTTTTTTTTTTATCATTGATATTGCGAAGGAAAGCTTAAGCTTTCTGTTTTCGGCAAAAACCAAAAAATTTCTACGCGCGGAACGCCCATTTAATTCAGCTGATCTCAGCACTCTTCGAACAGTTTCAAGTGAAATTGAAGTAGAAAATGTTTCATTAAATTCTGTAGCAACTTTTATAGCACTTAAACGGGGATTTTTCTGTTTTTTTCTAATTATAAATCTCGGATCACCTTGTGTTAACTTTTATTGGCAACCTTTTCTTACCTTATTTTCGATCCGATTTTCTTCTTTAAAGAGTTTTATCACATACTGCATCGTAGAATGGGGTAAATTAACTAATTTAGCAATATTCCGAATTGATTTACAACTACTATGATGAAAGATAATCAATTTTCGAATGTTGTTAATTGTTTCTTTACCACTATGAGTCATTTTAAAATGAGAAATAGAGTATGACAGAGAAAGCAATTAAAAAAATTCCTGCCGGCTCGGGCCTACAGGCAGAGGTATATTTCAAAGTTAAGTACTAAATTCACCAACAAAACTTAAATCAAGATTAGAGATAAACCCTGTTCCTTCACTAAGAATGAGCTCTAGGGAGCTAAAAATTTTGTAAAAATTCTAATGTACACGAATACACACACGCATGTATATGGAATAGGTTTAAAAATGGCTAAAACAAATTCAGAGAACCTCAAAGCGTTAAAATATGTTAATATTTCCATAGTCGGGCTTTTAACATGTTTTAATACGTTTCTTCAAACTCACATGACGTTACATATTCACCTGCTGAGGTCCATTATATTTCCAATATGACGCAATATTTTTTTTTTTTTTAATTCGTCAAACTATTTATTTCATTTTGAGTTTTCATGCTGAAATCTTGCTCTGGAAAACTTATGACGTAATATTTAATTTGTTTTCAATTCATCAAACTATTTATTTATTTATTTTTTCACGTGAAAATCTTGCAATAGAAAAGCAATTGTTGTGGTGAGAATTTTAAAGTTTTTTTTATTGTTGGCAACTGCTATAACGATAAATATTTATTTTTTCCTGTCATTGTTGTGTAAGAGCTGTTTTTATCAGAATCTTGTTAAGACGGTATTCAAAATTTTGAACCCTCCCCATTTCCATTCCCTTGGGCCAATTTTGCCCATTTTCAATCCCCGTCGAGATAATAGCCATCTCAAAGTTATTGGCAAGTTTGAAGACGATCCGTGCATAATTGCGACTTTTATCGTGCGGACAAAATTTAGTACATATTTTAATTTTAAAAATTTAGTACAAAATTTAATACATACATATATATATATATATATAAACTTTTTAGGTGGGGGTGGTTTTGGGTTCCTGGGGTCATATAATGAAAATTTATGAAGGAATTTTTCAAAAGTCGCACCATGATAACGACTGCAATAGGTAGTATTTCTTACGAAATCTACCTAATTAAAGTCAAACTATTTTTTAAATCGTTCCACAATGCAAAAATAAAAATAAAGCCACAGGCGATAATTTAAATTGTGAATTTATCCGAAAATGTTTCAGTGTACGAAGACTTTTGTGGCATCTTCTTTCTCTTCCTTTCTCCGCTTTCATTTTCATATAAAAAGAAAATAGTCAACATTTAAAAAAAATGTTGAGTGTTACTAAAGACTAGCTGACCCGGCCGGCGTTGCCCGGGGCCCGTTATAATAACCTGAAACTGTGCTTGTTATTATTTTTTTTCTCAATTAATTCATAAAAAAACTTTTGTGATTTTTGAAAATCAATGACGGGAAAGGGGACAGAGGAGAATATTTATAATGGCGACTAGAATTTTTTGCTGGTTACCAGATTTTATTAAATTTGTAAAGCTCTGATCTAGACTATGTAAATAATATAGCTATTCTATAACTCATATACATGATTATACTTTTAGGAAAGAATGCGTGACGTTTCTTATGCTTCTGTTGTATCACTTGTTTGTTCTTAAGTTACTTTCAACTTAGTAACAATAGTATTACTTTCAACAATAGTATTACTACCCAGCAAAGAGGAAATTGCTGGCCAGCAGCAAGATAGGTGCTGGCAATGATGGAGAAGTGCTGGCTGATGGTCTGCCACTGCATGACCACTGCTGGACAGCTTCAGTCAACTTTGCTGTTGGAAATCATCAGATAAAATTCTGGTGGCATCCATTTTATCTCATGCACTGGCCCACCACTACATGGAAGTGCACGAACTTTTGCAGTATTATTGCTGGTAACCCTTACGCTAGGTGGCGCTGCGAATATCGAAGACATTGAGTATTTGAACACAAATCTGAAATGAATATCTTAACACAATTTAAGCTGTGAAGCTTTTTTGAAACTGTAAAAATTATAGCACCACTGCCACCAACAAAATAAATAAGTAAATGAATAAATAAATAAATTCTTTATTTCAACGCCCTTTTTTTTCTCATTAAATCTGGTTTTACTAGGTTACAAAGGATTTCGGTTTTCATAATTTATGCAGTTCAGAATCAATAATTAAAAAAAGCGTATAAAATACGTAAGATTTCTATACAATAGAATAATTTCTATACCAGTTTAATGATTGGGAACGTAAATCACAAAAGAAACACACTTGAAATAGTGTAATGAGAGCTTGAAAACTACGAGCAGTCGTAGCGTACGCTGAAAGCACTTGTTCAAATACTTGTTCGCCGTCAGTACTTGGAAGGGTGGACACGTGCAGTTCAAATATTTCTATAGACACTCCTACAGATATTTCTATAGCTCTTGGTGAAACTAGCTTATAGAAAAAAGAGCCATAATTATATAATACTTGGTTTTTTTTTATAGAATTCTATAAGAAATTTTTGTAAGGGAAAGTGCTGGCCCAGCAAAGGAATTGCAGTAGGATAGGTGCTAGCACTGCAGGAAAAGTGCCGGATTGAAGTAATGTGATGGCATACCAATGCTGGCCTGCTGTTGGCCATCACTGATGGGCCAGATGCATTCGGCTTGGACACTTTTCGACAGGTTTAAGTAATGGCACCCTTGCACTTTACCGCTGATGGCACTGCTGGCTGCCATCTTTTTTCCAGCTGATGGCCCACTGTTTCTTTCTTTGCTGGGTATTATACATAAGAAAAAAAATCTAAAAGAATGCTGTAAAAATTTCCAAATATTGTAAAATTTAAATTTTCTTTCTATTATTATTTCACCCTTTCTTAAACTCTTTACCCACATCTCCCCAAAAAATTAAATTAAAGGAAAGTTCACCCGTCAAAAGAACACTACAACGTTACTAATATTTTCTGAAAATATCTTCTCTAATATTCATTCTGGCGATGAAAGATCTTCAATCAATTTCCTTTGAGCTACAATAAACTATCACGGAGAAAATTTTCTCAAGACCTTAGCCTGAAAATATTGAAATGGAACTTTTTTACTATGACTAAAAAACGATAGAATGTACAAGAATTTCATAAAAGAAAGGCTTTTTCTTTTTTTACAGAAAAAAATCATTTTAAAAGCGTTCTATTTCTGTAATAAATGAAATTTTGAATCAAATTGATCTAGTGAAAGTTTAAATTCAGGAGATATCTAAATTTAATTGTGGAAGAAAAAGATTATTTTGTTAACTTATTTCATTAAATAGAATTATAGTATTATTGTATTAACTTTTTTCTTTTGCTTTGTAACCGAATCTTCTTAGTGACAATGTCTACTATTTGCTTAAAAAGTTATCGGTTTTTGGTTTTTTTTTTTTTTTTTTTTCGTAATCGTTTAAAAACAATACAGTACTTATCGTTTGTTTAAAAGTCTCTTTTACCAGAAATTAAACCATAAAGTATTGAAGTAGTTTGCAAGTACTTTTTATTTAAGAACATCGTGTTTATGCGGCATATGAATCTTGTATATCACTGCACTGAAAAGCCACAAAAAATATCATCGACGAGTAGTTGCAGTTTTAAGATTAAAATAAGGTGTGTCTCCAAAACAAAGTCAGCGTGATTGTGTGCTGTAACTGAACACGACACAAACCAATAAGAACAAAAAAAATATGCCCTGCCCCACCTGAGCAGGAAAAAAAATGAATGTGTAAAAATAGAGGGGAAAAGTGTCTCGCCGAAATAAAGCCACCACCCCTTTTAGTGTTTATGGGTAATTCCCGACATTCGAGCTGATACGTGTCAGCAGAATTATGGAGTCATGAAGTTGTCAAATGCCTGTTCTATGCCTGTTCTATGCCAGTCGAACTTTGTGCAAACATCAGAAGGTTGTATTTTCCAGTATTTCTTCTTCAGCTTTGCAACGGGAAAGGGAACCCAGCTATCAGAGTTCGAGAAAGGCCAGATAACAACTGTTAAGGAACAAGGCCTTTTACATAGAAAAATATCAAAGCAAATCAAACGATCTAAAACCGTAATAGACAATTTTGTGAATCAGGGAATCGCGTACGGGTATAAAAAATAAGGTGTACATGAAGAAAAATGACTTCCAGGCAAGAAAGAGGTGTTGTGTATCATCTTTCACGAGGTGGTATATCCTTAAGACAATTGGCCAAAGAGGATAACATCCCTGTGACAAAATCAACACTGTCACGGAGTGTAAAACGTACAAGAAACTTTCGATACAAAAAAAGAAAACACCACCCTATGTTGAAAACTCTCCACAAGCAAAGGAGTGCCGATTGGACCAAATATCATCAAACCTGGAAGGATCAGAGGCACTGTGTTATATTTTCAATGAGAAAAAAATGTAATTTCGATGCCTCAGACGGCCTTGCTTTCTATTGACATGACATGAGGCAAGAAGAGGAAATTTTCTCAAAAGACAGCAAGGTGGAGGTTCATTAATGGTGTGGGGAGGGGAGACTTCGGCTATTGTGGTAAACTTAACCTGGCTTTTTTCCTCAGCCGGCATGAAGGCTTCCAATTACCAGTAAATGCTAGAAACCTATTTACTGTCATTTGCAGAGAGAATTGGTGGTCTAAAATGGATTTTCCGGTAGGACAACGTCTCCATTCACGTTGCAATTTTTCCTGGGAATGGTTTTGGATAATTGGGTGCAGGTCATGGAATGGCCTGCCCTTTCCCCTGATCTCAATCCCCAAGAAAATGTATGAGGTATCCTCTCTAGGGCTATATATGCCAATGGTAGACAGTTTCAGTCTGTGGAAGAATTGAAGGCAACCATCATTGAAGCCTGGGATAATATTGATGCTACTGTCCTCCGGGGATTGGTAAATGGTATGCCACATCGCATATCCCAAGTCATGCATAAGCATGGCGAATATATTGGCTATTAACAGTAGTGGTTTTATTTCGGTGGGACACTTTTTCTCCTCTTTTTTACACATTCATTTTTTTCTTGTCCAGTTGGGGTATGGAGTGAGTTACTCCTTTTAAATATGTATTTGTATATAGACTTTCTTAATATATTTGTTTCCTTATTGGTTTGTTTCGTTTCCAGTTACGCCACACATTCACGGTGGCTTTATTCCGATGGGACATACTTTAATAATCCTATATTATAATACGAGCAAATCTTGTGTGTATGTATGCAAATTTTATCTTAAAAACGGATCTAGTGATTTTGACTAAATTTTATTTCCTACCGTTTTCGGATATGAGAAGACCTTGGGCTAGGTCACATGTTCGAGAAAATTTGATTAATGGGTCATTTTGAAGTCACTGGTCAATGCATTTCAATGGGAATGAAGGTTCAAACATTCATTAAGTTGTTGAACAGTTGGCAATAAACAAAGTCGCTGCGTTGGCTTTGTTCCACAAATGTGGCGCTATTTGGTGGGAAAATTGACTTTCAATATTACCAATGCAAAACCACATGCTTAGTGCTAAATGAAAGAATATCACCAAATTTGGCGATATTTGGCTTTTACAATCTAAAGGGATTTTCTAAAAATTCCCAATGGCAGCCGAGATACTACATGATTCAACCAGAGTTCATAGAAATTTCTTGAAAACAGAATTCAATCAGAGTACACAGAAATTTTTCAACGGCGCCAAATGAAAGAATGTCTCTAAATTTGGCGAAATTTCCTGAAAGAATTGGCTTTCCAAATCGGAATTTTCTAGAAAGTTATAAAATAAAATGTTTTATAGCAATAATACAGCGAGAATTTATGGTTATATCGAGTTGAACAGAACGTTAATTTAAACCGAGTGTAGCTCAGTCTTCCTTGCTGGCATATTTTTAACCCGTAAAGGTCTAAGCATTTTATGGAAATAAATTTCAAAGTCGTCTTACAAAACAATTAGTACAACTTAACGCCCGATGGTATCTTTTAATTTTATATTTGTCGAAAGGACGAAGAAAGCAAAAACTTTTAAAATAATCTGGAGTATGCATACTATAAGCATTCTTAAATGATATAGATCAGTGGTTCCCAACCTTTTATTGGCCACGCCCCACCGAAGCATTTGTAAACGTCTCTTTTTTATTTAAAGAATGAATTACTCTTCCATGGTGAGAGCTTAAACGGACTTTAACAATAATAAGTCATTTCGAATTTTTTAGCTTATCAAACAAATAATTTGTCTGTCAAAAATGTGTTTTTACCATAACCACTGTATGAAGAGACCACACGTAATAAAACCATACAAATTGTCGAATGCCACAAAGAGTTTTATTGCTTTTTCAAACTTACCTCTTTGAGAAACAGAAGTAGTGAAATATATTTGGACACACTAAGATTTCATTGTAAGTAATACAACACAATACACAAGAATAAGAAGCATTTCTTTCCAATCATAATATACGTATATAGTCCGATTTTAAAATTTAATTTATATCAGGGTTCGTACGCTTCAAGGACTTTCAAGCACATTTTACCAGAATTTTCGTAAAGTAGGATTTGCCTTATTTAATGAAAAAAAAATCTATCTTTAGACATAGCAATGAAATTTCTGTCACTAAAACACATAAAATCCCGCGAATCAATTGATGCGTACGAACCCTGTGTATCTCATGATGTATAATTATTTATTGTGTATGAGGCCTGTACTAGAGACATAATAAGTCTACTAGTTACACATTCTTTCTCACTTGCACATTTAGAATTTACACATTTTATAACGTTTAAAGTGCCTCAGACAAGTTTCTTGACATTGCAAATATTTTTTAGATGAAATGTGCTCAAGAAAGTCAATTTCAGATATACTCTTAAGTAGTTTCGCGTGTAACAGTTTCTTGACGTAATATATAGCAGATCAAATAAAAACAAAAGTGTTATTCAATAAATCTATTGAAAAATTATAAAATAAAGTATAATCAGAAAAATTATATAGCTTTAAAAAAAGGCGGAGGGGGTGGGAGTTGCCGATGGTCTTGAAATAATTAAAGATTTTCCCTATAATTATTCTGGTGTAAATTTATTTTAATTTTTTTATTGGTAATTTTTTAAAAATTTAATAAAAAATTTTTTTTTTTTTCAATTTTGTACTTTTTATTTTTAGCCAACAATATTATTTTTCCATAATAAACTAAAGACAGAATTACAGGGAATGTCTCAGTAAAAAATTTGGAATTGCACCACCTAAAAAGGGAAATCGCCCCACGTTGGGAACCACTGATATACATCATTAAACCTCCAGGAACGAATGTGTGACGATTCTTACGCTTCTACTACATCTACCTGTTTGTCCCTACGTTACTTTCAACTTTAAATGCTTAGGATTATTATAATTACATATAAAAAACAAGATTGTAAAAGAACGATGTAGACATTTTCAGAAAACATACAACATTAATTTTCTTTCCAATATTATTTCACCATTTCTAACGAAAAATAAAGGAAACTTCATCCATCAAACGAACACTACAACGTTACGGATATTTCCTGAAATATTCTTCTCGAATATTAATTCTGACGATAAAATATCGCCAATCAATTTCCTTCGTGCTACCCTACCCTCCAAATATTGAAACGGAACTTTTTTATTATGACAAAACAAAAACGACAGGAAGTACAAGAAATTTAAATAAAAAAGGCCCTTTTCTCTTTTTTTCAGAAAAAATCATTTTAAAAACGTTCTATTTCTGTAATACATGAAATTTTAAATCAAATTATCGTAGTGAAAATATAGATTCACGAGTTATTCAAAAGTGATCACGGAAGATTTTTATTATTATTATTATCTTATTTGATAGAATATCAGAATGTTATTCGATTATTCTTTCGTAGACGAGTCCTTTTTTTCAGATTAGACGAATTTTTTCCCTATTGTGTCGCTCCAAAAAATTGTATTTTAAGCAGGCTAACGCATGCTAAGCTGTCCATAAAGAACTTACGAACGTTGAAATTCAATAATTTATCAACTATAAAAAATATAAAGATGAAATAAACGACATGTTTATAAGGTTTCTGATCAATTTTGCATACAATAATTTAAAAATCATTCCAAATTTCGTCAATGCATGGCGTTGCAACATTTAACGTATAAAAATATTCACTCTAGAATTTGCGCAAAGTTAAATACAAAGCATACCAAAAAGTACGTCTCAAATCTAAAATTCAATAATTCATAAGCTATAGTAAATATAAAGATAAAATGTAGGGTTAATAGAGGTAGATATTACGAATTATGTTTTTGCTACTAAAAGTTTTAAAATAAATCTGCCTAATGTAAAATCATCAAGTTTACGTACATATTCAGAAGCTAACTGGGGATGTCATCTTACTAAACGACATTCAAGTAGTGGTTATACAGGGTGTCCGGTCTCAACGGTGTCCAATGGCTAATTCCTAAACCGTTAATCATAGACATATAGTTCCAATTACAAAAATGTTTTAAATCACGTAAAGAAATATTTTAAAAGCGATTTGGGTCAATAAAAACATTTCTTAAAAAATTACGAAATTTAAATTTTTATACGGTCCCCCGGTCCTATAAGTTATATTTAGTGAAATTTTCCTTTTACACTGACAAGTAATACAAAAAAAGTCCCGCTATTCTACGATTAAAATTGACCGAGTAATAGCTGTTTAAATTTGGAGCATATTTTTTGCTGCAAATTGGGGGTCATTCACAAATTTAGTCGAAATATAATTTCGTCAGATATAAAAAATATCTGGGAGTAAAATTAACAATTCAATATAAATTTGAAATCTTTAATCATTCTGGCATATTAATGGAAAATATACAATTTGTAATAAACATTTAAGAAGAAAGAAAAAACAGAATTTTTCTTAAATAAAATGATTCTAAATTAACAGCCTCAATTCTTTATAAAATGATAGGTATTTTAAAATATTATTAGATTGCACAAGCCTGCAAAAGTTGGGTTATGTCATGTTTTTTAGCTAATGATAATTGATTCTTGTATACTCTGTACCGCTGAATCCGAAATTGAACTTCATTTTTAACTATCATATCAGGATTTTTCGCACATTGCAAATTTCAAAGTTAAGGAGTTCAATGTTAAAATTGAATTTCCTCCCCATCTCATCGGACCACTCAGCTGTTTAGCTGTAAGAATCCCAGGATAAGCAAAAATATCGAATAATTTTTTTAATAAAATAAAATAAAATAAAATAAAATAAAAAATGTTTTACATATGTTTTATAGTATGAGATTTTAGCTATATTTTAACTTACACATTTGCGATTTGCAAAAAAAATTCTAACGTGATGGTTAAAAATGAAGGTCATTTTCAGATTCAGTGCTAAAAAATGCGTAAAAATCAATTATCAGAAGTTAAAAAACACAACCATCTCCGCTACTTTATAGTATTCGATTTTTGTTATTCTTTAAATTTGAAAATTTATGATTTGCAAAATATCCTGACATGACGGTTAAAAATTAAGGTAATTTTCGGATTCAGTGCTAAAAAATACATAAATGTGAAAAACCCAACAATCGCAGTCTTGTATTATCTAATCTAAAACTTTTTCTTAAACTCCTTGGCAGAAATTTATCCAAAATTTTTTGTGTTATCCTGTAAAATAAGTATAAATGGTAACCACCGAAAATCTTAATAATATTAGATTGTTATCGGATTTGCGCCAGTATGTAAAATGCAATCTCGATCGGATATTTAAAAGTGGGTTAAAGTTAGAGTACAAATTTTGAACTGGAAAAACATACATATGATTGTTGAAGTAACATAAAAACTTATAAAAAAACATAATTTTTGTTAAAAGAAATCATAAGAGAAACAGTCTCAAATCCTGACAAAATAAAACCTATGTTATTTTAGCCAATTTGAGACTTAATCATAATACTTGTAGGATTTTTTTTCAAAGCGCAGATACACATGAAGCAAGACCTTCGAATACTTTAAACACTTGGCATATGATCCCTCAAAGCCAAGCCGAACTCATTTGTTTTCAGAGTAGAAAAGTGGCATAAGTCATGCATTTTTAAAGTTTCATAACTCGCTCAATTTTAGCGTTATATGAATGGGACTTTTTTTGTCTTACTTGTCAGTGTAATAGGAAAAAATTACTAAATATAACTTATAGGACCAGGGGACCGTATAAAAATTTAAATTTCATAATTCTTTAAGAAATGTTTTTATTGAACCAGATCGCTTTTAAAATGTTTCTTTACCTGATTTAAAACATTTTTGTAATTGGAACTATATGTCTATGACTAACGGTTTAGGAATTAGCCGTTGGACACCGTTGAGACCGGACACCCTGTATAATTTATTTAGGTAACGTTTCATTAACTTGGAATTCATCGAAGCAGGAATGTATTGCACTCAGTTCTATGGAGTCTGAGTTTATCTTTTCAGCTGAGAGTGTAAAGTAACTAACTTGGTATTTAAGAGTTTTAAATTAACTTAACATATGTGATAAAATAAAACCAATTCAGCAACTGTGATAATGAATCTGCCATTTATTTTTCGAAAAATAGCGAAGAAAACTTTAAAACAAAACATATTATCATAAGATACCAATTTATTAGTCAATAAATGAAAATGTTTTTTAGTTAACACATGTAAATTCTAAAAATAATAAGGCAGACTTTTTAACAAAACCTGTTCTGTATGTAAAATTTCAAAGACCTATTAATAATATTTTTAATTTTAATTGCAAAATGAAAAAGGGTGGATTTACGACCGATGGGGTCTCATGTTGGAAAGCTGGCTAAAATTTTGTCCCCTAAAATTTTGTTATGTGGTTTGTTCAGAAGTGATATCATTCCGAACCGTTTTTTCTGTCTCTGTTTCTGTCGTAAAGGCATTGTCTTTTACCAGTAGGGAAGACCGGGGCTAGTAGGCGCAGTTTTTAATTATTGATTTTTATTAGTTTTTTCTTTAAGTTTTTTATGAAACTTTAACTGTATTTTTAAAGAACAAACATTGGGCTATAAATACCCGGAGTTTTGAGTTTGTAGCTTTTGTAATTTATGTTTAGCGGAAGCCTAAAGTAAAAGGAAAATTGTGCGCCAACCTACCCCGTCACGGGGCAAGTTGCCTATACCTATGGGGTAAGTTCACACACGCTTTATAAAAATTTAAATGAAACTCAAATAAGACACGCAGTTAAGAGAAATCAATTTCATTATTACCAGTAAATTTAAACAAAGACGTTATCGCCGTACAATGTAAATTCTAAATTATACAGACATAAAAATAATGAATAAAACATTAACGTTGAGTAACTTCTATCCTACTCTATATCATCATCAGAGTTACAGTTGTCAGAAATAAAAAATCGAGTGTATCTGTTTGGGCAACCCTCGTGTGCCCAAAATCTTGCATTGCAACCACTTTTCTCGGTGTTTGCTGTTTTTCAAGCTACCAGCACACACCAGACACCGAGCCAACTTGCCCCGTGTTCAATGCGCCTACTAGCCCCACAATAAATTTCTTCACAAAAGGGAGACGTAACCTTCTAAACATAAATAATCCAAGTAAATCACATATGGGGTAGGTACAGTGAATCATACACTAAGAAAAACTGCACAAGTTAAACCGCAATTATTAAGATAGGTATTAGAAATTAGAAAAAGAATGAAGCAACAAAAAATTACTTATGAATGCAAAAAATAGAAAAATCGCAATAAATGTCCACTGCACGTAGGTAAAGCTGCAAAACTACAATGAGGATTGTAAAAAGCAAGAAGAATGGTACTCTGTGACTGGTTGCGCAATCTATCCACAAACAGGCTATTTATGAGGACTGCGCCTACTTACCCCTGTAGCCAACGAGCCCCGGTTTCCCCTAATAGTATGCATATTTTTTCTAGTTCGATGTACCATGTAAATATATTTAGTTGAACAAAACTCATTTGGAAGGAGGGAGAAACTGACGGAGATAAGAGTAATCTTCGTAGAAGTTGTATGTTGATTATGATAATGAAGTTCCGAGCAAAGGTTGGATGTACATGTAAATGCCCTTATTATTTAGTTTTAACATTCAAGTTGAATGAATAAAACGAACTGTTTTTTAAACTGAACTATTTTGTCATGTGCTTTACATTTTAAGCCATATCAAGACACTGCTGTTTATACTCATATTCTACCACATCAAATGCAATTCCCAGTGTACAAACTTCTAATCAGTCCCTGCTGCCTGTCGCGTAGCAGGTTCTTCCCTGGCAGGGTCATTTTTTTTAAGATGCTAGGGTAGAAATTCCATAAATCGAACATCATTCTTCTTCCGATGTCGTAGTTACGTTTGAACAGGCGAATTCACTGACAAAAAAAAAAGTTCGTCTGAGCTACAACATCAAAACTTGATTCTCAGTGTGTATGAACACAAATGGATGCATTATGGCAAAGCGAATAAGCAATGATAAACACGTATATCGCGAATTGAACAAATATTTGTGATTGGGTTTCTTTTTGGCGCGAAGTATATTCTAGAATAAACCAGAGAGAAAATTTCGAAATGGAAATAAAAAGGGAAGATTTTTTAATGGAAATTTGAAACGGGCAAAATTTTTACTGGCGCAAAGCCAAAATGAAAATAAAGACGCGTAAATTCGATTAGATTATTGAAAAGAGAAAAATAATAGTGGTATTTGAAGGGAAAAACTGAAATTAAAAGGGGAAAAATTTAGAATGTTCTTTAATCAGGTTAATAATTAAAATACTTTAGATATATATGTGATGTAATGACATTAGCAGTAGGCGAAAATCGTTGTTTATCTGGGTTTCCAATATTATCGCACAGGCATGTTGACCGGCTGGTTATTTAAGAAGAAAATAGATGAAAATAATAAATGAAGAAGCAGTCGACTGAGCTAATTCCCAAACATTATTTACATTAAGGAACAGTTTCTAGGAAAAATGCTCATTTTAATCGATGATAAAAAGATTATTCATCTCAAGGTAGTAATCGGAATTTAGAATAAAAACGGAGCTTCGAATAAACTCGAAGTCTCAAAGACCATTCCATCTCGAAGCTGACTCCCAAACTCTAATCTCATTCTTCTTTCGTATCTGGCAACGCGTCTGTATTTAACTTACTTCAACCCAACGTTACAATCAAGGTCAGCTGACTTCTGTTTTCCAATCATAATCGCTTTTAGAGGGATTTGTTACGAAGTTCCGATGGATTAATATCAAAGTGATTCAACTTCCTGAGCGCGAAAACGTTCTTCTACTAGAATTTTCTATATCCTCCGGTCAGGTGCAAAAGGTGTAAACAAAAATTAATCCCTGCGATCGAGAGTGCTGCTAAAAATAGATTTTAGCCCGTCAGCCGATAATTTTAACAGAAAACAAAAATGAATTTATTGCCGCGGAATAAATTTTAGAATATTAAAGCATTGAAATATTATAATAGACATCTTGATATTTTAATAAAAGAAAGATTTTAAATAAATAGTTTTTTTAGAACGAGATAATTTAAGAATTATGACATTTTAGCAAATAAATAAAGAATTTAGAGGGGTTTGATATACCGGGAAATAATAGCGAGTTTTAATAGGGATTTGTATAATAAAAGGGTTTTATTTAAGGAATATAAGTAGTTAGCGCCATTTTTAGATTTAAGCAATTTGGAATAAATATTATTAGATGGATTACGATCTTATACCTCTATATATGGAGATTGATAGATTAGTTTAAGAACAGGGTTTTAATTTAATAAACCGGTATAATATATGGAATATTGTTAAAAGGAAAATTTATATAGAATAATGTTAACCTTGGCGACAAAATTCTAAATTTTGTAATAGTATGCCCCCCACCCCCCAAAGATTTTGGATGAATTTGGTAGTTAAGTTAAACTACAAGTTCAGACAATACTACAAATAATTTTGGAATCTGAAATTTGAATAGTAAAATTTTTGAAACTGTCAGCGAAGAGATGGAAAAGAAAAATTTAAAGCAATGAAATTAAAGGAATTTTAAAAAATTTAGCTAAGAACATTTCCCTTGTAAATGAATGGAAAATAATAGTTAAATATCACTTACCATTTGTAAGTACACAGAAGAAAATATAAATACAATAATAAGTAATAGTATTAATAAACAAGAAATAATAAAATCATAATATTAATAACAATAAAAAAAATTCTGTTTCATGGAGATTTAGTACATTAATTCCATTTACTTTAGCAACAAGCATATTTTTACTTTATCATTGTTTGAAAGTTACTAAAGTTTCAACTCCTTACTTAATTTAATTGGAACTTTTTTTTTTCTAAGTTTCATTAACTTCATGAGTTTGTAAGTACGTAACGGTCAGTAAGTAATCTCAGTACGTTCCAAAAATATTGATACAGTCCTTGTAAATAAAATGTTCAAAAAGGCTGCAATAAATATTTTTCTCAATTTTAGCCGGCTAGTCAGATGTGGCTAAATTAATTCTTTACATTACGAATAAAATTTTTCATTACTCCCTTTAAAACATAATATAACGTGGAGTTATTTGTAGTCACGCTTTATTTGGTTTTGATACGTATATGAGATAATTATAGTAGTTTTTTATATAATAAACAAATTTTTGGTAGTTACTCAACTACCCTCAAGGTTTGTTTATCAAACCATTTTTTGTGCTCTTTTTCCATTCTAGTTGGGACCCATTGAAGAAGACACCAGTAAAAAACTCATTTCTCGAAATTAATAAATTTATTCAAGGCGGATTTCAACATCCTTCTCAACCGGTGTTCATCAAACTGTCAGACTCTCAAAACAGATCGAGAGAAAAAAAAAAAAAAAATCACATGATCGCCCTGCCGGCGCCGCTAGCAAGAGGAGGCGAATACATTCCCCACCTTGAAACCCAAAGGTTTCAATTAAAACACGTACTATTTTACTACATTTTCACATTAAATATACAATAGATACAAACGTACAATAACTAGCACAATATATATACACTCTGAATATACTAATGAAATAAGAAATTCAATTATAATCATACAATAGCAAAAATTAAAAAGTTTACATAACATTATCTGAAATAGGTAAAATACAAACATTCGAAATACTGCGTTTATAAGTGCCCTTAGGCGTTTTTACATTAAGAACTCTGATTTTTCCGTCATTTCCACGAATGACACTTTCTATTCTACCAATTATCCAAGTACATACTGGTAGGTTTTCTTCCTTTAGCAATACAACCATGTTTGGTTTAATATCACCTTTAATACTATGCCACTTGGATCGCTGCTGCAAATTACACAAATAATCTCTGGTCCATTTTTTCCAAATAGTTTGGACCAGTTTTGTTAGCAGTTGCCATTTAGAAAGTCTATTAGTTTCTACATATGAAATGTCTATCTCAGGTAAAGAGTTAAGTGACCTACCGATCAAAACGTGACCTGGCGTTAAAACATTATAATCATTTGGATCGGAAGACAGTGGTGTCAGAGGTCGGCTGTTTAAAATAGCTTCAATTTGACTGCTTACAGTCAAAAACTCCTCAAATGCGAGTTTATGCTCACCTACCACTCTTTTAAAATGGTGTTTGAAAGACTTTACCCCCGCCTCCCACAGTCCCCCAAAATTAGGTGACTGTGGAGTGATAAAGCTCCATGACACACCTTCAGAAAACAGGTAATCAATTACATACACGTTTTTAAATAAAGCAAATAATTCCTTTATTTCTGAAGCAGCACCTCGAAAATTAGTGCCATTGTCAGAAAAAAGATGAGATGCCAAACCTCTGCGTGCAAAAAATCTTTTTAAACATGCAATCATGGCCTCTGCGGATAACTCAGTGATAATTTCAAAATGAACTGCCTTAGTCATAAAACAAACAAATACACAAA
This sequence comes from Maratus speciosus, assembly GCA_963932465.1. NCBI lineage: Eukaryota > Metazoa > Arthropoda > Arachnida > Araneae > Salticidae > Maratus > Maratus speciosus. The sequence goes on along the minus strand of OZ010793.1, from coordinate 405,676,068 downwards.
CATAATTTTTTTGATATACACCTTTCCTTTGGTTCTTATACCTTATTAAGAAAGGCCCACAACAATCTAGGCCTGAATTGGAGAAAGGAGGATTAATGGTTACTCTTTCCTTAGGTAAAGGTGCCATAATTTGACTCATTTCTTTTGGGTTCGCAAAGGCCAACATTCTTGCCGAACGGCATACAACAAAGTTTGGGGCCCAACATGAAAATTTCTTAAATGAAAATACAAAAAAATCATTTCCGTGAATTTGTGGCTCTAGGAAGTAAAATAGGATGTTTAACATCAGTTTGTAAGTTAGCATTAACTAATCGGCCACCCACGCGTATTATATCATCGTTATCAATAAAAGGCCATAAACTACTTACATTAAATTCCTTAATCCTTCCTTCCTCTCTCAAGGCCTTTATCTCCCTAGAAAATACCAGCATTTGTACATATTTTATTATAAAAATAGCAAATAAAGCCTTTGTGCAACAATATTAAAAAGCAGAAAAACCAACGTTTAAAATGCACAAATAACATATGAAAAGCAGCAAACAGCTGTTTCGAATCTACTAGTGAGATTCTTCTTCAGTGCAAAAGGAACAGCGTGCTAGAAAAAGCAAGGCTGAGCTCAGCTTTTGCTCAGCCTTGCTTTTTCTAGCACGCTGTTCCTTTTGCACTGAAGAAGAATCTCACTAGTAGATTCGAAACAGCTGTTTGCTGCTTTTCATATGTTATTTGTGCATTTTAAACGTTGGTTTTTCTGCTTTTTAACATATTTTATTAAAAACAATTTACTTTTCTTTAATTCAGCTGGAATAAAGGTCCCTTTTCTTTTGTACAACACCTTGAATTAGAGATGAATCTGAAAATAAAACTAATGATTCTGATTAATTTTACATATGAATTGGTGATCTTAAATATATAATCAAAGTCTGAAATTTCATTGAAAAACCCAAGTTCGTAATTTTGGAAATTACAGTTCTGTCTGAGTTCTTGTTGGAACTCCTCTGTTTCAGTTACAGATAAATGTTCTTTCTCAAAGTCATAATTTTCCTGATTATGTAAAAAGTCTGGTCCATTCCACCAGAGTTTAAGATCAAGAATTTTCGCCGGACTAACACCACGTGAAATTAAGTCTGCTGGATTTTCAGAAGTTTTTACATAATCCCATGTGAAGTCTTTAGTACTATTTTGAATATTGGTGACACGATTTGAGACAAAAACCTTAAGCGTTTGAGGTGGTGAGGCAATCCATGCCAGGACCACTGTCGAATCCGAGTACTCCACGAATTTGAACGTCCAAGACAGTACTTTAAGAGTAAGTTTCGAAAGCAACTCTGCTGCGCAGAGTTCTAATCTCGGGATAATAATCTTCTTGAGGAGTGCCACCCGCGATTTACTACACAGGCATGACACCTAGGATTCGCCTGACTCTGAAATAGATCGAAGGTATATAACACAGCCGTACGCATCCTTAGAAGCATCACCGAATCCGATCAAATATATATGTTGCACATTTGGCCATAAAACATGACGGTTTATCTGCAAATGTCTCAACTCTGTCAATTCTTCGCGAAATTTATTCCAAGCTTTTCTCTCTTGTAGTGGAATTTCGTCATCCCAGTCAAGCTTAAGCAGCCACAACTTCTGCAGATAAATTTTTGCTGTGACTATCACAGGACCTAAAAGACCTAAAGGGTCAAATAACCGTGCAATATCTGATAAGATAGTTCTTTTAGTTATCGAACTCACAAATGGTTGGACCTTAAAGCAAAATGTGTCCTTGCTAGGATTGAACTGCAGTCCGAGAGTTTTACCAGTTTCTGAATCGTGAGACTCAAAGTTATATTCTTTCTCGCTGGTTGGAAGATTTTTTAATAGCAATTCGTTGTTAGAGCTCCACTTGTGAAGTTCCAGTCTCCCAGCATTTAATAAAGATATTAGCTGACGTTGCAATTCAATGGCAGTAGCTATGTCATTTGTACCGCTTAGTATGTCGTCGACCTAAAAATCCTTGCCAGCAGCGGCACCTAATGGATACTTCTCCTTCTCATCGTGACATAGCTCTTGTAGCACTCTCGTTGCCAAATAGGGGGCACATTTGGTTCCGTAGGTAACAGGGAGCAACTTAAAAACGCGTATACTTTCATTCTCATGACCCTTCCATAAAATACATTGTAAATCGCACTGATCGGGACTAATATAAATTTGCCTATACAACTTTTTTATGTCCGCGGTAAAAACTACAGTATGCTTCCTAAATCGATAACAAAATTGAAAATAAATCATCCTGGACAACAAAACCAGAATACAACTTATCATTAAGAGATTGTCCAAATGACGTTGCTTGAGAAGCATTAAAAACAACGCGTAATTTAGTTGTACTATTGTTCGGCCTATAAACTCCATGATGAGGCATAATGTATTTTGGACCTTCGTTAATTGCCTGCATATGACTTAATCTTCATACTCAGTTAAGAATTCCCTATATAATTTTAGATAGTCAGGTTCTCTTCTCAAACGTCGCCAAAGAGAATTCAATCTTTTAACGGCGATATCTTTTGACTTTCCTAAACACGGGGGATCTTCCTTTAACGGCATTCTAACGACATAACGCCCATCGTTATTTCTGAAATGAGTTTTCATGAAATGATCTTCGCAAATAAAACTCTCATCGGTTTGCACTCTTTCTGCCTCAACATTTCCAATCTCCCAAAATTTTTTCAAAGTTATGTCTAAATTTTCCATAATTAACCCACGATGAACAGAAGCTTCGTTTTCTAGTGCAACACTCCCAGTAGCAATCAACCCAAATACTGAATTTTGCAAAATTATATCTGTCTCGGGGATCCTCATTTGACCGGATTTTTAAATTTCATAAAATAGTTGTGCGCCCAACAAAATATCCACAACAGCTGGCCTATTGAAACTCTCATCTGCTAATCTTAAATTCTCTAAATGCGTCATATCGATATTAAATTGCTTAGCGTGTGTGTAATCTGTTATATTCGAGACTATTAAAAGCTCTACTCCTTTTTCGAAAGTTCTGCTACGATTCGCAATTTTCGTTTTCACTACTGAATTTATCACTGACGATGATTTATTCAAACCTGAAACCACAAGATTTGATTTTCCTTTTTCAAATTAAATCTGTCAGCGCACTCTTTCGATATGAAGCATGACTGACTTCCATTGTCTAATAATGCACGCGCTTCATGGAATATTCCAAAATTATCCGCGATCATTATTTTAGCTGTGCTCAGCAAAACCATACGAGATTTGTTAACATTAACATTTGTGGCTGTGAAAGACAACGATTCTCTACTCTCGGCTGATGAGTTATCACCACATGCTCCTTTCGGAACAAAAACATTTGATCTTGGATCTAAAGCTGCACCCGACATTCCAATTGGTTTGTAAGAATTGGTATCTTTCGCACTGTCATGCGTACGCCCTTCATCTATTTTTTTATCAATATGTAAATATGTATGATGCCGTTTCTTACAAATGGAGTAGTTGAATTGGAAGAACAATTAATAACCTTATGATGATTAAGACAATTAAAACACAGTTGATTATTTTTAACGAACTCAATTCTTTCATTAACTAACATTTTTTTAAAAATAGGGCACATATCAAGATAATGATTCCCATTAGACTTGCAAAGAATACATTTTGGAGTTTTAACTTCCGACATAAACACTTTAGAATTGTTTTGTGGACTGTATGCATTACGATATTTTTGCGAATTATTTCCAAACTGCGGACGGTAAAACGCATTATTTTCGGTTTTACATTTATTCTTAGATGATACATAAATATCACAATATCTAGATAATTCTTGAGGTAAATACAAAGACTCTCCTTGCGTTGCACCTATATGAATTCGAAGTTCACGATCTAAAGAGCTAAATATTTTGTCGGAAATCATTAGTTCACACAATCCCTTAAAATCATTCACCTTTCTTAATTGACAGTAATAATCAAATGTTGCAGTTAATCGCGACGCGAATTGAACATAACTTTCGTTTTGAAATTTTTGCGCCCTTCGAAAATTGTTTAACACTTCCTGCGGAGTTAATTGAAATTCCTTCAACACAATTTCTTTAAGTTTATCATATTTACTTAGGTCATCCTCACTCAAATATACCATTAAATTAGTGGCCTTTTCGCCTAAGATATTTAAAAGAATTTCTGCTCTAAACTCCTTCGGAACATTCTTTGTTTTAAACGTTCTTTCCAGTGATTGAAAAAAGAGATTATACGATTCTGCACGCGAAGGTACTGGAATAGTTAATGTTTTAACACTTTTTAACAAATTTTCTAAACTACAATTTGATACCTCGGAATCACTTTTTACTACTGCGTCACTGAAATTATGCGATGTTTCTTTCTGAATATTAGTAAGTTCAAATTGTTTTTCTAACTGCGCAAGTTTAATTTTTTCCAATTCCAGCGCCGAATCTCTTTCTAATCTCTCGCGCTCAGCTTTCTTTTCGCTGTCTTTTTCACTCTGAGTCACGGATTCAACAACCGTTTCCACAAGATCATAATTAGTTTTATAAATTTCGCTCATTTCAATTCCTTCTTTTAGCGACACTATGGTCTGCCTTACGGGTAACGTAAGCTCAAGTTCTTCTATAACCTCGATTAAATCATTCTTCTAATTTTGATAACAACATTTTGTTTGAAAAGAGAACTCAAGTAATTGCAATAAATTAAAATCAAACTCAAAATATTTAAATTAAAAATCGAAACTAAACTCAACTAATTTATAAATATTACACTCGGAATCAACTCATAACGTTAAATATCAAATCGAAACAAACATGACAAAGTTATCTTAAAATCGAAACGAAATACAACAAATTGTAACAACTCTATTAAATTAAGGGGTCTCAGGACTCTTAAAGCTTTAAAATTTTCGAAATTTTATTTTTTTTTAGATGTTAAACTCCTATCTTTTCTGAACATTTTGATATAATTGTTTCCTTGAAATTCCTATTAGAACTGAAGTTACGGCTTTTACATTTATAGACGTTCAATAGCTGAAGCGTCGTTTCGGAAACTTTGAAGCCATTTTTCTCCAAATGACGTTTTTGGGCATAACGCGCACGATATCTCAAAAACTTATGAATATTTTTTCATGAAATTTTCAAAACATATGCTTTATGTTAGTCTGTATAAATTGAACCTAAAATTTTCTTTTTATTATTCAAAACAATATTGTTTTAGGTGATTATACTGTTGAAATTTTCTTAATTTTGCAGTAGTTAAATACAACTTTGTGTTAAAAATATAAAAAAGCTTTAAATACAAATTTATTTAGGTTCAGGGTAATTCTTATAATCTGAAGTATAAGTAGGCACCAAAATTTTCATTCTATTTGCAATATTTATTTTGTAATCGTGCGCGTAAGCTGTTATGCCGATTTTTTGCTCGTAAAATTTCTAACAGTTTGGAGTTCCCTGTAAATGCTAATTCTGCATCTTATAATTTTTTAAATACATGAAATGAAAGAACATACTTATATATTTTATTCCAATTAAAATTGTGTCTTAAAATCAAATACATTTTAAGATATTAAATGTTGAAAATGGTCTTTTTTTTCTCATTTTTTACAATTTTAAGAGTCCTGAGACCCCTTAACTAAAAGCGTACTTACCATTACCACGGAAACAGCACGCCAGCAGACTCTTATTTTTATTAAATTAGACAGATGTTTCACTGAAGAATAATTATTGCACAAAAATATTTCTCAACTGAAATCGCAACTTTTTTTTTTCTTTTCACAATGCTTTCACAGAAAGCCACGAAGCTGCATTTCATCACAGTATTTTGAAGAATATTTTATCAAACATTTTTTTTTTCCCAAAGTTCTTACTGATCCTTGAAGCACAATATAACTTTTTATTTTTATACACACAAATCCATAGGCACTAATCTCTCCTCTTACTGCGCGAGATCGGACCAACTGAAGAAGACACCACTAAAAAACTCATTTCTCGAAATTAATAAATTTATTCACGGCGGATTTCAACATCCTTCTCAACCGGTGTTCATCAAACTGTCAGACTCTCAAAACAGATCGAGAGGGGGAAAAAAATCACATGATCGACCTGCCGGCGCCGCTAGCAAACGGAGCCGAATACACCCATCATCTTTAAATAAAATTTTCAACTCTATCTAAGTAGTAAATATAAGATTTTTCAATTATAATTTATGTTTTCTTTCCAATGATAAATAATAAATCTCTCAATAATATAAATAAATAATATAATACCTTTCAATTCATAATAATAACAATAAAAATTCTCAACAGTATACTTCTATAATAGAAATAATAACAACATAATAACAAGAGTATAATCTAAGAAAATATCGCAGTTTGTTTACTTATTGATTTGGAAAATATTGGTTGAGGATAAAAATAATTACATAGCAATTAAATAATTTTCTAATTTTTTTTAATTATATACGAAAGTACTTTTGCCAGTCGAAAGCATAAAAAAACATATAATAATATAATAATAATAATTCCAAAATCCAAATAAATTTAACTTTAAAGATTTAGAAAGTGGACTCTCAACCAGTAGTTCCTTGCAATAATTTCTCTCTGATACTCTTTAACAAAATCGTATAGTTAGGTTATACGTTTCCATATCCCAAACGTAGAATAATTAGTTTCTTTCTACATGTCTATTGATAAACTTAGAATAGTAAAAATAAAGAAAATAAATAGGAATAAAAAGATAATTCGTTTAAATACTTAATTTCTATTGTTACAATAATCACTACGAAATCACATCATAACTATCAAATTTATATGTTTACTTAATTATAGAAATATTTATAAAGTCTTACTATTTTTGAAAATAATTGGTTTAAGTAAATATCGTATCAAATAAAGTAAATATCGTTAATAAATATAGTTTATTTTGATATGGGACTTTGATATAGAATTAAAAACACTTACTTTTAATTTTCCATTTCAATTTGAAAGTTCTTAAAATCAAAATACACATCTTATGCCTGCATAAGGTGCTCAATCTAACCTCAAAAACAAGTAATATCCTCGTTGCGCACCAAGGACATACCTGGTAATGTGGAAAACTATTGTAATAAAGTATATCTAAAGAATTAGAATTTTATCTATTGTTTTTACGTTAGTTTGATTTTGTGATTGCAACTGTGTACAAAAATATCGAAATGTTTTAAATCTTCAATTATTAGAAAATTAATTACTAACAAAATTATTCGAGAAATTTATGTGATTCAAATTTAAATCTTCTTCCGTAGTTGTAAGTTGAGAAATCCGTTTTCAAGAAAAATATTTCTATTTCAAAGATTCTTTCAAACTTTTGACTGAATGTTTACTTTTCGTAACAGTCTTCATCGAGAATTCATTTTCAAAACACTAAATAAACATAAATGTCGATACATAATGTCTTTAAAAGCGTCTACAGACATTCGTTTCTAAAACTTAGCTTTAAGATATATTAGTTAGAAACTTAAACATACATGTAACAAATTAGGTTATTTCACAGTTAAATGAATCCCGATTTACAATAAAAAGAATATTGTCACTAGAATTTATACAGAGTCATCTCAGCTAAACGGAGTAGCTTTTCGACTAATTTAATCAGTGTTACCATATTGGGGACTTTTTGGTCCCCAAATTGTTGATTGTCACCTCTTTTTTTAAACAGAATTATTCGCCCTATTTAAAAATAGATTAAATGTTCTGAAAAATAAGGCGAATTATATTGTTTTAAAAAAGTGGTGACAATCAAATAATCTGAATTAAAAAAGTCCCCAATCTGTCAACACAGAATTTAATCCCTTTTCTATTTTTATCATGCATTGTCGATTTCTGTTAATTTTACCATTGCTAAATGTCACAGGTTAGACGACGGAAAAATGTGAAAATACAAAATATTTTCTTTATACAACCTTAAACACCATTCATTTTACAGAGTGACCAGAAATAAACGCCTCAGTTTGAAAGTTTAATTATTCATTAACTATAATAAATTTGAAAATGAAAAAAGTGACATTTATATCTGGATGTTATTAAATTTTATGTACTGTAATTTTTAAATCAGCTAATATTTTAGTCAGTAGATGGCGCTGCACCGTCTCAAACTACAACAATGCTCAAACTAGCATGTAAAGCTACATAAAAACAAATCTCAAGTTATATTATTTATTCTATTTAGCGATTAAAACACGAAGAGGCAATTGAATCTTTTTAATTTATTCCAGCATTCTTAATGTTTGAGACGGCGCAGCGACATCTATTGAAGAAAATTTTAACTATTTTTTGAGTACATGAAATTTAAGACCCACTAGATGTAGATGTCACTCATATGATATTCATATTTATTATAGTTAATGAATTATCGAATTTTCAAATTGACGCGTTGTTTTCTGGTCATCCTGAATTTATTTGAACAAGCACAGCTAATGTACGAAAGTCATCCGGATAATAAGTTTGCCACGACCCGTTAAAAGAAACAAAACGTAATTACTCATGGAAATATTTATTTCAAAAGATACAGCAATATTTCAGCTACTTCTCAATGTAAAAGTCACCGGAATTGCAATACTCGTCATAGCGTGCGATAATTTTTTGTAGTCCCAAGTCTGCCGCCTGGGAATGGAGCCAGTTTGTCACTGTTGTCTGTGTTGACAACTGAAGCCAAACATGATAAATGAAGCCTAACGCTTCATTTATAAGGGCTGTTTCATAATAATAGAAACCACCAGTCCACCAGAAGAAAATGAAGTAATGGAAATGCCGGGGGCGACACTAAATTCTGAAAAAGCAGAATCCCTGTTCTCTAGTTTTGTATTTCTTTTGGTACCAGGCTCGGATTTAAAATCATCGCGCTCGGGTGGACCCAGGCTTCGAAAAAGAACCCGAACTCTTCCCTAAATGGCGGTTGTCCCGTATAGGCCCATTAAACGAATATTCCGATATTCTCAATTTTTATTTGCTTGGAAAAAATTCATTCCGGTGATGCTCCCAGTAGAATCTAAGAATGGATTGGCTGTTTTTATCTCCGTCTTCTTAGGTGCGTTAGTAATTATACAAATACGTAGAACCTATAGTCGTCGTCTTGTCCGTGCGTCTGTCCACATATAACAGCACAAAAACCACCCAACCGAATGGTTTGAAATGTAATATGTAGAATCGTTGCAGAATTTTGTCGAGTCATTTCAAATGTTATAAAAATGGAATTAAAACTTAAAAGCTATTAATAAAAATTTTCTTCATTCTGTTAAATCCTATCATACGTAATGAATTAAATGATACCCCATGATAGGTAACGATTCTAGGTCGCCATGGTGATTACCTCATATGTAAGATGGAATCCTGTTATTTCAGTATTACTGAATTTAATATATATAATCGTAATAAATTTTGTATTCATACATTTTTGCATGAAAATGCCACAGCTATTGCACCAAGATCTGAATATTTATGAAACTAGTTATAGTACAAACGCACCTCGTTCGCAAACGTTTCACGTACAATTTCCGACTTGTTAACACTTTCCAACATAGTTAAATTGTTTGTGACTTGGGTTTCTCTGTCTTCCATGTGTCTGTCCGTGATCTAACTCGTGTAAATATACTCGGATTGACATGTGATTGATATACGTCATTAGTGTTTACCATGGCATATTCCTTTTTGAAAACGAAGTATGTAGCATTCATAGTTCCTTTACAGGTGCATTGAAAGTATTCCGTTGCATTATACTCTATGGGGGAAACTAATTTACGGTGTATTTTAATAGTGTTACACAACTTTAAGCATAATGAAATTTTTAAACATTACTGAGGTGCCCAAGAAGATGGTTACTATAGAATATGTTATGTGTGGCACTTACTGTACGTGTACAGAGGAACTCAAAAGTATTCTGTTATATTATGGTCTATGAACAAAAAACTTTAAGAGATATTTTAATGATTTTACTCTGTAACAAAGATAATGAAATTGATATGAATTTTTCATGTGCACTAAAACATGCTTTCTGAAGAATATGTGCAAATCATTTGTCCTTCATTTACAGGGTCGGACAAAAGTATTCTGTTATATAAAGGTCAACGGGGCAAAAGTGTTCGCAGAGTATTTTAATTATGTTGAACTATTTCAAACATTTAAAGGTATATATAAATATTATACAGACATACACACAATAAATACAATAAACCCAACTGGAGTGAAAAATTAGCCAGAGCCAGGAATCGAACCCGGGACCACAGTATACAAGACTGCTGCTCTAACCACTGAGCTACTCCGGCCGATGCCTGAATCTGCAGTTTCTCACTAATAAACCATGTTGGGGAAGTCACCAGCCATCTATGCGACAGCCTTGGATGACCGGTGTGTGTATGTGTGTTTGTGTGTGTATGTGTGTTTTAATATATATTGTAGTATGTGTGTTTTATTATATTTCAAACATGTTGAAATGTATATGCATTACTGACGTTTACTAGAAGATGCTAGCAATAGAATATGATGCACATCGAATTTATTATTCGTTTACGGGGACTCGTAAAAGATTTCGGATACAATACTGTATCCAAAGTATTGTGTTATTAGGGATGATTGCTGAAAGTTCGTTGTCAGTTATGTTATGCGTTTTAAGTTTAACAAAATTTTAGCACACTACGTGGTGTTTATAAATTCTATAGACCATATGCAGGGGTACAGAAAAGAATTCCTAAGCATTACGTGAACGTGAATTGCTTAAAGGTGTTTTTTGATATGAGTTTTGCATTCTCAAGATCACTACATTTAGAGTGCTAAGGAAAGTTTTTAGCACATAAATAAAATCATATACAGGGCTATGTAAAAAACTGTATTCATAGCCGTCTATGGTTAATGATTCCTGGATGTGATTTCAGTAAATTTAAGCGTGTTTTTGCCTTGAATTAAATTTCAGCTTAATATGTGGCGTTTATAAAAATCTGTAGGTAATATGTAGGGCTGTGCAAAATAATTCAAGTACGAGTTCGTCTATTGATAGAAACAGCTAAAGATGAATTTTCAATTGCGTTATGGGCGTTCTAACTAAACTAAGTTTTACCGTACTAATGTACAGTAATTACGCATAATTAGAATGTAGAATGTAGAATACATTCATATCGACAGATCATATACAGATATGCAGAAAAGAATTCGATTACCTTTCCAGGTATGTGCAGTTTACATGGAAATATGGCTTTCAAATGTTTTATGCGTTTTCTAAGATGTTTATATAGACATTTTCTGCGCCTTATTAATCGGCGAAGTTTTGTTAAAGTGTTCTGGAAGTGTTGGAAAGTGTTTTATAATCTGTGCTTGATGTATGATTTTTCTTTATTGTTTTAAAACTTTATAGAGTCTAACTTTTTTTTAAATTGGTCTCTTATCACAAAAGTTGGTTATGTTGTTAAGATTTCTTGTATTAAATTCGGTTTTAAAAGAGCCGTCGCGTCGTATTGTGTAATAATTTTCTTTTTTGCAGGGATACGTGAAAAATTTAATCATCTATTGCGCATTAAAATAAGCAGCACAATAGAACCTCTTTTTTTCCGAAACTCTTTTAACCGAAACTCTCGGTTAACCGAAATCCCTTTTTAAAGCTTTTTTTTACTATCACATTCTTTGTGTGCAAAATCCATTTTGACTTCTTTTTTTTTTCTTTTTTTTTATTTATCATATTTCTTGTGTGCAAGCGGTCCTTCCCAAACTATGAGTACATATAACTAGTTTCGATCCTCTTTATTAGAGTTCCTTTCAATTTAACTTCATCCCCCTTAAGCTGCAGAGTGGAACGAAGAAAACGAACAAATTAGCAATTCTGAAGCTTTTGAATGTTTTGCAAAAGGTTTGGCATGGCTGGAGCAGCAGAAAGACTGCGATACTGGTGAACTAATAAAATTAAAAACTCCGTAATAGAGCTTCAAAACAAAGGCAATTGAAACAGCGGCGAATAAAACATTTTTTCAAACCCTTGTAATATAAAGTCAAAGGTACTTAATTTCAGAATTAAAATTCGGGTAATTTATTCTTGTTTTCATTTTGCTATTGCTTTATTTTTATTAAGCACTTGTTACCATAATAAGAAATATTGCATATACTTCTCTTTAATCTTAAAATTGAAGTATTCTCGATTATCCGAAAATTTCAATTTTCCGGAAGATGGTCGGTCCTAATTACTTCGTATAATCGAGGTTCTACTGTATTGGCAGCAAATAGATTTAAAATAAATGTTGATATTAATACAGGATTGATACAAACACACTGTTGTACGAAATCACTATCTCAAATATACATCAGCTGCCATGCAACAAATGAATACAGGTGGAGTAAAGTAGGACAAAATTCACTTGAAGTTCGTTTTATTTTTTATTTTCCTATCTATAAATTACTTCTTAAAAAGACAAGTCTCAAGATTTATATCATCTACTTTTAAACTTTTTACAACTTTCCTATTCGATGAGAATTATCGGGAATAGAAATCAAAATAACGAATTCTTTTGCAATAAAAATAATTCATTTTTAATACACATGGATGCAATTCTTGTGTTAAATTTAATTAAAGCATCGGAAATTCTGCAGCAAAACAAAAAGAAAGTTTCGTTCTGTGTGCGTGTGTGTACTTCTCTTCGCGAAGGCTAATAAAATCTACGGTACGTACGAGGCTCGAAATTTTTGAATGGCTAGTGCAAATTGTCTCATGATGCACCTGAGACTCAGAATTTTGAAATTCTAATAATTAGTTAATTATTAAAAATAGCAACTTACTCCCATTAAAGAGTCATGTCAGTCAGGGAAAAAAATTCTGACGCATGCGCAGAAGGTTTATTTACGCATCGATTGAAAATGAAGAACCAGAAAAAGAAATTTCGGGGGTATTTTGTCATTATTTATTAACTTACTGTGGCGATCAAAAGTTTCAGGCCAGCATAAAAGTTTTGGTTAATTTGTAAGTATACCCATATGAAGAAGAACCTCAAAATGATACTTATGCACTTTATTAACATAATAGTTAGGAACATCTTTATGGAATAAAAAATAAATATCAATAAACTTAATTTACAAAATTAATTGCAAAAGAAAACGTATATTCTCAAAAGTTTCCGGCCATCTTGGCAAGTTTGGAAAAAAATGGTATTATAAAAGAAAAATCCCTGCCGGCCCGGCCTACAGGCGGAGGTAGATTTCGAAGTTAAGTATATTAATTGCACCAACAAAAACTAAATCATGATTAGATATAAATCCACTTTAACAGTTTTATCTGGCCGCTTTTGACGAGTTTTTATTTCATTTTTATATAATAGTTGGTTTTATCAGAATCATGTTAAGGCGGTATTAAAAAAAAATACTTTTCCATGCTCAACAACTCGAAATTTTCTGGCACATTTTCAGATTAATTTTTAATCGAAAAACTACGAAACCTGCTGTCGTGATTTTTGAAAAGATTTATAAGCGACGTGTGTTTTTATTTTTCTTTCAATTAATTGAAGCTTGGTTAATAAACAATTATTTTCTCAGTAGGGCAATATTTTTCGTTTCTAACACAATCGGTTCGGGAAATTCTGCTCAAAATGCCCACTTTAACATCATTTTTTGAAATATATTCTGCCTCTATCAAACAAAATCGATCATTACGGTATATTACGATCATTACATTATATAGTTTCTGAAAAAGAGAATCTATCAATTGGACGCGTTTGAGAGCAAAAATTAATTTAAAAATCAGTAAGAAAATAAGCAGTTTGGATTTGAATACATTCTTAATAAGATGATTTTTTTCGTCAACCGCTATGTATTTTTAATTTGTTTTTGTTGTAAGAATTGGTCCTATCAAAAACTTGTCTATATAAACGTTGAAGAATATATTAAGAAGATATATGATAAATTCGTGGGGATTTTATACCTTGTGAATTGACGGAGTTATAGAAATTTTTCTTGTTCACCCCCCTTTTTTTGTTTTCGTTTTTATTTATTTTTTTTTTTTGCGGTACGAATTGGTCCTATCAAAAACTTGTGAATACAAAAGTTGTAGATATTATTAAGGAGATGTATAATAAAATTAATTGGATTTGATATCTTGAGAATTGACGAAGTTATGAATTTTTTTCTCCCAAAAACCCTATTTTTGCGCCCCTTTAGCCCATTTTTAATTTTATCCAAAATCTGTGATACATAAATTTTTGGTCTTATTTTTAGAAGTAATAAAAACTTTAAACTGATTTGATAAGTACAAAAATTAAGAAGTTATGGGGTTTTTCTGTTTTCACAAAATCCCTCCCTATTTCCATCCCCTTGGTCCGATTTTGCCCATTCACCAACTTGACCGAGATTTTATGCCCCTTGATTTTATGTATCAGTTTTGAAGAGATGTGTGCAGAATTGTGGAAGTTATCGTGTCCAGAAGAAAGTGATATATATATATATATATATATATATAGATATATACATATAGATATATAAAGTTTTTTACTGATGGTGGTTTTGGGTTCTATGGGTCATGATCGGTGTAGATCTACCAAAAATTTTCAGAAATTCCAACATAGGAACGACGCCATTAGGTAGTATTTCATACGAAATCTACTTAAAAATGACAGTGATGAACAACATTTACAATCAGTAGGTATTTTGTCTTCGTACATTTCAGAATAAGTACTGCGGCGCAGCAACGCGGCATCGATTCAAAGAACGCTTGAAAATCTACGGGTAAGTTTTTTCCACGGTTTTTGTAATTTTTTGGAAAATTATGTTAAATTGTAATATTTATAATTCCGCACACGTTTTCAAGTTCGTTCCAAAGATTTTCTATTGTTTTCGAATCGTGTGATTGTGATGTCCATTTCAAAAGCGGAATTGTTTCGTGCTAAAGTCACTGCTTGAAGAGCTTGCATGTATGATTTGGGTTTGACGAGCTTGCATGTATGATTTGGGTCGTTATCATGCTAAAACAAATAGTTGCGACAATAATTTTTCCTCCAATAAGGCAGCAAATGATCTTCCAAGATATCGTTATACATTGTACCATTCATCTTGCAGCGAATTTCCACTAACAGACGGTCCACAGCATAACGTGTCCTCCGCCATGCATGAGGTGAAAACAGTGAAACCTCCTTGTGCGACCACCTCCACTAAGCGACCACCTCCCTGAACGACCATTTTTTCACGGAACGAAATTTATTCCCATAGGTTCAATACTAATTTTACCTCTATTCAAAGACCACCCTAGTTGAACTGCCTCTATGAGCGACCAATTTTTTTTGAAGAAAATGAAACAATTTCGTTTTTTCTGGCGTCGCTTGAAGAAGGTTTTAATAGAATAATAATTCCGGGGAGCGCATTATTCCCCAAACTTCTGAACTAAGTTCAGAATTTTGATTTATTCTGGTAACTTTTAAGTGTTTAAACCCCTTTGTGTCATTTTAGGCAAGGTATTTAACTCTGATGACAAATTAAGGATGACGGTCAATAAATTATCCTGCCCTATTCTGTCAGGAAACTCTCAAAGAAATAGATAAATTAATAAAATCGTCATTATTTGTTACCGTCCAAAAAATAATTGCATTTATTTACTGAACTTCGAAAGGACTTGGAAATAAAAGTTATAGAAGATAAAACTGTTAAATCAAAGCAAACGTCAATGTATTCATTTCTTAAACTCTGCAGTAATTAGCTTATGTAATTAACTTTTGTTTTGTTACATAAATTTTCATATTTTTTCCTAATGTGAAAAATAAATTTTAGAAACATTAATTGTTACCCTTTTTCAACAATTAAAATCTAGATTTAAACATGACCTCCATTAAGAGACCACCTCTCGGAGCGACCAATTTTTATTGGAACGGAATGAGGTCGCTTTAGGGAGGTTTTTCTGCACTTAATTTATTGAATTTTTTAAAAAAAAACTGTTTCTTCATTCTTTTAATAGTTATGCCTGAAAATGTTATATTTCTACATGTAAAATGTGAAGTTTTGCGGGGAATTTTGGAGAATTTTTTTAAAATACAGCCTTCAGTTACGAAAACTAGACGTCATATGGAGGAAGCATTTGCAAATGAGCACAGTAGCGAAAGCTCCTTTTTCGTATAACATTTATTTTAAAAGAAAAGAAAGCACATATTTTAAAAGAAAAAAGCATTTATATAAAAGATTGATAAAACAACCACTTTAAAAAATATTTAGCTTTGACTGCTTCGCCGTGCTTTTTAAATATGATCGAGCAAAGTTTTTTGCATGAAAACTAGAAATTATTTTTTATTACAGACGAATTAAATAAAATTTATATTTAACTTTTTAGTGGTACTTAACATTATCATCAGAACATAAAGGTAAAGGAGCGTAAAGGGTTAAATTTTTGGCGAGAGTATTTGTTACAAATTGCAGGAGTATCCTCAGGAGGAAGCTGCTCGAAAAAACTAAATTTATTATGCTAAAATTTATTTCAATTTTAAATTATAATTCATCTCAGTTCTTAAATTAGTTAACCACTTTTCATTGTGCAAATCATTGCAAGTGTTTATGATACCCGCTCAAGACGTTTTCCAAGGGACCGAGTAATTAAAACTTCTTAAACGGGAAAACGTACGAGAGAAAAATACAAAGCTATAATGATAAAACATATAGACATAATGAACATTAATGACATAAAATTATCCAAAGTGTTGGCTTAGATATACAGAATAGTTTTAGAAATTGAAATAATGTAATATTTTTAGTGCATTTAATTATTTTAAATGTAAATAATTTTAAAAAGGTCAATATTAAGCTACTAGTTTACCTGAATTATTTTATTCCAAGTTTCATTTTATTCCTTTATTCCAAATATATTCAATGTCATTCCATTATTTATTTTTTTTTTTTGAAAAATTGTTTTTATAAAAATGCGTTTGCTTTCGGCTTATATAAAATAATCCACAATACCTTTTTGGTCTTTAATTTTTTCGAATATTTGTAAATGAAAAGAGTCAAGTTGTCGTAAGTTTTCAAGTATTTCGTCTGGGACATTTTTTTGACTTTCTATATAGCATAAAATGTGCTTGGAACTATTAGATCATCTTCAGTATCACTTGATTCATTTCCATTCTCAGATGGCATCAAATCACAAATGCTATCAACTTAATAAAATTTGACTTGGTATTACATCTTTATCAACATTAATATATTCACAATACGATGTGGCAGGTCCGATTTTTTCTGCAGTATCTTCCACTCATTTTCTTCAATCTCTGAGCGTACACTTCTGTTATCTCACTCAACTCGAAAACGCAGCTTTTTTATAGCAATTAACTATGACAAATGAATTTACTGATCATCATGCATATATAATCATGTGAATAGACTCTAAAACATTCATCTTTTTCAGTTTTTCTCCATTTTCCAGATTTAATAGCAGTCACTTGACTAGCAGTTTTCTGAAGTTTTGTTTAAATGCCCTAATTTAGCCCTTTAACCAATGGTTATAAAACAATTTTAGAATTTGATGGAAGGAAATGAATTTTGAAGTTATCTAATTTCACATATTTGGAATGCACAATACAGTTATCAGCAAACAAAATATTTTTTCTTTTTCCTTTCTCATTTTAGTGTCCAATTTTTTAGGATAATTTTCATAAATTGGAATCGTCATCCATGATACTTTATTTCTTTCATATTTACAAGGCAATGTCATTGAGAGTAATCACTAGCAGGTCCAATATTTTCGCAATTTGCATGCATGTTAGAGGCATATTTTCATGTGCTTCTTCCAAACCTTTCAGCTGCCAGTCATATGAATGTAGCTGAATAGAGTACACAGAATGTCACGTGTTCAGAAGAACATCTATAAAGCAGTCACAGATGTCTAAAAATGCTATCGTGAAAATGTCAACGAGAACAATTGTTTTTTGCGAGCAAAGCTTGTAAGGTCACTCAGAAAGTAACTTAACTCGAAAGCCTCTATTAGAAAACATAACAAAAAACATTTCATTTAAAATTGGATTTTTGTGCAATATAACACTTAATTTTTCATATTAAACTTACATTCCTAACAAGCTATAAAATCCAAACCCCAGTTCGGCATAGATAGTAAAGAAAGCCCCTTGCCTTACAAGAATGCAATTCCCAAATCAGTTGGCTGCTAATTCCTCCGAATTTTGAACTTGGAATAAACCTCAACTATGCTACTCCAACACTCCAACCTTGAAAATGATTTATCTAGTTGAAAATAATCTGCTAAAATGCTATTGTTATAGCTCAGAAGAATTAAACTAGCGCTGCAGTTTGCAGGCATGTCCAAAAAGAAAGTGAGAATTGTGTCAGCCATGTATCGACCGGATAGCTCAGTAGAAAGAGCATCGGCCCGGCAAGCCAAGGTACCCAGGATCGAATCCAGGCCTGGATATATTTCGCTCTGTTAGAATAAATCTCAAATATACTACTCCAACCTCGAGAATGATTGGTTGTTGAGGCTGGTTTTAATTTATGCGTATGCGCACACTTTACGTTTGTTCAGATCTCAGACACCAGGGCAGCCGGTAGGGAAATGGGCGACTCAGACTCCGGGAATTTTAACAGTTCCGACTCCGTCTCTTTTGCTCAAAAATGGACTTGATTCCGACTCCGAGTCCGCAGCCATGTTCATAAAATGGTCGACTCCGACTCTTTCGCTCAAAAATGGGCCTGATTCCGACTCCGCAGTCCTGTCAGACACACTGACGTTCATTGAGTTATCTTAGATGAGTTTTGCAGTGCGAACAAATGCTCTAATTCCGGGGTATACCACCTACAAGATGGCTGTCTAAGATATCTTAAATGTCCAGTCTGAACGCGGTATTATCACTTCCTTTCTCCAAAAGTAGATTTCTCATCTTTTTTCATCTCTTTTGAAAGAAAAAGATGTAAATGCAGAAAGTTTTCCATATAGTGAAATTGGAAAAGAAGATTTTCAGGAATTGAAAACTTATTAACCACTTGGGGACGAGCATCCCGTATACGTGCCGCATAAGGTGCTCAGAATCCTTGATTATTCTCACCAGTTACTTTTACTGTAAATTTTGACTTATTTAATCAGCGCATTTTCCCGATTAAATTACACAAAAATTACTGTTTTGAAAAATGGGTAATAAAAGATTAAAAATTCTGTGAAAGACTGCTCGTCGCGAAAGGGTTAATGAGGAAGGCTTTCAAAATTAAAACTTCTTAAAGAGTAGATTTTAGCATTAAAGAAATAGAAATATAATTGGGAACACATATAATAAAACTTCTTAAGTGGGAAAACTTCTTAAAAACGGGTTTCAAAAAACTAGAATTTCAGTCACTTTTAGAGTACAGTATATTTCAAATTTATGTAAATTTCAAACATTCTTTAATTTTTTGAGGGATGATTTATTTAATTGAATTTAAAATTAGAAAACGTTAAAAGAAATACTTCGGTACACTTAGATTTTATTTAAAGCTTTAAACTCGAGTTTGGACTTTGAAAGCAGTACGCAATCTTTATTTAGTTAAGAACAGTGCTATGCTAATTAAGAATGGTTATTTGTAAGATGTTACTTTTCTCTCACATTACATATGTATAAAACCAGTCCTTTTAATCCTTCAAAAGCATGACAAACTTTTCTTTCCACACTAAGACTTTAAGAACATTTCCAGAGCCCTTTATCTCAAAACACTCTCAAAGATAAAATCCAATTAACTAAAATGCAATAGTTTGGAAATGCGAAGAACTGGAATTGTTGAAATGTACTAATTTAGAAGTGGCACAATTATTGCATTTAAATACATTAGGAGATGGGAAATATTGCATGTTAAATTATGGCAAATTAAAATGAAATGATAATCAGTTTATTTTAATCTATGTTTATATTTTATCGAAAAAAAATATATTTTTTAGTTCGATTATGTTCAAAACTAGCTGACCCGCCCGGCGTTGCCCGGGCCCGTGATGAATGACCCTTAATTTAAGCTCATATTTGTATGATTTTATATCTTAAGACTCCATTTTATATGAATTTATATTTTTAAATGAAAAAATATTGAAGTGAAAGTATACGCAATTTGGTATTTTATTTTCTGCGTTATTTTATTTTTGGAGTCTATGCGCACCGAAAACGAGCGAAACCGCGACGAAAAACATAGGGTTTTACTGCTTTCGTCGAAATTTCACACATTTTATTTTGTAAAAAAGATTTCTACTTGTCCGAACGTTTCAAAATTTTTGTAGCTGATGTAAATCTGATATATTGAGATGCCCAAAGAATATTATGTTAAAATACGGACGTTTAGTTACTTTTAGCGCATCCATGAGGCGCGAAGTGACCTGCGTACTCCGGTCTATTTGATAGGGTTAAAATACCTATTTTAGGTAGCTTTCTTTACAAAAAGCTACCTATTGCAGCCGTTCGGAGGAAAGCGATTTCAAAAAATTTTGGTATATTTTCATCGATCATGACCCACAGACCCCGAAACCAGCCTCCGTTCAAAATTTATATATATATATATATATATATATATATATATATATATATATATATGACCTATGTCACACTGTAACTCTCGTATTTATGAACCGATTTCGATGTAATTCGGTGTGTACATAGTACATACCAATGTCTCGACCGAGTTCGTTGGCCAGCTTCATCCGCCATTTTGTTTCAAAATGGCGGCCATTTAAAATTTTTAAAAAAATTTTAAATTTAAAATGTGGTACCAAAAAATTGAAAATGGAAAAATATTTTTTCTTATGTATTTGACCGTTATACAAAGACTCCGTAGCAGTTTTTGTTTCGTCTATATCTTAAAAAATGGCTCAGTTATAGCATTTTGAATTTCTAGCGAAGCTGACATTTTGAAACGTCCTGAATTTTGTCACGCGATAAAAGGCGTATTTATGAACCGATTTGGATGTAACTTCGTTTATACGTAGTACAGACCAATGTCTCGACCGAGTTCGTTGGCCAGCTTCATCCGCCATTTTGTTTAAAAATGGCGGCCATTTAAAATTTTAAGAAAAATTTAAATTTGAAATGTGGTACCAAAAAATTGAAAATTGAAATAATATTTTTTTCTTATGTGTTTGACCTCGATAAAAAGATTCGGGAGCAGTTTTTGTTTCGTCTATATCTTAAAAAATGGCTGAGTTATAGCATTTTGAATTTCTAGCGTGGCTGACATTTTGAAACGCCCTGATTTTTGTCACGCGATAACAGGCGTATTTATGAACCGATTTGAATGTAACTTGGTCTGTACATAGTACATACCAATGTTTCGACCGAGTTTGTTAGCCAGCTTCATTCGCCCTCTTGTTTCAAAAGGCTTGCCATTTAAAAAAAAAAATGTAATTTAAAATTTAAAATGAGGTATTAAAAAATTGGAAAATGAAAAAGATTTTTTTTTTATGTGTTTGGCCTTGATACAAAGATTCTGGAGCAGTTTTTGTTTCTGAAAATTTGTTCTTTTGTTTATATCTTAAAAAGTGGTTGAATTATAGCACTTTGAATGTCTATCATGGCTAACACTTTGAAACGATCTTGTATTTGTCTCGCGATACCACTCGTATTCGCCTATTTCGATGGAAGAAGGCATGTGGATAGTATACATCAATATCTCGACCAAGTTCACTGGCCAGCTTCATCAGCTATCTCGTTTCAAAATGGCGGCCATTAAATAAAAAAAATATATATTTAAAGTGAGGTGCAAAAAAATTAGAAATTGAAAAAGTTTTCTTTCTTAAGTATTTGACCTTGATATAAGGATTCAGGAGCATTTTTTGTTGTCTTTATCTTAAAAAATGGCTCAGATATAGCAGTTTCAATTTCTAACGTGGGTGACATTTTGAAAAATCTGATTTTTTGCCTGCGACAGCACTCGTATGTATCAACCGATTCCGATGTGAGTGAGCATGTTCACAGCACTTACTAAGGTCTCGACCAAGTTCACTGGTTAGCCTCATCCACCATGTTGTCTTAAAATTGCAGGCACTTTAAGAAATCGCCGAATTTGGCAGCGAAATATAAGTTACTTTAAATAAAAGCAGCTTGGATAAAGCTGACTAATTTTGCGAAATTCTCATTCATAATGATAGTATTGATAAAAATTAGTATTGAATCTCCTACATTCGGTTTCCACTTAATTGAGCTTCGTGTGTTTGAATAATATAAGTTGGCTTTTTTAAAATAAGGAATATGAAAGCTACCTCTTCCTCCCGGCACTGGCCGAAAGGACTTTTTCAAAACCAATTGCATCATCTATTAGAAGAAATTTTCAGCTTTAAGAGCATATTTTTAGTTTGTCAGTACCTCCAAAGCGAAACCACGACGAAACATTAAATTTTATATGGATTTCGTCGAAATTTTCGTACATTTTATTTTGTAAAAAATATGTCTAACCGTTCGAACGTTTAAAACTTTTTGTAGCTGATGTAAATCTGGCCTATTAATATGCTCTAAAAAGACTGTGTTACAATTACTTTTAGTGTAGAAAAAATATCGTCTCCGTGAGGCGCGAAGTAGCCTGCCCCCGCCGGTGTATTTGGAAGGATAAAAATTCTTATTTTTTAAAACCGATTACGTCGTCGATTAGAAGAAGGTTTCAGCTTTAAGCGCATATTAGGTTTTCGGTATCTTTAAAATTACGCCTTGGATGGTCGTTCCAATAAGGGAGAAAAAATTTTTTAGGTAAAACGACCCTTTTTAAAAACTTCTTTTCAAGGGATTAACTGCAATGTTTATTTAATTGATTGTGCTTTTTGAGACGGAAGAGTACAATCTTTTAGAATATATTTTCCGTTTCCGAATTTACTAAGCAGTTTGGACGATGTACAGTGGCGGTCAAAAGTTTCCGGCCAGTTAGATTCTTTGATTTGTTTGCCAGAACGTTTCAGCAAAGAAGAAGCACAATTGGTTTAAAAGTTAGGGTTAAGCAAATGACCTCTGACCACGTGATCATTTTGATTGGATACTGAAGATACTTGTTGCAAAGTGGAGGAATTCAAAATCCGGGTGTGCAAAAGTTTCAGGCCATTCGTCTTTAGTTAGTTTTTGCTATCGGTAAAGTGTTTTTTTTTTTTTTTACCGTGTTTGCTAATTAATCAATATGAATAACGTATTTGAAATTCAAAAATTAAAAGATCATCAATTATTGTTCATAAACGAGTGATTTGTTTGCCGCTAAAGAGCTAATCCTCTCGTGAGATTTCGGAAAAGCTATCGATCTGAAAATTTACTGTGAACAATATTTTAAAAAAATATAAAGATAGCCATGGCCTTCAGGACTTTCCATTGTCCGGGAGACCCTGGAAAACGATAATTTGCGTGGACAGATTTATCAGGAGATAAGCAGTTGATGACCCGCATAAATATGTTGCTGCAATTCCCCTCGATTTACGGTGCTAAAATATTATTGAAATAATTCGGTTCACCGTGTCAAGACGCTTACGTGACGTAAGACTTTATGGAAGAGTCGGTGTTAAAAAATCTTTCATAAGTAAAAAAAAAAAATCAGAGGGCCAAACTGGTGTTTGCAAAGGAACACAAAGACTGGTCAAACGTAAACTGGAAAAAAGTACTATTTTCCAATGAATCGAAGTTCAACCTTTTTGGGAATGATGGCAGACACTACGTCCGACAACCTAAAAACAAAAGATAAGATTCGGGATATGTTATTGCTTAAGTAATAACAGGTTGTTTTTTCATAACGATCTTTATCGAACTATCCCGTCTGTAACTTCTGTAAAAAAAATCCAACTTTGATGGCATTTTCTAAAAATAATAATCTTTTATCAAAAAGTACAGTCTATCCAATTCACGTAAATTATAAATAAGAGACTCTCCCAAACTCATGAGTTTACGAATAAAGTTGAATTTCGGAATGAGTCAGAAAGTAGCTAGCTGGGATTTGAGAACAGCCTTTACAAAAAGTGCGCGACTAAGTAAATGTATCCTTTTGGATTTCAACTTTCCTTCGTGTAAGTACACTCGGCGAAAAGGAAATGTTCTTTATTAGTTTATTAATTTATGAGAGTGCTCGCGATTTTTTTCTATAACTTGTGATGTTTTCGCTATATTGAGTGAGGTTTAACAGATAACAATAATTTTCTTTGCGAATAGATTTCCCGTAAGCGTCTCTTTGCCGAAGTTGCCAGTGACCTTAACTGGCATGCCCTCCATATTTGCTGGCTTACAAGTGAGACCAAGGATAGGCGCCAACTTCAAGAGAGCGAAATAAGAAATCAGCCATATTTCTACCACTAATTTGTAAAAGTTTCTTGTCCTATTCAATGATTGTGATTAAGTAAAACAAAAAGAACATATTAATATTTGGAAATTTTTCCAGAGAGAAACATTCGCCTTGAATACAATATTTCACATGAAAATCAAATTTCAAATTATTTTTGCTTAAAAGGCGCTAAGACCAACTTAGTGAAAAATATTCCATGCCGGGAATCGAACCCGGGTCATCAGTATAGCGCACTGACGTTCTACCGCTAAACCACATGGAACGATTCCCAGCCTGGAACTTCTCACTATTACAAGTTGGCAAGACTACAAACGCAGCACAAGATGGAATATTTTCCGTAAGCCACCAACATGGGGCAAACGCAGACACTTTATTAAATCCAGCATCGATGAATCTATATATTAATATTTGGAAATTTTTCCAGAGAGAAACATTCGCCTTGAATACAATATTTCACATGAAAATCAAATTTCAAATTATTTTTGCTTAAAAGGCGCTAAGACCAACTTAGTGAAAAATATTCCATGCCGGGAATCGAACCCGGGTCATCAGTATAGCGCACTGACGTTCTACCGCTAAACCACATGGAACGATTCCCAGCCTGGAACTTCTCACTATTACAAGTTGGCAAGGCTACAAACGCAGCACAAGATGGAATATTTTCCGTGAGCCACCAACATGGGGCAAACACAGACACTTTATTAAATCCAGCATCGATGAATCTATATATTAATATTTGGAAATTTTTCCAGAGAGAAACATTCGCCTTGAATACAATATTTCACATGAAAATCAAATTTCAAATTATTTTTGCTTAAAAGGCGCTAAGACCAACTTAGTGAAAAATAGTAACTTAGTCAACTTAGTGAAATATTCCATCTTGTGCTGCGTTTGTAGCCTTGCCAACTTGTAATAGTGAGAAGTTCCAGGCTGGGAATCGTTCCATGTGGTTTAGCGGTAGAACGTCAGTGCGCTATACTGATGACACGGGTTCGATTCCGGGAATGGAATATTTTTCACTAAGTTGGTCTTAGCGCCTTTTAAGCAAAAATAATTTGAAATTTGATTTTCATGTGAAATATTGTATTCAAGGCGAATGTTTCTCTCTGGAAAAATTTCCAAATATTAATATATAGATTCATCGATGCTGGATTTAATAAAGTGTCTGTGTTTGCCCCATGTTGGTGGCTCACGGAAAATATTCCATCTTGTGCTGCGTTTGTAGCCTTGCCAACTTGTAATAGTGAGAAGTTCCAGGCTGGGAATCGTTCCATGTGGTTTAGCGGTAGAACGTCAGTGTGCTATACTGATGACCCGGGTTCGATTCCCGGCATGGAATATTTTTCACTAAGTTGGTCTTAGCGCCTTTTAAGCAAAAATAATTTGAAATTTGATTTTCATGTGAAATATTGTATTCAAGGCGAATGTTTCTCTCTGGAAAAATTTCCAAATATTAATATATAGATTCATCGATGCTGGATTTAATAAAGTGTCTGTGTTTGCCCCATGTTGGTGGCTCACGGAAAATATTCCATCTTGTGCTGCGTTTGTAGCCTTGCCAACTTGTAATAGTGAGAAGTTCCAAGCTGGGAATCGTTCCATGTGGTTTAGCGGTAGAACGTCAGTGCGCTATACTTATGACCCGGGTTCGATTCCCGGCATGGAATATTTTTCACTAAGTTGGTCTTAGCGCCTTTTAAGCAAAAATAATTTGAAATTTGATTTTCATGTGAAATATTGTATTCAAGGCGAATGTTTCTCTCTGGAAAAATTTCCAAATATTAATATATAGATTCATCGATGCTGGATTTAATAAAGTGTCTGTGTTTGCCCCATGTTGGTGGCTCACGGAAAATATTCCATCTTGTGCTGCGTTTGTAGCCTTGCCAACTTGTAATAGTGAGAAGTTCCAGGCTGGGAATCGTTCCATGTGGTTTAGCGGTAGAACGTCAGTGCGCTATACTGATGACCCGGGTTCGATTCCCGGCATGGAATATTTTTCACTAAGTTGGTCTTAGCGCCTTTTAAGCAAAAATAATTTGAAATTTGATTTTCATGTGAAACAAAAAGAACATTTTAAAAATTAATGGTGGAAGTTAGCCTGGTTTGCCCCGTCTCTCCGTTAAGACGGCGCCTATGAGGCTAAGAAAGAGCTAATGATGGATTTTATAGGGTAAGCTTAAAGACTTCGTTTGTTCCAATAAGGTTGTCTTAGAAGCCGAAAGGGCTCCATTAAATTAAAATATACGTATGTGGGTATGGCTTGTCTAGCCATATTGTATTGATTATTACTGCGCTGTTTATTTTAGTATATTGGAAAGCTGCTCGGCTGTTCTTCAAGTGAATTTATTCATGGGTTATTAATTTTAGTTAAACGCTTTCGAGTAGCCTCGTTCGCAGAAATTTCCTTCTTCCTTCAATTGATAATTCGTTATTATTAATTGTTTTTTAAATACTGAGTGTTCAGTTGTGGAATTCAACAACACCAATGCTGCCGGAACTATCTTTTAAAAATTGCTACTCTGTTGATCGGTACTTTTTAATTAAAATTATTAACTTTTTCTGCTACCAAACTTAATTCACAACTTTACTCAAAATCACTTTTGTTATTGTTAAGAAAAAAATTCGCTACTTATTTCTCATCAGTAATTATAAGTCCCTGATCGAGCCTAAATCAGTTTTTGAAATAGAATAGATCAACTGTTTAATAATTTCAATGTATAATATATATGCAGTGTAACATTATTTCTTACTAGATGATAGCGCGCCAGAGTGACGTGTTTGCATTGTTAAAAGAATGATATAGTATTGCATTACAAAAAGAATTAGGAAGTAATAAATTTTATCTTATCTGATTAATAGGGTCAGGTGGGGTAAAGTAGTTATAAAAAAAAGCCCATTTTTCATTCAAATTTAATTTGCAAGAAAATTATTAATTGAATTGGTAAAATAATGATATAGAATATGGAAATGAACTTCACTCACAAAATTTGAAGAACTATTTCACAAAAAACATGCAAATTAGTACTAATAATGCTATTTTAAAACATATTGTCATTCAACTATTTTATCTCATGGTATGGGGTAAAATGAGTGTACTCAGTTTCGTCTCCGTCCATTGCATTTAAAAAATCTATAACCTTCAATATCTTATAAATAAAATAAACTGCAAGAATTCATTTCCTAATAAATTTGTTAGCTAATAGTAAAAAAGAACACGCGTTATAAAATTGAAAAATCAAATCTAAAAGTAAACATTCACTCGTGATGCCACTTGAAATAATATATTTTTTAGGAATAACAATGGACTCATTCACGGCTGTGAACAAAAAATTAAAATAGTTTGAATATAAAAATTCTAACAATATTGCATTTAATACACACCTTCACTTGTCATAAATTCGTATTTTTTAAGAAAGTTTTAATGGATGGCGTTCGCTCAGAATGCTATATTGCCATAGTCTATATTTTAATCAGAAACATTCAGTTTTGTGTGAAATGATTGAAAAAAGCAGTAGAATGTTTTCAGTTTTGTATGTTCTATATTGCCATTGAGCAAAATTATTGCATCCGTGATCTACACCGAAGAGCTATTACATTATGACCACCCTCCATCTATAACAATGAGCTTGCCCAGAAGCAAAACCACGGCGCGTGCGCGGCTGATGTCGGAGTATATAAAGCGTCCATATTTCAAAACATAGCGTGATTAGCGACGTAAAGGGAAAAACAGCAAATTTATCAGACTTTGATAAAGGCCAAATCGTTATGGCTCGGCGACTGGAAACTTCGATATCGGAAACGGCACGTTTAGTGGGCTGTTCACGTGCAGTCTATGTAAACGCGTATCGAAAGTAGTGTATGCAGGGTGAAACGACAAGTCTCCGGCCAGCGGTGTGTCGCCTGCGACGCATTGATTCCATAGGAAAGCGGAGATTGTTACGCGTTATTCGTCGTGGCCGAAGACCTGCAACGGCGAAAATCACCAACAGCTACAACAGTGGCGGCCCAGACAGTGTTTCTCAACACACAGTGCCGCTTGCACTATTATGTAAGAGCCTATGCAGCCGGCAGCCAAACCACGTTCTTGCGCTGACAGCACGTCATCGCCAGCAACGGACCCATGAACATCGGAATTGGACCATAGAAAAATGGAAGAAAGTTGCATGGTCCGACAAATCACGTTTTCTGGTCCATCACATCGACGGGAGCGTGCGAATACGCCGATTTCCAACGGAAACCCTGGCACTCGGAGGCATAGTTGATCGGAGACAAGCCTGTGTCAGCTATATTATCGTAAGGCCGATGTTTTTATGCAGAACATTAGAATTCATAATCCCCGTAGAACAATCTCTGACGTCTGTGCACTACCTCAACATCGTTGCAGACCAGGTGCACATATTCATGACAACAGTGTTTCCGGCGGGATATTGCATTTACCAATAGGATAATGCACCATGTCATACGGGTCAAATCATCAGGGGTTGGTTCGAAGAGTATTCTAGTGAGTTTCAAATAATGTCCTGGCCTCCAAATTCACCTGATATGAATCCAATAGAACATTTGTGGTTCAACCTGGAAATCCCAATTCGTACTGCCAGGTTACCACCTTGCAATGTACGAGAATTGCAGGACCAAATGGTGAGCGCTTGGTACCAGATACCTCAAACTACATGTAAGAACTTTGTCGAGTTGATATACGTCGGATGTTGGTGGTTTTGAGGGTGAAATATGGCCCTACGCCGTATTAAACAGGTGGTCATAATGTAATGGCTCCTCGGTGTATATTTTAATGAATTTCAAATTAAGCAATTGCATATTGTTTACCATCGCTGAATGCTGGGTGATACGATTTTCAATTCAAGATATACCGAAAAACATGCATATTTTGATGTGACTCATCACCCAAGTTGTTTTTGTTTTTCACAATCTTTCTAAAAAGGCTAATCTTATGCAGCTTTATTGAAAAAATTAAATCTTTGAAAATTAAAATAAAATGACTGATTTTAACGAAAGATTATCGGGGTGCGGATGAGTTCACTCCGGAAGTGTTATATTTCCTGAGTGAACTCACATTTATATATGAACACACAATTATATATATAACACTTAGTTCTATTATATATATAATTATACATATTTTATGATAGTAAATAGCACATAAAAGATCTTTAACAAATTTTCTTATGTATAAAATTTTGCAGAACCTTGCTAACTCAACATCCTCGTAGGGCGTCCAGTTGTCAAGATTCCACTCAACATTTTTAAATATTAAAATATAAACCACAGATAAAAATATATAGTTTATCTTTTCAGTTTACGATACCATAATTTAACAAATAAGATTTACCTACGCTTAATATTATGTTTTTTCAAATAATTCTAGCTTTTAAATTATTCTGCTTGGATAACTAGTTCTGCGTATTTTCTGGTAATCCTTTTTTAGTTAATAGGATTTCTATCCATAAAAGCGTTCTAAAACACTGAGCATTTGCACTGTTCTTAGAGTTATAGGGTGTAAAACAAAAAGTAATCACACTTATAAAGGATTAAAATTTAAGAAACAGAAAAAGTGCATTCTTGTTTTCGGAAAAAATAAAAATTTATTTTAGATTTCTAAAATTGGATTTCAAGGTTTATTTGCAGCTTAAAGTAATGGTATTTATTAAGTGAAAATAATTTAACTGAGAATATTTTTTCTCATTTTCCCCCTAATTTATGAAAGAAAAGTATAAAAAAATTACTTATAATAACATTTTTCTACAATCTGCATAAATAAAATTTACAAATGAGAAATACTGAATTATTCAAGCTAATATAAGAAATAAATAAGAATTTCACATAATTGAGGTTAGGTATTAAAAAATAATGAAGGAAAAGAAGTGGGGATATTGAGAACAGAAAAAGAGATGACTGTTAAATCAAGATCTTGACGAGTTTTGCAAGTTGTTCCGATTTACGCGGATGTCCCGATTTAAGCGGATGTCCCGATTTATGCGGATGTCCCGATTTACGCGGATGTCCCGATTTACGCGGGATGTCCCGATTTTCAGGTGTTCCAAGACCCGTTCCGCGGAGCCTCTGCACGGGACTCCAAACGCCCCGATATTTCAGGATGCATAAATTCTTCTAAATTCTTTTTAGTACCATGCTATACAATAGTCTAAATCGATTGAAACTTAATACAGTAAAACCTGTGAAAACAAAACCTGTCTATAAAAGACCATTTTTATGATTCTGCCAAAAGGAATCGCGTACACATCTGCTTGCTAAAGCGGAATATACTTCCGGCTCCTAGTTATTTTGTTTTTATAGGTGTAAAACCTATGTTATTTTATTAACTTGTGAATTTGAAACTTGTGAAAACGGTACCTGCGTATAATGAATTCCTACCTGAAGCGTAAATATTTCATAGTCCTTGCGTAATCCGTATCATGCAATTATAACTGCTCAATCGAAACATCCCCAAAACGGAATTTTTTATTTTGGTTCCTAGCGTTTCCGCTTTCACACATTATCTATTATCTATATTATAAAGGACAAACATATCTGTGCGTAACGCATACGTCATTTTGCGAATGGCAACACTTTGAAATTTGAAATGAAATTTTGGTTTTGCAATTTTCTCTACTGCAAATTTTTAAACTTCTAAACATCGCACATTTTTAATTTTTACACCGTCGTATAAGGAAAAAAATGCTCTTTTAAATGCAATTTGTTTGAAAGCTGTATCTCAATTAATTTTTGAGATATTAATTTTTTTGCAGTTTTTAATACCATTTTTCTTATCGTGGCAACAAAAGTACCTCATTTCTATTGAAAGTCATTGAAAGTAAACGGAAAATAGTTGAAAATAGGAGATACTGTATCTTTCTGTTGCCATTTTTCATAAAACCTGAAAAAATAGTTGAATATAAAACATGGGCTATGTCAAGAATATTGTCAGTTATTCCGTGATAATGACGTCATATGCACACTTTTCTATAGACGAAGTTTAAGACTGGGTTGTAACAGTAGATTGCTTTAGCGGATGCAAATGCCATCATTTTATAAAAAAGCGTGTATTTTAATTCTTAAACCTGAATTATGTTTTGTAGAAGTGCGTCATTTTCACAGCCCAGCTGCTTTGAAACTCTTCACAGGTGAAAATGCTTCACTTTTGAAAATAATGTAACTTAAAGCACACACTGATAAACGCAATGTTTTACAAAAATGTAGAGTGTCTTTATAAAAGAGAGGTGACATGCAAATAATAGCGATTTATATAACAGAAATTGATGATTCTCGCCTGGATGGATTGGCTTCGCCGAGTTAGACAAGCAAACAAATAATTCGTGGTTTAAAATAATATCGTGTTCCTGAAGTTTTTGTCAAAAATTCTCTCGAATAATAAAATTTTAATGCTATTTTTTTGGACATTCTACTATAATTTTATCAAAATAACATAATTTGCTTAATTTAATTTTTCCTAATTTTATATAATCTATATATTTAAAACACAAGTGTGTTTTTTAGTCATCTGCCCTGATCTTTCTGCTGAACCAATTTTACTAATATATATTTTTTTTAACTGAAAGCTCTTCCCTTGTAGATGTGGTCGCACTATCTGCTTTTTTTTTAAATATCCCCACTTTTATATTTTAATTTTAAAAGCATTTTATAAAATTTCTTCAAAATGATGAAAATTAGATAGCTTTCATTGCTGCAGACAAGAGAGAAATAATGAGGTATTTTAAACTTTATTCATGCTATTTTCTGATAAAAAGTCAAAATTGTTGATAAAAATTGTTGTATAGGGTTTAGTGGCGCAAAATCCCATTAGGAGCAGTATATTATGTTAGGGGAATAATAACGGAAAATGACATACTGCTTTTGAAAACACGCATTTTTCCTCATAAATTTTCTATAGTGATTTTCCTTCTGCATGTGTACTAATACTAAGTTTCAGACACTACGCGAAATGCTTATTTAAGTGAAAATGAAGTCATATTCAAAAGAAAACGATCATTTTCTTAGATAAAACTAAGCCTTTTAACACAAATGCGTCTAAAAACCATAAATTGCGGAAATTTTTACTCTCCAAAATTGAGATTAGAATCTCAAATACAGAGTGCGTCTGTTCACATAAAAGATGTTGCTGGCAATCTTGACTTCAAGTTTTGAGTTAAAATGATTTTTAAATGATCAAACAAAATACATTTTTTTTTAATGATGGATATGGATATGAGAAGTGCGTATACAAATTTTGAGAAGGTGAAAATTGCTGTTTTCATTCCGGAAATCCAAGCCTCAACTGATAACCACATCCTAATAACTGATCTTTACTATATTTTATTGATTATGTATCTATATTATAAAGAACAAACGTATCTGTGCGTAACACTGACGTCATTTTGCGAATGGCAATACTTCACGATCAAATTTTGGTCTTGAAACTTTCGCTACTGCATTTTTTCAATCTTCTGACCATCATACATTTTCAATTTTGCCGCATAGGGAAATAAATGTACTTTCAAATGCAATTTGTTTAAAAACTGTATTCATTGACTGATGTATTATATTTTCTAAAATAATTTTTAAGCATGATTTTTTTTTAAGTTTATCTTATCACGTGCCGGTTTCAATACATAAAATAATAAACATTTTGCACATAAAGCAACAAACATTTTTCAGCATTTGTTTCGGACTATGTTTGCATAATGAAATTAATACTTCCTTTATAAGCAAATAAAAGAATAATATTAAAAAAAAACCACCAAACTAACATATTTGTGAAAGACAAATTAACGAAATTAATACTTCTTTTATAAACAAATAAAAGAATAATATTGAAAAAACACAAATCTAACATATTTGTAATCGTACAATTTAAATTTTTAGATCACCAAATGGGATTTTTTTTAAATGGAATTTGTTTGCAAAGTTCATCTTAGTTTACTGATTGTCTATGGTTTTAAAAACAATTTTAAAGCATGAAATATTTTTTAATCTATCTATATCGCGCGGAGCTCGATTACGAAAGATTAATTCGTTTGCCCTTAAAACAAAATAAAGAGTTCATCATTTTCTTACGGCTAATTACCATTAAAAAAAACTTCCCTATGAATAAATAAATAATATAACACAAATTTACCAGACATGTATGAGCTCTGAAATTATCAGAATATAAAAGGATGCCATAAGTAGTAAAATTTTGGCAAATAACTCTTAGCATGCGGCTAATAAGAAAATATCGCTTTTGATAAATTTCAAAAATGTATTTGATTGTGTAATTCGTATTTTCCATATGAAAAATGCTTTTTTAATGTAAGTGGCCAATCTAAAAAATTTATTGCATATAAAAAAATTGTTAGTTTTCAATTAAAAAAAATGTTTTCACCTATATTCTTTAACCCGGGAAGCCCGGGTACGATCCCCTAGTATATATAAAATCCAAACGGAAATTTCGTTCCGAACGCCTAGATTTCGAGTTCTACTGCATGGATTTTTACGGAACTTATACCGTTAGATAGGTATCGTATCAGGGAAGGTTTTAAGCTATAACACATCATTCTACCTAGATTAGTTATAGAATTATGAAGGAAAGTTCTGTCATTTTGGACGATAAGGTTTACCATTTTATTTCTTGGCGAAATTTATCGTTGATAAAAAAAAATTGAAACAGCTATTGCACCTCGAAACATAAAAGAAAAAACTGTTACTAATTTTAATTAAAGAAAAGAAGGAGGAAAAAAAGAAGAAAAAATCCGTTTTAATGAGTGATAGTATTAAAAAACGAAAATATTTAATTTAAACATGAAAGGGAATGTTCGTAATGCTTAAAAAATTATTCAGTTAAAATATTGCAATTGAAATAAGATTTGGCTCTTTATCTTTTGCGTCAGGTTAAGAAAAATGCATCTGAAAAATTGATAGGATGATATCAACGAAGTTTCGATAAGTGCATGCTCAGAAATATTTGAAAAAATATCTTCTCATGAGGAATGTATACAATATTCTTCTCGTGACATATAAAATGTTTATAAAAAAAATCCGCAGAACCTCGATTTAGCGTTTGTAAAAAAATAATGAAAATTTAATTTTTTTGGCGATTTAATGCTGGTTGGCGGCACAATAAAATTTTGAGTAATACTTTTCTTATCATAAATAATTTTTAAGTAAAACCTTTTTCTACTCTTCATACGAAGATAGTTAGATTAAGTTTAACTTAAATAAATACATTTTTATTACTACAGTTTTGTCATATACCTTTATATGTGTATATATTAAAATTTTATTATCGTGATTATACGGTTTAAAACAAAGTTTCAGTTTATTAATTTTTTTCCAAATTCAAAATTAATGTCAGATTCGGAACATTGGCAATTTGACTTCGATATTGTTAGTATCAGAAACAAGAAATGAAGGTTATTGTTGCCATGGAAACAAGTATTTAATATAAAATGTTTAATGGTAGCATTTTTAATTAGCCAGCTACTTTTGAAACAAACTTAAAACAGTACTACTTGCTTAGCCCGTCGACAAAATAACTATCACCAAACTATAAGATTAAATGCCAATAATAGCTGATCGTAAATTTTACATTCACTTGACATTAAATACGGCACACGTGTTTGTTGCGTCATCAAGTGATTTTTAATTTCACTTCTATTTGTAATTTTATTAATGTTTAAAAATTTATTTATTCTTTCGTTGTTTAAAATAAAAATTTTGTCAATTTGTGTAATTTGGCGAGTAGTTTGTCAATTTATATAATTTGGCGAATAGTTTGGCAATTTATATAATTTAGCGAAATTGGTTGAATGAATAATCAAATAGTACCCTTAAAACATTTCCAGCCGGTGAAGCCATGTAAAATTAAATAACTACTGCAACACGCTATTTTTTATTATACGCTTAAAGATAAAAAAAAATAATAATACGCTAACCCTCTGTTTAACCGTTTAAACGCCGTACTATGAACGGATCTTCCTATTAATATAAAATTTTGGAATTGTGCTTCTTTAGAGCACCTCTATCTAATACAATAATAAAATTTTGAAAAAAAAAAAAATGTTTTCCTATTTTTTTGCTATGTTCCATTATTGGAACATTGGCGTTTCGTGGGTTACATTTTTATACAAAATTTTCAACAGAAGAAAATATTCAATACAGAAAATATTTTGTGGTATTTACTGAGTATATATATGTATTATTACACAATTAATATGCATTATTACACAATTAATTAATATTAAAATATAATAAAATACCTGATTTTGGAAAATCTAAACAAAATTCTTGAATTATGTTCATTTCTAGTGCCCATGATATGCTAGGAAACAACTTTGATGAATGCGTTTATCGCACTGAAAACATTTCTTTGTTGTGTTTTTTTTTACAAACTACGCAACGCCCTTGAGATGTAGGTACAATATAATGTCCATCAGATATTCTTACTTCCTTTTTCACATGACAACGGGGTCCATGATGAATGACCAGACGCTCTTTTCTCCGTAGAAGAAAAGTTGCAATTTGTCTACGAAATTCCAAGTGCGATATTTTGATGTCATTCACCTCAGAGTGTATAATCCAACTTGAAACCACTGCCATATTTAAAGCATTTATGAACAGATTCCACCACCATTTCTTGCTCATCATTTTTGGCCTATAACTGCCTAAAAGTTTATCTAAAACATCAACGCCTCCCATGCCTTCGTTGTATTTCTTGATAATATGAGGTTGAGTAACATCAATTTTGCATTTGTTTGCATTTGAATATCTCTTTACTGTTCCAACGGGTTCATGTGTGTAGCAGTTCGATGCTACTGAGACCACCGCATTATCGTTGTAACTGCAGAT
The DNA here is from genome assembly GCA_963932465.1 of Maratus speciosus. Taxonomy (NCBI): domain Eukaryota; kingdom Metazoa; phylum Arthropoda; class Arachnida; order Araneae; family Salticidae; genus Maratus; species Maratus speciosus. The sequence goes on along the minus strand of OZ010793.1, from coordinate 405,639,998 downwards.
ATATACCGCTCCATCGGAACGAAAATCATAATTTCCCCTGTCTTCTTTAGCGAGATCTTTTTTAGATTTCAATGGACAAAGGGCAGTGCGATTTTCACGAATTGTGCCTGTCGCTCGTATTCCACGTGCTGCAAGATCCGAAATTAAATCGTAGGAAGTAAAAAAGTTATCAAAATATATTTCATGCTTTGAATTTTCTTGCAAGTTAGATAATAATTCGTTCACAACTCTCGAGCCTAACTGTCCAACGGACGAGGATCCTTTTCTTCCACTGTATATCTCCATAGCGTATGGATATCCATTTGATGAACACATCATCCATATTTTAAATCCAAACCTAATAGGTTTTCCTCTGATAAACATTTTGCATGTATGCCGGCCATAGTACGGGACCATTGATTCATCAATGCTCAACTTCTCGTGCCAGATTCCAAACTGTTGCAGATTTTTGGATAACTCTTTATATATCGGTGCTATTTTACCAAGTTTATCGTTTGCTTTCAATTGATTATTGTCCATCAAGTGAAAATACTTCTTCATCTTTCTAAAGCGATTGCGGATCATAACAGTTGGAACAATAGGAACGGACGTATCTTCAGCTGTGCTCCAATACATATCTTCAGTAGGAACAGAATGGTATCCACTTAGAAGAAGTAGACCAAAAAACTGCAAAATATCTTCATATACTACTTCAATATCTTCTCCTTTTTGTAAAGCGTACAATTTTGTCATTTTAGCGAGGAGTTCAATATAGTCATGAGGCAAAATTTTAAAAAATAGGTCGACAGGCGACAGATTTACTAAGTTAGGAAACGTCTGCAAAATTGTTTCGATTCTGTTTGATATAATAGGTTTTTTAAAATCACATTTTCTCTTCCATGCAATTTTCTTTTTAGGAGGTTTCTTTACTTTCTGTGCTTTTTCAGCAGTCGGGACAATATCTGCAGATTCCAACTTACGTTTCCTTCCCGGAAGTTCAATTTTTATATTCGATGGACCGGCTTCTGCATTGAGTATCACGTTTTCTCGGCAACTAGTATTATCGTTTTTGCAAATTACGTCTATCATTCCAGTCACGTCAGCTGGTATAACGGGTTCAAAGTCATTCTCCACAATATCCTCTTCGTCTGTTATATCGCCTGGTTCATCTGGAGGTAACTGACATATATCAACATCCGATAAATCTGAATCCGAAAGAGTTTCTAAATACGCTACTGCTTCTTCTACAGTTAAAAATTTTTTCGACATGTTTTATAATCAAAATCGAAAAAAAACATATATTCTACTAAAAAAACATTCTGCTGAATATAATATGTATTCTACTAAAGAAATCTATTCTACTTTAGCTTCTAATAATGCTACAAATTATTCCAACTGCGACTCAACAAAACACGAACGTTCCATTCAAATAAAGAAAAAGAAAAAGCTTTTTTCCCTCTTTCTATTTGCGCCCCTCCCTTCAATTTACACTTTACTTACCTAATAAAATAAACTCTTCCGGGTAAATGCTTTGACACGGTCTGCTGTTTGACCTTGACGATACCAACATTGAATCAGTCAACGGATTATATAATGAGATTTGAATTTCTTATTTATGTGATTACTCATTTTGAAAACTGTATCGCTAAAGCGCCAATGTTCCAAAATCGGAACATGAGTTTTTCAAACTGCGTCAAACATTTATATTTTATTTTAGAAAGTTTTTACTAGCAATTTTTTACAAGTAGTAGTTCTCTTCTTATGACTATAAAATATAATTTTAATTTTTTTGCATAATATATGTGTTGGGGAATGTTATTTGAGATAGTGAAAAATACCTCAAAAATAAGAAATTTCTAAAAATCATAAAAAATAACAAAAATAAAATTTAATTTTTAATATTTAATAAAAAAAAAAATATTTCATAATCATTCTTATCATAATACAAACAACCCGTAATAATTCGAAAATTATTTACATTTGTAACATTTAGTTAAAACTTCTGTTCCAATTTTGGAACATTGGCGTTTAAACGGTTAAGTTTAATTTCATTGAGTGTTAGGCATTTAAACACTTATTTAACAAGCAATTTTCAAATGCATTTAAATATCTTGCATTTGGGATGGAAATGTGTTGGTTAGCCAAATAGCGTGGAACGTTCGTCTTTTTTTGCGCCAAATACTCGAATATATATAGATTTTTTTCAGGTTTTTACTGAGATTCCGCCGCCAAATTTGACTGATGTTTTACTACATACATGAGTACTTTAAAAAATAATTTGAGTATGCTCTTTAAGGAGACCTTCCTTGTGGTAACAATTTTGTTTTTGATTTGTTCTTTTTTATTTCTAACTCTTCCATCATGTGACTCACAGACGAAACTAGCAGATGTAGTTGTAAAACTGATGGCACTTATGATTTACATGTTACATGTTTATTTATGATTTTTGAGTTCACTTTTGTCGCCCAAGCAATTTGATTTTAAGCCAAAAAGACGTAAGCGTGAATTGGGTTCAAGCGATGTTTACAATAAAGGTGATTTTGCAAGTGTACGAAAGCATTTTTTGAGTATTTTTTTTAAATTCAAATGTACAATATATAAATAGCAAATAATATTTTAAAAATGGAGTCAAATATTTTAATTTTACTATAAATGTCTCCCACACACGTACATACATATTGTAAAATAATTTAATTTTAGACATTTAAAAAAATTCTCATCATACTTTACTGCCAAAGCATGTCGGTTTGTTTTCCCCAAATTTCTGACTTTTATAACCTCGAAGCCAGATTAGCTAATATTGTCCATTCTTTTTTTAATAAAAAACATATCGCCAATTTCCCTTATAGAAACGTTCAATGCTTGCAATGTTAGGTAGTAAAGATTATTCTTAAGAAAATGTAAGCAATTATGTGTTATTTCTATCACGTAAAAAGACATTTTGCAATAAAAATTGCTTTCTGAAATCACTTTTCGATATTCCATTCCATTCGTCATTTCTTTTTTTTTTTTTTTTTTTATATCTTCCCTTCTTTTAGAATTGTTATAAAAAGATATTGGATGAATCTTCCATAATCAGCTACCTTACAATTGGCGAATTTACTCCATAGTGTTGGAAGATTCGTTTATATTTGAAAGGAGCCGTGGACAGTAACTCCGATTTCTAAGATTACGCGAAATTTGTACTTTTAGTAATTAGCGATTAGTAAATTTATGTTTTTTTATTATGGAGCAAACGGACAAAGGAAGATTTACTAATAGATATTTTTCATGTGCAGTTATTTTACTATCACTAAAAAAACATTAATTTGGATGTACAAAAAATTTTTTTCAAATGCCAAAGGTAGCCAATGGAACAATATTTGTTCATTTAGCCTAGGTTTTTTTTAAAAAGTACCTCAAATTCAATTAAAATTTCAATCATTATAAAATTTTGGCTGATGCACAGCCCGAGCAGCTGATCGTAGTGACAAATTTTAGGTTTATTTTACTATCACTAAAAAAGCATTACTTTGAATGTATAAGAAAAAAAAAACTTTCAAATGCCAAAGGTGGCCAATGGAACAATGTTTGTTCATTTGTCTTAGGTTTTATAAAAAAGTACCTCAGATTCAAATAAAATTTCAATCATTATAAAGAAATTTTGACTGATGCACAGCCCGAGCAGCTGATCATAGTTACAAATTAACGTTTTTAGTTTTTTTTAGGCAACAAACTGATGAATAATGAAGTCTTGAAAATAAAAGCATGTTTATTTCTCAGTCTTATTACGCTCATTAGAGAAATGCGAAAAAAATCTTCGGTTGGCCAAAAAAGATTACAACTAAAAATTTTGCATAACTAACTTTATTTATCATTTGCAAAGAGTTTTGATAGTGAAAGATCTAAAATTCAATCAATAGCAATTTGACATTATTTAATGGAATGTAGTAATTAACATTGTTTTGTAGCTAACTCTGGTACATTTTTAGCCATATCGTTACGAACATTTCTAATGTTGCACATCAAACTTGGTTGTGGATCCGATTACGGATGATTGAGAAGATTTTATTGAATGAAAACTAGAGGTTTAGTTTTCAATTTGAATTAGTTATCGAGGTTATTTTCCTAGGTTAATAGTTGCATGATTAAAACTGGTATGTAAAAAGAAACGGCAATTAAAATGACATTATTTTAATTTTATTCACACAATTCCGTTTTAAATATCCACTTTTACATGATTCACATATTTTAAAATATAAAAGTTAAATACTGTTTTGGTTGTATTTACTCTACTGGAAATCGAAGATAAGAAACTGTAGAGAAAACCTGGCAAAAAAAGACGTATATTACCAAATATAATGTAACGTAGAGAGAGATTGTATTTATGTTATCAGATCCGCACAAAGTATCAAGCTGAGAAGCCCGGAGTAAAAAAACTAACAAACGAAAGTGAATAACCCGAACATTCTTTAAGTTAAATGGTCAATCTCTGCAGTCATTGCAATTCTCTCTTTTTTAGTAGTGTGGTGATATGATCGTAATGGCCGCATTTCCCTCTCAAACTCTACATGTGTACTAAAGAGTTGTTTCTGTATTGCCCGTATTTCGTCTAACGCATCAGATAATATAATAGCGCAATTGCGTCCGATGCGTATTCAGAAAATGCGGAAGGACCTTCCAGGTGAAGGTCCATTTTAATTTAAAATACAGGGTCGGATTTTCCATTTCGGTTGATTGAAGGTTTATTTGAAAAATGGTCCAACGCAGCGGGCTCAACCTGCTAGTATTATATAAGATTATCGTTTTTATTTAATACAGTGAAAAGTTCAAGACAAAATTTCAAGTAGTTAGAGGAATATTCCGTTTTAGAGAGCTTTCCGTCTTAGTATGTATATTTATATAATATTCCTTCCCTAAGGAACATGAATATTTTTCGCTGTATAGACAGGTACAATTTTCATAATATTTACTGTATTTTTATGTTCCGATTTAGAATTTACTGTCGCGCTTTTATTGTCTCTCTGCCACGCTTTTAGTGACCGTGAACCTGGCAACACTAGTGTTGACTATTTGAGAGATGAAATAAAGATTTAATTCTTGCGACATCTTCTATCCCGCCTTTCCTTGTTGGAAAAGTTCATTCCTTTTTCTAACGAGAATACGATATATATATATGTTATATTTATTCTAACATAGGTGTACAAGTTGGAAATCCTGACGGCTTAACTGTTATAAATTAAATCCATACGGCTTATCTGTTACGGTATGGGGTTACTGGTAAACAAACTCGTCGATCTCATAACGATGCAGATGAAGAAGGCGAATGTAGCATAGCGTTAGCGCATAGATGTACGAAAATGTAGCAAAGAAAACTAGAACAACAGCTTCTCCTATTTAATTGAACAGCTCAATCTCTGTATACGATGATCATCTCTCATTAAATATTTTTGGCTGTCAAGTGGCTTATGACAAAAAACAGTGGAAATGAAGATTGGGATTTCTCCAGGAGACAAGTAACGAAAGCAATACTGTTCACAGGATTTTATTCAATAAGATCGGGCAGCAGTTCTCACAACTCACGATGCAGTGCCATCAATAACTTCGATTTAGAAACATCTATAATCAATAGATGATAGAATCATCGTTTGATTACATCAAAAGGGTAAAATCTTTAGAACAAACGTCATTTTGTCAGACACACAGTCAGGAGTCAGTTTACAATTCAAAAAACTCAGCAAAATCTGCTGGAGAATCTGTGTAACTGCTTTTTACTCTCCAAGCGTAGGAATACAATTTTGACGTAGTACGCGCTCTAAACCAATTAAGATGCAAAGAAATCACGCCACGAAAAGAGTACTGACAGAGCGGGTGGAGGAATAATAAAGCAAAAAGGAACAAGCGAGAAGCGAGGGAAGGTAAGTCTCGGCTGGAATAAAAATAAAAATGGCTATCAAAGACCATTCTAAAATGCGAAAGATTGGAAATGGAACATTTAATTTAGAATACTAAAAGCGTAATAATTAAGTGAATTAGACAAGTGAGCATTAAGTTAAAGTGAATTTAACAGAATTAATGACAGAGATTATTTAAGAATAAGGATTTAGTGAATATAGATAAGTAATTTAGAATAGTACAGTAAATCGCGCAGATAGATCTAATATTGTAACATATATATATATATATTTTCCAAAGAAGTACCCAGAGTTGTTCACAGTAAACCTCAAAGTTGACAGAATCGATCAGTTGGAATCAGTGTTGAATCCAGACTTATTCTTTAGGAGGAATTTCTGCGGCATCAGGGGTCATTGAAGAGTTCCAGGTAGGGGCTGCACTTTTTGACCATTACTAATCATCAGTAGCGCCAACTTTCAAAAAATATTGAGTGGGCTCAAAAAAGTTTGAGTAAAATGACTTTTTCTCGGTCCGTGTGTGTGGAGAAAGCGGCTGGGGAGAAGAGAATGACTAAAGAGATAATTCGAAGTCGAATTCTGGTTTTTCTAAGTAAAATATAAAATTATAATAATTTAATTATAATTCTATAAATAATTCATAAATTTTATTCTTACAAGTTCTACCTTATAAATACAATAATGTTTATTATAAATAACTTGAAAATTGCCATCTATTGTAAATATAAAAAAACTAAATGTCGTTTTAGTCATTTCATCCATTCATCAAGACATTAAAACTGATCGCAAATTATGCAGGAAATTTGTTTTTGGGATAAATTTATTTTTACATCTGCTGAAAGGGCTTTCAGTGCTTCTGTAAGTCTAATTGATGTCCTTACTATTTTTCAAACAAAATTATTCTGAGAACTGCAATGAAAACGAAAATTTTCTTTCAGCGATTCAATAAAACCAAATTTTCTTCTAGCGATTCAATAAAACCAAATTTTCTTTCAGCGATTCAATAAACAAATAAATAAATAAATAACGAAATAAATCAATGGAAATTGGATGGGCGGAGAGATCAAATTATTGGGTGGGCTCACAACCCAGGGGTCGGCATAAGTTGGCGCCACTGGCAATAATAACAAATCCCATTTTCCGAGTGAGGGATATTTCAATGCTGAGGATCAATTCATCACTGGCTGGAATTATCTCAAACGGACTTGCCTAAATTTCCACCAGGCACTGATTTTGAACTTATCTGTATCAAACCATTTAATTCATCAATGTCAACAGATTAACCCACGTCCAAGAATTCTTTTCGATAATCTGGGTTTTGTAACTAAACATGCTTTTCATGTAATCATAAATAAAATCCAGAAATTTATGGGTTCTACATTAAAACTTTTCAAATTTCTACTCGTTTATTAGCTTATTCAAAAGTAAGTTCATAAAGAACTCCTCTAATTGAAATTTAAGTATTTTAAGCTTACTTATTGCTCGATATATGTACCCTTAGAAGGCACAAGTTCCTTTGAAAGCTTACTGCTGTTGAAAGTGGTATTCTCTTGCGCTTTCCTTTTTTAAACCTTAAGGATTTACAGCTGAGGAATTACCGTTGGTTTTCTTTATGACGTTTAAACCAGGTTTAAACTGTCCTATCTTTTTGTCCATTTTAATTTTAAAAAAATCGGAACAGTTTCTGTGGCTTTAAAACAATACCGAATTTAAAATAATGTCTTCAGATCGATAACATTTTTTTACTGCATCACACGATGTGTGATATAGAAATTAAAGGGAAACAATCTATATTGGTATAAAAAATTATAGAAGAAGACATATACTTTAATACATAACACTTTTTATTGATATACAAATGTTAGCAAAAGCCACCAACATGCTGTGATAAACAAATATATTTTTTTAAATAGAAGAAAAAAATTACGCATCAGAGCATAAATTATAAAACACTTTCCAACGCAATCGGAATAATCTTAAGAAATTTCGTTTTTCACACAGTGAAATGAGATAGTTAAATAAATAATTTAAAAATATTATAATGCAGTAAAATTACATCTTCAGCAAATGTTATCCTTAGGTACTAATGTATGCTAATTCTTTTCTGCAAAACACAAAAAGTTTGTTAAGTATAAAACTGCATACCACAGAAGAAAGTGCACATGAAGCATTTATCGGTCATAGTCAGTCTTGTAATCAAATTCTTTTGAGTGTCTTTGGAAATAAACGAGAAATTCTACGCATTCAGTAATTTATAGAAAACATATTTTAGTGCACCTCGGTGATGTATGTTATGTTTGAAATATTGTACCATCGTTAAAAAATGCTGCAAACTATTTTTCCTCGTAGATCATAATAAAATTCAATTATTATTCACATCCTTGTACACGATCTGTATATGATAATTACAATATTTTCTGTAGAAAGCACGTGCAAGCACTGGGAAAAGCTCATTGATGCTTATCAATTTCATTTTTCGTAACGTGACTAAAATGCATCACAAACAATTTTTCCCCTTTGACCATAACGCAACTTGATTCTTGTAAATGTCCTTATAAACACTATACACTATATTTTCGATGCAGAACATTCCATATTAAATTTTGACATATATCAATTACATGGTAATCCGAATATGAGAGTCGCAACATAGACAGACGGCAGAAAAATAAACCGAAGTCGTAAACATTTTTCAGCTATGTTGGAAAGTGAAATGTTAATATGCGATTCCGCTTAATACTCTAATTCAGTCCTGTGTCTTGAACATCGCCCATAAGATTAATGGAAAAATATCATGTTTAATACGTGAACGGTTATTATACGATTTCGCTTAATACTCGGTTTTTTTCCTGTCTCTTGAACATCGCCCATAAGAAAAAATATCATGTTTAATACGTGAACGGTTATTATACGATTTCGCTTAATACTCGGATTTTTTCCTGTCTCTTGAACATCGCCCATAAGATTAATGGAAAAATATCACGTTTAATTCATGAACGGTTATTACCCAAGTTCGCTTAATACTCGGATTTTTTCCTGTATCTTGAACATCGCCCATAAAATTAATGCAAAATATTTCGTTCAATAAGTGGACGGTTATTACACGATTCCGCTTAATACTCGGATTTTCTCCTGTCTCTTGAACATCGGCCATAAGATTAATGGAAAAATATCACACTTAATTCATGAACGGTTTTTACACGATTCTGCTTAATACTCGGATTTTTTCCCTGTTTCTTAAACGTCGCCCATAAGATTAATCGATAAATATCATGTCCAATACGTGAACGGTTATTAGGCGATCCCGTTATTTGCGATACAATATTAAAACTTTTGTTACTGGTTTTTTTTCTTTTTTGTTATAATTTAACAAATATATATTTTTTCTATGAAGCATAAATAAATAAATTCAAAAAGAAGTAATTGTCTAAATTATTGATAGGCTTCTTACAGCCTCCCTTCTTGACAGGCTTCAAACCTCAGTCAATTTTTTTCTTTTCAAACTTTTCTGAGACTCTTAATTATCGTGTAAAAGTAACAAAGTTGCAAGAAATTCACGACATTTAGAGAAGTGTCTAGAACTTCATACAAGCAGCGTGAACTTATGTTTGTTTATAAATCTAGATATTTTAACTGTAAAAATCCAGAGATAGTGTACAATATTTTGACTTATAGAGGAAGTTCGGTATTATAGAACACCACTTACATTTTGATTTATAAGCCCGCATAAAAACTTTGAGATACATTGAATATTAGTAAAGTATACAAACTTTGACTATTTCTTAACACATTTCAAATGCGTTAAAAGTAAAAAAAAAAAAAATTCATATCAATATTCAGATTTTAAAAAAGAATTGCACTTTTCAAGTAATATGCACCAGTTGGGTAATGCGGAATAGGGTTATAAGGAATGTTGAAATTGCACGAAAAACCGTGATACACAAGAATACCAATATTATTTAATGAGTAAATAGTTAGTACAACATCTGAAAATCATCAAATTCTTTGAAAAATTGATCGAATTTTTACAGAAACACAAATGTAGCCAATTTTTACTGCCCCACTACAGACCACATGATCCCACATCAGGCATTTTATCCACTCCTCTCCCCTTCCATCCTCTGAATATTTTTCATTGCAAAACAAACATACTGCATCTTCCTCATCTCGTATACAACCTAATAAAAAGCCAATTTCGAATGATACGCTGGAGTCGAATGATTGTCCGTCTTCACTAGACTCGTCTTGAAACAGTTTTGGTGTACAATCTAATAAAAAGCCTATCTCAAATGATACGTCGGAGTCGAATGACTGTTCGTCTTCACTACATACGTCTTGAAATAGTTTTCGTGTACAACCTAATAAAAAGCCAATTTCAAGTGATACGTCGGAGTCGAACGATTGTCCGTCTTCACTAGACACGTCTTGAAACAGTTTTCGTGTACAATCTAATAAAAAGCCAATCTCAAATGATATGTCGGTGTCGAACGATCATTCGTCTTCACTAGACACCTCTTGCAATAGTTTTCGTGTACAACTTAATAAAAAGCCAATCTCAAATGATACATCGGAGACGAATGATTTTTCGTCTTCACTAGACACGTCTTGAAACAGTTTTCATGTACAACCTAATAAAAAGCCAATCTTTAATGATACGTCGGAGTCGAATGATTGTTCGTCTTCACTAGACACGTCTTGAAACAGTTTTCGTGTACAACCTAATAAAAAGCCAATCTCAAATGATACGTTGGAGTCGAATGAATTTTCGTCTTCACTAGACGCGTCTTGAAACAGTTTTCGTGTACAGCTTAATAAAAAAAAACAATCTCAAATGATACATCGTAGTCGAATGATTGTTCGTCTTCACTAGACACGTCTTGAAACAGTTTCATACGTGACTTTGAAGAAAGGGATTTAAAGTTAATAAAATAAGTTATTTAAATTGGCAACATTTAAGAAATTGAAATAATTGAATTAAAAAAGTTAAGTTAAAATCTTAAAGGCATGAAATCCCTCTGTCCAAAGACACATAACGACCGGAAAGTAAAGTGGAGTAACATTACATTAAAAATTAAATTAATTTAAAAATTACACAAGTAAAGAGCCATCTATTTAATTTTAAATATTTTTAAGTTACTCTTCCATCTGTAAAAATAAAGAAAATAATGAAAACACTCACCCATTTGTTGTGTAAACATAAATAATCACACAAAATTAGACAAACTTGATACTTTATTTCAACATTCGTTACTATTTAAGGAATGATCAATTTAACGAATTTGGGCCCAAACTTGAGAAAGAAATGGAATTATTGATTCATGAAGCACAATATGTATTCAACAGAATTACTATTTTTATCTTTCTACCTAAAAAAAAAACGAAGTTTTAAACTTGCATTTATGTAATGTTTTCTTTACAGATATTTATAAGAGTTCTGCCATGTATTATAGTCCTGTATGTTTTAAATGAAGTCCGTATGAGATTTGAAGTTCATTGCGAAAGTCACACACTAAAAATGATATCGTTGAATTCTGAATATTAGATTAAACAAATTTTCGATGAGGATTGAAGATCTCCACGAGAATCACAACGAATAGAATATTGTCGAAGCATGGATGCAGAACCACAAAACAAACAGAGGCAAAGCCTCCTTGAAACAAGATTCGAGAATCAATTGAATAATTGCAAAACTTGGTTTAAGTATAATATTGGATTTGTCAAATAGAGGCAAGGTCCAGTCTATTGAGGAGGAACATGCTGCTAATAAGTAAGCCACGCCGAGCTTCGCCTTCCAACGTCTCCTTGCTTAATCCCAAGATGACTGACGAAAAACAGCTCTCAGCCTGGAAGAATGTCCCAGATTTTGAAAATAACCAATCCGATGCATTCAAGTTCCCCACTTCATCCGGGTACGAACTCAGTTGAATGAACTTTGCGCGTGGGTGTCTCGCGACGGCACCGAGCTCTACAAAAAAAGGCGCAGATACACATCCTTTTATCAATGGCGGACAGAATGCCTAGCGCCAACATTCAAAAATAGGAAAACGCAGAAAACGTTAAATTAAATATCTCCGATATTTACTGACGGATTTTTGTGCAACTTATATCAAATTAATCAGAAAAATATACTCTATCTAAAGATTATAGATTGAGCACGCAATATAAAAAAAATAATTTTTTTTTTCGTTGTTCTATACTTAGAAAAAATGTTGACTAGGGATCTTTTCGGAAAGTAAACACGAACGTAAAACTTTGTTTACACAGATTATTGTTAATGTTTAGTATAATAAGTTTTCAGGAATGATTGAAAAAGATAGAAATTAAGTTTGATTGAGGAAAATAAATGAAATTTAGAATGTCTTTATTAAGATGAAACTTAAATGTTTTGAAGATAATTTTCTAGATTTGAAGTTGAGTTTAAAATGAATAAATATTAATTTTAGATTGAGGAAGATAAATAAATAATAAAATGAGATTATTTACTATTAGAGATGTCGCATTTTATAACACAGTTTTCTAGCTGATATTTCATATTACCCGACACGCCACTTTAAAAAAATAATCTCTTCACTCGTCAACAAGTTAGCATAAAGGAAAAACATCTAACACAGCAATAAATATAACTGTTTAAGTTAATATTGAAATTTGTTCACATCACTGATGAAGAGGTTTCATAGTAATACGAATTTTATAAAATTTACCTGCAAAAACTGAGATTAAGATTTTATTTCACTGCCTCACTCCAACAAAAAATATCCAAACAGAACTGCGCACAGTGCCTTGTGGGAGTATTGGGAAGTCATTTGGCAGTTTTACGCTTAGCTGCAGCATCGTATTCACCAGATATTGAAGTATTCCATATTGTCTGACCATTCCATAATACTCCAACTTCCTATATTTAATTTCAAAAGAAGAAAATTCCATTTACCGATTTTTAGCACTATTATTGCTGATTTGGGACCATGGTGCGCCGTCTACATTTCAATTCAAATACTTGTTGAGGCTCGAACGCTTGTAGTGTGTCGAAGTCCTCTTCAAAAAGAGGTTCAGGTCTGATTGGCTCTTGTTTCCAGAGGAAAAACGTAGATACTTCATGGTTCAGCATTTTACCAGTTAATGATACAAACTAAAACAAATTTATAGTTCAATATTGTTCCATTTTATGATTCGTGCAAAATTTTATATCATGGTAATTTTTTTCAAAACATTATGGTTACAGTTACAACAGTAAAATTTGGTTCAACCTAACACGAACTTTTTAACTGTGCATTATTGGTAGACACCAAGATATCCCAATGAAAACAACCAAATATTGAGGCAAAATTTTATTCCAATACTACCAATATGTAGACAAGATACAATTAATGCAAGCAATATTGGCCTAGAAGCGTTATTTTGCTATTAAGTTATCGTTATTATTGGCTTATTTAATGTTTCATTTCTTATATATTAAATATTTTTTAAAAAAAAATTCTCAGTTTTCCTTTAAGCTAAAATATTTTCTAACTGTGCTGCGTAATTTCACTTTTTAGTTTCTGTATTCAAAATTTAAAAAAACGTTAGAGACGTTTAATTTAATCACAGAAAAAACTAAAGAATTCATTACGAATTCAAATTCTAATTTCAAACATAAACGTATCATATATGACTTTAATTAAATTTTAATATATTGAAATTTTTGAATAAAAGTAACATAAACGAAACAATGTCAAACAATATGACAGAAGACTCTCGATTTTTCTAATATTCAAATTAAGTTCCAAACTTTTAATAACATACATGATAATTTATTTTTCCATTAAACTTTAAAATAGTTATTTAAACCTATTATTTTTTAATTAGATTTCATGCTACTTGTTAATAAACGTATTATCTGATAACTTTTTTGAGTTCCACGATAAAAATAAGAAGGTTTTTTTTTTTTTTTTTTGTAGAACAGATTGCGTTTTGTTATTTACTTTTTATAAAAAAATTCATGGGTGAACATTCGGAACTCGGGCTGTTTCATTACATAAAACGTATTAAACATATATCAGTTAAATTTCGTCAGAATGCTTTCTATATTATTCAGACTATCAGTATCGTACATGTTCAGAACTGAAATCTAAGCTGTATGTGATAATGTAATTCTTCTATAGGTTCTCGAATATAAAAATTAGTAATTTTGAATTAAAAGTATGTATTTTTTACATATTTTGAAATATTTTAGTTAATTTCGAAGATACTGAGAAACTTTTAGTTCAGTGTACAGTATAGGTCCAGATTTAAGGTCGCCAGTCGCCACGTGGCGACTAATTGTTTTGCTGTGGCGACTAACTTTCAGTGCCTTAGTCGCCAGAGATCAATTTCCAATGTTCCCAATCCCCGTCGTGGAACTTTGATTTTCTCTTCTTTTGCAAATAGAAAAGCACCTGCTCTTTTCACTGGCCGAGATCAAGCATGACTTTGATAAAAAGTCAGGGAATTTTTGCGGTCTCAGTGATTATTTAAGGGTTTTGGATCAGGCAGTCGCGAAGACAGAGGATTCAGAACTCTGGAGAAAAATGAAAAAGAAACTCGCACGAAAACATACTTAGCGTGAGGTATATTCTTGCTCTGTAAATGTTTTCTGCAAGTGCGAGATTTTTTTAGTGCAAAATAATCTAACACATTCCTAATTTTTTTTTTATATGTATACTTTTATATGACAAAATCGAAATAAGAAATAAAGTTTTCCTAATATTTCCCATTATCATGACTGCTTAGCTTATGCATGTTTTGTTATTCAATTGTATCTTGTCCAACTTTATCTTCTCATTTTCCCAGATTCATACTATACTTTTTTAATATCAAAGTTTCAAGAATTTTAGGATTAAATTAAATGTACACATTTGTTTTAATTAGTTCATGTTTGTTGTATATTTATTAATTAAACTATTTCTCATTTTCAATTCCTGAGTTTTTTGTTAAGTTTTTTCCATATAAACACTATTATTGTTTTAAGAGCTTGTTTCACATTGAGGCCACTAGATTTTGGTTAAGAGCCAAAGTGGCGACCGAATTTTGGGGGGTTAGGAGCCACTGGCTCTTTAAAAATTTTGGAAAGCTGCATATACCTGTGCAATAGTGCACAGGTAAATGTAATAGTGATACAAAGGTAAATTGAAATATATTTAGTTGAATCGAATGTACGCTGCCTGGCGTAAAAATGAAATTTTGCTGAAAATATGGCCAAAAGGAAAACAATTTTTTAAAGTGTTTCTAAGATATCTCATGGATTTTATTTTTTTTTTTCATTCTTCTGCATTACAATTTAACTAAAACTATGTGTATTTATTCAATATTGTACTTTTATTTTTTTTTTAAAAAGCTCTCCGAACGTAGGCAGATAACTTAAACAGAGGTCCCGGTCTGTTTAGCCATTGTTTGCAAAATATGACAGTAGCGCCCGCAACAAACCAACCTCTCATAACTCAATAGCTTTTTCAGAAAATCAGCGTTCATTAGAGTAACGTATATTCATTTCCACACGCAAGGTCAGTTACAATGTCAATGCGTTTACATTTAAGCAGAAATTTCATGCAGTTGAACCTCGAAAACTTGAACACTCTTTAAGCGTATTACTTTTAACATAAATTGTTCTCAGTTGTAAGTTATAATATTATTTATTATACATTTACTCTACTTAAAGTATAATACGTGATCTTAAAGGATAATTTTAATTTTACTGGTGTTAAACATATTGCAATAAATAGACTTGATTAAATAACAAACATAGCAAAATCTTTTACGCAAACAATTCTTTCCCAATATATGCAAGTGTTCTAAGTATACTTAAATTCGCAAATATGTATCTCATTCATTTTTGGAAAGATCGCAATATTTCAATAACGAGTGTGGTTACGCTTGTTCAGCTAGCCACATTTCCGTTGCGAAAGATTCAAAAGTCCTCTCTAGGCCATGGTGTGTTGCTGAAGTATTTAAATAAACACAGACAAGTTAAAACTTAAACAATAAAAACATTATTATTAAAACAGAAAAATATGTTTAAGGATCAGCACTTCATGAACGAATGTCAGACAACTCTGCGTGAGCGGCAACAACACACTGGCCGTCAGTTACAGTTACAGGTAAGGAGCCAACTCCTTTTTATCTTGAGTTGAGTTGAGTTGTAGAAAACAAATGAAATAAAATCAACCTCTTGCCTTTTTTTCACGTAACCTCAGCCCAACTGAGCAAAATTACAGCACCTATGACAGAGAGCTCCTTGCAATTTATTCGGCTGTTAAACATTTTAAGCATACATTGCAAGGAAGGCATTTTATAATATATACCGACCATCGTCCATTAACTTATGCTTTTTAAAAAATGTCAGAGTCCAGTTCCCCACGTCAGCTCAGACAACTTGATTTCTACTATAAAAGCAGCAGGAAGACTGAAATGAGAGATAAGGGAAAGGTAACAAGCTGAAGAAACAGCCAATAGGAAAGTAGAAGACAACAGCGAATCACAGAAGAGTATAATCAAAACAAAAGAACACAGAGTAGGAGGGGCAAAAATTGGGAGGGGGAAATACAAATAATTAAAAATGGGAACAAATGAAAAAAAAAATAAAATATAAAAAACAGACTAATATTAATTAACACAAAAATACTACCATTTAATTTATTTTTGTGTTAATTAATATTAGTCTGTTTTTTATATTTGTTTATTATTTTTTTTTCGTGTGTTCCCATTTTTAATTATTTGTATTTCCCCCTCCCAATTTTTGCCCCTCCTATTCTGTGTTCTTTTGTTTTGATTATACTCTTCTGTGGTTGGCTGTTGTCTTCTACTTTCCTATTGGCTGTTCACTTCTAACTTCCTATTGGCTGTTTCTTCAGCTTGTTTCCTTTCCCTTATCTCTCATTTCAGTCTTCCTGTTGCTTTCATAGTAGAAGAACGTCTCCTTTGCGCCTGACGAAGAAAGACTCAGATCTTTCGAAAGGCCTAGCGCATTTAATAATTTTTGATGGTGTTTTAAGAAGTTTTTTTGTTCTTATAAATATTTAGTTACTGACTACCTAAAGTACTCGGCGTTGCCCGGAATTTTAAGAATGCATTTGTTTTGAAAATCAATTTCAAAATTAAACATACAGTTAAAAAAAAAAAAAAAAAAAAGCGTACTTTTCGGTTAGCCGGGTACCAAAAAGTACCTTAAGAAGCAGTAAAGCCATCTTTATTTCAGTTCTTCATTGAGAATGACCTCTAGGGACCTAAACCTTTGTGGAAACCCCAATATACTCGCATACACACACGTATATAGATTAGATATGGAATAGATTTAAAAAATAGCGAAAACAAATGCACAGAACCTCAAAATGTTAAAATATGCCAATATTTCCAAAATTGGATTTTTTTTAAGTTTCAATACGTGTTTTCAAGCTCATGTGACGTTATATATTCACCTGCTGATGTCCATTATATTTACAATATGAATTAATATTCACTGTTTTTCTTTTTTTTTTAATTCGTCAAACTATTTATTTCATAAATAAAATCATAAAACGAAACGCAATATTTCACCTTGAATCAAACATAAAATATACAATATGAACTTTAAAAAGCTTACTGTTTTACTTAGCCCCTTGAAGGGCACCGGTACATGATGTATACCACTTAATTTTAATTCCCAAATGCCACACTGGCACCAGAATTTAGAAATTAAATTCTGCTTTGTATAATATACGCAAAGAAAAGCTTTTATTTACTTACTTACTTACATATAAATTCGTACATAAATCCCGGTGTCATTCAATCATTTTAACATTTTAGCAACAGAAGTACTTTTTGTATTCGTATAATGTTAAAATAATTGATTGACACCAGTATTTACAAGACAGTTTATTTGCAAACAAGTAAAAGTATATTTTCGCATGCTTAATAAAAGTGAAATTTTCATTGAAAAATTCGGGTGCCAATGTCGCAAGTCGGCATTAAAATTATGTGATGCCGTAGCTGCATCACCGTCCTTCAAAAAGTTAAAAGGCGACTAAAATAATAAAAGAGATGTTACAAGTTAAAAATATACATTTATTTAAAACTTCTTACTACTTTCGGACTCTATTTCCCAAGCCCATCACCAGAGAATATTATAATAACTAATTGCTGTTTATCTGTACAAGTACGTCACTTGGTTCTGAAATGAAAGCGCCGATAGTTATTAGAGTTGAAAGTAGAAGTAGCAGTCCCTTGGGTTTCTCTCCAAGGAACTGCTAATTCTACTTTCAACTCTAATAATTATTGGCTCTCTCATTTCAAAACGAAGTGACGTATTTGTATAAATAAATATAGTAATTAGTTAGTTATTAAAATATTCCTTGATGATGGCTTGAGAAATACAGCCCGAAAGTACTAAGAAGTTTTAAATGAATGTATATTTTTAACTTGTAACAACTCTTTTATTATTTTAGTTGCCTTTTAAATAAAACAGCAAGCTTTTTAAAGTTCATATTGTATATTTTGGGTCAATCCATTTCAAGTGATCCAGACTGGTTGCTCGACCATTTTTAAAAAATCTGAAAATTTTTACACAACAACACTAACATGATCGAAGTTCAAATTACTTTTATTTTATTTTTATTAATTTTTGTTTGTGCATAACGACCATCTTTTGCAGAATTTTCTCACATCCTAGGGCTTACGGAATTGTAAATAACTCATCTTTTATTTTTCCAATTCGAGTGGGGTTTAAACCAATTTGTTCAGAATAAAATAGGCTAAAAGTCTTGTAATAAAATAGTTTCCTAAAATAAATCCTGACTGGTGAAATTTCAGCATAAAATTTAAGATTTTTTTCCAAAATCTGTCAGTTTGAGAAAGTACTTGTACTCACACGCCAAGTTCCAAATCTGGGACTTGTTTTCTCTTCACTAAAAAAAATTCCAAATTTTTCAAAAATTTCAAAAATCACACTTTTAAGGCTTTGATATCTCTGGTGGGGCACGAGATAAAAATCTGAAATTCTGGCCCCTGATAGTATTTTATGGTAGTATTATGCACAAAAAAATTAAAGATGGAGATCTGACTGCAACGTGAGATATGGCGAGGACAAGATGCCAACAAATGCTATTACGAGTACCTTAGGATGAATTAGATTTATCTCTTTTATTACAATATTTACACACAAAACATTGTTTGTTGAAAACAGTGTAATAACAAATATTTAATTTACTAAGATACCATATATGTTCAACAAAGATCTGAGAAATATCTTCACACAATTTAGGAGAGGTGTTATGAGTTCGACCATTTACTGTTGTCAGTTCCATAGGGTTCCATAGTCCTTTCTCAAAATTTTGTTTGAAGGGACGAAATCTTGTCATTGTCATCTCTTGATAACTTGAATGAAGTTCTTTGCCCTACTGGCTTATATAAATGAACTTTGAAATCACTATGTTCAAGGCTCACTTCATTAATAATTCCAAGATACCACCACTTATCATACACACATGCAAAAATGTCATTTTTCTGCAGTATAAACTTTGAAAGAGCTTTGGATATCTTTACTTTCTGAAAATTACTTGAGGCTGATGCATGGTAACATCGTATAAATGTTTCATTTACAGGAACATGCTTATGGTAGGTACAAGTTTCAGGGACTGGCAAGCAGCATTAAAATTGTAGTTTTTAAACCAACAAGCAGGAATGTGTTTTGACACGGTAGATATGTCTCAACAAGTATGTCAACATTAACAGCTTTTCTCTTTCCTTATTCCTTTCCTGTTTTTGTCCCATGTCTTTTATAAAATATTCTTTTTTATGTAAAATTATTGAGGTTTCTTTTAGTTACAAAAATTACTTAAAACAAAAATTATGAAACCATACAAAATGTAGGTCTTAGGCATATTTTTTTTTCTAATTAATTGCTAAACTTTGCAAAAGGCTTTATTTTCTGTTACTATTATTTAAAGATAATAATAATTGAAAAAAAATTAATTACACTCTGAGATAAATACTTATCAGTGACTACAATAAAACATTAGTTTGACAGTATTGTTTTGCCATATTGCCCTTGCCATATCTCAGCTTGTAGTCAAATCTCCAACTTGAAATTATTTGTACATAACACTACCATAAAATTCTATCAGAAACTAAAACTTCAGATTTTTATCTTGTGCCCCACCAGAGATATGATAGCCTTAAAAGTGTAATTTTTTGTATTTTAAAAAAATTTCGGAAATTTTTTAACGAAGAAAAATCAAGTCCCAGATCTGGAACTTGGCGTGTGAGTGCAAGTACATTCGGCCTAGTTGTAAAAAAAAATTATGTCACGCTGAAAGTTTTCCTTGCTGGAAAAACTTCCTTTTGTAAACTGACAGATTTTGGGAAAAGTCTTAAAATGTATGCTGAAATTTCACCAGTAAGGATTTATTTTAGGAAACTATTCTATTACCAGATTTTTAGCCCATTTTATTCTGAACAAATTGGTTTAAACCGCACTCGAATTGGAAAAATAAAAGATGAGTTATTTACAATCCCGTAAGCCCTAGGATGTGAGAAAATGCTGCACACGATAAAACAAAGATAGCCGCCATACACAAACAAAAATTAATAAAAATAAAATAGTAGTCATTTTGAACTTCCATTATGTTAGGATTGTTGTACAAAAAATTTCAGATTTTTAAAAAATGGTCAACCAATTAGTCTGGACCACTTGAAATGGATTGACCCTTTCATATTTATTTCATTTTTCACAGGAAATCTTGCAATAGCAAAATTATTAATAATACTCACTTTTTTTAAATTGGACAAACTATTTACTTCATTTTTATTTCGCACGTGGAAATCTTGCAATCGAACGTAATATACAGGGTGGTTATAATTAAACTTCCCCTATAAACAGCATCCTACAGCGCAAACAGGTGAGTGGAATGCAATGAAATTTGGTATACAGACTATACACGAGCTGCGCTCACGGAATTTCGAAAAAAATTTTTAGTTCCAAAATGTCCACCAGAGGGCGCTTTTTCCAGAAAAACATTAAATTTAACACAATAAACTACCAAAACGGAATGCAGTAACAATATTAACAATCCAGAAGATGAATTATGAGTAATAAAATGTAAAAACGGAAAAAGCTGTCAGTTCTAAGAAAAAAATGGTCGAGATTTGCATGCCTGCAAAGAAGAGGAAGCTTTATGTAAAACAGGTTAAAGTATAAAACGTTTGCAGACGTTGTCATATTTTATGTCGATGTTTCCTGTTGTAATGATGACGGTATCTTTATTTGAACATGCGTTATTGGTGAAGCTGTTTTACGAAAACAAGGGAAATGTTTCTGCTGCAGTTTGTGAATTTCGTCGTATAAAGAATCTACGACGTGGACCAGTGGATCTTGGATCTATATACAGGATGTTTCTACTATCATGGGACATCTTTAAGGGAAAGTAAAGTACACATAAAGAAGCAATTTTGGTATAGCAATGCGGGGTCGGAAATGGAAAGTTTTGACGAAAAATAAGAAATTCGGAGGAAAGGAAAACAAACGTTTTATTGACATACCAATTACAGTAAGTGTTCAAATGTGCCACCGCCAACATCGATACCTACCTGGCAGCGTTTAGCAAGTGATTGGCCAGGGCCGGGAAAAGTGGGGGCGAAGGGGGCAGTCACGAAAATTGAGGGGGCGCCAAATTTATACTACAAACCTCTTTTTTTTTCTTCTTTTTCGTAAAAAAAGAAATTGTATCTTTACATATTGGGAATTTTTTCCCAATGAAAGTACATACATTTTTCGTTTCAAAGCTATTGCATTGTCCTTTACCCCACACTGAAATACAAATTTATGAACAAGTATTTCTTTCTTTTCAAAGCTTGTTTTGCGTCTTTCTCTTAATCTCTTTTGTTAACCTTGTCTTTTCTGAGTCTGTGCTTGTGACAAAAGCATATATTCTGAATGGGACTTCTTTCTTGGAATGTAAAAGGGTTCCAAATGTTATACTGTATATACTGTATTGTTAGGTACATTTCTTCTACACCCATTTTCCATATTCCCTTTGCGAAAGTATAAGGTGCTATTTTTTCTTATGTTATTTAGTGTTTTTGAATTTCTTAATTAAAAATAAGCCTAATGTTTCAAAAGAAACCCGAAATATGTTTTCAGTAAAATTTGTTTCTGTTTCTGCACTTTTCAGTTTTGTGACACCTGTCACAAAGAAAAGTTTGGAAAGGGGGGGGCGCCAAATTGAAACTTTGCCCAGGGCGCAGTTTTTTCTTCGCACGCTGCTGTGATTGGCGTACCCTTTCGAAGGTTCTAGATGTTTCATCTATGAAACACCAGTTGACTCTATGAGGACCAGGGCTTAATTTCTAACAAAAAAAAGTACCAAATCCCTAATATTCTGCAGTACTAAAACCGTAGCGTGTTCCCCTCCCCCTCCAATCCGCATACTTATATTTCTTACATTATTTTCACAATTTAAAGTATCTTTTTTTTTCTTTAATAAAATAAAAATATATATAACTATATCTACCTGCATATACTTAACTGTCAGTTGTTCCGCTTTTTAGTTTATTACTCCTTTCGAGAAGCAATCTTTGCCTAATTTTATTGTTAATTTATCGCAGAACTCTGCAATTAAATAAGGTAAGGATTATGATTCGGAAGTAGTGTTAACAAAAAAAAAAAAAAGAAATTGTTCGTAGCTATGCATATATGTATATACATAATTAATGAACAACTAGCAAAAATATTTATAAGAAAAATTTTCAAAAACTTTTACACGCCGATTCCTCTTCATTTCCTGTGTGTGAGACACACTACGTCACATATAACTGTTTTGATAGAATGCAAGAACTTGGAGATGTTAGAGAAAGGAAAGGGTAATTTAGGCTTCGGTTTTTCGGAATCGCTATTGTACTAGTCTCCGGAGCCCTGTATTTATGAGCTCCGGTGAATTCCGACCAATATTTAAATATTTACTAAAATCAGAGAAGTGCCAGAACCAGAACTGAGCTCCGTGTGGTTCCGGCGGAAATTAAGCCCTGAACCTCATTGCAATACTTTCAATCGTTGCTGTAAATGTTCGTAAAACGCTTGGAATCTGTGAAAAGGTACGCCAATCACTTGCTAGGCTCTGCCAGTGGAGCATTTGAATACTTACTGTGATTGTTATCTCAATAAAACACTCATTTTCATTTCCTCCGCATTCTTGTTTTTCACCATAACTTTTCATTACCGAACCCACATTACTGTACCAATACTGCTTCTCTATGTATACTTTACTTTTCCTTACAGTTTTTCCCATGATCGTAGAAACACCCTGTATAGATATAACCGGGAGTGTTATAAATTTAACCTACTTTCAACAAATTCTGTTACACATTCTGTTTATCGTAAACTAGTTTTGAAAATCAATTACTGAATTTGTAGTTATCAAATTTTTATAATGTCATCACTTTCAAAATATTAAATAACATGAGAATAACATTTTACGATCTTTCCAGAAATGAATTAGATAAAATATTCTAAGTTTAGTATCATTAATACACTTTCCTCTTACATTTTGTAACATTTTATTATTTACTCTGCATATCTGAATACATAACAAGCTTTGTTTGAATTAAATATTCTTCGAATTGAAATATATTTCGAGAGCTTGCATATATTTTTGAAGAGTTGTTTGCACATAAAAGATGTTACCACGTTTGTCAAGTAACGAAACCTGTTTATTAACATATATTTAACGGAGATGTGAAATTAAAATTCATCTTTAAGATATTTTACGAGTATTATAATTTAAAGTATAGTAAACGCATAGTAAATAGTGTTACAACATTACAGTCCTTATTGTATATTGCAAAAGTAATAAATGCGCTGTATTAATGTTTTTAGGCAATTATAAAGATAACAAATACAAACGTAGTGATAAAACTGAAATATTTCAGTGAATTCATCACGTTATTTTATGCTTATTTTTTCTCGTATTAAATAATTAATCTGACATTTAAAGTAAATCTTTTAGAAATCACATGAATAAGCTAGAAGTTTAAGTAAAAGGTGAAATGGTATGAAGCTAAAACTGAACTGTGTAAGTTTCACATATGTGCCCGTCGTGTTCTGACGCAAATCAAAGTACTGTTTAAGGGTTGAGAAACACGATTTCATCCGAACTCGACCCAAGTTGCAGGTCGGACTGAATCTACATATATATATATAAGGATAAAGTCTAACCCCTTTATAAAAACTTAAATTTTAAATTCAAAATTTTAAAATTTAAAGCCCCAACTAATATATATATACAATGGAATCTGTCTAAGGCGGAATCGCTTGGGACTGAAATAAAATTCCGCCTTAGACAGATTTCCGGCTTAGACAGAAAAACTTTATAGACATCCCGTTCACAGAGTATTAAACAATTCTTTGGCTAAAGATTAAATTTAACGTATCTTTTATTTTTTTTTTTTAATTAAATAAACATGAAATCTTTTTACATATTTTTATATACTTATAGTAATATTAATTTACACTACAAATTGATAGTACACAAACACACTGATATAAATCAAAATTACAAATTTTAGTGAAAAAAAACAGTTATATTTACCTTAATAAATGCTTTAAAATTCCATTATCTTGAGTTTATTTAGAAAAAAAATCGAATATTGTTGTTTGTTTATTTTTTTTCTTAACCGCTTCTTTTTCGGTAGCACATTGTATTTCAGTTAACATTGGTATCATTTCATAATTATTTCGCGCTATGTAAAAATTTTGTAAAAGCTTTAGATTCTTAAGAGCATCTTGATATGACTTAATGCTAGTCACTCCGTCTTCTACTTCATATTCATCAGTGCTACTCCCACTATTGTCCTCTAGGTTTTGTGCTATGAGAAAATCCACTGACTCATTATAATCGCTTGTAGTAAGTTTATCATCGGCATGTATGTATTCAGTAACATTTGTATGTCCTTGTCCATCTGGAATGAAACTGCAAATGTTATTCATCAGGTCTTGAAGCTCTTCCTTTTCAACATCATCTTTACCACTATCTGAAATTTCTTCGGTGTCGAAACTGAACCCCGATTTCTGAAAGCACTTAATTATTGTATCAGGTGTGATTTCTTTAGAGGCTCTGTCAATCCACTTAACTGCATCCAAAACTTTTACGGTCTTAGCTAGTTCGGATGCAGACTTTGCTGCTTCCATTGCAGCTAAAATTGATCGAAGGAGATATTTTTTGTAGACAGTTTTTAGAGTTTTGATTATCCCTTGATCCAAAGGTTGAGTTCTAGATGTGGTATTCGCTGTCAGGAACTGTAGCTTCACATTTGTTAAGTCTATCTCGGGATGGCAAGGTGCATTATCTAAAAATAATAACACATGGCGGTTATCTCTTTGCATTTTTCTGTTAAACAATTTCAGCCATTCTTCCATGATTACTGCTGTCATCCACGCTTTCCTTTGAGATTTCCAGGTAACCGGTAAACTTGACACATCAATGTTTTTGAAACATCTTGGTTTCCGTGATTTTCCGATTACTAATAGCTTTTCCATTTCTCCTTTCATATTGCAGCAAAGAAGCAAAGTCAGGCGCTCCTTTGAACGCTTTCCCCCAAAACATGCTTTTCCTTTTTCAGTCAGAGTTTTCATAGGCAATTCCCGAAAAAACAGTCCTGTTTCATCGCAATTAAAAATACCCCTTTGAGCATAACCATCTACTAATATAGAAATTCTGTTCATCCATTTTTCAACATCAGAATCCGGAATATCTTTTGATTCGCCACACATTTGTTTCAGTGACAGATTATGTCGAGCTCTGAAGTTCATCAACCAGCCATTTGATGCTTTAAAATCTTTTTTTCCTAATTTCCTCAGCAATTTCTTTTGCTTTTTCCCGAACTAAAATTCCTGATATGGGCAGATTTTTTGCTCTGGCATTGGTAAACCATTCGCATGTTAGTTTATCGACGTCTTCGTTTTCAACTTGCCTTTTACGTTTCCGAGTGCAGTCTCCCCTTTCTTCAAATTATTTACGAAGTTCATCCTTCTTTTTGATAGCATCATAGATTTCAGTTTTTTTTTTACATTTGAATTTCTCACATAAGCTTTTAACTGGGACATTTTGTTCTTTGAGTTTAATAATTTCAATTTTGTCTTTTAAGGATAAAGTATTCGACGTTTTTGATTTATTATCCATTTTGGAATAATGACTTAAATTATACAACAAATATCCTCTTTATAATCTATAAGTGTATACGACAACGATATCGTCTTGCATCTAGCACTTACTGGGTTAAACACAAACTAAAGTTACTTACTCAACTAAAGTTTCACAGTCTGCATTTTCTTCACCTATTGAAAAAAGCTTGTAGATATTTCGGGAAGTTGTGGCAATATTCTTTTTGTCTAAAATTCGACGAAGAAATCCGCCCTTCTATTAAATGACAAAGATTAGCAGTTGACCAGGGGACAATCTTTTTCCGGAGAGGGTGAAAGGGTGTTGAAATCCCCCCATAAGATATCAGTGTGGTAGCCCGCTCTTTTTAAACAGATCCTCTTACTTTACCGTAACCGAAGAATGAACGTGTCAGAAGTCCCGTGACCCATTGTCCAACATTTCACAGTTATATACAATAATAGAATCATCCTAATTCCCCAAAAAACTGTCATCAATCAACGAGGCACCCTTCTGACGACCTCTGAGAATGAGACTGGACAATACATGTCATTATGAAAAAATAAGGTTTCTTTCCATTTATATTTCGCAGCGGAATTTTCTTCCGCCTTAAACAGTAAATATGATAACTCCGGCACCAAAATGAATGCCGGTTCCGCGTTACACAGATTGTTTCCGCCTTATACAGATTTCTCGGAAATCTCTATGTTTAAAAATGTGGGACTCTGAAATGTTTCCGCCTTAGACAGATTCCGTCTTAGACAGATTTCACTGTATATATATATTTTTTCTTTACTTTAATTCTAATTCTTAAAGCTTGTTGTCCCTGGTAACTTTCTTTTCCAGAAATACATCTTATTACTTTCATTTATAAAAAATCGCATGATTTTTCTTTCTCGTTTAGGCTTGTATTAAGGATCTGGGTCTTATTAGAATACATACATATTACTAAAATCGTAAATGCGAAATTTCTTAATAAAAAATTTATGACTGCACATTTTCATGGAAAAAGACATTACTAAAATTTAAAATAAATTTCGTAAACTATATATTTAATACATCGGAAATAAATTAAGCGTCTGTTTCATTTCCATTAAATGCATATTATATGCATAATAGTACATTTTTTTACTTCAGTAACAAATAATGATATCTTATTTTTTTTCAAATCTTTTTGTTTAAAAATATATTAAAATTGCACTAATATATATAAAAAAAATCTTTGAACTAATTTTCATTCCATTTTCAATTTTACTTTCTATCATTCAGAATGCACATTTATCCGAAAAACTCTTATAATCCCTTATTACTTAGATTGACATTCAAAGAGTGTGCAATATAAATATAATTTTCGTTTAAATTATGAAATATTAAAATGATATGTATTTAAAAAAATTAAATTCTCTACACCCCCCCCCCACACACACACACACATACTACTACCACCCTTTTATCATCTCAAAAATGTACTTTTTTCCCCCGAGACTGGCGTTAATTTATTTTCCTAACTACGGGATATAGTACAGACGTGTGAAAATTATTAGAATAATTGTGAAATTTACATTAAAATCTTGTTATATTAAAAAAAATAATACGTTTAAAAAATATTGATACACTTGATATTTAGTGTGCATCCTCTTGTTTTTTATTAAAGGTTCGATACGTCTTGGCATACTTTGTATGAGTTTTTGGCAATTAATTTGTATTTCGTTGTCATGGTGCCAAATTTGTATGAGTTTTTCTATCAGAACATTCTTGGTTGTGATGTTGCATTTCTTTAATTTAATTAAAGAAAACACTTTCATTGCCTGGAAACAGTCCAGATATGAACCCCATAGAGAACCTTTGGGCTATTGTAAAGAAAAAATTAAAGAAATGCAACATCACAAACAAGATTGGTCAGATAGAAAGACTCATCCAAATTTGTCATCATGACAACGAAATACAAATTAATTGCCAAAAACTCGTACAAAGTATGCCAAGACAAGTATGCCATAATTTCTTTAATAAAAAACAAGAGGATGCACACTAAATATTTAATGTATCAATATTTTTTAAATATTTCTTTAATATAACAAGTTTTTAAGGTAAATTTCACAATTAGTATAATAATTTTCACACGTCTGTATATCTTCTCTAAATCGATAAAAATTACTTTTTTTAATAACTGCAATTTTTAATTTAAAGGGTAAATCATTCAGCTGGCACATTCTTTCCAGATCGTTTTCAGACGATTTCATCATAAAATAAATAATTTATTAAAAATAATAAAAAAGAAAAATGCCCAGCTAAACTGATGGCATTGAGCTCACAGGCTATTCACACTAATTGTATATCATACTCTTATTTTAAAGAATAATGCCCCTCAAAAAAATAAGTGAAGGGGAATTAGCCCCCGTTTCACCCTTTATACTTAACCAGTGAACCTCCAAATCTAATCAGGGAAGCTCCTTTTCATAATAAACCGGTATACCAAATTTGGAGCAAATCGAATAATCCTGCAAAAAAAAACCCATTTATCTAAATTAAGGGGGTGGACTACCCCCCCCCCTTTATCCTTAACCAATGAATCCCCAAAACGAATCAGGGAAGCTCCTTAACATAATAAACAGGTATACCAAATTTGGAGCAAAGCAAATAATTCTGCATGAAAAAACCATTTATATAAATTAAGGGGGGGGGGACTAGCCACCCTTCCCCCTTTATCCTTAACCAATGAACCCACAAAACTAATCAGGGAAGTTCCTTAACATAATAAACCGGTATACCAACTTCGGAGCAAATCGAATCATTCTGCATGAAAAACCCATTTATCTAATTTAAGAGGTGCGGGCTAACCTCCCTTTTCCCCTTTTATCCTTAACCAATGAACACCCAAAACTAATCAGGGAAGAAAATAAGTTAAAACTGGTGTGAATGACTAAGAACAAACAATCTTCTTGAAACACCATCAAAAATTTGTAAATGCGCTAGGACTTTCGAAAGATCTGAGTCTTTCTTTGTCAGGCGCAAAAAAGACGTCCTTCTACTATGAAAGCAGAGGCAAGACTGAAATAGTAGAAGGACGTCTTTTTTGCGCCTGACGAAGAAAGACTCAGATCTTTCGAAAGTCCTAGCGCATTTACAAATTTTTGATGGTGTTTCAAGAAGATTGTTTGTTCTTAGTCATTCACACCAGTTTTAACTTATTTTCTTTGATTGTGCTTCTTCTGGCATTTCAACATTTTATACTTTTCCACCCGTTCCCTTTTGTATGTAAGTACTTTTTTTTTTTTTTGCATTGTTTTAGCTATTTATTTATCTTATTGATTAATTTATTTGCTTATTTATTTTTATGTCTTTTCATAGTTTAATATTCTATATCTGTATGTTGTTTATTCTTTATTTATCTTATTGATTAATTTATTATGTCTTATTTATAGTTTAGTATTCTATATATATTTTTTTTTTCATTGATTAATTTATTTGCTAATTTATTTTTTATGTCTTATTTATAGTTTAGTATTCTACATTTGTACTTTGTTTATTTTTGGATTGCTATTATGTTTACTGCTCAATTTAACAGATTTACTAAACTCAGACGTAAGCGTGTGAAATTTCTTAACCACTTAAATTTTCTTCAAAATTGCAAGAAAACTAATGTTATTCCCAATTTTATTCAACTTAAATGTTCTGTTAATAGCTCTGTTAGAGTTTCAAAAGCTATGGTTCGTTCACATTTTATTATTTTAAGAGCCTGTATTCAAGATGTTCGGCATACTCTCTCCAAAATTGAAGAAGAGCTTTATGACCTTCATTTGTTCCTCAGTAAAAATCTTGACAATTTCTGTGATATTGAAAATAAAGGTTGGTCTTCTCTACTTACTTTCAAAACTGCTCATCAAAATAAGCTTGATAAAAAGTTTTCTTCGTTGTGCAATAAGCAGAATAAGTCTCAATTTTCATATAAGAACCTATCAAATGAGAACTGCATCGTTAATCTCTCCTCTCACATGTTAACTCCTGAGCAAAAAAGCATTTTAGATCTTGGTTTAAATTTTTCTCAGTCTTGTAAACCTTCTCTCACTAAATTGATTGCTCCTATTGAGTCTTCCTTTAAACATAGTAAAGTCACTCCTTTTCAAAAAGAAACTCTTCGTCACATCCTTGCTGATACTATTTCTTCTAATAATTCAAAATTTAAACCTAATCTTTCTCGTTCTCAAAATATCGCTCTGAATGAGCTTAAGTCCAATGATAATCTTATTATTACTAAAGCTGATAAAGGGGGTCAAATTGTTCTTATGGATAAAAAAGATTATTCTGATAAAGTCTATGCTCTCTTATCTGAAGGTCCTTATGTTGAAGTTAAAAAAGATCCTACTAATTCGTATCTTTCCACTCTCAAAAAAGCTGTTAAGAATTCTGTTATTTTAAATGACAATACTAAATATAGTGTTATTCCTTCTTCAGCCATTTGTGCTCGTTTTATGCTTTGCCTAAAGTTCATAAAACCAATGTCCCTTTAAGACCTATCGTCTCTAATATTGGTACTGTTACTTATCCTCTTGCCAAATTTTTAACATCCATTTTTTCTCCGTTATGCATTTCTAATACTCATACGATAAAAAATTCTTATGATTTTGTTAGTAAATTAAAAAATATTAACCCATCCAATTGTTCTATGCTTTCTCTTGATGTCAAATCTTTATTTACGAATGTTCCAATTGAAGGTGCTCTTTCTTGCTTGGAAAAAAGGTTACGTGAATTTCATTACTCTGATATTGAAGTCCAAGATTTTGTTAATTTAACCAAAATTTGCATCACTCAAACTACTTTTGAATTTGATAATAAATTTTTCAAACAATCAGATGGCTTAAGTATGGGTAATCCTTTATCTCCAATTCTTTGTGATATTTATATGCATTATTTTGAGGAAAAATTATTAAATCTGGTTAATTTTAAATGTTGGATGCGTTATGTCGACGATACTTTTGTTTTAGTTGATAATCCTTTTGATATATCTACCATTCTTCATACTGTCAATTCTATCGACCCACATATTCAGTTTACTTTTGAATTAGAAAATTGTAATAAACTTCCTTTCCTTGATGTTTTAGTTACCAAATGCGATTCTTCTTTCAAAACTTGTGTTTATAGAAAACCTTTTTCTGTTTCTAACCCACCTCATGCTCTCTCAAATCATCCTGTCAACCAAAAAATCGGTGTTTTTTACACGTTTGTAAATCGTGCTCTCAAAATTTGTTCTGATTCTGTATCCCTTAAGGAAGAGCTTAATTACTTAAAAACCGTTGCTGTCAAAAGAGGTTTTAATCCTTCTGTTATCAATAATGCTGTGAAGAAATTCAATAGACCATCTAATAGTTCTACTCTTTCCAAATCTGTCAAAAGCAAACCTGATAATTTGGTTGTCCTCCCCTTTTATCCTCCTTTATGTTTCAAGTTAGGTAAAGTTTTACGGCGTTTCAATTTTAACATTAACTTTAAACCTGTGAATAAATTCAAATTCCCCTCCACTAAATCTCCTGTTCCTGATCTTCGTAAATGGGGAATTTATAAAGTTCCTTGTAATGGTTGTGATTTATCTTATATTGGTCAAACTAAAAGGAATCTCGAAATCCGCTTAAAAGAACACTCGCGTTATGTAATCAATCAAGAATTTTCTAAATCTTCTATTGCCAAGCACTCTTGGGATTCCGGCCATAGTTTTAATTTTCAAAATGCTAAAATTATCTCTAATGCCAATAGTATCTCTGAATTGGACTTTCTTGAAAATTTAGCTATTTATCTTAATCGTGATTTTATTGTTAATGATAAATCTGATTCCACAATGCTTTCTGCAGCTTGGAAAAACCTTTTCAGTACTACCATTTAATTTATTTTTGTATTATTATTAGTCTTTTTTTTTTTTTAAATATATATATTATTCATTTATTTATTCATTTTTAATTTCATGTGTTCCCATATTGGATTATATGTATTTTTCCCCCTCCCATTTTTTGCCCCTCCTACTTTGTGTTCTTTTGTTTTGATTATTCTCTTCTGTGATAGGCTGTTGTCTTTTACTTTCCTATTGGCTGTTGATTTCTAAATTCCTATTGGCTGTTTCTTCAGCTTGTTTCCTTTCCCTTGTCTCTCTTTTCAGTCTTGCCTCTGCTTTCATAGTAGAAGGACGTCTTTTTTGCGCCTGACGAAGAAAGACTCAGATCTTTCGAAAGGCCAAGCGCATTTACAAATTTTTAATGGTGTTTCAAGAAGATTGTTTGTTCTTAATCAGGGAAGTTCCTTAACCTAATAAACCGGTATACCAAATTCGGAGCAAATCGAATCATTCTGCATGAAAAACCCATTTATCTGAATTAAGGGGTGGACTAGCCCCTCTTTTCCCCCTTTATTCTTAACCAATGAACCCCCAAAACTAATCAGGGAAATTCCTTAACCTAATTAATCGGTATACCAAATTCGGAGCAAATCGAATCATTCTGCATGAAAAACCCAATTATCTGAATTAAGGGGGTGGACTAACCCCCCTTTTCCCCCTTTATCCTTAACCAATGAACCTCCAAAACTATTCAGGGAAGTTCCTTAACATAATAAACCGGTATACCAAATTCGGAGAAAATCGAATCATTCTGCATGAAAAACACATTTATCTGAATTAAGGTGTTGGACTAACCCCGTTTTTCCCCCTTTATCCTTAACCAATGAACTCCCAAAACTAATCAGGGAAGCGCCTTATCACAATGAACCTAGGAAAAAATTTTGAAGCAAATCGGATGTTTCTATCAAGAGTTGTCGCGTTACGTACATACATACGTACGTACGTACATACAAACATACATACATACATACAGAGTGGGCGGGCACATTAGCTCTCAGGCTTTGATAGCCTGTGAGCTAAAAATATATTATTCATAGATTTTTTACGCACTTCTCAGTTTTATCAAACCGTTATACCGTATTCTTTTAAAAATATTAATAACACGAAAAATGTTACATAGTGTCAAAATGATAATGTTTTTAAAATACTATGAACACATGGATAAGAACGTTAAGGAAATATACCGAGTGTCCTAAAATGGACAGATTGATTTTAAAATTCAGTAACTTGCAAGAAGTGATAGCTGTTTAAGATATCTCACAGGAGGTTTGTGTAAGTGTGGAGTTTTTCTACTTTGATTCTCGATTTTAGTTCCAAATAGAAACGACAAATGGCGCTGCAAGCAATAGACGCTAAATTGAAGCCTGTTGTTTGTTTTTGTTTCTTCCTCTCTCTTCCAAGAGAATCCATGCGAAGAAAGGAGGTTAATATATGGAGCGGGGTCTCTGAGAAGAAGACAGCTTTGGTGACGGAGACCCTTTCCATATATTTAACCTACTTCTTTCGCATCAATGCTGGGAGAAGAGAGAGGCAAAAAAATTGGGCTCAATTTAGCGCCTATTGTTTTCAGCGCCATCTATCGCTGTTATTTGGAACTAAAACCTGAAGTCACAGTAGAATTCCTGTAATAATTTTTAAATTGCTGTCAACTCTTGCAAACTATTGAATTTTAAAATCCGTCAGTCCATTTTAAGACACCCGATATACTTCCTTAACGTTCTGATTCATGTTTCATAGCATTTTAAAAACATTAACATTTTGATACTATATAACATTTTTCGTGGTATCAATCTTTTTTAAAAGAATACAGACTAACGGTTTGATAAAACTGAGAAGTGCATAAAATATCTATGAATAATATCTTTTTAATAAATTGCTTTTTTGTTTTCATTTTTATGATGAAATCTTCTGAAAACGATCTGGAAAGAATGTGCCAGGTGAATAATTTTCCCTTTAAATTAAAAATTTCAGTTTAAAAAAAAATATATTTTTTATGGATTTAGAGAAGATATACACGTAGTTACGAAAATAAATTAACGCCAATGTCGGGGGGAAAAAAGTACATTTTTGGAATTTTAAAAAAAAGTGGATGGTAGGGAATTTCATTTTTTTTTAAATACATCTCATTTTAATACTCTTTCAAAATTTAAAAGAAAAGTATATTTAAATTGCACACTCTTTGAAAGTCGATCTAAGTAATAAGGGATTATAAGAGTTTTATCGGATTAATGTATGTTTTGAATGATAGAAAGTAAAATTGCAAATGAAATGAAAATTAGTTCGAAGAAAATTCTTTTTTTTTTCTTTTTTTTTTTTTTAGTTTATATTAATGCAATGTCAATATCTTTTAAAACAAAATAAGCGTGCATTTGAAAAAGACTGAGATATCATTATTTGTCATTGAAGTAAAAAATGTATTATGCATATAATACGCATTTAATGAAAATACAGCAGACGTTTAATTTATTCTCGATGCATTAAATATATAATTTAGAAAAATTATTTTATATTACAGTAACGTCTTGTTCCATGAAAATGTGTAGTCATAATTTTTTTTTAAGAAATAAAAAATTTAAAATTCAAGTAATATGTATGTATTCTAATAAGACCCAGATCCTTAATACGAGCCTAAACGAGAAAGAAAAAGCATGCTTCAAGCATAGATTATGAAACACTTTCCAACACTGCAAGCAATAGGCGATAAATCGAGGCTCAATTTTTTTCCCCTCTCTCTTCTCCCAGCATTGATGCGAACGAATGATGTTAAATATATGGAATAGATCTCCGTCACCAATGCAGTCTTGTTCCTTGAGACCCACTGCATATATTAACCTCCTCCCTTCGCATCAATGCTCGGAGAAGAACGAGGCCAAAAAAGCAGGAAGCCTCGATTTAGCACCTATTGCTTGCAGCGCCATATATCGTTACTATTTGGAATTAAAACCGGGAATCGCAGTTAAAAAAATCTTTTGGTATCTTGCACAACCCTCCTGCAAAAAAAAAATTTAATAGCTATCACCATTTTCAAGTTATTCATTTTTAAAATCAGTCAGTCCATTTTAGGACACCGGTATATAGATTTATAAATATTTTGTTTTCTTTCAGCAAGTATATTCACGATTCTTAACACAAACATTGATTTTTTTAAGGGCGTTTTTTTTTTCATGGTTCTTATAAGAAGTTTAAACAAAAGCAAGAAAATTTCCTTTTTAAGGTTTCGTTCATCTGACGAAACCCTATTCGTCTCACTCCTCTGTCTGCCCGTAGCAGAGTTGGTTCAGTGAAGCTGTATAAGTTAGAGGCTTGAAATTTTGTATACTTATAGCTGAATACCTTCGATCACAGAAGAAATAACATTTTGAAAAAATCTTATTATCTTAATTTAATATACATTTTATGGCATCCGATCATTTCTGCGATTTAGATTTTAAAACAGAACTTTAATTTCAGTATTTTTTGCGTAGGCTAGATGGCTACGTGGTAACTGATTTAATTGTTATCCAAAAGGTACCTGTTCGTCAGAGTTTGAAATTTTTTCACAGAATACATTTTAGTATCTAATATATTCAATTTTACAGAAATTTTGATTTTTTTTATTTCATTTTAAAGCCAAAAGTTGTGGAAAAATATTTTAACAATTATTTTTTAAGTAAAAAATTATTTGTTTGAGAAATTTTGAAACTTTAAATTTTTTTTAAACTTCCGCTAATTTTTTTAAATTTTGTTTAAACAATTTGTTTTGTTTTGAGAAAATTCGAAATTTTAAATTTTGCTCGAACATCCACTAAATTCTTGTGAAATTTCAGTATTTTAAATATCGTTTAAACATTTTTTTTTTTTTTGGAAATTTTAAATTTTACTTAATCCTCCGTTATATTTGTGAATTTTCGGAATTTTGAATTTTATTTAATTGTCTTCAGTTGGTTTCGACAGTATGTAGAGACTATTATTGCGGCTGGCGGTGCTTTGAGTGAATGATACCTTCAGCTGTATATGTTATCACCTGTACTCTTCTGTACAGGTGACCACATACACAACTGAAGGTATCATTCACTCAAAGCACCATCAGCCGCAATAATAGTCTCTACACACTGTCGAAACCAAGTGCAGGCAATAATCAGATGTGTATTTGGAATGTTTGCCATTGAATACAAACGGCTGCCATGACATCCGTAACAATGTTGTGCAGATTCCTATTGAAATCCCTCTTAATCACGCCACATACGTAATAGCCCATCGTGTTAATATTTGAGAAGCTAGGGGGCAACTAGTTGTGTAGGACATGGTCATGAAAGTTTTCGGCCATCCGTTATTGGGTGGTATGGGCTGTACGGGATAGTGCAGAGTCTTGTTTAAAAACGTAGGGACTTCCACGTGTCACAGAAGTTTTTATACCTCCATATAAATAACGGTGTTGAGTCTGGCACCTTGAAAAGTTAAATTTAGAGGAAACAGGTTGTCTTCGTTGCTCATGACCTTCCCACAATCATCAGTGAATCTGGAAATTTTCTTTGCATGACGATCAGAATCTCTTTGGGGATTTTACTCAGCCTCCGATCTTTTTTTGCGGTTCACCTGGACATTTTTTTTCTCATCTGAGGAAAACAAAAGCCTTCCTTGATAATCTTCCTGCTTCAGCTTGTTAATGAGACCTTTGGATGTAGTCAGGTGGTTATGTCTGGCTCTCTAGGACAAGAAC
Source organism: Maratus speciosus (assembly GCA_963932465.1). NCBI lineage: Eukaryota > Metazoa > Arthropoda > Arachnida > Araneae > Salticidae > Maratus > Maratus speciosus. Next base: position 405,603,413 of record OZ010793.1, on the reverse strand, counting down.
TGTCCTTTCATCATCACGTACAACCTCTACCGAAGGTCTTCACGAATCGCACGTCGGTTGGTGGCCTCATCCATAGATTAACATACAAGATCGGACACTCCCATAGAGCGTAATGATAATGCGATTACGATCGTAGCGTCTTTAGTGACAATGGGGAAGAAACTCCCCATCCTTGTAATATTTTCTTATTGTGTATCTACCTTATTGTGATCTTTCTTTTTTTAATGTTGCATGTTTACGTTTTAAATAGAATCTTACACCGATACATGGGCATAGATTTTATATATCTAATTTATTTTATATGTCATATTTTATATATCTAATATCCATTCTATGTTCATGAACGGATATATGGTTTTTTTCCATGATGAGGGAACGATTTAAGTGCAACGAAAAACAAGGTAAGAATTTCGTCTTGAATGCTATGTATCAAAAGCAATGGTGTAATATAAAAATATACGAAATATTGCACTCTACAAGTCCCAGAAAATTTCTTAATTATTCCCCTTTGGTTGGAAAATTTTTACAGCCTATAACGGCTTTCCCGTTATATATTCATTATTCCTCCTCTCCCCTCAAAAATCAACTTTTAACCTTACTGGTTTATTATAAATTGTCATTATTCTTCCCCCCCCCCCTTCAAATAAAATATTTAGTTTAAATTTGATATTTTATACTTAATTTCATATGGCTTTATTCCTTCTCTTCCCCCCCCCCCTCTCACTACTGTAAGTTTCACTTTTACTTTTTAAAGTTCTTTTAAATGCAGACATCATTTATCTCGGTTCCTTTTTCTGTCTTTCAAATTCACACGGATAGGAAAAGATCGTAACCGCAGCAATTTTCCGTTCAAATAAAATAAAAGAATAAAATACAAGTGAATGTCCTTTTCGCTTCGCAGCCGACGATATGTAATGCATATTTCCTCAGCCTCTGGGCTTGCATTAGTATTCAATTCTCACCCTTGTACTTTGTCGGATACAAACCATATGCCCCTTGCTGACTAATTTTCAGCTGTCGTTATATCTGTAACGTGCATATAAAATCACGTGTTCCTATTTCTTTAAGTCTCCCTGCTTACCGCTGGAATGTTATTTATACCCTAAAGAGCCCGACATGGCATAGTTTTTAAATCAATGTAAAACTTCTTGATTGTTTTGTCTACCCAATTTGTTTTTCGCCAAACATCTTACATGTGGTTAAATAATGTTCGCCAATCTGTAAGTATTTGTAACAAAATCTCACTCACTCTTGCTCCTGACCTCGAGTCATGTAAACCAAAATCAAGCCCCGCTGTGTGGCGTCTGTCAATTCGGCAGTTATTGAAACTCTCCCCGTTCCTCTATACTGTTCACGGCTCTCCATTAAAACGTGTTTCATAATAAAGATGTAAGTCCTCTGAACTTTTGTGTTGGAGTTTTTTTTCTTACTCATATTGTGAACCTGGGCATACGAATACACCGTCACATAGCCAATGTTTTATTAATTTATGAAGTTTAACGTATTAAAGAATCGTTACAATAATCTTTTAAAATTTATGTATTTTCACTTTCTTACAGATAAAATAAAAATATTGTTTTTAATGTGAATAACGTACAATCAATTCAATAATATTTATAATATTAACATATAAGAAATAATAGTAATAAAATTACAGATAGGGAACTATTCCTTTCGACAAATTTTTAGAATTGCATAAATCTAAAAGTTAAAAATAAATAGAAGTACTGACATTACACTCAATAAAATTTTATTCGATATGAATAAACTGACACGATATCTGAATTTGATTTTTTATAATTTAATCTCATAAACTTACATATTTGCATTCTTAACAAAATTTTCTCGGTTTTTTTTTTTATATTGTAAGTTAAAGGTACACGATACAAGTGCGATAACTAAAAAAGCAGCTAAATAAATAAAGCATAAATACATCGTCTGCCTCTCTCGCTGTCTCTGCTTCGTTTTAAAAAAGAATAGATATTCAAAGCATAGAGCGTAAACATATTTCTTCAACATGGGTAAATTTCGGAGTTTTGTTAATTATTCCCCCTTGTCGGTAGTGACGTTAGTACTGTTGCCATTACAGATTTTGCCTTAAATGTTTCATCTTATATGTTAATCTATGGCCTCATCAACCTGCAGCTCCATAGTGAGTGCCCTCATCGACTTCCTACGATTTTCATTGACATGAATGACGAATTACGGTGTCTTGATAATGACATATCGTCGACAATGCTGTTTCATGTATGAAACTCTTGCCACATCAGAACTGGCAGCCTTCAGTTCACTCCTTACTTTAAAGTCGAATGACCCGGCGAGTTTCAAGAAAGCAGCAGTCTCTAAATCAGAGTGTTCTTCAGCCAACGAGAAAATGACAGCATGCCTCTTCATTTCCTCAGTTAGTCTAGGTTCTATCCTTTTTACATGTAACAGAAAGGATTTGCAACAATGAGGTACAGAGTGGTATTTCACCTATAATGTGTGTTCTCAAATAGCTGCCGCATTCTGTATTATATTTTCATAGATTGAGATTTTTTTTTTTAGCCCCTCGTATGCTATTTCTTTCTCCCAGCTTATTTTGTATCGTCTCCAAAAAATAACGTTTCACTGTATAAGCCAGCCGTAAAACAAAGCAGGTGTATTATTCTACTATTAAATTGGCTACAATTTTTAAAACTTCTAAGTATCGTACATTTTCAATTTTTATACCGTCGTATTGAGGGGAAAAAGTGCTTTTAAATGTATTTTGTTTGAAAACTGCATCTCCATTTATTTTAGAGATATTAATTTCTTTTTTGTAGTTTTTAGCGACATTTGCTTAATTTTGGCAACTCAGGTACTCCATTTCTGTAAAAAGTAAAGGGAAAATAGCAATTATACCTTTTTTGCCATTTTCCTATAAAAACTGAAAAAAAAAGTGTAATTAAAATACGTGCTATTTTGAAAAACTATAAATGAATGATTTCTGATAAAACAGGGAGCTATTATAAACTAAATTTAATTTTAAGTATCTATATTAATATTACAAACAAATGAAGGCATATAAATTTTTAGATAGCCGATTTTTTTGTTTTGTCGAGTTTCTTGAATGACGAAATCTCTTTTTTTGGATTTGTGTATTATTCAGCGATAGTGACGTCCTATGCGTACTTTACTGTAGATGTTGTTTAAGACTGGATCGCAAATGAGGACTTCTTCGGCGGATGCGGATGACGTCATTATATGTAAAATAAAATCGCCTATTATAAGTCTTAAAACTGAACTACAGTAGAGTTCCGATTATCCGAGTCTCGCTTAACCGAGTTTGCGCTTTAACGGAGTTATTTTCTTCCGATGGACTGATGGCTTCCATTATTATGAAACAGCCATTATAAATGAAGTGTTAGGTGAAGATGAAAGAGCAAAAAGTTAGAACTCTGATTTTCTGGCCAGAATGGGGGAGAAAAATGGCCATTTTTTTCCCATTCTGACCAGAAAATCAGAGTAAAAAAAATTATGGCCTGTTTTTTTTTTCCCATTCTGACCAGAAAATCAGAGTTCAAACTTTTTACGACTGCTCTTTCATTTTCACCTAACACTTCATTTATAATGGCTGTTTCATAATAATGGAGTCATCAGTTCGTCAGAAGAAAATGATCCATTCCAAAGGTATAAATTCGATTGAAAAAATTTATTTAATATTATTTTTTTATCGGGGGCGACACTAAATTCTGAAAATCAGAAAAGCAAAATTCCTGTTTTCTAGATTTTTTTTTTTTTTTTTTTTTTTTTTTTTTTTTTTTTTTACATTGTAGACCGGTGTATATGTGGTACTTCAGAAAGAATCTGACTCAGCAGGATAGTAAGATATAGATCATAAATGTCCTGTATCTGTTTTTGAGAAGATAATTATGTATAAAAACAGCAAACCACATCGTAATTCTACTGCAGAAGAGTTGTGAAGATATCCAAGAGATAGTCTGGTCCACACATTCATCATGCTGTAATATTATTAAATTCGGCTGATACTTCTTATAAGGAAGATCTCCTTAAATCGCATACTGAGAATAATTTGAAAAAAATGCTAATGGAAAATACTTATATATGTAATAAAATACCAGTCAAATTCAGCGGCAAAAATCCCATAGAAAGTCTGGAAAAAGATAAAATACTTTTGAATATTTGGCGCGAAAAGCGAACGCGCCACACTATTTAGCAAGCAATACCTTTCCTCACCAAATGCAATGATTTTAATGAATTTGGAAATTGCAAGTTAAATGAGTGTTTAAATGCGAAGTACTTAATAAATATAAACTTAAACGATGAAACAGTTTATTATTTCTACCCTATACTATATATAAAATCCTAATGAAACGAATTTATGAAACGGATTTCATGAAATGACTGAAATGAAACGAATTTATGAAACGATTCTATGAAACGACTGATTAAACAACTGATTATGTTTCATGGCGATTTCTCCAAAAATACCGAATACTTTGCGATGAAATTAACACCAAAAATCCGTATTGATCCGCAGATCTCAAAACTGGTATTAGAAATTTTAAATACGAATTAGTTTTCGAAATATTAATTTTTCTATAATTTTATATACTTTTCTGTAATGATGCCAAGTCAAATTTTAATCATAACAGATATTTTTTCTTTCATAATTTAGAAAAGGTTATTATTTTAAACTAATTTGGCGACCAGTTTGGCCTCCCTTAAATGTGTGCTAAGAAATGTATCATGTTACTTTTATTCATAATTCAATTTGTATTTAATTATGATTTTATTTAATACAAAACTTTCATTTAAAACTGAAACATTTAAAATAAATGACTTTCACTTCTTTCTTTTTTTTTAAACGAAACGAAAAGAAAAATATTAGGCACACATGTCATATATGCAACACTGTACCAAAATGGCGTTATTTTGCCTGACATGGTAACCCGGCTATTGTTGATTATTTATTAATAAATGTTTATTTGAATTTATTTTCTTTTTACTTTCAAAATATGTTATAAATTGTTTTGTTCTATAGTTATTAATTAAACTTTTTTTCATTTATTGTTATCTCATTTTAAAAATAACAGAAAATAATTTAAAAATACATATGTAACTAGTATTCGAAAACGAGGCTTTCGCCAAATTGTCGTAAAACAAATGCACGCCAAACCCGGTGCGTATATGACAATACAACAAATCATGACATTTAATTTCAACTTCAAAGCAATGTTTTAATGGTACTACTTCTCCCGTCGACCAATTTCGCCAAATTATATAAATCGCCAAACCACTCGCCAAATTATACAAATTGACATATTTTTTTATTTTAAATAACGAAAGAACAAATAAATTAGTATAACATTGATAAAAATACAAATAAAACATCGAAATAAAAATCACTTGATGGCGTAAACACGTGTAACTTTCTTAAAGTCAAGTGAATGTGACATTTACGATCTACCATTATTGGCATTTAATCTTATAGTTTGGTGACAGATTTTAGGTAAAACAGGCAACAGATTGTGAATCAAACACGAAAACAACCATTGGATGTCTTAACAGCAACTGATTCTGCCTTAAATTTTTGCAATCAAAGGCAATTGAATGGAAACCCGTTTGCAGGGAGATCGCTACAGGTGTTTTCTGTATAATTCAATCTTCTCTAATCTTTCTAAAAGCGATCAGATTAGCGTGCTTTTAGATTCTGCAGTGTCTGAACGGGGGTTGGCGAGCGTAGCTTGCAGGGGGCAGAGCCCCCTAGTTTTCTATAAGCTTGTATAGGGGATTTATGAATTAAGGGAGGAGACATGTAGTATAGACTGTACCAAATGTGAGTGAAGTAACTGAGGAGGCTATCGAAAGATCGCAACAGATTATTTTACATCGATCAGCAGGTTCTGATACCGCCAAAGCAAACTTCCATCAGTAAATTCTGAATAGAAATTTTCGCCCTATCTTAGCGGCTTATTCATGAAACATTTCTCTCACAAATACGGTAAAAATTTGCATTCGATTTTACTGATGGAATTTGGTCAAGGTTTTATAATCTCTTTTGCTGACACTGACAGGAGGTTGTTTAGGTTGTCACAATATGGCGAAGCGCAGGGTCTGACTACTGCCTAAGTGAACTTCCACCAGTAAAAATAAATATATATTTTTAACAATAATTATGACTGAAATTCTTCATTAATAAGGCGTTTAAATAAGGAGAAAATTGCTATTCAAATTTGCTGGTGGAAGTTTGCTCAGGCTGTAATGAACCACTGTGAAACCGGTTATAGTTGAAGCTTAGCCATTTTGAGGATATGTTAATTCCTCTTTATTCATATTTCCATGGCTTATATATTATATGCAATTTGCGTGTTGCTGAAGTTATTTAATTTTACACGGTTTGACCGCCTGGATGAATTTTAAGTGTATTTTAAAAGTAACTGATCGATTAAGAAATCTCTACTTATATATTTCGATATTAAATAAGTCGTTGTTTCCATGGCAACAATACTATTCTCTTGTTAGGTAGATTTCGTATGAAATACTACCTATTGGGATCGTTCCTATGTTGGAATTTCTGAAAAATTTTTGCAGATCTACACCGATCATGACCCCTAGGACCCAAAACCACCCTCAGTAAAAAACTTTATCTATCTATCTATCTATCTATCTATCTATCTATATATATATATATATATATATATATATATATATATCACTTTCTTCTGGACACGATAACATTCGTAATTCTGCACCAATCTCTTCCAAACTGATACATAAAATCAATGGGCATAAAATCTCGGTCAAGTTCGTTAATGGGCGAAATCGGACCAAGGGGAGGGAAATAGGGAGGGGTTTTGTGAAAACAGAAAACCCCCCATAACTTCTTAATTTTTGTACATATCAAATCAGTTTAAAGTTTTTACTACTTCTAAAAATAGGGCCAAAAATTTATGTATCACAGATTTTTGATAAAGTTAAAAATGGGCTCAAGGGGCGCAAAAAATAGGGTTTCTGGGAGAAAAAAATTCATAACTTCGTCAATTCTCAAGATATCAAATTCAATTAATTTTATTATAAATCTCCTTAACATTATCTAAAACTTTTATATTCACAAGTTTTTGATAGGAGCAATTCGTACCGCAAAAACAAATTAAAAACGAAAACAAAAAGGGCGTTTGAAGAAGAAAAAAACCCATAACTTCGTCAATTCTCAAGATATCAAATCCAATTAATTTTATCATGAATCTCCTTAACATTATCTACAACTTTTATATTCACAAGTTTTTGATAGGACCAATTCGTACCGCAAAAAAAATTAAAAACGAAAACAAAAAGGGGGTTTGAAGAAGAAAAAAATCCATAACTCCGAAAATTCAAAAGATATAAAATCCCCATGAATTTATCATATATCTTCTTAATATTGTCTACAACATCTATATAGACAAGTTTTGGATAGGACCAATTCTTAGAGCAAAAACAAATTAAAAATACATACCGGTTGAAGTAAAAAAGTCCTTCCGGCCAGTGCCGGGAGGAAGAGGTAGCTTTCATAATCCTTATTTAAAAAAAGCCAACTTATATCATGCAAACACACGAAGCTCAATTTAGTGGAAACCGAATATAGGAGATTCAATACTAATTTTTATCAATATAATGAATGATAATTTCGCGAAATTAGTCAGCTTTATCCAAGCTGCTTTTATTTAAAGTCACTTATATTTGGCTGCCAAATTCGGCGATTTCTTAAAGTGCCTGCCATTTTAAGACAACATGGTAGATGAGGCTAACAAGTGAACTTGGTCGAGACTTAGTAATTGCTGTGCACATGCTCACTCATATCGGAATCGGTTGGTATATACGAGTGCTGTCGCAGGCAAAAAATCAGATTTTTCAAAATGTCACCCACTTTAGAAATTGAAACTGCTATATCTGAGCCATTTTTTAAGATAAAGACAAGCAAAAAATGCTCCTGAATCCTTATATCAAGGTCAAATACTTAAGAAAGAAATCTTTTTCAATTTCTAATTTTTTTGCACCTCACTTTAAATATAATTTTTTTTTAATTTAATGGCCGCCATTTTGAAACAAGATGGCTGACGAAGCTGGCCAGCGAACTTGGTCGAGATATTGATGTATACTATCCACATGCCTTCTTCCATCGAAATAGGCGAATACGTGTGGTATCGCGTGACAAATACAAGATCGTTTCAAAGTGTTAGCCATGATAGAAATTCAAAGTGCTATAATTCAACCACTTTTTAAGATATAAACAAAAGAACAAATTTTCAGAAACAAAAACTGCTCCAGAATCTTTGTATCAAGGCCAAACACATAAAAAGAATCTTTTTCATTTTCCAATTTTTTAATACCTCATTTTAAATTTTAAATTACTTTTTTTTAAAAAATGGCAACCCTTTTGAAACAAGATGGCGAATGAAGCTGGCCAACGAACTCGGTCGAGACATTGGTATGTACTATGTACAGACCAAGTTACATTCAAATCGGTTCATAAATACGCCTGTTATCGCGTGACAAAAATCAGGTCGTTTTAAAATGTCAGCCACAATAGAAATTCAAAATGTTATAACTCAGCCATTTTTTTAGATGTAGACGAAACAAAACCTGTTCCGGAATCTTTGTATTAAGGTCCAACACATACAAAAAAATCTTTTTCATTTTCCAATTTTTTGGTATCTCATTTTAAATTTAATTTTTTTTTAATTTTTTTAAATTGCCACCATTTTGAAACAAGATGGCGAATAAAGCTGGTCACCGAACTCGGTTGAGTTATTTGTATGTACTATATACACACCAAGGTACATCCAAATCGGTTCATAAATACGTTTGTTATCACGTGGCAAAAATCAGGACGTTTCAAAATGTCAGCCACGCTAGAAATTCAAAATGCTATAACTCAGCCATTTTTTAAGATATAGACGAAACAAAAACTGCTCCCGAATCTTTTTATCAAGGTCAAACACATAAGAAAAAAATATTTTTTCAATTTTCAATTTTTTGCTACCACATTTCAAATTTAAATTTTTCTTAAAATTTTAAATGGCAGCCATTTTTAAACAAGATGGCGGATGAAGCTGGCCAACGAACTCGTTCGAGACATTGGTCTGTACTATGTATAAACGAAGTTACATCCAAATCGGTTCATAAATACGCCTTTTATCGCGTGACAAAATTCAGGACGTTTCAAAATGTCAGCTTCGCTAGAAATTCAAAATGCTATAACTCAGCCATTTTTTAAGATATAGACGAAACAAAAACTGCTACGGAGTCTTTGTATAAAGGTCAAATACATAAGAAAAAAATATTTTTCCATTTTCAATTTTTTGGTACCACATTTCAAATTTTAAATTTTTTTAAAATTTTTAAATGGCCGCCATTTTGAAACAAAATGGCGGATGAAGCTGGCCAACGAACTCGGTCGAGACATTGGTATGTACTATGTACACACCGAATTACATCCAAATCGGTTGATAAATACGAGAGTTACAGTGTGACATAGGTCAGATATATATATATATATATATATATATATATATATCAATTTTGAACGGAGGGTGGTTTCGGGGTCTGGGGGTCATGATCGATGAAAATATACCAAAATTTTTTGAAATCGCTTTCCTCCGAACGGCTGCAATAGGTAGCTTTTTGTAAAGAAAGCTACCTAAAATGATCTTAGTAAGGGTGTATTCAAATCCAAACTGCTTATTTTCTGACTCATTTTACAATTCATTTTTGCTTTCAAAGGCTTCCAATTGGTACGTTTTCTTACTCAGAAACTATATAATGTACCGTAATGGTCGATTTTCTGATAGGGGCAGAATATATTTTTTTAAATGCTGTTAAAAAGGGCATTTTGAACCGAATTTACCGAAGCGGATTGTGTTGGAAAAATCATTGTATTAAGGATGCGCTTAAATCCAAACTGCTTATTTTCTGACTGGTTTTTAAATTCATTTTTGCTCTCAAACGCATTTAATTGGTAGATTCGCTTATTCAGAAACTATATAATGTACCGTAATAATCGATTTTTAGATAGAGGCAGAATATATTTCAAAAAATGATGTCAAAGTGGGCATTTTGAACGGAATTTCCCGAAGCGATTGTGTTAGAAACGAAAAATATTGTCCTTCTGAGAAAATAATTGTTTATATATCAAGTTTTAATTAATTGAACAAAAAATAAAAACACAGGTCGCTTATAAATCTCTCAAAAATCACGTCAGCAAGTTTCATATTTTTTTTTTTTTAATTAAAAATGAATCTGGAATTATGCCAGAAAATTTCGAGTTGTTGAGCATGGAAAAGTATTTTTTTGAATACCGCCCTATCATGATTCTGATAAAACCAGCTATTATATGAAAATGAAATAAAAATTCGTCAAGAGCGGCCAGATAAAATTGTTAAAGTGGATTTATCTATAATCATGATTTAGTTTTTGTTTGTGAAATTAGTATATTTGACTTCGAAATCTACCTCTGCCTGTAGGCCGGGCCGGCAGGGATTTTTGTCTCCGATACTAACAATATCGAAGTCAAATTGACAGTACTTAGAATCGGGCCTTAATTTTGAGTTTGGAGCAATTTAATCAATTTAAATTTTGTTTTTAAACGATCGTTAAATTTCATTATAGATACATATAAATGTATATGACAAATCTGCATTTATAACAGTGTATTTATTTAAATAAAATTTACTTAAACTAGATCAATATGAAGAGTAGAAAACGTTTTTCCTTAAAAAGTATATATTTGTCATAAAAGCGTATATTTTTATTTTTATTTTATGGTGTCGCCAACATCTATAAATCGCCAAGAAAACGAAATATTCATTATTTTTTTACGGACGCTCTATCGATGTTCCGGCGGGAATTTTTTTTATAAACATATATGGCTAGTTCCATGGGTTTTTTTAGTGCAAGTCGCATAGCTGATAACTGCTATGCTTGTTGCCTCCGTTATTTTCGAAAAGTTTGCTTCGCCTTATTCAATTAATGAGATAACTCCGATAGAATAAGCCACATTTTCCGTTCTAAAATACTGGTAGCCAAAAATCGTAGCATGCGACTTACACTACAGCTACTCATGGAACTAGCCATATATGTATATGCTCATGAGAAGAACATTTTGTAATTTTTTCACATTTTTCTGAGTATGTACCGATGGAGACATTCCTTGTTAGAAAGATATAGGGTGAGTACACTAGTAAATGATCAGTGATACATAAAATAGTATAAAACAAAGTATTTAATACACGGATCTGTTAATTTTGGTTGGCATATCAACTGAAATTAACAATCATGTATTAATTTTGTTTTATACGATTTTGTATCCTACTGAAGAACTTCTAGTACATTCCTTCCACCTCGCTGTTCGTCCGCATTTACCAAAATATGTTTATAAGCTGAAGTTGATATTGATGGGTGAACGGGCAAGGATACCAGAATTAATAATACATAGCCGCTTTTGCATCATACAAAGGGGATGACAACTTATTTACAGTGAGAAACGAATAGATTTTAAGTTTGGAAAAACATTAGAGTTAGGAATAAAAGAAAAAAAAAGGAATCTGTAAAACCTATTTATTAACCTTATTCTTTTAACTGCTTCAAATAGAATGCACCAGTTCATGAAATACTAGACTGTTTTCAGCCGACAAATGGGGCAAATAAAATTTCAAAAAAGGTTTAATTTTTTTCTTATCATTGTAAGTTTTAGCATCTTATTATCACTAAAGAATATGGAGCATTTGTTAAGGCCTATAAAGTTTCCAGGTTTTAAAAAGGTACTTTTTAATCCATTATTAAAATCAATGTATATCTAAATATAAAACGAATTTTAACATTATAATATTTTATTCAGTTTTAACTCATGAAAGATAGCGTCGTTTGCTAAATCAAATTACACGATATCTTAGCACTTCACTCATATACAACTAACATATCTGTACCTAACAGAAATGTGAAAATATAACAATTGCCAGCTGTATATGTCAACATATTACTGCCACATATTACGTAATGCTCATTATTTTTGAGTGGGAATATTTTTAATGGTAGTACACACATTCAGTAGACAGTAACAGCTTTCGACAAAACGACTGTTGTATTAAACTTTCAGTTATTAAATCAACAAGTAGTTCATTTCAGAAAATGGTCATAATATCTTAAGGGGACAGTTTACCTTTTCAACAATTTTGTTTATTTTTTAAAATATGGTTCAAATGGTGAAGTCATTGCATTTCAATGCTCAACTAAAAGTACATTTAAAAAAAACTTTTTTTAACTGCATATTTAATTAAAATTTTAAAAAAGTTTTTAAAAAATTGTTAAATATTGATATTTTTGTCCTTTTTTTTTTAGATTAGACAGTGCATGGATTTTTAGATACATCTAATATTACATTTGATATAATTTTTTTACTGATATATATAGTGTAAAACGATGAAATCTAACACATCTTCATATACTTTTATTTAAAAAAAAAATAAAAATAAGCTGAAGGCTAATTCCATGAGCAGATTTTTCACATATATAATAACGAACACGTACAAAAAAAGTTTGAATCTCTATCTGAAATACAAAAAATCCCTGGCGGCCCGGCCTACAGGCGGAGGTAGATTTCGAAGTTAAGTATATTAATTGCACCAACAAATACTAAATCATCGGTAGATATAAATCCACTTTAACAGTTTTATCTGACCACTTTTGACGAGTTTTTATTTCATTTTTATATAATAGCTGGTTTTATCAGAATCATGTTAAGGCGGTATTCAAAAAAATACTTTTCCATGCTCAACAACTCGAAATTTTCTGGCACATTTTCAGATTCATTTTTAATAGAAAAAATACGAAACTTGCTGACGTGATTTTTGAAAAGATTTATAAGCGAAATGTGTTTTTATTTTTCTTTCAATTAATTGAAACTTGATTAATAAACAATTATTTTCTCAGTAGGGCAATATTTTTCGTTTCTAAGACAATCGCTTCGAGAAATTCTGTTCAAAATGTCCACTTTGACATCATTTTTTGAAATATATTCTGTCTCTATCAAAAAATCGATCATTACGGTACATATATAGTTTTTGAAGAAGAGAATGTATCAATTGGACGCGCTTGAGAGTAAAAATTAATTTAAAAATGAGTAAGAAAATAAGCAATTTGGATTTGAATACATTCTTAATAAGATGATTTTTTTCTTCAACCGCTATGTATTTTTAATTTGTTTTTGCTGTAAGAATTGGTCCTATCAAAAACTTGTCTATATAAATGTTGAAGACAATATTAAGAAGATGTATGAAAAATTCATGGGGATTTTATATCTTGTGAATTGACGGATTTTTCTTCTTCACCCCCCTTTTTTGTTTTCGTTTTTAATTTTTTTTGCGGTACGAATTAATCCTATCAAAAACTTGTGAATATCAAAGTTGTAGATAATATTAAGGAGATGTATAATAAAATTAATTGGATTTGATATCTTGAGAGTTGACGAAGTTATGAATTTTTTCTCTCCCAAAAACCCTATTTTTGCGCCCCTTGAGCCCATTTTTAACTTTATCAAAACTTTGTGATACATAAAATTTTGGCCCTATTTTTAGAAGTAATAAAAACTTTAAACTGATTCGATATGTACAAAAATTAAGAAGTTATGGGGGTTTTTCGGTTTTCACAAAACCCCTGCCTATTTCCATCCCCTTGGTCCGATTTTGCTAAATAACGAACTTGACCGAGATTTTATGCTCCTTGATTTTATGTATCAGTTTGGAAGAGATTTGTGCAGAATTGTGGAAGTTATCGTGTCCAGAAGAAAGTGATATATATATATATATATGTGTGACGGGGAAAAGGAGACTCATACTCGAATAATAACACTTGCTAACTTTAAGAATTAAATATATTAAATGAACTATTTACACTATATACAATTACAATCAAGTAGAACATTAATGAAATTAAACACTCATTCGTCTTAATGCGTCTTAATGAAACGTCGTTGAGAGCTCGGTGTTTTTGCAACCACCTATTTTACCTTCTTTTCCCGCGTCTGTCGAATGTTCTAAAAAGGTGTTCTTCTACGCCGACTCGTGGCGCTGCCGTCGTCTCTTACAGACTGTTGCCACAGGTCACACTCGTCCATCCTGATACGCACGACCTCGTGCGCACCATACACTTAAACACAGACTTAAAAAAAAATACCATATCTTTAAAAAAAATTACACAGAATAAAACAGAAAAAAAAATAAAGAGAGAAAAAATGAAAATCGTCGTCAATGCCGGTTGGCATTTCGTCTTCCATCTCGTCTTAAATGGTACTCGTCTTAAATCGTACCCGTCTTAAATGGTACTCGTCTTAAATCGTACCCGTCTTTACTTCGTACTCGTCTTAAATAAAAAAAATATATACCCACCTATATACGTCTTAAGTGGTACGTCTGAAAAACAGAAAGAAAAAAAAAAAACAATCGGCATCTTCTAATCGTCTTCTTCCTTTTTAAAAAAAAATTAGAGTCTGTAATCAAATAAAGTCACAGAATGTTCATATAACAAAAAAAAATGGAGCTGTCCACAGTTCTGAAGTTCTTTATGCAAAGCACAAAAAAGTAAAAATAAATGTCTTTGTAGTTCACAGAAAAAAAAAGCCACAATACTTTACGGAACACACTTTTCAGCAGCAGCATTGAAGAAAACAAAAAAAAAAAAATGACATCTCGGGGATAGTTGAATCACAATATTTCACAAACAAAATTTTAACTTTTTGTTAAAATTATTCTTGATGTAAACACAGGTGATGAAAAAAAGAAGAAACACACAAAAGAAAATATTTTGTAGAAAGACGAATTCTTGAAGCACCACACAATATGTACAATAACGGAAAGGAAGAAAAGAAGAAGAAAAACACTTTGAATGTCAAATTTTACGTGGTTGACCACGGCTTCATCATATCGACTGCAGTGGATGTTCTGTTTGGATCCTCATGGTGTCCAACCTTTTCCACTTCATGAAATGCTGGCTTTTCAGCATCCGCATGTTTTGGTTTAAATTTAGGAACATTCTCGTGAACAAATTTGTCAAAGTTCTGTTCCGATTTCATATTTTGAGTGGTGTGTAATCTCTTCGTAAATTTTCAACTTTTGTTTAAATTCATGCAAATCAGAACAATCATAAAGTATGCACTTATTCGCGATCGATTTAAACGATCGCCTTCAGATGAAAACAAAAGTTTATGTAATAATTTGATTCGATTCGTCTTTTCGTTTTTCAATGCAAAAGCGATGACTGGAATGTCATTTAAAATCATGATGAAAAGAAAAAAAACAGTAAACAGTACTCACCCACTAATTTCTGTCGTTGAAAAAAGATGAATCAATTTATTTCCAGTTTGGAATAATATATTGCTGCAGTTATTTCAAAATAACTGAAGAGTTGGCCAGTCGCCAAGGCTGTAGAAAAAAAAATTATTCTTCACACACGACATGATCTTTATAAATTTACAGCTCCGGCTTACTTTCTGAAAGAATTTTGGGGTCGTTATAAAAATGATACTTGTCTTGTCTAGGGTAGAGAATTGAAAACAAAAATAATCCAATCCCGGCTCAAGCCCTCATGCGACGGGGAAAAGGAGACTCATACTCGAATAATAACACTTGCTAACTTTAAGAATTAAATATATTAAATGAACTATTTACACTATATACAATTACAATCAAGTAGAACATTAATGAAATTAAACACTCATTCGTCTTAATGCGTCTTAATGAAACGTCGTTGAGAGCTCGGTGTTTTTGCAACCACCTATTTTACCTTCTTTTCCCGCGTCTGTCGAATGTTCTAAAAGGGTGTTCTTCTACGCCGACTCGTGGCGCTGCCGTCGTCTCTTACAGACTGTTGCCACAGGTCACATATATATAGATAGATAGATAGATAGATAAAGTTTTTTACTGAGGGTGGTTTTGGGTTCTAGGAGTCATGATCGGTGTACATCTGCAAAATGTTTTCAGAAATTCCAACATAGGAACGACGCCAATAGGTAGTATCTCATACGAAATCTACCTAAAAAGCGTTAGCATTTTTAAAACATGAAAGTGGAGAAAATATGAACATGGCGAAAAGTCGTTTAATTTATGTGGGTAATTGTGCCGGGTGTATTAACGAAATTTACAGTATCTAGCGATATAATTGCCGTATGGGTAAATCTGAGGTGTCAAAATATTTACAATTAAACAGGCTTTCATTTAATATTTAACACATTTAAGACGGATAACGTGAATTCACGTTTTTTATTTGTCAACCGTTGGAGACGGATCACGTCAATTAACGTTTTTGCGGATTAGAAGAAGAAAATACTACTAGTACCGGATGTTTTGTAAGGATAAAAGATGAAGTTGTAATCCAAGCATGCTTACTCCTGATTGGCTGTGAGCTCGAATATTACACTGTGTTTTCGAACTTATCTCTTTTTATTTATACAATTTCAAAAAAATATGCGGGAATTCAGGCTATATACTTTTCATCACATACCGTCTTCAATGTGTTAAAAATAAAAACTATTTTTTGACCAGTTTTGAGGTAAACTGCCCCCTTAAGGTAAAAGAAAATTGAACTACCGTATTTTTCCTTGTATAAGCCTAGTATACGACTTTTCAGAGAAAAATCGTCCAAAATCTGAAACCTGTATATAAGCCGATGTTACAAAAAAGGTGATGAAAAATTCAGTGAACGAAAACAAATAGGGAAACCTAAATAGAACAAAATGCGCTCTCCGAAATTATTGATCTCTCCTATTCTGTTTTAGCGTGCTGGTAAATCTGTTTAATTGGGTCCCGTTCTCGCAAATCTATTTAATTGGGTTCCGTTCTCGCAAATCTATTTAATTGGGTTCCGCTGGACATTTGCCTAAATAAGCCATTTAAAGACAAGTTCCGTTCGAAATGGATTGAATGTATGTTATCGGGGGGATGTAGCTGTGACAAATGGCGGTAATTTTTTTTAAAAGTTGACTTTGCCACTATCTCTGAATGGGTGAAAGAATCTTGGCTTGAATTACCACAAGAAATGATCATCCGAACTATCAAAAAATGTTTCATCAGTAATGAATTTGATGGAACTGAGAATGTTGCCATTTTTGAAGAAGTTGGCGATGATGATGAATCAGACATTGACGATATTCAGCTTGATGTAACAATGAAAGAAAGTGATTTTAGAGAGTTGCTTGAAAATTCTGATAATGACTTAGTTATAAAGATAATAAAATGGTGACTTTTTTATTGTAAAAGACTGGAATATAAAAGTATTTTTAGAAAGCTGTAGGTATTATTTTATGTTTTTATATTTACTATCTTTTTTATTTTAGAATATTAATTCTGGAAATTTTCTTAGACTCGTGTATAATCTGACCCCCCATTTTCAAGCCAAAAAAAGACCCAAAAAGTCTCGGCTTCTACACGGAAATATACGGTATATATAATTTGTTACTGAGTACAGTGTTGATTGTAAACATTAATTTTGCTTAATTATTGTCCAATATTACCAAAATCTCCACGTTCAGGAAAATATAAGTAAAATGTTAA
Source organism: Maratus speciosus (assembly GCA_963932465.1). Taxonomy (NCBI): domain Eukaryota; kingdom Metazoa; phylum Arthropoda; class Arachnida; order Araneae; family Salticidae; genus Maratus; species Maratus speciosus. The sequence goes on along the minus strand of OZ010793.1, from coordinate 405,585,849 downwards.
ATTGTTTCATTTATGATTATAATTAGTTATAAATTAACATATTTTATCTATTCAAATATATTTTAATAATTGCTCCTAATATAAGCTTCTTAAATGTTAGATTTAATATTCGAAGTTACGATAGTCTATTTAAAGATCAGATTCACAAAATAGAAAAATTCGTTAATTGTAGTCATAGAAATGCGCATTTCACTTTTTTTCTCTTCTCAACAACTTCACATCTATATTTGTTTTGTTTTGTTTGTTCAAAAAAAAAATAGAAGTTTAAAAATAAATAAATCCTAGAGTTGTGAAAAAAAATGTATATCCCTTTACCTACAAACTCTACCACAAATTATTGTACATATCGCTCACCCACAAGAAAAGGGACACATCTCGGCAAAAGTAAATTTCACAGGAGAGGCAAAAGGGGGAAAATTTGCATGATTTTATACTGTAACATGAAATTATAGCACATAGCTCAGCATGCAGGAATAAAAGCGTGTATAAAAAGGTTAAACCCTTAGGAATGAACAGGTAGGATGAGGTTTGGAGGGTTGGATATTTTTACTCCACCCCCCCCCCCCCCACACACACACACACATACAATCCACCCCTTTTTGAGGTCACAAATGGACATATAGTGTAATAAAGTGATTTTTCATATAACTAAGCTTATGAAACTTTTTGTGCAGCAAGACAAACCTATTAGTGAAATAAAACGCAACTGAATTTTTGGGAGATGTGTTACTTTTCTTGCGGCTGAGCAATATAGCCTCTTCAGACCCTGAGGTCCATAAATGTGGACCTCTATTCTTTTTGTCATGAAAACTAAACCGTTTGATTATTTTACATTTTTACTTTACTTCAATACAGCTGAATGTTTCTTGCTTCGGAACAAAACCAATAAATGCCAGTAATGCTTATTTCCTCAAAAAATAAATGTTATTTTCTAATGAGTTTGCACAAAGCCTTCAAGACAGTGTGGCCAACAAAGTAAGAAATTTTCATAATTATTTAACTTAAATGCTTTATAATTAAAAAATGAGGATTTGCGGGTCATTCACTTGTTTAAAATCCTTAAATTTGTTCTTGTGTGAATCTATGTTATTGATAATTAAATTAATATTTTAAGGTTATTAGTAATTTTAGATCCATATTTCTGAACTTAAATTATCGGTCCCCTAAAGTTTCAATTTGAGAAAAAGAATTCTTTCTGCCATTTGTGGTGTCATTTTGTTTGTGCAAAACCAATGAAGGTATATTTGTAGTATTGTTTTACCTTGTAGTATGAAGAGGATAAAGATGTGACTGGTACCAATTGATTAGCAAAAGCGTCTACGAATTAGTGCTATACTTATATTTTTCTTGTTAATAATTGTTAATATCTTGTTAATAAATATTGTTAAAATTTGTTTTATATTAGAATTTCAGTAACACAAATATCTAATCAGTAGAATTAAACTATGAAATTGTATATTTTTTCAAATGAAATATGATTCTCCAAATAGGAAAATTTTTATTCGTATATTCACTGTAAAAATTTGCTGTAGTAAAATTACTGCAGCAGTGATTACAGGCAAAAAAGACCCGTAAATTCTGGCTTTGTTCTTAGATAACTTGACTTTGTCCGTAAAACTATAATGCATTTTACGGAATTTGGCCATTTATCTCGAAAAAGTGGCCTTTTCTATAAAATTACTACAGCCAATCACGGCAAAAATACCCGTGAATTAACTTTTTTTTAAGTGTATATAAATTACTTAGTCAATGTCACTAATCATATCTCTTTTCTTTCTTTCTTTTTCTTAATTAAAGAATTAACATGATCGTTAATATACATAATACAAAAATCAGAAATAAAAGTTGGGATATTACAAAAAAATTTTCATTGTATAAGATTTATCCCATTTTTAAGGTGCATTTTAAGGGTAAAAAGGTACATGTTATACACGGATAATATGGTATATGGCTAATGAATTCATATCTGACTATACTAAAAGCAAAAATATCTCCGCTAACGTCATATTGATGGTGGCAACAGCCTAACCAATAAGTTTTCGCTTACTGCAATATTTTTTAACTTCTTACAAAATTTCAATTTTTTCCTTTCGAATAGAAAAGAAAATGTACTTTAAATGTATTGTTTGTTTGAAAACTGTATCTTAATTTACTGATTTTAAAAATAGTTTCCAAGAATGGATTTTCTAAATCATCATGCAACTCAAGTACGCAAGATTAAAGTTTTACACTTTTAAAGCAATGTAATTAATTCAACATTTGTTTGTTTCCGTATAATATTCCATAACTAAATTGCCAAATGATATTAAAATTTCACAAATAGATAAATAAAGCATTTTTCATGCTGCTAATGGGTCATTCTCCAAAACTATGACAGTTGTTGCAAACACAGTTCATTGCATGCAAAAATGTAAATTTTTGTAACTTTTTGTAATATTTTTGCATGCAATAGCAGAAGCAGAAGTATTATTAGAGATAGTCACTCCATGAATAAAATCATGATTTTAATTATTCATTACTTTTTAATTTAATTTTGATATTTGTAAATATCAACTCCATGGACCATAGCCATGTTCATAAATAACACACAATGTTTTCAGCACTTAGCCATCATTTAATTTTTTTTTTTTTTATTATTATCTTCTATCTTTAAAAGAAGAAAGTACAGTAAACTCTGTCTAAGGTGGAATCGATCAGCACCGAGAAAATTTTCCGTAGTAGACAATATCCCGCCTTAGACAAATTTTACTCTATGTCTATGGATTCGCAGGGACTTGAAAATCTTTCCGAGTTAGACAGATTTCCGTCTTACACAGAGTCCGTCTTACAGAGAGTTTACTGTATTGGATTCGTGAAAATTTTCTACTTCCGGTTTCGATGGATGTGTGCGTTTTAGAATGTCCTGAACACGATTTGATGGTTTTTAGAAAATGTCTATCTGTGAGTCTGTCTGTCATCACTCTGTCATTCTGTGAGTCTGTATGTGACAAAAATTTTGTGAGCGCTCTGTCTCAAGAACTAATGCACGGAAATTCACAAAATTTTAGATTCAGTTAGACCTTGGTCTAAACTGGTGCTGATTACGTTTTGTGTAGATCGCCTAACAGGTGGTGCTGCTATGCTACATTTTTCACGATTTCCGCAATAGCTCTATTTCAAGAACTAATGCATGAATTTTCATCAAACTTCGGATTTAGTTAATCCCTGGTAGAAAATGGTCCTAATTAGTTTTTGGTGTAAATCGACCTACAGGTGATGCTGTTATGCAGATTTTTTTACGATTTCCGCAATAGCTCTATCTCAAAAACTAAATGCACGGATTTTCCTCGAACTACAGATCTAGTTAGAAGTTGACAAAAGCTGTTGCTGACTAGATATTGGTGTAAATCACCTAACCGGGGGCGCTGATATGCTGCATTTTTCAGGAAGTATTAACATGTATGAGATAGAAGAAAGTTTTGGGATTGCTACATCTGACTAGTTTTCTTTTTACTATGCATAGGAGAGACAGTGAGCTTCTTATAAAAAACGAAATATTTTCCGTGTCAGTTTTTTAAATGTCAAATCTATGCCTGAACATCCGTAACCAGGGTTTTGTATCAACTCCATGTCTATGTTTTAATTAACATAAAAATCTATAGGTGGAAGCACTGTAGTCTTTGTTTGCTGTTTAACTGAAGAAGAAGGGTGTCATATTGCTGTGGTTACAACAATCTGGTGGATTGCTGCTGTTGTATTTTCGCAGAGTAGAGTGTTGTATTTTTACTAATTTAAAAGGTAAGGTTATGTTTTTATAACATCAGCACCATGACAACTCCAACAATTTAAAGAATATAATTAAAACTGAAATATCTATTTTAGTATATTTGTTCGATGTACCCATAAGTACTTTTTAAACCATGTGCTCATTAGACTAAAATTATAGGGATTAGACTGGTATAAAATTGATGTCATAAGGTGATCAAGGTGTGATATCAGTATCCATGGAGTTCAGTGAATACATTTCAAATTATATTAATAACTTTAAAATGTTCTTTAGTTTTATTTATTTCATATAATATAAGATATACAGTGTGTCCATAATTAAACGACCCTACTTTAAAGTTGTCTACAGTTGTGAAATTTTAGGAAAGACTTAATAAAGGGATGGGAATTTGCTTAAGCTAAAAAAAAGTAAAAAACAAAATAGTTCAAAATTTTGCCTCCAGAGGGCTGTTTTTAATAAATTACACATTTAGTACTACAATAGTTTAGAAATTTTATTTACAGGATGTTCATAATTAATCGACCCTATTTTAAAGTTGTCTACAGACGAAGCTATTGTTCAGAATGTTGTGGAAATTTTTGGAGGACATAATAAAAGTATGAGAACTTGTTTAAGCGAAAAAAAAAAAAAAAATAGGAGACCCTTTTTTTAACGAATTACATATTTAGCATACATTTACGATAGTTTAACAAATTTTGTTCAAACCAAAAATGTTCTGCATGACTTTCATCATTTTCAGATACCATCTGGAATCATAAAAGAGCATGTTCCAACGTTGACCGGAGTGTATTCTGGGAAATGTTAGGAACATGTCGTGAAATGCTGTCTTTAGAATAAGGTTAAGTTCATAAATAAAATTTCTAAACTATCGTAATGCTAAATGTGTAATTTATTAAAATCACCATTGAACTATTTTTATTCATATATTTTTTTAGCTTAAGCAAATTCCCTTTATTACGTCTTTCACAAAATTTTACAACTTTATGAGCAATAGCTTTGTCTGTAGACAACTTTAAAATAGGGTCGCTTAATTATGGACATCCTGTACATCTATATAACAAAATAAAATTATAAAACTATAAGTTTTCCATTTAAAATATATTGTGTGTTTTTAGAGTAAAACGGCTTTCTTTATAACTTAAACTGTTTACAAAGCTATTAAATGTTTATATTATATTGTGCACCTATATATTTACTGAGTTTTTGTGTTTTTGGAGAATGTTATTATAGGCGAAAAAAATCTTTTTATTTCAGTAAACGAAAATTGAAATTTTGTTTAAAATTTATAATATTAAAAATAGTGATAGGTTATAAATAAAAGTACTAATTATTTATTGAGATTTTGAAATAATTGTTCATTATTTTAATGCTTTTCTTTATTTCATATTAAGCACAATGAAAGTATGAAGAGAAGAAACAAATTGAAAAAAAGAGTCTACAAAAATGAGAAGCAGAAAGGAAAAGAAAGCAGCTAATTAAAAAAAACCCTTTATTGTATGAGGCTGTTCTTGCATGTAGATTTGTTATGATTTTTTAACTGGAAAAGAATAAAGTTATTTACTTTCAATGCAATATTTTTTTTTATGGTAAATGGTAAGGTTCGAATGGCATTTGAAGTAAGTATTATCAACTCCATACATAATTATGTATTTATTTGACAAAAACAGCATGATCATCTTTGCTGATATTATTTTTATATTTAACACTAGGGGGCGCTGCCCTTTACAAGCTACGATCGCCAACCTCCGTTCAGACACCGCAGACTCTAAAAGCACGCTAATTTGATCGGCTTTAAAAAGATTTCGGAAGATTGAATTATAAGTTAAGAAACAGTGGCGATCTCCCTATAAACGGGTTTCTATTCATTTCTCTTTGATTGGGGAATTTTAAAGTCAAATCAGCTGCTATTAAAAAATACAATGGCTGTTTCCGTCTTTGATTAAATAGTGTTAGGTAAGGATTAAAAAGCAGTCGTAAAAAGTTAGAACTCTGATTTTCTGGTCAGAATGGGGAAAAAAGGGGCCATAATTTAAAAAAAAAAAAAAAAAAAAAGACAATTCCCCCCCCCCCCCCATTCTGACCAGAAAATCAGAGTTCTAACTTTTTACGACTGTTCTTTAATCTTTACCTAACACTTCATTTATAATGGCTGTTTCATAATAATAGAAGCCATGAGTCCATCAGAAGAAAGGGATCCATTCTAAAGGTATAAGTTCGATTAACTCGGATAATCGGACTCTACTGTATCTATATTTATATACATATTCTTTTTTCATCGAGGGCGACACTAAATTCTGAAAAAGCAGAATTCCTGTTTTCTAGTTTCACTTACTATATTACCCTTTAAAGTTTTCTATTTGTAAAACTCTCTTACCGTGCGTATTTCGACAATCTCTTTTTAGCTAATAAGATTTCGAGTTTCAAACCGAGTTCTGCACTTTTATCCAAATGGCAAACTCGAGAAAAGCAGCTTAGAGTTTCAAGGCGCGAGACAAAAATCGTAGTATTTTATAAAGTATTCTGAAATAAAATAGCATGCAGAATATGCATTGTTTGTTTTAGGTAAACCCAAAGGTTTAGTCTAAAGTGGCGTTACGAAATTGAAATTTGCGGTTTATTCACAGCATTTACGAAAGATTTTTATTTTAGTCGAATTTATCCTGTTTTGGGTTTATATACGTAAACATTTCGGGGAAAATTTGGAGATATGTTCTTCTTCACGTGCATGCTGCAATGCGTAAAAAATAAAGTAATTTGCATTAAGCATATTTGAGCTAGCTTAAGCTGTAACAGATAATTAAACAGGGTATTTAGTAAAATTATTTCTTATATTTTTAACTTTAAGGTATCGACAGCTATAGCCATAAAAAAGACGTCCAGTTATAGTAACGTGCTGTGATGGTGCTAAAAGTTCTGTTTTGCGACAAAATCAAAAGCTAGAAAGCAGATCTCGATAACTAAACAAGATACAGCTAATTCGATTATTGTAGATCAGCAATAATTTCTGACGAAAGACATCTTGTCCACATGAATACTAAGAATAGCTCGCGTACAACGCACACTTGTTTGCAGTGAGGAAAATATGAAGGGAGGGGGGGGGGGGGGGCAAGCAGGGTGGCTGTCCGAGGGGCTGGATTTAAAAGTGTTCAAAAATGACCTACATAAAGAAAAATCTTTTAGAGCATCATTACATAATTATACACAAAATTTTTTTGTTTGGGTTGGGATATTTTTTTCTGTCAATAGAACAATATTCATCGTATTTTTTTTTCCTTTTTTATTCTTTCTTGATGTTTCATATTATGCAAACATATACCTTATTTAGCTGAATATTGGTTAATTTTCATTACTCTAAATATCACACTACCAGTGTTAAGAAAAATTTACATTGGCTTCGAATTTTACCATGTCAAACATTAAAAATGTCGGCTATTCTTCTGGTGTATTCTTTTCACCGACTGATTGGGCTTTAAAAATACCTTATCAGCCTCGAAATCTGGCTGCATACAGTTTTTCTTTTAACGCATTATAGGGATAATTTTATACAGTGGCGCCAACTTATATGGCCCCATGAGCAAGAGTCCACCGAATAATTTGATCTCTCCGCCTATCCAAGCCCAAATTTCAATTTATTTATTTCGTTATTTATTTATTTAATCTCTGAAATGAAATTTGGTTTTATTGATGTTCTCAAAATAATTTTGTTTGAAAAATAGTAAGGGTATTAATTAGACTTACAGGAGAACTGAAAGCCCTTCAACGAATGTATAATTATATTTCTCTCGAAAACAAATTTCCTTAATATTTTGCCACCTGTTTTTATGTCTTGGATCGATAAAGCAACTAAGTGATTAAACTATGTTTTTCTTGACATTTAGGTTTTTCACTTTTAATACTTAGTAAATTTTACCTTTTTTAAAACAAATATTAATTTAATTAAATAAGAAAGAACTCATAAAAATATAATTTAATAAAATTATTTATTAAATAATAATAATTTTATATTTTGCATAGAAAATAACAACTTCGAATTATCAATTTTAGTTATTCGCTCCTCTCCTGCTTGTCTCCACACGCACGAAAGGGAAAAAATTGTACGTGGTATTTTACTCAAAATATTTTGAATTCACCCAATATTTTTCAAAAGTTGGCGCTACTGGCTTTATATTAACTATGTCTAAGCAACTGGTCATGTCTAAAAAACTGTCAAATGTAAAATTAAGAAAGAAGCTAAAGAAAGAGAAAAATGACAAGCTAGATGTAACTAACTTTCGCAGGCAGTGCTACAACAATTGCTCAAAAGTAGATAGGAAGCAGTGCTACCTACTAAGGCATTTTTACTCAGAAATTCCGGATAATAATTTTTTTTTATTTAATGGCATACATTCTGAGATAAAATAAAGAGAAAATGCTATTCGGAATTCCTATATCAGAAAAAACAGGCTAAAACCAGCAACACTTTTGGGAAGTATAAAAGAGTCCACTCCTAAATATTACGACTAAATGGCTTAGCATATTTTTTACCTTATACAGAACATACCTAAAACATTGTCTGCGTAAATGCTTCAAATATCTTAACAGAAAGAAGCATGGACTTATTTTGGTGCCATAAATTGCTGTTATAAATATTTCACTGTACCAATAGCATACCAATCAACATTCTGTTTTTTTTAAAACAATTAAAACTAGAAAATCTATTAAATAAAAAACTTAATAAATAATCATATAGAAGCAAAAAAACATTTCATGGTTATTTAATTTTAAAATAAAGCAAAAAGGCTTGCAGCAGGCTCGGTTGGTTGGTTGTATTGGGTTTTATGGCGCAAAATCCCTTTAAGGAGATGCTGCGCCTGCAGCAGGCTCGGACTGGACCAGAGAAATGGTCGCAAGTCTTAAATTTTCAGAGGGCGAGCATTTTTAAGGAATTCAAGTCATTTTATATGCTTGTGTAATACCTGACTCAATAACGTTTAACACGTTCATATAGCATCAAGTATGAAAATGACGTGGTGTTATACAGGAGAGGATTAGGGTGTTTGAATCTCAAAAGAAATCAGTGGATTTTATTATGTAATCATAGACGTATTCTGTTCATTTTCATAGAAAAATGTGGAAAAGAACTACACAAACTTCGTTCTCCCAAAATAAAGTCCTGGCTACTGGTATTACATCTCTAAGTTTGAACTGGACACTGCGTTATTTTCCCCGCTTAAGTTTGAAGTTCCGTCAAATTAATTTTCTACACAATTTTTTATAACAAGCCATGTGGTATTCAAAAACCCAGAAACGGTTTAAACTGCTGTCACTTTATAGTAGATAGCCAGATACCTACGCAAGGAATACCTATTTTACTTCTTTTTTCAATAGATACCTAAATACAACAACACACTTGCCATAAATCGATAAATGCATGCTTATGCCCATTAAAAAGAACAAAAAATTTCCCTGCTTCGCTAGAAAGTTCAGCCTGGATTTCAAGCCTGATGTATATATTTTTTTTTTTTTTTACCGTCATTGTGGCGTGAAATATGACTTGACTGAGTCTTCCTTTTTTTATACATTTATCTTTTAGTCAAGAGCAGATTCTCAAGCAACACCGAATTGTTGGGATATCATTTGCCCATTGTTTCTTACTCCATTGGTCCTGATTGAACTTGGCCGTAACACCTACATTGCACTGTAAAAAAAAATTTGTGAAGTTACTAAAGTTTTTCTAGGAAACTGGGATTCCTAGAACTTTTCATGTAACGGCAACAACAAAATTTCATGTAACAGACACTCTTTTGCGCCGAAAATCAAAAAATCTGTAAGGTTACTAAGAATTTTTTTGGAAACTGGGATTCCGAGAACTTTTCATGTAACCCAGCCAGGGTTACAAATAAAAGTTTAGTAAGATTACTGAAATTTTAGCAGATTCATTTGTAAAGTTACAGATTTTTGTAGCTTTACAAAAACTAGTTTTGTAGATTTGCAGCTTTTTTCGTACAGTTACAGTTGAAAGTTTAGTAAGCATGTAACTTTACATCTGTAGAACTACAGATTTTTTTTTACAGTGTGGCATAACAACTGGCTAGTGGCTATACGGTCAAAGCCTACCGGACACATTCGATTTTTGATATTTTATCGAATATATAATTGACGAATCGTTCTGGAACTTTGGGAGAAAAGAACATCTATCCCATACTTTACAGCGAAGGTTTGGTCACAAGCGCAAACATGAGAATAGGAAAAACTGAATAAAAAATATATATTTGCGGCCACCCTGTAAAATAATGCTCGAAATTATATGTAGCTGTAGTATATATACATTTATACTCATATGTGCAAAAGTAACACGTATATTATACGTGAAGATATAAGGGTTTCTTTAAAGAATTCGAGAAAATTTTGCAACTTTTTCCTTAAGAAAACGCAAAGTTTTCAACCAAATTTAACACCACTTTCAGGAAACTTGACGAAGTAAATCAGAATCAATATACAGAAATTAGAATATAAATATATTAAATATTTGATGAAATATGAGCATTTGTATAAAATGATCATGCGTACAGCCAAGAAAAAAAGCTGGATCCTCATCGCCCTCCTGCCGATAAGACGACAGGTCAGACCAAGCCTGGGCGGCAGCTGAAGTAGATAGGAAGATTTGAAAAATGCTTGCCGCTGTCACTGAAATAGCGAAAGGATACTTGTCGGTCAGAAAAACATAAAGATTTAACGCATAATTATAACCTTATTGGAAATGTCACAAATTCACTAAAATAGTTCTATTTAATCTTAGATTCAGAAGGGATAAGTATTGCAACTGATGCCATCCAGAATGTAAATGCGATTGCTACTAATTTATGCAGAATAAAAAAAACAAGTTGGAAATTGCCCGTCAAACGTGGCAAATGACGTGCGTTCGTACTATAACCAGTTTTATAATTATTTTTTGCACCCCATATTGTACTGAATGTATAATTTTTTGCACTTCATAAAGCGCATAGTCTGATACATCATTAAAATGCACTTCCAATAATTTTTCCCCATTCCCCGTAATGTAACGGAACACTTTTGACTGTCCCTGTAATTAAACTATACATCCGATTTTCCTAAAAATTGAAATGGCTCGACAACATTTTTCAACAGTTATATCTTTAAAATTTCAGATCATTCGGAAGGCTCTAATATCATTAAAATCCACTTGCAATAATTTTTCCCATTGGCCGTAATGTAAAGAAAAACTTTTGACTGTCCCTGTAATTAAACTATATATCCGATTTTCATAAAATTTGAAATGGCTCGACAAAATTTTGCAACAATCATATATTTGAAATTTCAGACCATTCGGTTGGGTAGTTTTTGCTCTGTTACATGCGGACAGACGGACGGACAGACGGACGGACTGAACGACGACTATAGGTGCTACGTATTTATATAATTACGAACGCACCTAATAAAAACGAAAAATATGAGATTTGTTTGAAAATTTTTGTGAAGATGAAAAAGAGTAGGTGTGAATGGTGTTCTTAAGGAAATCAAAGCTGAAACTATTTCCTCATTAGAATTTTGTGTCATGTCTTTGCGTTTCAGGGAGGAAATCAAAGTCTTACTTTATTTCTTTAATTAATTTATGATAATAAAAAAACAATTTCATATTTTTTGAATTGTTTTTTTAACAAAAGTATACTCCATCCAGGGTTATAAAATATAAAATTGAAATGATAAAGTATAAATTAGATATGGTTTATATATATATATATATATGCATATATGTATCATTTTTAATGAAATGAACTTTTATAAAAATTCACGAATTGTACGAATTTTTTATAAATTTTACTGAAAAGTGGACAAAATTAATCATATTAAGCGAAAAGATTGAATTTATGAATGGGCCAAATATGAATGGATTTTTATGAATGGGCCAAAATCCCGCCGAACTTGAAAAACCGGGGATATACGCGAATCTCTCAGTTCAATATAAAAATAGAAAAGATCTAATTAAGAATATCCATAATCAGGGGCTCAGGGGTCCTTGGACCTGTCTTCGTCTATCCGGAACCAAATTTTCAGACACGCAAGCACACATCTTTATTTTATTAATATAGATATCAACGCATAACTTTAGAACAAATGCTCCGATTTTGATTTTTTTTTTATATAGAGAGAGCTCGTTTTGGTGAGTCAAATTTCAAAATTTCACCAGGTTTCAAAAACTGTATGTTTGTATTTCGGTCTGTTATTTTGTCTTTTTTTAATTTATATGTTCTAACTTTCGTAAATATTATCCAATCACCACGAAATTTAAATATGTTGCTAAGGTACACAGTTCTATTTTATGCTTTTAAAATGAACGTCGCATCGTGTATATATTTTTCCTAGGCACTTAAAAATTTTAATATACAGGCTGTTTCAAATTTCGTCCGATAAATTAAGAGGGATGATAGAAAGCATCTACAGGATCAAAAATTACCATAAGACTTGGGGTCGCACACCCCGTATTTAACCTTTAAATGCCTGACTTTTCAAAAATCATTGTAATAATGTTTTTGGGCTTTCAATTTTTAAATAAATCATGGAAAAAATACTTTAAAACATCATATTTTGTTTCAAGTATGGTTTACAGCTAAAAAACAGTTTGTTACTAAGCGGCAATACTGGTCCTTAATTGAAAAAATAATTTTCCTTGATAAAATTCTATAATATTAAACACACAAGAATTTAAGGAACTATAATAAAAAATAAATTTTACTTGCTCACTGCAGAAGAAAATAGGGTATTTCGCAAGCTTCCAAACAAAACAAAAAGAACAAGTAGCAACAATTGAAAAAATAAATCTATCTTTATTCTTAAACAACACAAGTGTTGCCATCTACATGTTGAAAATCGATTTAATAATATTTTCAGAATGCATTTTATTGGCAACATTAGGCATTATAGCTTCAATATTATTCTAATAGTATTTTAGAGCGTAATTTGGGTACGTTGCCGAAAAGCAACACCCGGCATTTAAGGGTTAATCAAAAATACAGGTTGTTCTGTCCTAATTTAATCTGTGCTGATGACAATAACTTTCAGAGAACTGAAGTATATTGTAATAAAACTTTCGATAGACATTCTCACCTTTGTTGTAAATGTGATAATATCGAAAAAGTGGTAGAAGATTCCATTTTTCACGCCAGCAGTATACATTTGACGTTTCACATTTTGGACTGCGATTGCCAGCTCATACTGTATCCTCCTCGATTGCTTGAGCTCCCTGTTTTTCCAGAACTTTTCGTGATGTTATAACATTTCACACAAAATAAGGTACATATTGTTGCATTTTGATTGCAATGTTTCGATTTCTCTCAAAATTATTATCGTCGATGCAAGTTCAGTTAAGACGAAACACCCTGTATTTGTGAGTAAATAGGTGGTTTGTGATCCAATGTTCTATGGACGTTTTTCATCCTCTTGATGTCATCATCATACTCTATCCCCCCTCTTAATTTGTCGGTCGAATTTTGGAACACACTGTATGATACGCTATAGTGTGGCAGTTATGTAGGGCAAAATGTATTTTAAAATGAATTTGGTTTGCAATAAATTATTGATACAAAAAACCCTTTCTTGGCCAAACCACTGTCACTAAAATGTGCCAACTATCGTGTACATTACATTAGTTCATGTATCATAGCATTAATGAAATAAGGTAAGAAACAATCCTTTGAAGTCAAGAATCCTTTAAAACAAGCAAGTTTCTTTAAAATTACTTGTTTTCTCCTTTTATGTTACCGTTTCATACACTAGCATAGTGTATTTTCATTAGGTCATATAAGCATTATAATAAAAAATGTGATTTCAGTGTACTTCTAACAAAAATACTTTTCTTCCTTTTAATTATCTTTTTATACTCTAGCATGGTCTATTTATATTAAATAATATAAATATTATAATAAAATTGTGATTTCATTATACTTCTAAAAAAATACTTCTCTTCCTTTTAATTATCTTTTCATACTCTAGCACGTCTATTTATATTAAACAATATAAATATTATAGTAAAAATGTGATTTCATTATACTTCTAACAAAAATACTTTTCTTTCTTTTAATTAACTTTTCATACTCTAGCGTGGTCTATTTATATTAAGTTATATAAATGTTATAGTAAAAATACGATTTCATTATACTTCTAACAAAAATACTTTTCTTCATTTTAATTATTTTTTCATATTCTAGCGTGATCTATTTTTATTAAATAATGTAAATATTATAGTAAAAATGTGATTTCATTATACTTCTAACAAAAACACTTTTCTTCCTTTTAATTATCTTTTCATACTCTAGCGTGGTCTATTTATATTAAATAATACAAATATTATAGTAAACATGTAATTTCATTATACTTCTAACAAAAATACTTTTCATCATTTTAATTATCTTTTCATATTCTAGTGTGATCTATTTTTATTAAATAATATAAATATTATAGTAAACATGTAATTTCATTATATTTCTAACAAAAATACTTTTCATCATTTTAATTATCTTTTCATATTCTAGCGTGATCTATTTTTATTAAATAATATAAATATTATAGTAAAAATGTGATTTCATTGTACTTCTAACGAAAATACTTTTCTTCCTTTTAATTATCTTTTCATACTCTAGTATAGTCTATTAATATTAAATAATATAAATATTATAGCAAAAATGTGATTACATCATAATTCTAACAAAAATACTTCTCATCCTTTTAATTATCTGTTCATACTCTACCATGGTCTATTTATATTAAATAATATAAATATTATAATAAAAATGTAACTTCTGTTAATTATCTTTTCATACTCTAGCATGGTCTATTTATATAAAGTAATATAAATATTATAGTAAAAATATGATTTCATTATACTTCTAACAAAAGTATTTTTCTTCCTTTTACTTATCTTTTCATACTCTAGTGTAGGCTATTTATATTAAACAATAGAAATATTATAGTAAAAATGTGATTTATTTTACTTATCTTTTCATGCTCTAGCGTGGTCTATTTATAATAAATAATATAAATATTATAGTAAAAATGTGATTTCATTATACTTCTAACAAAACTGCTTTTCTTTCTTTTTATTATCTCTTCGTATTCTAGCAAAGTTCATTTACGTTAAGTCATATAAATATTATACGAGGGAAAGTCGTTAAGTAAATCACAACAGACAATTAAAAAATAACTTACAGCGATAATCATTTAAAAACTATTTTTATTTCTCAACATTTTTTCCACCAGTATTTATGCACATATTCCATAGTTTTATCTTTGCCCGATACCAGCTGCATGAAATTCTTTGTGTTGCTGTCTCAGCCACATTAGAAATTCATGTTGAATCTGATCATCACCTTGCCTCCAAGATATATTTTTAGTGTGTTAAACAGATGAAAATCGTTTGGGGCTAAGTCAGGGAATGTAAGACGTATGTTGATGAAGTTCTCGACAAGACTTTTCAATTGTCTCTTGTGATAAGCCTGTCAATAGACCTGGACCATGGAGCTATGAAGATTAATCTTCGTAGCTCCATGGTCTGGACACATCATCGAACACCATTGCCATTTTGAAACCGATTTACGCATGCGTGCAAATGCCACCTAGTCAATATATATCAATGTACAGAATATAAAACTGAATGATGATGCCATCTATTAGCACTGGAAAGACGGTGATCGGTCATTTTGACAAGTACCAAATAAAAATATATCGGTTTAAACTAGAAATCTCTTTATAAGATAAATTTAAAAGGCAAAGAGAAAAAAAATGTTAAATAAATAAATTAAACCGTTCTAAATAAAATTTCTGATATGAAAACGTTTTTAAAAAGCTTGAATAAAATTCTTCGTCTTTCTAGTGTTAATCTTCTTGGAAAGTGTTTGTTACTGCTTTAAAACATATCATATTAATTTGTGACTTATTTAATGACTCTCCCTCGTAGTAAAAAATGTGATTTCATTATACTTCTAATAAAAATAAAATAATTTTCTTCTTTTTTATTATCTTTTCATACTCTAGTATAGTGTATTTACATTAGATCATATGAATATTATAGTAATACACTTATTCTCATTGTACTTCTAACAAAAATTCTTTTCTTTCTTTTTATTATCTTTTTGTACTCTAGCATAGTATATTTACATTAGATCGTATAAATATTATATTAATAAATGTATTTTCATTATACTTCTAACATACTTTTCTTCCTTTTGATTATCTTTCCATGCTCAAGTACAGTGTATTTACATTATTTTATATAAATATTATAGTGATAAATGTAATTTCATTGTATTTCTAACTAAAATACTTTTAATCTCTTTTTATACTCTAGTATAGTGCATTTACATTATGTTATATAAATATTATAGTAATAAATATAATTTTATTATACTTCTCACAAAAATACTTTTCTTCCTTTTTAATAACTTCTCATGCTCTATCACAATGTATTTACAGTAAGTTATACAAATATTATAGTAAAAAATGTGATTTCATTATGCTTTTAACAAAAATACTTTAATCGGTAGCATATATATATTTTTCTAATAAAAGAAAGCTATTTTGCTGTTTTTTACTTTTATTATGGTGAGTCAAATATCACTTAGAAATATTCGTAACGTGTCTAGAAGAGTATTTACTCTATATATGATCCCATCATCCAACTAAACATTATTCTGATATTTCCTAGGCATTTAAAACTAACTCATAAATTCACAAAATAATAAATAGAATGATTCATTAAAACTGTTATATAATATCACAAACATATCAATATTTTAAAAAGCTTACAGAAACATGAAATTCCTCTTTCATCCTTCTGAATCATTTATTTTCAGAACAGATTTAGCAGCAAACGTGTAGAAAATATAGATAATATTTGAAAAGTTGCGTTAATGGTTCAAATACTTTATGTGTAATACTTATATAATACTCATGTTTAATATGTATTTTCTTTTTTTACACTTAGCAGCATCACTAAAGAGAAGTAAAAGGTCTGCTTTTACATTTTTCAAGAGAGGGAAAATTAACGTGTAAATTTAGGAAATTACAGTAGAACCCTCGATTTTTAAACCGTAAAGGACAAACTTCCACCAGTATTTGATAAGGGAAATATGTAAATTTATGTCTTATTTATAAAAAAATCTGTATTTAAATTTGGAGAAAACTTCTATAATACTATAATGGAAGCAGTTTGTCAATGCAGTTATCTGGTACCATTTATACATTTCAAGATATGTAGAAAAAAAGTGTAAATTGAAGGAAAACGTGAATTTCGGCAACGTAAAATCGGTGTTATATTGTATTAATGTTTGTAATGCCTGAATAGTATTTCTTTGGCCTGAGCTGGCGACGTTGGTCACGTGACACGCCGGCGTAGGGGAGGAAGGGGAGAGGTATTGTTTTATGCCGTGCGTGTGGGCGGCGAGAGTTTTAATATATAAAACGAAACTGTTGTAAGGTGCTACGGGCGCCGGAAAGTTATAAATTTAGTAGTTAGTGCAGAAATGATTAGTGTAGTAAAAAGTTAATATTGAGTCAGCATGATGTGCACTCAAACCTGAAATTTATAATTATTTGTATATAGTGTGTTGTCATCTATGTGATCATCGTAATGTAACGTCTTTATGTACTCTGTAAAAAAAACTACGTTTTGTGTTTAAAAAAACTAGTGATATATGATCCTGGAGGATACGTTTCACATCAAGCAGGAATCGATCACCACACGCTCACTTGTCGAGAACGACAGCTGTTATATGAAGTAAGGTGCATGTTTCTTTGTATTTTTATTTGAAGTTAATCTGAGTAAAAGAATATATGAAGATGATTTAAGTAGATGAGAGAATAGAATGTGATTTATGACTATGAGATTTATGTAGATTTATTTATTTAAGATGAGAGTTATTATCTGTTAAATATAGAAGTTAATATAAAAGTATTTAAAAGTGAAAAGAAAAATGTTTAGTATTAAAGGTCTAAGAAAAGAAGATTTGGTTATAGTAGAAACTGAGTTAGGCCTAAAAGTAGAGGCTGAGCACAGAATAATAGATTAAAAAACACTGATTTAGGGAAGCGATCAATATGCTAAGGATATTGAATTTATAAAAGAATTTTTAAATACGACCGTGGCTGATAGAATCGAAAGAGAAAATCGTGAAGCAGAGATTCTTAGAATTGAAAATGTAAATGTCAAACCAAACAGAACACTGCTTTGGAGTTAGAGCGTACAAAATTAGAAGTCATAAAAGCCCAGTTAGAAATGGCTAAGATTCAGTCTTATAGTAAAAATTCTGACCCTGGGGGTCTGATTCTGGGGGGGGGGGGGGGGACAAAAATCCCATACTAATTCTTTAGAATCTCTAATTAAGAGATTTAAATCCCTGAGTATGGCATTTCCATCTAAGCCGGAAGCGTGCAATTTATTTTTTACTTCGCTCGAAAAGGCATTTGAAATGAAAAGTGTCGCGGAAGAATTAAAAGTTGAAATTTTACTAAATTTAGTAGGAGAACGGGCGGCGCAATTATTAGTTTATGCAAACGCGGATGAAATGAAAAAATATCCGAAGGTTAAGGCTTTAATTTTAAGAAAATTTCAACCCACCCCGGAATATTGTCTCGAAAATTTCCTTACGGCAAAAAGAATGAAAAATGAAAGTCATTTACAATTTGCAAGCAGGATCCGGGCGAATTGGGATTTTTATTGTGAGCTTAAGAAAGTAAACGATTTTGATGCACTTAATGAATTAACTGTTACGGATAGATTATTAAGTTCATTAGATTCAGAGACGCGAAGTTATATTAAATTAAAGCAAATAGACGACTGGCTAAAACTTAAACAAATCGCGGAGTTATGCAATAATTGAGCTTGAAGTTTAAAAGGTAGAACTTTTTCGGAATTATATGACAGACCGATAAAATCATTTCGTAATTATGAAGAACCCGGAAGTACAAATCACGGAAAGTATTTTCCACCTCATGCCAGAAATAATGTTCTTTCTCGCGATAGAAAAACTAATGACATATGTAAGTTGTGTAAACAAATAATTCATTTGCGGTTCTGCCCGAATAATAAAGAAAAAAATAAAATGGAAAATTTTTGCAATCAAACGAAAAAGGAATCGGGTATTGAGAAAAATAAACATGATGATAAGTTAGTTGCTAAGGTGACAGCTTTAGGTTTTGGAAATAAGGCAATAAATAATACTGTTTTTGCAATGCCAGGATGTCTGGTTGGGGGGCGGAAAATGAACACGTTAATCGATAGTGCAGGCGAAATTCCAATAGTTAATCCAAGCCAGATACCGGATTCATTTAGAAATAATGAAAATTCAAAAATTCCTTTGATATCGGCTTTTGGAGAAAAAATAACCACGGACCTTGTAACTTTACCCATAGCTTTAGATTCTGGACAGTCAAATCGTGTAGTTAACAGTGTAGATGTTTTGTTCGCAGCAACAGATAAATTATATGGGTCATGTATTATCACGCCAACGATTTATGAGTTATTACAATCGGCGGAGAGTGGAAGAAAATAGATTATGTGTCGGCGCCCACGAATGAGATGCAGTCAGAAAGGGGGGAGGAAATTAAGTATAAAAAATCAGGGGGTAGTGAAATGAAACAACAAAGCATGAATGATGAGAATTTATGCTTATTAAGTCAAAATGAAAGGTCAGAAAAGGAGTTAATTATTAGCTATATTGAAAGGAAAAGTAATAGTGCAGATTTAAATGTGGGTCATCAGTCAGATGCGAATATTTACAGGGCGCAACAGAAAAGTTGCGAATCGCTACAGGGAGCTTTCAAAGATGCAGAAAAAGAGTAAAACGGGTTTGTCATGGTAGATAATTTAACTTATAATAGGGAAAGAGTTTGGTAGATAATTTAACTTATAATAGGGAAAGAGTTTCGGGAGATCAAGTTATGCAATTAGTGGTACCAAAGGTGAGGAGAGGAGGAAATTTAAAAACTGCGCATGAATCGATTTTCGCTAATCATCTCGGCATGAAAAAAACAAAAGAGAGAATTCGTTAATCATTTTTTTGGCCAGGTATGTCACGGGATGTGGAGGGATATTGTGCATCGTGTAATGATTGTCAACTACGGAGCAGAGAGAGGACCAGCGATCAGATACCCATTGTCTGTCCCAATTGAGAGACCGGATCTTTCGTCCGACGTTGTAAATATTGACATAATTGGAAAAATTGAACCTCCTTCCGCAGGTAGGCATCAATACGTACTTACTTTGGTAGACCAACACTCGAGGTGGTCAGAGGCGGTTCCGTTAAGAACAATTATAGCTAAAGCTACGTGCAATGCATTGTTAGAGATATTTATGCGAACAGGAATACCTCGCGTAATAGCTAGTGATCAGGGCAGAAATTTTGCATCAGGGTGAATACGAGTGTTTCATGCTAGGCTGGGGGCGACTCCTAGATTTGCTACGTCGGGGCACCAGAGCTCGGAGTTAGTTAAACGATATAATCAGTGTTGAAACACATGTTACACCATATGATTCGTAGCGACCCTAAAAATTGGGATAAACACATTCCTATCTATTATTTGAGTACAGAGAAATTCCGAACAGCACTACGGACGTATCGTCATTCAAATTAATGTACGGAAGGGAGGCCAGGGGGCCAATGGCGGTAGTAAAATATACATGGGCAGGCGAAATTCCACTACACATAAATCTAGGAAAGAGCGCGACCGAATACTTTCAGGAGTTAAAAATTAATTTAGAAAAGGCGGCTGAACAAGCGGCAATAGTATCGGAGGGTAAACAAAGCTCGTATGCGAAGTACGTTAATCGGAGAACGATTTACAAGGAATTTAGACCGGGGAACCAGGTATATTTATTAATCCCGGACTCTACGAACAAACTTTATGTGAGGATGACTTGACCAACCGAAGT
Organism: Maratus speciosus; assembly: GCA_963932465.1. Classification (NCBI taxonomy): domain Eukaryota; kingdom Metazoa; phylum Arthropoda; class Arachnida; order Araneae; family Salticidae; genus Maratus; species Maratus speciosus. The sequence continues at coordinate 405,565,162 of OZ010793.1, read as the reverse complement.
ACTGGCGCGCTGTAACCCTGATTCTTAAACAAAGTGAAATTAAACGGGAATGATAGAAATGTCCACGTAAATAAGATTAGAAAATTTACTCCTAGGGTACAGGCGGTGGGGGTAATCTTCGAAAATGAGGAAGAATTAGGTTGGTTGGTTGGTTGTATGGGGTTTTATGGCGCAAAATCCCTTAAGGGGCATGCTGCGCCAAAAAAGTAGACTAAAACATCAAAAAAGTGAGAGATAGAAAAATGACAAAATAAAGGAACAATGAGAAGAGCAATCTGGATGGGGTATCTCATCCAGATGTAGTCAAACAAGTGTAGAAAAGACTAACTTTTAAATACTATAAAACAGTAGAGTAAAAACAAAAGAATAAGTCAATAAAAAGTGCAGTCTGGAAGGGGTTCCCTTCCAGATATCACAAAGGTGTAAACAGAAAACTTAACCGTTAAACCAAAGATATAAAAATTAAATTTCAAAGTAAAATCCAGCATGTTTTAAAAAAGTGAATAGTGCCCTATGAGGTGTATCCCCAATAAGGTTTGTCAAGAATGGTGATGATGACTTAAAATAAATTCTATATAAGTGCCGGAGACCCGGACAGTCAGTTAAAACATGATGAATGGTCAGGTAATCAAAATGACAATGTGGACACATGGGAGCATCCTCCCGAAGTAAAAGATGTTTATGAGTGATCCTTGAATGTCCAATTCTCAGACGAGTAAATAGAACATCTGTTTTTCTTGGATAACTCGGAGGCCAGGTCATTATTAGAGGTTTGATATGGTGCAGTTTATTATTGTTTTCTAGATCCCAACTTTCTTGCCATTTATTCTGAATAAAAATATTTATAAGTAGTTTAACGTCTGAGAAAGGAACATCATGGTGTAACGGATTAAGAGCACGTTTTGCCGCCTCATCTGCTTTCTCATTGCCAGGAATACCCATGTGTCCAGGTACCCAGCAGAATAAAATATTATGACCACGCCTTGTCAATTTGTTATAAAAATCTAGGATGGATGAGACAAGAGGATACTTGTTAAAAGATTTAATTGCGTCAATAGAACTATTTGAGGCTGTATATATAATGAAGGATGAGCTATGATGATGAGATATGTGCACCATGGCTCTCTCTATTGCAATCAGTTCAGATGTAAAGACAGAGATAGAAGGATGAAGACGATAGCTTAATGAAGTGTTGTCACAAAATACACCACAACCAACAGTATTACCACTCTTAGATCCATCTGTATAAATGTCAGTATAGCCATTAAAATTTGCTCGGTGTGCGGCAAATAACTGTTGAAAAACTGCAAGGGCCAAGTTGTTTTTATCATATCCTTTAAAGGGATGGAGCGATGTAATATCAGGAGGGTTCCAAGGAGGGAGTACATGCAATGGACATGGACTTACCCTGATATTACTCAGTGGGCTATTATCAGTAATTTTTCTAATTCTGACACCAAAAGATGGGATGCAAGATGGTCGATGCTGATAAAGAATATCATTGTCGGTGTTTAAAATGTATGTATGAAGAGGATGGCCAGGATGTGAAAGGAGACGGTAATACAGTTCTAAAGAAAGCTTTTCACGAATGTGGTGTAATGCTGGTTCATTGCAGTCAACATAAAAACTTAAAACTGGAGAGGTACGAAATGCACCAGAGCAAACACGGAGTGCGCTATGGTGCACTGTGTCAAGTTTTTTAAGAACAGAATTACGTGCGGAACCATAGACCTGGCAGGCATAATCAATTTTGGAACGGATTATAGAGCAATAAATTTTCAAGAGAGAACCACGGTCTGCTCCCCAAGAAGTGTTTGAAAGCACCTTAATTAGATTAAGTAATTGCTCGCACTTTTTACGTAACTGCAAAACATGTGGCAAGAAAGTGAGTTTTTTATCAAAATATAAGCCGAGAAAGCGAATGCAATCAGTAACAGCAATTTGAGATGCTCCAATATAAATTTCAGGATCTGGATGCAGATCCCTACGTCTACAGAAATGCACACAAGAAGTTTTGTCTTGGGAAATAATAAAACTATTTTCATTTGTCCATTGAATAATACGGTTGATAGCAATTTGTAATTGTCTGTCAATAAAACGCATATCTTGTCCTTTACATAAAATTTTAAAATCGTCAACATATAGTGTACCCTGCACACAAGGGGGTAATTGTTGCAGTATATCTTTTATCTTGATTGCAAAGAGGGTGACACTCAGAACACTGCCCTGTGGTACACCCTCTTCTTGTACATAAAAACTGGAGAGAATTCCCCCAATTCGAACTTGAAAAATTCGAATGGCGAGGAAGTTCTTAATAAAAATCAGGAGGTTCCCACGAAAGTCCAGGTTAAAAAGGTCGCGAAGGATACCATACCTCCATGTCTTGTCATAGGCTTTCATCATGTCGAAAAAAACCCAGATAGCAGATGGTTGCGTTTTAAAAAAGCAGTCCGTATATGGGTTTCTAAAAGAATGAGGTTATCGATAGTGGACCTACCACGCCGAAATCCGCTTTGGAAGGCTGCAAGGCAATTATTTGATTCAAGAACATGCACCAGGCGACAATTAACCATTTTTTCTAAAAGTTTGCAGAGGCTGCTAGAGAGTGCGATAGGCCTGTAATTGTTTGGGTCACTGGAGTCTTTCCCTGGCTTAGGAAAAGGAATGATAATGGCTTTAGACCAGGCATTAGGGAAAGTTTGTTCAATCCAGATTCTATTGAAAAAAATAAGTAAGTTGTTGAGAGAGGTGGAAGAAAGATGTTTTAGCATGGTATATGTGATGCCATCATGTCCTGGGGCAGATAACCGGCTCTTTTGCAAGCACCTTAAGAGTTCTGGAATAGTAAATGGGAGATTGTAATCATGAGAATGGCGAGAGTTAAAATTGATGCTGGTATTTTCCGTTTGTCTTTTGTATGATAAAAAAGGTTCTGGGTAAGAGTCAGAGCTAGAATTGGAAGCGAGGGTACTATCTATTGTCTCAGCTATATTTTTGGGAGACACTATTGTTTGGCCGTTGTGTTTTAAGATTGAGATATGATTTTCAGAATATAATCCCATACAATTTTTTACTTTTTTCCAAAGAACTTTACTTGAGGTGTTACTGTTTATATTGGAGACGTATTGCATCCAGGATTCACGTTGGCTTTTACGCCGCACTCTTCTAGCATCAGCCTTTGCTTTTTTGTACATAATATAATTAGTATTATTGGGATACCTCCGGAAGATACCCCAAGCCTTCTGTTGATTTTTTTTTGCCTTTTTGCAGTCATCATTCCACCATGGTTTCCTGTGCTTTGGGGTAGAAAGTGATTTTGGAATGCTAATATCTGCAGCATTGATAATACATTGGGTGATATTATCAAGCGCATCGTCGATATCACCTTCTATCATTTCACTTGTAATTTTTGCAAGGTCTGTGAAAGTTTGCCAATTGGCTCTGTCATAGACGTAGCGTTTAAAGCAATTATTAGAATCCGTGTGAGGAGTTGTCTGCGAGATAAAAGTTGGAAAGTGGTCACTGCCGTACAGGTCTTTAGAGACCCAGAAGGTCCAATACGGATATATAGATGGGGAGCAGATAGTGAGATCTATGGCATGAAAGGTTCGAGTCGGTTCATGAAAATATATGTGATCACCATTATTGAGTAGGCATAAGCCATTGTCGGAAATTAATTTTTCTATTATGTCACCACGTTGATTAGAGTCAGAATTCCCCCAAAGTTGGCTATGAGCATTAAAATCCCCAATGATGATGAAAGGAGTGGGGAGTTGGAGAACTAGATCCTGAAGTAATGCTGACTGAATAATTTGATGGGGTGGTAAATAAATAGAACAGATTGTAATGAGACGTTTTACATGAACACGGACTGCAACAGCTTGTAAGTTTGTGTTTAGTAAAACATGAGAGTGAGGTAAACTGCGAGAGACAAAAAGAGCCACTCCACCAGTAGCTCTTTCATTGCCTGTAAAATCCTTTCTGTAGGTAGCATAGTTGCGTAATTTCGCTTTGTCAGTGGGTTTTAGATGGGTTTCCTGCAGAGCTAAACATAAAGGCTGATGGTCGGATAGAATATTACGGATTTCGTCAAGTTTATTATGATAGCCACGGCAGTTCCATGAGATAATATTAGACATGATTAAATTGTTTTTTTTTAAGAAGTTTATCTGCGGTATTTTATTCGGAGGTAGTGGACATACTATCTCCTTCGTTAAATTCTTCACCCGGTTCTGGATGAAGAGCTAAAGCATCATCTTCTTCCATTTTATCATTCTGTATTGATTGGGTTTTATTTTTGGATGTTTTACTCTTTTTCCTTTTGGCTGTATTTTCAGATGAACTAGTGGCTTTAATTGTTGGTAGGTTAAATTTTTCTGCATCAGATTTACGGTTTGGTTTCACAGATGGTGTTTTAGTTGTATTTTGAGAGCCTCTATTATGGAGTGGAGGTTTCGAAATAAAAGATTGTGACAATTTTGAAGAAGCATTTGTAGATGATTTAGGAGGAACAGAGTTTTGTGAATTAGGAGGAGCAGATTGCGTTGATCGATTTGTCTTACCTGAATTATTAGACAGGTTGTTTTCTTTTTGATTACGTTGGCACTTAGGTTTAGTTGGGAATTCAGTTTGAGTTGCCAAGTTTTATGGACGGTTTTAGATAAGGTAGCAGCATATGATACACCAACTTTAGGCGTTCTGGATTCAACTATCTTTCTGGCTTCAGGATATGATATTTGTCTTGTGCGTATTGTCTGTATTTCTTTTTCTATTTTCCACATTTCACACGATTTAGCATAGGATGGATGATCTTTTTTGCAGTTGACACAACAAGGTGGATCATTGCATTGCCCACTTTCGTGGCCAACTGTACTGCACCGACCACAGGTTTCTTTACCTCGGCATGATGTTTTTGAGTGCCCGAAGTGTTGACAGTTAAAGCAACGCAGTGGGTTTGGGATGTACGGTCTGACAGAGCATGATAAATATCCAGCTTTTATATATTTGGGCAAGGTGGGAGTGTTAAAGGTCAGTATAATATGCTTGGTAGGTATTTGTACTTGGTTAGCTGGAATTTGTTCATCTTTGCGGTTGATTTTTATTCGTCTAGCTCCTATGACATTTTGTTCCCTTAAGTTTTCCACTATTTCATCTTCGGTTACATGCAAGAGGTCATATTCTGATATCACTCCGCGAGATGAGTTTAAGGTTCTATGTGGCGAAATGATGACAGCAATGTTTGCAAAGTGAGTACATTTTTTTAAGTTTAATGCCTGTTGGTTAGTGCTTACTTCAATTAGCAGTTCACCTGTACGGAGTTTTTTTATTGTTTTGGGTTCGCCAACCAGTCCTTGGATAGATTTATTAATCAAAAAGGGTGATGTTTTATCGAAACTCCCTTCTTGGCGTTTGACAACAAAGAATCTTTCTTCAGTTTTACTTTCATGAGAGTTGGGATTTTTAGATTCCGTTGTGGAAACATAATCCTCGACTCTCTCACTCCATGATAATTTATTGCCTTGATTGACAGTAGCCTTTGAGCTAGAGCTCGATGTATCAAAATTCTCTTTATTAGCTTGTGGGGCCTCCACATCGCTTGTCTTATTGTCTGATATTGTAGCCATATTTGAGAGATGATGTTTAAAACGCCAGGCATCGGGCCTGATCACCGACCCTTCTTCTTACCGTTACTTTAGGCGCAGGTCTCAAAAGGGTGAAAACTATCAACAAACTTCCACGTTTTTCGAACGTTGGATTAAACTCGATAGCATCTCCAAACTCTAGTTCTTTCACAGTGGAACTCGGTTGTCGTAGGTAAGCCTTTACAGCTCTGTCCAACCTACAACGCCCTTACGTCGAAAGGACACCAGTCGCCCAGTGCATTCCTAACCACCGCCATACAAGTACGGCGCCCACCGATCACGGAACCGGAATTCGGAGATGCCCTGCACTCTGGGACTCGAGATCAGCCTAAAGAGGTAGAAACGAGGCGATGAGATTAAAAAACCTCAACACCCAGAGTGTCTCACGTGAAAATAAAAAAATCCACTATTGTAAAAAAGAAAAAAGTGATGTGGGTGAGAACTTAGAAACAAGGTGTATTTTTTGTCTTTTTCCAATATTTTAAACTTTTTTTCCTTTTTTTTTTAAACAAAAGAACAAGAACAATGTTAGTAGAACAAATAACAATTTGAACAAAATGGTCAGTAAAAACATGAACAAGAACAAAGAGGGATAAGAAACTGAAAAAAGAATATTAAAAAGTGTGAAACAAAGAAAAAAGGATAGACAACTAAAAAGAGAAGAAAACAGGAAAGGAGAAAGATCGCTCGGGAACGTCGCGAAACCCGTAAATACCTAAGAAAGGTATTCCCCTGGGGGAGAGGAAGAATTAGGGGAGGTCCATCTCACCCCCAGTACGAAAGATAACTTTGACTTATTTAATATAGAGGAAGTTGATTTAAGTCATTTAGGAAATGTGGAGAAAAAAATGTTAGATTTATTATGTAAATATAAAGAATTATTCTCAAAAAAAGTGCAAATAGCTAAGGTAGGAGAGCACAAAATACGTATAAATGACGCAGAAAAGAAAAAGCCCTACGTTTACTGAATCCCAGAGGTCTTAAAGCCGCAAGTGGATAGGCAAATTGAAGAACTGCTTGAATCAGGTTTGATCGAAGAGAATGAGGTGGAGGCGCCACACCCAGTAGTATGCGTGATGAAGAAGGATGGGGCCTTGCGCCTATGTGTGGATTTCTGAGCACTAAATGCTATTACGAAAACCGATGATTTCCCAATGGAAAATGCCACCAATCTGCGATGCGATTTTACAAACCATCACGCGTAGCGCGATTGAGTTCAATATCGAATGGTGATTGGCAGAAAGATGGTTACGGAGTTTCTGGGGGAGGAGTTAAATTTATCAATTCAATGAGGGACTTTGTATATAACTAGTAATATAATGGTTTCAAGTGTGCTTTTGTTAAAGTTTTTTTTTTTTTTTTTTTTTTAGAACTGTTTAGATCTTTATTGAATTAGTTAAGTTAATAAATAGTATTTATTAACTTATAATAAAGATTGCTTATTATCAGTTGCTTCGTAATTTTTAATTGTGAATTAGTTAATTAAATTATAATTACAATTAAGTTAAATAAAATTTAATTAATTTTTTATTACATAAAATAAAATTTAATTATAAATAAATTTGTAAATTCATATAAGCTATTTTTAATAATTAAATGAACGTTTATTAAAGTACTGTAACTCCTAAACTTACATTAAAAATACTTTTATATTGGAACTTTAGTAACAGATAGATATGAAATTAACAGAATCAATTTATTAGTTTTACCAAAAGTAGTAACCTTAAGGTTTTAACTTGTGTCCTTATTAATGTGTTGTTTTTTTTAGAGTTTTGTTTAGATCTTTATTGAATTAGTTAGTTAATAAACAGTATTTATTAAATGATAGTAAAAATTAATTATCAGTTGCTTTGTAATTTTTAATTGTCAATTAGATAATTAAATTATTATTACAATTAAGTTAAATAAATTTATTATTCCATACAATAAAATTTAATTTTAAATAAATTTCAATAATTATTTTTTAAAATTCATATAAGCTATTTTTTAATAATTAATTGAACACTTATTAAAATGTTATATAACTTTTAAACTTACATTAAAAATACTTTTATGTTGAAACTTTAATAACAGATAAATATCAAATTAAAAGAATTAATCTTTTAAAAGTAAGCATTAGACTTCAACATTTATATTCATTATATAGTATTCAACAATTACTGATTCATCTGTAGTTATAAAGTAGTGGGGAATTACCATTAACTAAAGATTTTCTTTTTTGAATAATTTTATTTAAATATATAATTAACATTGATATTTTAATATATATAACTATATTAATTACTTTTTTATTTAAATATATAATTATTGGGGACGAGCCACCGGTATCCGTGCCCCGTAAGGTGCTCAGAATCAGTGATTATTCTCACCAGTAAAATTTTATTGTAAATTTTGCCTTATCTAATCTGAGCATTTTCCCTATTCAATTAGGCAAAAATTTCTGTTTTTAAAAACCGATGAATAATTTATTTAGCCAACTGAATTATTTAATTTCAGGTTTTATTTAGTTTCATTTTTTTCTGTGAATGCATGGGAAGTTTGTAAGGTATTTTTTTTTGTCATTGTTGTTGTTGCTGTTGTTGTGAAACTAAAAAATAATTTAAATATATTAAAAAAATTTACATGGCAAATTTGGCATTTTATGCTCTTTTGATTTAAAGAGATGATTGAATAAACCTTTGTTTGTGCCCCTCTCCCTCCTCCAAAGATAAAAGCATACAAGTGCAATTTATTTGCATGTCAATTTATGCAACAAAAAGATATAAACAGCTTGGTAAATTTAAAGAATTTATAATCCCGATTTAAGGAATAACTTTCGATGTCTAAAAAAGGAAAAATTGCAATTTTTTTTTCTAATATTTATAAAAAAAATTCTGAATATGAATCTTGTAGTGCAGATATATTTACATGCGAAAATATACATTACAGGACGTATCTCAATTTCAATATGATACTTCAATTCGAATTATTATAATGCAATAAACATTTTTCTTATTTTTACTTTTGTGATTTACTTAATTATTCTTGTGAAATACTAGTTTAATATGTTGATTTCAGTTTCATTCTTTAGTTATTCAAAATATGAGTTGCTTCTACTGAAAAAGTAATTATTTAAATTTTATTTAACAATCGGAAATATTAGTTTACAGATATTAACGAATATAATAATTTATAAACAAAATTGGTAGAAGAATATTAATGTTTATTTTTTTAAGTTTATGTAAGGTTCTGTTATACATCACTAAATTATGCAAAACATATAGTCCCCTCCCCCTTTAAAAAATAACAAAAGATGAGATGATAGAAATTAATTATTTTTAATTCATCTTTTCAGTTAAAATATTAGTTTTCATTTTCTTAAAAAAAAATTAATAAATACAATAAAATAATACAAGAATTGTTGTACTTGATTTCTTATTCGATCTGCTTCATATTAAATGATACTTGTATATATGAATTGTTTTCTTTTAAATAAATAAAATAATAAATCGTGTTGTACACTTTTTTTTTCTAATCATCATTAAAAATAAAGCAAAAATGAATGTGCGGGCTCTGACGATTTTAGATGAACGAAGTGAAAGCTATCCTCTTCCAGCGAATTAAGTCCCTCCTACAGCGAGGCGACCGACCAATCATTATTCGATATCGCTCTCAATCGCTTTACGCGTGATGGTTTGTAAAATCGTATCTGTGATTCAGAATTGGCAGAACCAATGTAATAACCACAATTGACTTACTGAAAGGATATTGAGCCATACCATTGGAAGAAGAGAGTCAAAATTTAGCATGTTTTAAGACTCATAGAGCTCAGTATCGCTTTAAAGTAATGACCTTCGGCCTCAGGAACGCATCTGCGACGTTCCAACGAGAAATGAATAAAGCGCTTTCCGACAAGGATTTTGCCAGGGCATATATTGTTGATATCACCGTCTTTTCTGAAACATTTTCTGAGCACCTAATACATCTATAACAAAAATTCACTAAGTTGTCACCGTTACGATTCTCAGTCACCTTAAAAAAGTGTGAATTCGAAAAACCTCAGATTAAGTACTTAGGATATATCATCGGGTCCGGTAGACATCGGACCGACCCCGGAAAAGTGGAGGCCATTCGCAGGTTAGCAGTACCTCAAACAAAGAAACAGTTAAAAGTGTCCTTGGTCTTTGTAATTATTATAGAGATTATATACCCAAATACACTGAAGTGGCATATCCCCTAGTCAGAGACCATTGAACGGGAGGCCTATGCGGTTATCTGTAGCCTAAAGAAGTTCGAAACATGGATTTTTTGTTCACTTGTGGAACTTATCACCGATCACAATCCATCTTTCAAACATCATCCATCTTCCATCATCCAATCAAACTTTCATCACCAAAAATGCTCCCCAATCTTCTAAACTGCAGCGATGGGCATTAGCACTGCAAAAGTAAGGCACTGTGATTTCGTAACGACCGGGTACCAAGTTGATAAATACAGACGCTTAATCACGGTTAGAAACTGTAGCATAAAAGAAAAAAAAACTTTTAAAACTTTCAAAACTATTTAAATTGACATTTTTTATTACTTTTGGGTGATATTTAACAGTGATTTAAATTGTCCAGCTATCTCTTACCTTTTATATATGTTTTTTTTAGTTTATTTCATTTATTATTGTGTATTATTAACTATTAATTTTGTTTTGTATTAGCAGATAAGAAGAGTTCCAGGCAGTGTATCTGGAATGTATTAAGTATTTATTTTGTAACTCTCCATGTATATGTCTATTATTTGGTACTAATCTTTTGTATTGTTAAATATTGAAGTATGAAGAGTATCCAGACTTGTTTTCAGATCGAAAATGTTGACCCCCCCCCCCGCATTTTCAATCTTGGGTGGGGGGGGTGTGATGTCTGGATAGCATTTCTTTGGCCTGAGCTGTCGCCATTGGTCACGTGACACGCCGGCGTAGGGAAGGAAGGAAAGAGAAACTGCTTCTGAGTGAAGGAGAGAGGTATTGTTTTATGCCGTGCCTGTGGCCGGCGAGAGTTTTAATATATAAAGCGAAAGTGTTATAAGGTGCTGCGGGCGGCGCCGTAGGGTTATAAATTTAGTAGTTACTGCAGAAGTGATTAGCGTAGTAAAAAGTGAATATTGAGTCAGCATGGTGTGCACTCAAACATGAAATTTATAATTATTTGTACATAGTGTGTTGTCATCTATGTGATCATCATCATGTAACGTCTTTATGCACTCTGTAAAATAAACTACGTTTTGTGTTTAAAGAAAAACTAGTGATATATGATCCAGAAGGATACGTTTCACATCAAGCGAGAATCGATCATCACAATGTTTAATACGGTTTAACTGTTTGCCTTTACGCCCATTTGTACTCTTTGTTTCAATATAATTGTTTGGCTGGAAGAAAAGAACCAAAGAAAGCTGATTTGCTAGTAATTGGTGAGTTGAATACAAAAGAATCAGTACATTCTGACAGGAACGTACGTTGTCAATGCAAAATGTTCTATAAAAAAAGAAAAAAATTTTAAAGGTAAAAAGAAACAATAACGACTAGAAAACAGGAATTCTGCTTTTTCAGAATTTGGTGTCTCCCCCAATGAAAAAAATATATATGTATATATAAATAGTACAGTGGCGTGGCGTCCGGTCATCGCTGGATGCGGCGATGACCAAGCAATATTTTAAAACTCTTAATAAGCTTTTAAAACTCTACGATCCAGTTTTAGCAGAACATTTGGAGTTCATGTATAAGTGAAGGTAAGATTTAAAGTTTCTTTTTTGAACATTCAACCATTGAATTTTAGAGTTAATAATTTTTCACCACAAACTTAAATAATTGCGATGACCACCGAAAATTTTCACGCCACGCCACTGAAATAGTACAAAACATATTTCAATTTTAAGATTTAAAACACACGCTTTTATTTTATGTAAAATGACGTCATTCGCATCCGCTTAAGAATTTCACATTTACGATCCACTCTTAAACATCTACAGTAAAGCGTGCATAAGACGTCACTATCGCAAAATAATACACAAATGCAGCAAAAAGATGCCGTCATTAAAGAAACTCGACAAAAAGAACGGCTATCTAATGATTCATAGGCCTTCATTTATTTGTAACATTAATATAGATACTTAAAATGAAATATAGTTCACAATAGCTCCGTTTTAGCAGAAATCATTCCTTTATATTTTTTCAAAATTGCACGTATTTTAATTGTGTTTTCTTTTGGTTGTTGTAAGAAAATGGCAACAAAAATACATAATTACCATTTTAGAACTATTTTTCCTTTACTTTCTTCAGAAAAGGAGTACTTCCGTTGCCAATATCAAGCAAATGGCTCTAAAAACTACAAAAAATAATAATAATAACTTTTCAAAAATAAATGGAAGTACAGTTTTCAAACAAATTGCATTTAAACGTACATTTTTTTTCAATACGACGCGTCGTATTGGGAAAAAAATGTACGCATAAAAATTGACGGTATAAAAATTGAAAATGTGCGATGCTTAGAAATTTAAAAAATTCCTATAGAGTATTTAATCGTAATGCTTTGTTTTACGACTGGCTTCTGTAATGTAACGTTATTTTTTGGAGGCGACACAAAATAAGCTCGGAGAAAGAAACAGCATACCGGGGGCTAAAAAGTCAGGCATTAAACACATATTATGAAATACTTCCCAACGCTTATCGAATATTATTAAGAAATTTAATTTTTCCGTACAATGAAATGATATATGTAAATAAATTTAAAAAAATCACTTTAAACGATTTTTCTCCATAGGCCATAATGTAACGGAATTATTCGCTGTAACCCTGTAAACGAGCTATAAATGCTCCATACTTCATTTCCAAGAACGAACTTTCTAGAACCTCATAACATGTAAAAAAAAAAATACTTTTCAAACCTAATATTTAAACAAGATTTAGAGCACGGGCAGGCAGCCAGACAGACAAACCGAATTTATAGGCATTTTTCAAGTACGTTCGAAATTGTTAAAGAAGTGTTTTGTTATTTTGAACTTATCTAATGTGGTGTCAGTGTTTTCCCAGGTCGTGAGGAATAATTATCTGAATTGCATTTTTACATAATGTACATGCTATGTTCGTAACCATGATGTCTACGGAGATAATGTTTATAGACCTTAACCTTTTATGCAGATTATTTGTAACACATATTAAATATTTCACTCAATTAAACGATGCTTTTGAATTAAATTGTAACTATAATAGAATGAAATTATTATTGTTATCTTAATAACAGGGAAAATTGGATAAAGTTTAATATATATGATGCATTCTCACAAAATTGTAATTTTCAGAAATTACACTTACAATCGGGTTAAATTAAACTTAATAAAATAACATTTTAAACTTATAGACAAATGTCTTAATGATTCAAAATAAAGATAAAATGGTCAGCAGCGACGATTTTTTTTTAATTTAACTGAGGTTTAAGTTAAACTTTCCTTACCATATTACCTATCTAACTTTTTATTTTCTTCTAAATTTGTACTTATAATGAATTTGCATAGTACCCACAGAACATTCACATAAGAAATAATAACAATGTAGTATTTTTAGTACAAAATTTTGGTATAACATTGTCTTAAAGGGATGGTAAGGGAAAAAAGGGGGACGGTAAGGAAAATTACCACCTGTTTTTAGGCAAATCATGTTAAGACTAAGTGATAGCCACAATGTTCATTGCTTTTTAGAAAAAATTATTTACATTGGATTAAATTAAAAAAAAATTAATTTTCCTAGAAAAGTGCAGAAATAAACCTTGGGGACGTTAAGACTACCAATAAAGTCACGATGCGCATGAAATTAATATTTAAATGCTGATTTAGATTCTGCAGTAAATTTCCTGTCAAAGAATTTTAGCCATTCTTTCTCTAGCATACCTCTGCATGAGAAAAAAGTTGAAAAAAATTCTGTGGCTGCATCTGATGTGATTTTCTGTATAATTTTAGCGAGAGGGACGGTAAGGAATCTAAAATCCAGGGACGTAGTTCAAAAAATACTAACAACCGTAAAAATGTGTGCAGGTTAATTTTTGCTGCATATTTATATAAAACAACAGTTCCAGTTTCGGAAAAAAATTACATCGAATTACTTTTATTGAAACAATTTTATACAGACAGCTCCAAACTTAAAAATCAGTGTCAGGGATACGAGACGGTAAGGAATGTCGTGGTATATTTGGACCCTCAACATCGTCCAAAACTTATTTATCTCGTTAATATTGTTTTAAAGTCAGGCAATGGGGTGGTTTTAAACACAAGAATATGTACTAAAATAAAAATTATTATTCAGGGACTTAAAAGTCAAAATTATTGATAATGCTTCATATAGAGGAAAAAAAAAACTCAAAAAATGAATTGTCAGCATTTGTTATTATAATTTTTAGAAACTAGAAATGATATTTTCTAGGAATAAATATTAACATTTTATATTTATTCAAAAACAGTACGAATGTTGTAAAAACTGCCAAATGAGACTGGATCGATCAGGTACTATATTATTATGCAACATGCATGCGTATAAGTGTGCTTTTATGAATGAAATAATAGATGCTATTGTTCTTGCCTTTTTAGGATTTCGATCATTTGACGAAACCCTATTCCCTACTAGATTAATTGTAACACAATTATTCTAATTGGTAAATAAATCATACAATCACATCTGAAACCCTATTCGTCTCAGTCCTCTATTTGACTGGCTGTCATAGAGTTCGTTCTCAGAAAATGTATAAGTTAGAGACTTGAAATTTTGCAAGGTTATAGCTGAATACCCCCGATCACACGACAAATCATAAAACTTTGATAAAGTCATATTATTTGAATTAAATGAATTAATTTAATGACATCCGACCACTTTTTAAATTTTGATTTTAAAACTGAACCTTAATTTCAGTCTTTCCCGTGCTGGCTAGATGGCCCCATGGTAAAGTATTTGCCTACTAACCAAAATGTTCCGAGTTCGATGCTCCGCATCCGAGTTTGAAATGTTTTTTCCGGAATAGATTTTCCTTATCGAATAGATTTAATTTCACAGAATAATTGTCATTTTTTATTTTCTATTATTTTATTTTATTTAAGATTTTTTTTTTTTTTTTTTTTTTGCTATTTTAAGGCTAAAAGTTGTTGAAAAATATTTTATCAATTATTTTTTTAATTCAGAAAATCTTTTTTTTTTTTTTTTTTTTTGGGATTTTTTAAATTAACAACATTTCATTGTCCGATGGATTTAATTAAAAGGACTTTTTTTTGCCATTTTAAGATTTTCTTTTCTTAGCTAAAATTAACTCATGTAATTAAATATGTTTTTCAGATATACAAACATATGCTGTTACAATTGTCTGAAAAGCAGTCCTTGAATATTTTTAATTTGATTTAAAAAAGTATTTTCCAATTGCAGTAATTTTAAATATAAATCTAATGGTGCTGCCCTCTATGTTCTTACTGAACATGGTTATAGATTTAATAATTATAAATTAACGATTTGGATTTATTAATTAAATGATAAAGTGTTTTGAAAGGAATATTAATCGAAACCCTCCTTGCGATCTTCGATCACACTTACCCACTTGTTTTCTGTATGCGTAGAATGGTTGTAGCTCTCGTTAACTCATTTGTGCCTGAATTTTTGTTTTCTCAAATTTGTCGGTAAAATAACTTTAAAATATTGCAAAATGAACTGGAAAAATGCTAAAAAAATTACGCTAATTTTTTTTTTTTTTTTTTTTGTATTTATTTGATAAAATGTAAGCGTATTAAATATGGGGATATGCATAATATTTGTAATAATATAATAATCATAATTATATATTTTGTCTAAATTTACATAAAATAAGCTTTTAAGTATAGTATATTTTATACTATAATTAGTAAGTTTATGATTTGCTAAAAAATTATATGTATTTATTTACAGACACTAATAACAGTATTAGTAATAATAAACTAAGTATAATAGTTAACAGTATATATAAATATTTTACAGAGATACATACAATAAATACAATAAACTCAACTGGAATGAAAAAATAGCCAGAGCCAAGAATCGAACCCGGAACCACTTCTCGATTTCTGGCTCTGGCTAAATTTTCACTCCAGTTGAGTTTATTGTATTTATTGTATAATAACTTCAAATCAATGTTTTAATTTACCACTCGAACAATAAAAAAAAATGCTAACTGGCGAATTGAAAAAAAGATATTGGCGAGATTTGCACCCGGCTTTTTTTTGTTTCGGCACAGATGTCACATAAGGCCCATATTGGCGCGATTTTTTTCTGACGCCAATGTCATATACTTTATTATATTTTGCTTGATATGGTAAGCCGGATGTTGTTGTTTATGCTGTTAATGCGTTCCCCACATTGGCGTTGGAAAAAAATCGCGCCAATATATTCTATATGACATTTGTTCTAAACCTTCATATGAAAGGCGAAGGGTTCAGATGGTATTTGTTTATGGCATTTGATGACTTGAACTATTATAATATAGATGAAATGATGTGATAGAATAATATTTGGCGACTTATCACCTGTGCCTGAATAACATTAAAGTATCAAAATGGCATCTAGAGTATAAAAAGCAAAGTGTTCCGCCCGGAACTGTTGATGATAGTCACATGATTTAGGCTATTGTTATAGAGATTGTTTTAAAATATCGGTTGACAAAGGCTCTGAATACTTAATTCATTTTATTTTAGCTTCTTTTCAAATGTTTAACTGATCCTCTTTAATCAAAAACGAAAATAACCATTGGATGTCTTAACAGCAACTGATTCTCCGTTAAATTTTTGCAATCAAAGGGAATTGAATGGAAACCCGTTTACAGGGAGATCTGCACACCTTTTTCAGTATAATTTAATCTTCTCTAATATTTTTAAAACCCATTAGATTTTTAGATTCTGCGGTGTCTGAACGGGGTTGGCGAGCGTAGCTTGCAGGGTTGCCCCCTAGTATGAATATAAAGTTGCAATTTTTCAAAATCAAATTCGTGGGTTTTTGAAGGAATTTTTACAAACTTTTTTCAATATTTTAATTCTTACTAATTCTAATTCTTCTATACTTATTATTAACTAATTTTTACTTTTAAATGCTTTTCTTAAAAAAAATTCAATGTTAATAGTCAGAAAGTTATGCTGTTGTATAATCAAGAAATATTATTTTAACAGAAAAATTGTATTGATTCTCAAACTTCATAATATAGGGCTTTAAAATGCATCAGGTCTCAATGCTAGGTACGAGCACCGCCAAAAGTGGTTCCCTTGTTAGAAGAGATTTGTGAATGTTTTATTCCTAAAATTATCTCAGCAATCGCCTATTTGGATTTTCCCTATACTCCTTCTTCTTAAATTAACTTCTTATTCCTTTAACAAGATCTCTAAATTTAGATGGTTGCATTATGAAAAGGAGAATTGTGTTATGGGAATTACTTTGTCATTTGCTAAATATTTAAAACAGCCGCATTAATTCTGAGAATAATTAATGACAACGTTTCATTATAACTCTTATACAAAGTATGAATTTGAGATAGCTTTAAAATGTTTACAGAACCATGAAATTGCGTTTCCACTTTCCTTCTCACTTTAACAGAACCTCGTACATTTTCTGAACATGTTCAGCAATACCGGTGTTGTAAATTCAATTTGCATTAAGAAGTATACTGTAATTATAAATACACTGTGCTTTGTTTCCTTATACTGTTCGATTTCGTTTAATTCAAAATGCTCTTTATTCACTAAATTACATAAACATATTCAAAACTGTATGCAAATAAAAAAATATATTTATGTTAATATCCTAGATTATTTTTTACGTTATTTTTTTAGATTTAATTATTTCTATGATTCTAAAATTAAAATAATGCAACGAAACAAGCATTCTGTGCTTGGGAGAGCCTTCTGGTTGATCAAGGATGACCTGACTAAATATAACGAAACTGAAAATATCTGCTGTGTGAACCTATGGCTCCGAGGTAATGCACTTGACTACAGACCAGCAGGTGGTGAGGTCGATCCCCGTTGAAGGCAAGTGTCCTAAAATTCGTTCTGGTTTAAATATTGCGTTGTGTTTGTTTCTAGTTCCTTCGGAAATATGGTAATTGTTATTATGTTAATCGTTATTTAATTTCTAGAACTTTCCAAGCTTGGAATGTTCTATTCGAGAAAGTACCCCTCGAGTGTATTTAAGCTGGTGCAGCCTGGAGTTGTGGAAATAAAGCTTTGAGTTGGTTCATGCTTGTTGTCTTCACTCCTTCTTAGTTAACATCTACGGTTTGGTGGAGGCGCCGGCTACGATGTAAACTACGGAAGAGCCATGCCGATGTCAACGCCTTCAAGGACTGTCTCCTGAATTTGGCTTCTTACCCGATCCAAGGAGAGTTACAAGAAACATGCAGGAGAGTAAGGACAGTGCCTCTAAAAATGCTAGTACCGTTCCAGCTAACGTTACTCCTGTACCCATCCTGACCCGGGTGGTTCCGACCCGACACCTTGAGTGGGGTAGGTGACCGGAAGCTCGGCAGAGTTCGTTGTGTACGAATGCGAGGAGGCCGGATAGGGACGAATCGCCCCATCGTCGAGAGGCTCATCTCCGACAGGCGTTGAGTTCGGTTGCCACGGTTAACGGACGTTGTGCATAGGTGGGAGCGGTTTTGAGATGTTTACGCAACCATCCGGGTTCTCTGGGCAAGCCCGGTAGCGACGCTCCATAGTCTGATCCCAGAGCCGGTCATAGACCGGGTGGTGATTCTGGGCAAAGGATAGCTAAGGCGATAGGACCCCATCCACCTATTGACTAAGAGGGAGCCTGAGGTAGGAGTGAGGGCTTTGTAGTGGAAAGTCCTCGGTGCTCGCTAGTGACGACGGGGCTCGCGGGAACGCCATGCAGGGACTTCCGGAGCAACCGAAGGGCGAGGGTTTCGGACAGCGCCCAGGTTACTTTATGACTTGGGTGGCTCATCCCTCCGAGGACCTCAGCTGAAGCAGTTGTGAGCGGACCCTTAGGGTGGTAGGGTTTGGCGGTGCCCCCGTTGACCAAGGAGCGGTCGCGTGGGGAGGCCAGTATGGCTCTGGTTGCTCCATGTCGTGCCGTGACCCTTGGGAGGGGGTCGGCCGGCAGGTCCACCATCGAACGCTGTCCCCGCGGGGAAACGGGCCGGAGGCTCGCCTGTAACGCGGCGGCCCATCGTGTCTCAGAGGAACTCATGGTCCGATCCAGTTCCTCCGTGTCTATGCGGTACCGGAGTTTTCCTCAACTGGTGATGAGGACCTAGAGGTGTCTCCACCTAACTTTCGAACGCACTAACGAAGGTAGCGGTCGGTCACTGCACGGGGTCAGGGGCCTTCGGGCCTGTGTACCCTCGACGGCCGTGAGGTAAGGTAGTGGCGGGCGGGCTTCTGTCGGCCTCCGCTGGCTTCTGTGCCTTCGGACGGGGTCGAGTCGGTGGGGGCTGGCGGGACTCCGTTCCGTCCAACCCCCTAGCGAGGCTGAGTCTATTCCGTCTAGGTGGAGCTTTCCGTGCCCGCCTGGGGTCGCTAACGGCACCTAGTCTGGGCCAACTGGTTCCCGGCGTGATCCACGAGGGGTTCCGTCGGTCGAGCCGGGTGGCTTGGGCGAAAAGCCAGGAGCTGGGTCGCTTTACGGCCGGAGGGACTTTCCCCGTCCTCCCTGGTCTTCGAGTTAGGGCTCTTCAATAACTTTCCTATCGGCTGGCCCACAAAAATGTCTCAGCCGGAAAATGGTATCTGATCTTGGGGGCCTTCCGTAAATTAAATTCGGGTCGGGAAGCCTCAGTTCAGTTCGTGGGCCCAGCGTCTTTATAGGCGTCTGGTTTCTGCAGGGCTTGCGGGGTCTACCGGCTCGAGTAACCAAGTTTAGGGACCACTTGGTTTATTCTAGCTGGGTGGTGAGGACTATCGTAGCGATTGTTCACCAACTTGGGAATAGCCGGTGTGGCTTGCGTTGGGCAGCGCGTCGGCCTGACCGGAGTTTGCATGGGGTTCCGCTCTGCTGGGACTTGTCTGGCGGGGACCTTCGGGACGCGCCGCGGTGCTTGTCTCGCAGGTGGTTCCCTGCGTTGACAAATGGGCCTACTTAGGGCCTGGGACCGGGAGATGGTAACCCGTCTTTTATACCAGCTACCTCAGAATCCGTGCAACTTTTCGGGAGAGGACGAATAGCAGGTAGCTGAAAGATTTCAAACGAATCGCCACCTGTAACCGCTGGGATGAATCCATGTGTCTCTGCTAATGTTATTTTCTATCTTGCTGGAACAGCTTGACAATGGTTCAGCAACAATGAGGAAAGTTTTATTAATTGGACTGCATTTAAAAATTCCTTAGAAAACACGTTCTGCCGAACGGACGATGTAAAGAGAAAAGCTGAGAGACTGTTGCTAACACGGGCGCAGAAAACTGGTGAAATGGCCGAATCATACATCCAAGACGTTCTTGTCCTGTGTCGTAAAGTCAACTCCTCTATGCCTGAAGGAGAGAAAGTGGCTCATCTCATGAAGGGAATTGCAGAAGATTTGTACCAAGTCCTGTTGGCTCAGGATTATCAGACTGTCGATGACTTCGTGAAATGCTGCCGTCAAATAAAAATGCTTCGACGTAAACGTGTCACCCGGCCAAGATTCCAGAGGCTTCCTAATGTTGCTGATGTCAGCCGAAACAGACATAGGTGGCATAACATCATTGATACGAATAATTATTGCAGGAAGAGCTTAAAAACTTCTTGCCGGAAGCGAGTTGCTGCACAAACGATGAATGCGAATCTCCAACCGACGTCACTTCTTTAATAAGAGAAGAAGTTATGGAGGCTTTTGCACTACTCACAGGTCCAAAAAAACGTACCTTCTCTGCCCGACGCACAGTTCCGGTCAGGCCTCAACCAAGGCGTGAAACCAGAAACAGCACCGTTCGACAACGGAGGACAGATATATGGAGAACTACCATGGACACTGACTCCATACGCAGCTCCGACGAGAATTATGCGCAACCCATATCTTCTAATTTCAGAAGTAGTTCGCCTTATAACCGTCGCTCTTCTAGTTGCCGACAGTCGCAGTCACCTACACGTCGCTCTAGCCATTCTCCATGCCGAGCTAAAGAGGAAAACTAGCTATGGAGACCTATGCAGGAGGTGAGGCTGCAATAAAAGAAAATCCTCCGACGTACATTATAACCAAATTACAAAAACAATACCACCTATGTACTGTAAATGGACAGTGTGTAAAAGCCCTCGTCGACTCCGGTGCCGATTATTTGGTTATATCTGAAGCATTTCGCAGACAATTGAATGCGCCTATGTTTAGTGTAAATGGACCTATATTGAAGACTGCATCTAGGAAGCCTGTAGTCACCTCGGGACATTGTGTATTAAAAGTCAACTTGAATGGAATTGTGAAATCATTTGACTTTCTTGTGTCTTCATGATGTAGCCATAAAATGATACTTGGATGGGGCTTTTTCCGTGCCACTGATGCTGTTATAGACTATGAGAATGAAGAGCTTCAACTATCGGAAATTCTCGCAGACACAGTGGTATGTAAGTCTGATTCTCCCTTGCTTGCCCCAACAGATTACATAATTGAGGCAAGTTCAGCGAAGCAAATATGTGCCGTTAGCCCAGAAATTCAAGAAGCAGATAAAGCTATGGTTATTGGCAACAAAACTCTCATGTGGGAAAGAGAGCTATCCATACCAGCATCATTCATTAGGGTAGGAAATAATTGCTGTAAAATATGGGTAACGAATTTCTCTGGATGAATTCAGATAATACCAAAGAGGGTGAATATAGCTTGCTTAACAGTAATCGAAAATAACGCTATCTGTTCGCTGAATTATAGTGATAGAGAACATACCAAAAGACATAAATCCAGAAAGACACTGATTCGAGGAAAATTTAACGCAATGTTAGATAATGAGCTAACTAGTCAAGAAGAATACGCACTCTTAAGTCTGCTGGAAGAGTATAGTGATATTTTCGACATTAACAGAAAGTCGAAAAAATTTAGGTGCAATGGTGTAAAGCACAAGATTGACACAGGTAACAGCGCTCCAATTAAGCAGAGACCTTATCGTACATCAGCAACTGAGAAACGAATAATTGAAAATAAAGTACAACGAATGCTAAAAGAAGACGTGATACAGCCATCAAACAGTCCTTGGTCCTCTCCCGTCGTTCTTGTGAAGAAGAAAATTGGTGAATGGCGCTTATGTGTCGATTATAGAAGATTGAACAAACTCACTAAAAAGACGTCTATCCGCTGCCACGCATCGAAGATGCTTTAGATTGTCTCGCCGGTGCGACAATTTTCTCCATGATGGACTTGAAGTCAGGCTACTGGCAAATAGAAGTTGATGAAAAAGATCGAGAAAGACAGCTTTTGTGACGTCAGACGGCCTCTATGAGTTTAAAGTCATTCCCTTTGGGCTATGCAGTGCTCCCGCTACATTCGAACGAATGGTGGATGCAGAACTGCGAGTACTCAAATGGAACATCTGTCTTTGCTATTTAGACGACATCAATGTGTGTACGCACCAAATTTTCAAGAGCACCAATTACGCCCGAGGAAAGTTTTGCAATGCATTCAAGAGGCAGGGTTGACGCTTAATTCCAACAAATGCTCGTTCGATAAAAAGAAGCTGACCCTATTGGGACACCTAGTAGATCAACATGGGATCTATCTCGATCCACAAAAGACAGCTGCTGTGACAAAGTTTACCTGTTCCAGAAAATGTTGCGGATGTTCGAAGTTTTCTAGGCCTGTGCTCGTATTACAGACGATTCATCAGGAATTTCGCCGATACCGCAAAGCCCTTGCATGAGTTATTAAAGAAAGATGCATAGTTTTCTTGAGGTACATCGCAGAGGGAATCTTTTGCAACGCTCAATAAGTTACTGATAAGTGGCCCTGTTTTGGGACATTGCCTGCAAAACGCTGAAACGAAGATATATACAGACGCTAGTGGCTATGGAATCGATGCAGTATTTGTACAGGATCAAGATGGTAAGGAAAGACCAATAGCCTACGCCTCCAGATCCCTGGTCGCAGCTGAAAAGAACTATTCAACAACCGAAAAAGAATGCCTTGCTGTCATTTGGGCAATTAGTAAATGCAGACCATACATTTTTCGAAAACCCTTTACTGTAGTGACGGACCACCATTCTTTATGCTGGCTGGCTAATGTTAAAGATCAATCTGGAAGACTTGCATGTTGGGCTTTGAGGCTACAGGAATACGACATCTACGTCATCTATAAGAGTGGTCGAAAACATTTCGACGCTGACTCACTGTCAAGAACGCCCCTTGCCGAGACAGCAGTCGACGAGAATGGAGAAATCCCTTTCTTCGCTGGCATCTCAGACTATGAAAAGAACAGCTAAAAGATAAGCAGTTGAAATCCATAATTAAAACTACCCAAAAAGGCGACGGATGCCGAGGTTGCCAAATGAGAAGCGGGGTACTCTATAAAAGAAATTACTACTTTCTGGGACAGCAATGGCTCTTGGTAGTCCCGAAACAACTCCGTCGCGATATACTAACGAGTCGTCATGATGCTCCAACTGCAGGTCATCTCGGATTCGCCAAAACGTATGATCGGATAAGGAGAAAGTATTATTGGCCAGGACTATATGGCAGCATATGCCGTTATGTGGCACACTGTCGAGAGTGCAAAAGACGGAAATCTTCACCTGGACTTCCACATGGACAGCTTCATCCAATAAAGCCTCTGATACCCCATTCGCCCATTCGCTAAAATTGGAAAAGATTTACTTGGACGCTCCCCAATTACTCAGAACGGGAACCGATGGATTATTGTCTGCACGGATTACCTAACGAGATTCACAGTTACAAAAGCATTACCAACTGCTGAGGCTACTGAAATTGTCCAATTTATAGTTGAAGAAATCATACTCAATCACGGTGCTCCCAAAGAGATGATAAGCGATCGAAGACGTTCCTTCCTATCCAATATTTTGAAAGACATTAATCAACAATGCCAAACATCTCATCTTCTAACGACGACCTATCATCCACAAACCAATGAACTTACCGAAATATTTAACAAAACATTGGCCGACATGCTGTCTATGTATGTTGATGTTGAGCAAAGACAGCCTGATACAGTCCTGCCTTTTGTGACTTACGCTTACAATTCAGCAAAACAAGATACCACCGGATTCAGTTCCTTCTTTCTCGTACATAGTAGAGATATGCAGACTCCTCTGCATATCTCTCTTTCCTCACTTCGCAGAACCCTATAACGAAAATTATGCCCAACATCTAGTCACTAGGGAAGAGGAAGCTAGACAGCTAGCGAGACTTCACATCCTCGAGGCTCAAGCAAGTGACAAACGAAGATATGACGAAAGACATCGACCAATCAGCTATAATATCGGGACTTAGTCTTTGTTTTTACTCCCATACGAAAAGTTGGGCTTTCAGAAAAACTTCTAAGACATTACTTCGGACCGTACCGAATCACACGACGACTATCTGATGTATCATACGAAGTAGAGAGCATGAAGGAGAATAAAAGGCGACGAAGTTTAAAGGACGTAGTCCATATTCTGAGACTGAAACACTATCTGGATCCAAAAGAGCAAACAGCTGATAAAGAAACGCACAAGAATACCAGAGGACCTGTCACGAGAAGTTAGACTGGATTGCAGCGGGACGCCCCTTCCTCCTAAGGAAGGGGAAGTGTAGCGAAACAAGCATTCTGTTCTTGGGAGGGCCTTCTGGTTGATCAATACTGACCTCACTAAATATAGCAAAACTGGAAATATCTGATGTGTGCACCTATGGCTCCGAGGTAAAGCGCTTGACTACAGACCAGCAGTTGGTGAGGTCGATCCCCGTTGAAGGCAAGTGTTCTAAAATTCGTTTTGGTTTAAAGATTGCTTTGTGTTTGTTTCTAGTTCCTTCGGAAATATGCTAATTGTTATTATGTTAATTCACATGTTAATAGTTATTTAATTTCTAGAACTTTCCAAGCTTGGAATGTTCCATTCGAGAAAGCACCCTTCGAGTGTATTTAAGCTGGTGCAGCCTGGAGCTGTGGAAATAAAGCTTTGGGTTGGTTCATGCATATTGTTTTCTCTCGTTCTCAGTTAACATCTATGCGATAATATTTTTAGTTTTCCCTACTTACAACTCTCCACAAATTAAAAAGTCGCTACTTCCTAACGCAACAACTAATTCATTTTTATTCGTACAGACATAAAACTTTCAAATGTTCTACTTCATGTTCACAAAAACTGCCACACTTTTTAAATAAAAGTAAATCCTCTTTTTTGAAAATATAGACACATTTGTTTTATACGCATATTTTTAAGACATAAACATTACAAAAAGAGTCACTAGCATAGAATATCTCCAGAATCCTCACTTCTATTGAACTGGAACACATAGACACTAGCGCGGCAGTTGCTGCCAGGACGAACTACGCTCAGAACATGATATCGCACCCTTTTTCGGTATACTATCTTTTTTATAGCTAACAAATTTGAATATATATATATGTATATGGGGGGGGGGGAGCCCTGTTTCCATATAACTTCATTCACAGAAGATCTGCCGGGTTGTGTTTGCCTATACAGTGTTTCCAAGAAGGATCTGTGATTTTCTGTGACTCGATTGGAGACAAACAGCTTCTATTTGGGCGGTGTGCCTCTTATCAAATGGAGCAGTCTAGTAGAGTTAGTCCATAAAATAATTTTTCCATTCCACTTAAAAATTTCCTTTACGTGTTTAACTAGTCTTGCAGCTATTACAGAATTCATTAATTCCAATCGAGGCGATGTTAACTTTTTAAGCGGTGCTACCCGTGCCTTAGAAATTACAAAACTAGTGTTAAAAGTGTCATGTGACGTTTTATATCTAAAGTACGCCACTGCTCTAAAGGCTTTTAATGAAGACTCGGAGAATACATGCAATTGTATATTTTCTCCGTTCACGAAATCGGGGAAGTAATATCTGGAAATATTGATTTTTAGTAGTTCCTTAATTTCGCTACAACACATTAGTCACCTATCCTCTATTTCTCCTAAAAACTCTTCATCCCATTCCAAACCAAGTTGCCACAATTTTTGCAAAAGGCACTTTATTCGAATTAAAAAGGGAGAAATAAATACAGTAGGATCAACCATTTTTGCAGTTATGTACTGAGGCACAAAAAAGGTCATCACATACAGTGATTTAGTTAACATTTATTTTGGTACATTTAAAATCATTTAAATTTGGCATCACTATTAAATTCAGGCCCAATGAGCCCAATAAAAGTAAATAAACAATTTATTAATAAATAAACAACAACATCTAGGTTACCATATCAAGCAAAATAATGACACTTTGGCGCCATTTAAGTACCCCGGTACGTATATGACATTGGCGTCAGAAAAAAATCGCGCTAACATAGTGCGTATATGACATCTGTGCGTAAATGTCTTGTGTACACTAAATAAATTGTTTAAATCTTTAAAAAAATGTTTGGGTACATGAAACGATGAATAGGTTGCCAGAAAATATGCATGAAAAGTTTACTTCTCTCGCCAAACCCATTTTCTTTACCAATAAGACGCCTATTCTGGAAAAGTACAAATTTCGGTACTTGTTAGTTATCCTGTCGATTAAATTACTGTCGCCAAATTGTAAGATTGAATGCCTATAATGGTTGATCGTAAATGTCACATTCACTTGACAACACGTGTTTACGTCATCAACTGATTTTTATTTCGACGTTTTATTTGTATTTTTATTAATGTTATACTAATTTATTTGTCCTTTCGTTATTTAAAATAAAAATTATGTCAATTTGTATAATTTGGCGGGAGGTTTTGCGATTTATATAATTTGGTGGAATTGGTCGACGGGATAACTAACAAGTACCAAAATTTCTCTTGAAGTACTAAAAAGAAAAAAAAATTAATTAAGAATAAATGATGCCACAAATCAAAATTGTTTATTTAAAAATCAAATAACTGTTTCAAATTTTCACACGCAAAATATAAATGTTGTTTTTGGCGATTAAAAATGCTATTGGGTAGATTATCGTAAAATCTGAAACACCAAGTTATTATGGCTAATAATCTATATAATATGGCCTTTTTTCTTTGAAATAGAAAAAAAAATCCAGATTTCTTTTCCTGTTTGATTAAATTTAAATATATTTTATTGCACTTTAATATTAGTGCGTGCATATTTTCTTTGCTCCATGTGCTGTAATTCGGTTTTCTACGAAAACATCCAGCCGGTGAAAATGACATACACTAAATTTCCGTGACGTATGTAGATAAATTGTGCTTTTTTATCAGCTTTTTTATTATAATTTTTAAACGAATCGGAACTTATTTTTCATAGTAGGTGCATTCAGTAGGTTACCCTCATAGGTACCTTCTGGTACAATCAGAACCGAAATCCGACAAATATTTTTTAAGTTATGCTTGACGAAAGGTTTATGAAAGGTTTTAATATCCATCGTAGCTGTTTTTTTCCCGGAAAGTAATATTACGCTGTGTATTTGCCTTCGCTTCGCTCAGGCATCTATTCATCAAAAATGCTTTAGCACTGCAGACGATATTCATTATAATCCTTACTATTAGTATCATTATAATCCTACTATTAGTTGAAAAAGTACATTTATGTTAACTTCCAGAAACTGATTCTAAGAGTAGACGCATTTTGCTTTCATGAAACTTTAATCTGCGGTTTAACAGACTTTTAACGTGAAAAAATATTTTGTACATTCTTTTAAAAAATCTGGTCAACCCGAAACCAACCCGAACCCAAAACAATGAAAGTCAACCCGACCCGAATCCGACCTGCAACAAAAAAAAGTTGAAGTCAACCCGACCCGAGCCGCAACTGGAAAATATAGCGCCAACCCGACCCGGCGGTCGGGTTAGGGTAAAAGCGGGTAACCCGACCCGTTGCAGGACTCTAGATCGGAATTTAGCTATTGATAAGTGTAATGCGTCAGGTCCACAATTAAAATGAATATTCTGTTTTATTATTCTGTGGTCACTAGATAGCAAAGGACTACTTTTAAAGATATATCACTCTTATAGATTAATGAAAAAAAATGTCTGATTATAGTGAATTAGCCAACAGAATAAAGTGAAGAAAATAAATTTACCCACGTCTACATCTATACATATACAGGGTGTCCGGTCTCAACGGTGTCCAATAGCTAATTCCTAAACCGTTAGTCATAGATATATAGTTCCAATTACAAAAATGTTTAACATCAGGTAAAGAAATATTTTAAAAGCGATTTGGGTCAATAAAAACATTTCTTAAAAAATTACGAAATTTAAGTTTTTATACGGTCCCCCGGTCCTATAAGTTATATTTAGTAAAATTTCCCTTTTACACTGAAAAATAATAAACAAAAAGTCCCGTTATTCTACGATTAAAATTGACCGAGTAATAGCCGTTTAAAGTTGGAGAATATTTTTTGCTGCAAATTGGGGGTCATTCACAAATTTAGTCGAAATATAAATTCGTCAGATATATTAAAAAATGGTTGAGAGTAAAATTAACATTGCAATATAAATTTGAAATCTTTAATCATTGTGACATATACAATTATACAATTTGTACAACAAATTGTACAATTATAACAAAATATACAATTTGTAATAAACATTTAAGAAGAAAGAAAAAAAAGAATTTTTGTTAAATAAAATGATGCTAAATTAACAACCTCAATTCTTTACAAAATGATACGTATTTAAAAATATTATTAGATTACACTAGCCTGTAAAATTTGGGTCATGTCATGTTTTTTAGCTTTTGATAATTGATTTCTTATGTATTCTGTACCGCTGAATCTGAAATTGACCTTCATTTTTAACCATCACATGCATCAGGATTTTTCTCAAATTTCAAAGTTAAAATTGAATATCCTCCCTCATTTCATCGGACCACTGAGCTATTTAGTTGTAAGAATCCTAGGATAAGCAAAAATATCGAATAAATTATTGAATAAAATAAAATAAAATAAAGTAAAACAAAAAAAAAATTACATATGTTTTATAGTATGAGATTTTCGCTATATTTTAACTTGCACATTTACGATTTGCAAAAAAATTCTAACGTGATGGTTAAAAATGAAGGTCATTTTCTGATTCTGGGCTAAAAAGTACGTAAAAATCAATTATCAAAAGTTAAAAAACACAACCATCTGCTCTACTTTATAGTATCCGATTTTTGTTATTCTTTAAATTTGACAATTTATTATTTGCGAAATATCCTGGCATGATGGTTAAAAATTAATGTAATTTTCGGATTCAGTGCTAAAAAGTACATAAAAGTAAAAAAAAAAAAAAAAACCAACAATCGGAGTCTTGTATTATCTAATCTAAAGCTTTTTCTTAAACTTCTTGGCGGTAATCTATCCGAAATTTTTTGTGTTATCCTGTAAAATAAGTATAAATGGTGACCACCAAAAATCATAATAATATTAGATGGTTATTGGATTTGTGCCAGTATGTAAAATGTAATCTCGATCGGATATTTAAAAGTGAGTTAAAGTTCGAGTACAAATTTTGAAATGGAAAAACATACATACGATTGTTGACGTAACATAAAAACTTATAGAAATAACATAATTTTTTTAAAAGAAATAATAAAAGAAACAGTCTGAAATCCTGACAAAGTAAAACATATGTTATTTTAGCCAATCTGGAACTTAATAAATGTTAACTTAATCGTAATACTTGTACGATTTTTTTCATAGCGCAGATACACATGAAATAAGATCTTCGAATACTTTAAGCACTTCGTATGTGACCCCTCAAAGCCAAGCCGAACTCATTTGTTTTCAGAGCAGAAAAGTGGCATAAGTCATTCATTTTTAAAGTTTCATAACTCGCTCAATTTTAGTGTAATATGAATGGGACTTTTTTTTTGTCTTACTTGTCTGTGTAATAGGAAAATTTTACTAAATATAACTTATAGGACCGGGGGACCGTATAAAAATTTAAATTTCGTAATTTTTTAAGAAATGTTTTTATTGACCCAAATCGCTTTTAAAATATTTCTTTACCTGATTTAAAACATTTTTGTAATTGGAACTATATGTCTATGACTAACGGATTAGGAATTAGCCATTGGACACCGTTGAGACCGGACACCCTGTATGTATTTCAACTGTACATGTAGTCCTTTTTTCAAATTGTTTTATTTAAAAAATTAAAATTAAAATTAAAAATGGAATAAGAAACATTTTGCAGTGTACTGAATTTCCATTTCAATTAAACTTTTGCATTTGATTTATTATTTATATTCATGTCATATTTCAAAGATAAAAGATAACAAATTTTATTTAGTTGTGTTTTACATTACACACTCACATTAAAAGTAATCTACTTTTCCCAGGCGTAAAAATTAAAATTCAACAAAATAAATTTTACGCTTAGGCAAAATGATAAACGGTAAAGTCTCGACAACAAATTTTTATATTTTTTATTATATTTCTCTGATTTTTCTTTTTTTACAAGGCCAAAACATATTAACACAACCGTACATCTTAGTCAGAAAATAATAATACTAAAAGTTAAAATAAATTAAAATTTAATATTAAGTGTGTAAGAGAATAAAATTGGCATGCACATAATAACTGAAACAAAATTGATTGAATTCACATCGTATCTTTTCTTAACAGAAAAAATAACTGTTAAAAGATTTAAAAAAATCAAAATAAAAAAAAATATATATATATAAAGTTTGAATTCAGATGTTATAACATTTATGCTTTTGCATTTGAATTATTCATTTGCACATGTTTAAGAAACATAAATTTTATTTTATAACAGATAATTTGAAAATGTTGTTTCAAAATGAGTTCACTGAAATATAATAATTTGTATTTATTACTTTATATAGTTGTTTAAAATTTTTTAGTATTAAGTAGCTATAAACTTCGTCATTTATCAGTTTGCAGTGGATCACTATGGCCCATATACTATATGACTACTATATGATGAGTTTGCAGTGTGACCTAGTGCTAGGATAATATTAAAAGAATATATATAATAAACGATAATTAAGCTATACATAAGTTTTAAGTGTAATAACCTGTACAAGCTAACACCTTTCCCTTTCAGGGTTTTTGCCTGGTCATCGGTCAGAAAGAAAGAGAAAAAAATATAGCCATTTAACAATAAAAACAATTTATTTAAAACCAATAGCAAAAAGGACTTGTTAGTAGAACAGGGCAGTTAAATCAGCGTGGATTAAATGATAAAATCGACCACTAAAATGATGAGAGGGTGAATGTTAACTCCACTAAATTCTCTAAATTACTAACTCTAAAAAAGGTGGTCATATTGATTGTATTCTGGAACCCAAGAAAGGTTCACCTCAGCTCAGCTCAATGTCACTAATAACACTGAAATAGTCCTACACAAAATATCACTAGAGAAAACGACAATATCACTACATGCGAATTTCAATGTACTTTATTTGAAGTATTAAACTCGACAGCTTGCTACGGAAACAAACTTTCAGCTCAAGAATCTTTCTACAAACTCAGAAAAATTGAACGTCACTTGTTATCGGCACGTGGATGACCCAATAAAATCTTAAATTTAGTCTTGATTTTCCACAAGCGACGAGATCCGTCAAAATTCACTGGAACTAACTTCTACCACTGTTTTTACATCAGCTAGACGACCACAGAAACCTAATTAACATTCCAATATTCCAAATGCCATTCACGTTTTCCTTTTTGCATCAAGTCGGGTTTTTTCCCTTATTTTTTTCAGTACATAGTTCTGTATTTTATTTATTTATTTTATTTATTTATTTTTTTTTTTTGGGGGGTGGGGGTATGCATTTTTAATGAAGGTTATTACATCCATCTCTTTTTTCGAGATTTACTTCTTTGTGAGAAAATAACTACATGCAATTTAAAATAAAATGCATTCCTTTCTTGTTCCATCAGGTAGGTTCATATTTCATTTTCTGTTTTTGTTGGAAGTAATTGGAATTAAATTGGAAATAATAACTGCAAAATGGATTGATCTTTTTTTCATTTTTTTCCAAATGGAAAGTATGCTCTAGTCGTGAGAAATGACAAAAGATTACAAAAATTACTTTTTTGTCACTTTTTCCATAAAAACTTTACATGAATTTAAAAATTTATATAATTAAAAAAAAAGATA
The DNA here is from genome assembly GCA_963932465.1 of Maratus speciosus. Lineage (NCBI taxonomy): Eukaryota > Metazoa > Arthropoda > Arachnida > Araneae > Salticidae > Maratus > Maratus speciosus. The sequence continues at coordinate 405,533,326 of OZ010793.1, read as the reverse complement.
TATCTATAGCTCGATAGACGTCAAAATGATTAACTTTTTTAAGAAGATGTAATAATGTAAATAAATAAAAAATAAATCCATGACTTTTTTCAACTAAAACTATTAAATTGGAATTATTATTTTCAATTAGTGAGTAAAATAGAAACTTTTCTATGTCATTTTTAACTTCCTGAAACATTTACAATCATTTTACGACAACCTATCATTTTTAACTTCCTTGACATAAGATACTGATTTATACCATATCAGCCTGCTCAAAACAATTAGGAGAGAACATAGTTTTAACGAAATTACGCAAATACTTCAACCGATCAGTAACGTAAAGTAAAATATCCATAATTTAAAACGTAGTAGAAATCAGATGAAGAAAACTTCACATGCTAATCAAAGTTTATGACGTCAAAAACTAGAAAAAAAAAAGATAAATGCAGAAATCGGGATTTTGCAGAAACGTCTGTTTCACTGTCTCAGTTGTAAAATTTAATTGCTCACCTTGTGTTTTGAGATCAGGTGACTTGAAAATGTCACAACAACGTGATTTATCGTAATCCGTGACTTGGCGTATTATCGGGACAGTGTAATCAGGGCAAACACAACGAATTGTTGCGGACGCTGTTAGAGTCGCAAGAATTGTGAATGCAAGGATACATAATCGATTCCAAGATACAGGGACGTCGACCAGGGCAAGGTCGGCCATGTACTACCACAGAAACTGATGACCGATATATCCTGTTAACAGCTCGTCGCGACGGAACAGGCAATGCTACTCAGCTGCAAACACAGTTGTTCTCGGCCACAGGACGAAAGTTGTCGAGCCGAACATTCCAAAATAGGCTTCATTAGGGTGGTCTCTATGCACGTAAGCCAATTATCTTATTCTGTTGACCTCAAAAAACTGTGCAGCCCAAAGAAGGTGGGCAACTGACCATCGAGTTTGGAGGCAACGTGGTTGGAATCAAATTCTGTTTACAGACGAGTCCAGATTCAGTCTGTATGTGACATCCTATGTGTTTTGGTATGGAGGGAAAGGGACACTCAAAATAATCCCACATTCATTCGTGAAAGATCACAGTACAGACGAAATGGGTTGATGGTATGGACTGGAATAGGTGGACGTACGGACCTGCATATCATTCGGAATGGCACTTTGACGACCCAAAGTTATACAGACGAAATACTGAAACGTCACATCGTATTTTATGCTGCAGCAATTGGAAATTCCTTTTATTCCATGCATGATAATGCCAGACCTCATGACAGCTGATCTTGTGGAGAACATACTTAAAGCTAAAACAATACAGCATATGGAATAGCCAACATGCTCTCCTGACCTGAATCCGATCGAGTATGTTTGGGACACACTCGGACGAGACTAAGGCCTCCTTTTATTATCCGGGACTTCCAGATTCCAATTCAGAACAGTACTCCCCAAAGTGTTACCGATAATGCCATCGAATCAATGGAAAACAGGTTTGCGGATTTATCTATTCGAGGGGACCACACGCCATATTAATACTTTGCATCGTTCCTAAACAGTACTTTTTTTGTCATTTACATGTAAAAACATTGTTGCATTAAACCATTTTTTCATGTTCTATCCATCGTTTCAAAGAAATAAAGCTCTCCAGCAATTTTTTTTTTGCGTTTTTTTCTGTATTGCACGTTGATACACATGATTCCTTTTTTTTTTTTTTTTGCCCATGCATGGTTGTCTCGCACTGTTCTCTTCACTTTTTTCCTCGCTCCTCTAATTTTTTTGAGCAGTGTATATTGAGGAATAAAAGGCAGGACAGAAAATGTTTATTAAACACTTTTTATGAGGTATATTTCTTGATAAAATTTCTTAATTATCCATTTCGAAAGAGGAGACTCCAATTATTATTTTTTCATAATTAATAAAAATTTGCTACCTTGTCATTTATTATTTAAAATATAAAGTACAAATAAGTACAAATATATGTAAGTTAATAATGACATAGAAAATGTTGCCTTGTGCCTAAAAAAACATTAAAAATTACTATTCTTTTACGACCCAAGTTTAGCACGTTATGTCATTTTTTATTTTATAAAATTTCAATGGTTTTTGACATTTAAAATGGAAAGACGCGCTTTTGAAGAAAGGAAATGCTGAAATTACACAGTAGCTTGGTAAATTTTGGTTGTGAAAGAATAGAAAATTTCTAATGTCCTTTTTATACACATGACAAAATTTGTTTAACATAAGTTATAGAAAAAGAGGGCGATATTAAAAAATAAATTTTGTATTTTAAATGCATAAAGCTGTAAATACTGTTTTCCCCCTTGATCAGAATGGTTATTCCTCTTCTGCTTTTGCATTAATAAAATAAGATTTTAAAATAGAATTTTTCAAGTCTATTTCTACTTTTGCCATTCTTCTCTTAACAGTGCACAGTTTAAAGTTCAATCTAGGTGACAGTTCGAGGTTATGTAGCGCCCTAGGAATTTACTTTCAATTGAGCCCTTGCATATGCCTTTAGAGAACAGTATAATTTTTAAAAAATCTTACATATCGCTGTTAGAGCAATTATCATCTGCAAATTAGGATTGAGTATTGTTTATAATATTAAAGCTAGATTCAACTGATATCGAAACCATCTTTAATAACTTAAAAAAAAATTAACCACTGCAAATACATGTCTAATTTTGATACTTTTTAAAAACAAAAGATTAGTTAATGTTCCCACAAAGTTTTATCAAAATATATTTTAAGCACACCACTTCTCCCCAATTTCAGTTTTTTTACCCGCCTACGCATAATTCGGAGTATTTAATAGATCTACCCTTTAACTTCATCGGAAAGTTTAAAATCTGCTTAATGTAAGATAAAACAAATAGTTCTAATATCTTCCTGAAACCAAAATTTAAAAATCTCGAATTTTACATTATTTTGAAAAGAAGAATTGTATGAAATACACACGACAGAATACAAATGTTATTTACACTATTGTATAAAATTTGCACAATGTATCCATTCATGCTTATAAATATGCTATGACATTTCATTCGAAAAACGTAGCTTTTATATTCTAATCCTATCTACGGATGCTAAGAAATCGAATTATTATGTGTAAGCCCTAAAATATATCGTAAACAAATGAAGGATTATACGAGGCAGTTATATGTATTCCACTGAATTTAGATTTTATCGAACATATAGTTGGAACAAAAGATACCGTGGTAAATTTATATGGTTAGCATATTGTTTTTAAGTATTTATATGTCTGTATTATTGTCTGAAATAACTGCCACATAGGATGAAGAAAAAACTAGTGTTAAGAAGATAATAGGAATGAAGCTCAGCAAATTTAACTATGATAATTCTATTTCATGCAGTTAGGTATGTATATGTATATATGGGAACGTCCACTGTTACTCTTGTGACCATTAGAGCAAATTTTCACAAATACTTCCAATTATTTTATTACAAAATATAATTAAAACAAAAATTGATATAACCAGTTAAATACAATTATGTTCCACTCGCATAAAATGTATCTAATTTGTAACAAAAAGCATTTCCCTTTTCTATATAATCAATCAAAATTTTGTTACTCTTGCGATCAGAGTGTCACAAGAGTCATTTAATATATACATAAGTAAAATGCTTTTTGTTACAAATTTGATATATATTTGTGTGTGGAACACAGTGAGTTTAGCTGGTTATATCAATTTTTATCTCAATAATATTTTGTCATAAAATAATTGGAATTGTATATGAAAACTTGCTCTAATTATCACCAGAGTAACGAATGGACGTTCCCATATACATTTTTACTGAAATTTCCAAAATGTAAAAATCAATAAAAAAAATCATTCATAATAAACGATCAGCCATTTAATAACATTTATACAGTAGAACCCCACTAACCTGAACCGATTTTATTTTCGACTTTATTTTTGAAAATTACTGGACTTGAAGCATGCCGGATTCCGAAATTTTCCGGATTATAGGATGAATGTCGGGAGAAACGTGTAGAAGTTAGAATTTTAAAAAAAATGACAGTAAAGCATGTTTTTTATTCTTTAAACAGCTTGAATAGAATAAAAAATAATAACATAAAAATACAACATATGTACGCGAATATAAAATGAAAACGTGCGCTGTAGGCCTACTCGTGGAAGCCATCTTTAAAAAAATCTCGAATATCAGTTTGTTTGACAGTCACTATAAAATTCTGTTCTAAAATGCAAAAAGTATTTAATTCAGATGATAAAAATTTATTTTTCCTTTCAACAATTTGATTTCGCAAATTATTTACAGAAATATTTTTTCTCCACCCCCCCCCCCCCCTCCCTAGTCGATGTGGTGACTGGGTTATTTGTAGATTCGTGATTTTGAACCGTTTTAATGGGTTGTTACGTAATTCCTCCTTCTGAATTTCCATTGGATTATTAAAAGTATCAGGAGTGATATTCCTTAATAATAATTCCTTAATAATTCCTTAATTAATAGTATTCCTTGTTTAAACAAGGAATACTATTTTTTTCCGAAAGTCGTGCCGGATTTTTCTAGCGGACCTTAAGATGCCGGATTACAGGATGTTTACTGTAGTACTGAGTACTTATAACTTACATTTTTTTGACACGCATCTTTTTTTTTTTTTTTTTAAATTTTATCGGAATTTCGTGTAATCCGAATTTTAGGTAGCTTTCATTACAAAAAGCTACCTATTGCAGCCGTTCGGAGGAAAGCGATTTCAAAAACATTTGGTATATTTTCATCGATCATGACCCCCAGACCCCGAAACCACCTTCCGTTCAAAATTGATATATATATATATATATATATATATATATATATATCTGACCTTTGTCATACTGTAACTCTCGTATTTATGATCCGATTTGGATGTAATTCGGTGTGTACATAGTACATAGCAATGTCTCGAAAATTTTTAAATTTAAAATTTGAAATGTATTACCAAAATTTTGAAAATGGGAAAATATTTTTTTCTTATGTATTTGACCTTTATACAAAGACTCCGGAGCAGTTTTTCTTTTGTCTATATCTTAAAAAATGGCTGAGTTATAGCATTTTGAATTTCTAGCATGGCTGACATTTTGAAACGTCCTGAATTTTGTCACGCGATAAAAGGCGTATTTAAGAACCGATTTGGATGTAACTTCGTTTATACATAGTACATACCAATGTCTCGACCGAGTTCGTTGGCCAGCTTCATCCGCCATCTTGTTTTAAAAATGGCGGGCATTTAAATTTTTAAGAAAAATTTAAATTTGAAATGTGGTACCAAAAAACTGAAAATTGAAAAAATATTTTTTCTTATGTGTTTTACCTTGATAAAAAGATTCGGGAGCAGTTTTTGTTTCGTCTATATCTTAAGAAATGGCTGAGTTATAGCATTTTGAATTTCTAGCGTGGCTGACATTTTGAAACGTCCTGATATTTATCACGTGATAACAGGCGTATTTATGAACCGATTTGGATGTACCTTGGCGTGTACATAGTACATACAAATATTTCGACCGAGTTCGTTGGCCAGCTTCATCCGCCATCTTGTTTCAAATTGGCGGCCATTTAAAAAAAATTTTAAAAATTTTAAATTTAAAATGAGATACCAAAAAATTAGAAAATGAGAAAGATTTTCTTTGTATGTGTTTTACCTTAATACAAAGATTCCGGAACAGGTTTTGTTTCGTCTATATCTAAAAACAAATGGCTGAGTTATAGCATTTTGAATTTCTATTGTGGCTGACATTTTAAAGCGACCTGATTTTTGTCACGCGATAACAGGCGTATTTATTTGGATGTAACTTGGTCTGTCTCTGTACATAGTACATACCAATGTCTCGACCGTGTTCGTTGGCCAGCTTCATTAGCCATCTTGTTTCAAAAGGGTTGCCATTTAAAAAAATTTAATTTAAGGTATTAAAAAATTGGAAAATGAAAAAGATTTTTTTTATGTGTTTGGCCTTGATACAAAGATTCTGGAGCAGTTTTTGTTTCTGAAAATTTGTTCTTTTGTTTATATCTTAAAAAATGGTTGAATTATAGCGCTTTGAATTTCTAGCATGGCTAACACTTTGAAACGATCTTGTATTTGTCACGCGATAACACACGTATTCGCCTATTTCGATGTAAGAAGGCATGTGGATAGTATACATCAATATCTCGACCAAGTTCGCTGGCCAGCTTCATCAGCCATCTTGTTTCAAAATGGCGGCCATCAAATTAAAAAAAAATTATATTTAAAATGAGGTGCAAAAAAATTAGAAATTGAAAAAGGTTTCTTTCTTAAGCATTTGACCTTGATATAAGAATTCAGGAGCATTTTTTGTTTGTCTTTATCTTAAAAAATGGCTCAGATATAGCAGTTTCAATTTCTAATGTGTGTGACATTTTGAAAAATCTGATTTTTTGCCCGCGACAGCACTCGTATATATCAACCGATTCAGATGTGAGTGAGCATGTGCACAGCAATTACTAAGGTCTCGACCAAGTTCACTGGTTAGCCTCATCCACCATGTTGTCTTAAAAAGGCAGGCACTTTAAGAAATCGCCGAGTTTGGCAGCCAAATATAAGTTACCTTAAATAAAAGCAGCTTGGATAAAGCTGACTAATTTCGCGAAATTCTCATTCATAATGATTTAGTATTGATAAAAAATAGTATTGAATCTCCCATATTCGGTTTCCACTAAATTGAGCTTCGTGTGTTTGAATAATATAAGTTGGCTTTTTAAAAATAAGGAATATGAAAGCCACCTCTTCCTCCCGGCACTGGCCGGAAGGACTTTTTTGTAATCCGAAACGGCACCGGTCCTAATTAGTTCGAATTAGCGGTGTTCTACTGTATTAGGTAGCTTTCTTTACAAAAAAAACTACCTATTGCAGCCGTTCGGAGGAAAGCGATTTCAAAAAATTTTGGTATATTTTCATCGATCATGACCCCCAGACCCCGAAACCACCCTCCGTTCAAAATTGATATATATATATATATCTGACCTATGTCACACTGTAACTCCCGTAATTATGAACCGATTTCGATGTAATTCGGTGTGTACATAGTACATACCAATGTCTCGACCGAGTTCGTTGGCCAGCTTCATCCGCCGTTTTGTTTCAAAATGGCGGCCATTTAAAATTTTTAAAAAAATTTAAAACTTGAAATGTGGTACCAAAAAATTAAAAATCGAAAAATATTTTTTTTCTTATGTATTTGACCTTTATACAAAGATTCCGGAGCAGTTTTTGTTTCGTCTATATCTTAAAAAATGGCTGAGTTATAGCATTTTGAATTTCTAGCGTGGCTGACATTTTGAAACGTCCTGAGTTTTGTCACGCGATAAAAGGCGTTTTATGAACCGATTTGGATGTAATTCGGTGTGTACATAGTACATACCAATCTCTCGACCGAGTTCGTTGGCCAGCTTCATCAGCCATTTTGTTTCAAAATGGCGGCCATTTAATTTTTTTTAAAAAATTTAAAATTTGAAATGTGGTACCAAAAAATTGAAAATGGAAAAATATTTTTTTCTTATGTATTTGATCTTTATACAAAGATTTCGGAGCAGTTTTTGTTTCGTCTATATCTTAAAAAATGGCTGAGTTATAGCATTTTAAATTTCTAGCGTGGCTGACATTTTGAAACGTCCTGAATTTTGTCACGCGATAAAAGGCGTATTTATGAACCGATTTGGATGTAACTTCGTTTATACATAGTACATACCAATGTCTCGACCGGGTTCGTTGGCCAGCTTCACCCGCCATCTTGTTTAAAAATGGCGGCCATTTAATTTTTAAGAAAAATTTAAATTTGAAATGTGGTCCCAAAAATTGAAAATTGAAAAAATATTTTCTTCTTATGTGTTTGACCTTGATAAAAAGATTCGGGAGCAGTTTTTGTTTCGTCTATATCTTAAGAAATGGCTGAGTTATAGCATTTTGAATTTCTAGCGTGGCTGACATTTTGAAACGTCCTGATTTTTCTCACGTAATAACAGGCGTATTTATGAACCGACTTGGATGTACCTTGGTGTGTACATAGTACATACAAATATCTCGACCGAGTTCGTTGGCCAGCTTCATCCGCCATCTTGTTTCAAAATGGCGGCCATTTAAAAAAATAAAAAAATAAAAAAATTTAAATGAGATACCAAAAAATTGGAAACTGAAAAAGATTTTTTTTGTATGTGTTTGACCTTAATACAAAGATTCCGGAACAGTTTTTCTTTCGTCTATATCTAAAAAAAATGGCTGAGTAATAGCATTTTGAATTTCTCTTGTGGCTGACATTTTAAAACGACCTGATTTTTGTCACGCGATAACAGGCGTATTTATGAACCTATTTGGATGTAACTTGGTCTGTACATAGTACATACCAATGTCTCGACCGAGTTCGTTGGCCAGCTTCATTCGCCATTTTGTTTCAAAAGGGTTGCCATTTAAAAAAATTAAATTTAAAATTCAAAATGAGGTATTAAAAAATTGGAAAATCAAAAAGATTTTTTTTATGTGTTTGGCCTTGATACATAGATTCCGGAGCAGTTTTTGTTTCTGAAAATTTGTTCTTTTGTTGATATCTTAAAAAATGGTTGATTTATAGCACTTTGAATTTCTAGCATGGCTAACATTTTGAAACGATCTTGTATTTGTCACGCGATAACACACGTATTCGCCTATTTCGATGTAAGAAGGCATGTGGATAGTATACATCAACACCTCGACCAAGTTCGCTGGCCAGATTCATCAGCCATCTTGTTTCAAAATGGCGGCCATTAAATTAAAAAATATATATATATTTAAAGTGAGGTGTAAAAAAATTAGAAATTGAAAAAGGTTTCTTTCTTAAGTATTTGATCTTGATATAAGGATTCAGGAGCATTTTTTGTTTGTCTTTACCTTAAAAAATGGCTCAGATATAGCAGTTTCAATTTCTATTGTGGGTGACATTTTGAAAAATCTGATTTTTTGCATGCGACAGCACTCCTATATATTAACCGATTCCGATGTGAGTGAGCATGTGCACAGCAATTACTAAGGTCTCGACCAAGTTCACTGCTTAGCCTCATCCACCATGTTGTCTTAAAATGACAAGCACTTTAAGAAATTGCCGAATTTGGCAGCCAAATATAAGTTACTTTAAAGAAAAGCAGCTTGGATAAAGCTGACTAATTTCGCGAAATTCTCATTCTTTATATTGATAAAAATTAGTATTGAATCTCCTATATTCGGTTTCCACTAAATTGAGCTTCGTGTGTTTGCATGATATAAGTTGGCTTTTTTTAAATAAGGATTATGAAAGCTACCTCTTTCTCCCGGGACTGCCGGAAGGACTTTTTTTAAATTCAAAGGGGGATCATCGATACAGGATTACAGAAAAAGCTTGGACAGCACAAAGGTCTCTTTTAACGCGCATCACTTCTGCGCATCTTCTGAACGTCACAGTTGCAAAACCGTTATATCTAAAAGATCTCAAAGAATTACTGAGTACATTGTAAAAAAAAACATTGTTGCATTTTTTCAATTACTTTTGGAGTTACGATTTTTTTTATGTACTATGTCTAACCTTTTACGATGACCATGCATAATTTTCAATATTTTAAATAGATTTAGGAAATAGATTTTGTGATTAATACCTAATGAAGAGTATTTTTAATCATTAATTTAATTGTATTTCTTTGCAATATTTTTATAATTTTCAATATTTTAAATAGATCTAGGAAATAGATTTTGTGATTAATATCTAATCAAGAATAATTTTAATCATTAATTTAATTGTATTTGTTTACAATATTTTTATAATTTTCAATATTTTAAATAGATTTAGGAAATAGATTTTGTGATTAAGAGCCATTATTTTGAAATTCAGAAAAAGGTGATATTTTGATAGTTGTATTTTTTAATTGGCTTGATTTTTTTTATGTTGAAGTAAATCATATTTAATGAATATTGTACAATTTTGAAGCCCTGAAAAAATTTCCTGTTTCCTGCAGAAATTGTCAAAGTTCAACATCGTGAATCCCATTTTTCATGAAAATTGAAATGCCAGTAGAGGAGACCGCGGCTAGTTGGCTACAGGGGTAAGTAGGCGCAGTCCTCATAAATCGCCTGTTTGTAGTTAGATTGCGCAACCAGTCACAGAGTACCTTTCTTCTTACTTTTTACAATCCTCATTGTAGTTAAGCAGCGTTACCTACGTGCAGTGGATATTTATTACGATTTTTCTGTTTTTTGCACTCAAAAGTAATTTTTTGTTGCTTCATTCTTTTCTAATTTCCAATACTTATCTTAATAATTGCGATTTAACTTCTGCAGTTTTTCTTAGTATATGATTAACCGTACCTACCCCATATGTGATTTACTTGGATTATGTATGATTAGAGGTTTACGTGTCCTTTTGTGAAGAAATTTATTATGGGGCTAGTAGGCGCACTGAACATGGGGCAAGTTGGCTTGATGTTTGGTGTGTGCTAGTAGCTTGAAAAACAGCAAACAACGAGAAAAGTGGTTGCAATGCAAGATTTGGGGCACACGAGACTTGCCCAAACGGAGACACTCGATTTTTTATTTCTGACAACTGTAACTCTGATGATGATATAGAGTATGATAAAAGTTATTCAATGTTAATGTTTTATTCATTATTTTTATGTCTGTATAATTTAGAATTTACATTGTACGGCTATAACGCCTTTCTTTAACCTTACAGGTAATAATGAAATTGATTTCGCTTAACTGCGTGTCTTATTTGAGCTTCATTTAAATTTTTATAAAGCGTGTGCCAACTTACCCCATAGGTATAGGCAACTTGCCCCGTGACGGGGTAGGTTGGTGCACAATTTTCCTTTTACTTTAGGCTTCCGCTAAACATAAACTACAAAAGCTACAAGCTCAAAACTCCGGTTATTTATAGCCAATGCCTGTTCTTTAAAAGCACAGTTAAAGTTTCATAAAAAACTTAAACAAAAAATTTATAAAAATAAATAACTAAAAACTGCGCTACTAGCCCCGGTCTCCCCCATGTTTGGATTGCTATATCTCTGGAAAGCAACAACATCCCAAAATTCTTTTGTCATAAACTGTTAGTATAACAGTACATACTTAGTAAAATTTACTTGGTTCCATGGGGCGTTGTTAATTTTCATTGTTATGTTGCCACAAAATGCAATCAAAATGACCGTTTTCTGCACTTATTATATTAGTTACGCAATAGTACCTCAAAATTTTTCTTATAGAATATGAAAGTTTGTAACAAAATGACTGCCTTCCCTTATTTTTATAGCATATAGATGGCGCTGTTGCCACTGTCGGCAAAATATCCTGAGATATTTTGCCAAACATGAAGTGATGAAGTGAAGTGAATGTATGTAATTATGATTGCGCGGGTTTAAGTAAAGTTTCGGCGTGTGTTCGAAATGTATCTCCCCTAGAGATGTTTTTATGGAAATATGTATGTTCCAAAGTTATTTTGCGCTTTCCGCGAATCTGTATATATTTTGTGTGTGTTTGTTATTAAAATGCGATTGTTTAAGTGTCGCATGAGTTAATCCTAACCCCTAACGACACAAAATGACGCCCAACGTGAAAAAATCTCCTTCTTCAAAAACGAAATAAAAAGGAACCGCTATACCAGGTAAAATTGTCATCCGGACAATAATGACAGTGGATAATTGTGTATTTGTCATCCTGACAAAGTAAGTTTGAGAAATCATTCTCAATTCTGTGAATGTGCAAGCATAATTTCAAGAAAGTGCTTTTGTTCTATAGTATTGCCGCCCTGCAAGTGAATAAAAAGAATCAACTAGATTCTTAATTGTGAGAAATCGTCATTTCAAGAATAGTTTTTTAAAAAAAGAACCACTTCGGTTCTAATGTGTGCATTCTTTTTGATAATAAATCAAGTAATTAGTGCTATCCTTATGGAATAATTATTTGTGGGGTATGCTTCAAGCTTCAAAGTTCTCAAGGCGAAAGTGTGCTGTTAAAAGTGGAAAAAAAAATCTTTGAGTTTATTTCATAATTGTTGTTTGTGATCATCGAAAAGCCTTTAGACAGATCTAAAATGTTTTCGAAATAACTTTCAGTGTTCTACTATCGCCGATATTCTGTGTGTTTAAAAGAAATCTGAAACCGCCATATGAATCATCGAAAAGTGATTAGCTAAAGAAAGATAAATCTTAATTTATTTGTTTTGTTACCGGTAAAAAGTTGAAATTTTTTTTGTTTTTCTGTTTATTGCTGGCCAGCTGGTGGTTTATTTATTTTTAAATGATGTTTTATGTATGTGGGTTTTTTTTGTTGTACTTTTGAGTATTATGAAAGATTAATTTTCTGAAAAAGAGATTTATATAATTTCTTTTGGTAATATTTTTTTCTTTTCTTTTTTCAATGCAATATTATTTGAGTAAGTCAATTTTATGATTATTTGTTCTAACTGTGCACAGCGTAGTATATTAGAAAAGAAAAGTGAATTCAATAATCGTCAATAATTATTTAAAATGTTGTTTATTTTAAAGAAGTAAGTAAGTACTTTATTTTGATATTTTTGTTGCTTTCATATTTATTTGTGAATGAAAATTTTTTTCACATCAAATTATCCATGGTATTTCATATACTTAAAATTTTATGATTTAAATATTTCTGACAGTTTTATACGGTAAGTTATATTAGAAAAAAAAGTTGCATATTAACTGATTATAATATTTTTGCATTAATATTTACATGAGCTCATGTTTAATTAGAGATAGATTTTAGTATGGTATTAAATTATTTTTTGTATGTTTCATCAATTGTTTATGAAAGTTTATGCATATTTACCTGTAAGGGGAAGGTAGTTGTTTTGGTACGTAATTATTTAATGGGTAAAGTATTGCATATAATTTTGTAATTTAAGCATAAATTTAACTGATTTGAGGAAAAATAGCGTTTCTTTCTAAAGGGAAAAAAATCGATCTATATAATTTGGCTACCGAATTAGAGCTTCAGGTAGATGCAGATGATAAAATAGTAGTCTTGCGTGAAAAAATTATGAAGTGCGTCCTTTTTAAAGACGATGAACAGTTTGTAAAAGAGGCATTGATTGCTATCGTGGAAGATAGAAAAAAACAAGAGAGCATAGAAGAACAAAGGGTTGAGGACAAACGTATCGCAGAGGAAAGAGCTTATGAGTTAGAAAAACTTAAGCTGCAAGCTCAAAACCATACCGCGACAACTGTTCCACAAAATCAAATGGACCAGATGCGTGTAGATATTAAAAACATCCTACCACCATTTAATCCGGAAAAAGATGATATGTCGTTGTTCTTGACAATGTTTGAACGTCAAATGAAAATGTTAAATGTCTCCAAAGATTTTTGGGTCTCACAATTAATCGCCGTTCTTCCGAACGACATTGCTAAACTTATAGCAAGAGAGCCTGAAGAAATGTTCAAAAACTATGCACATATTCGTGACATATTGTTAAAAAAGATTTAAATTAACAGTGGAGAAGTTTAGGGTATTATTTAGCCGACATCAAAAAAGAGAGAATTCCACTTGGAAAGATTTTTACTTTGAAATTAGAAATTATTTTGAAGGTTGGTTATCCGAATTAGAAGTTAATTCATTTGAAAAGCTCTCAGAACTAATAATCGCTGATCAGATTAAAAAAAAGTGCCCACCGGAATATAAAAATCATTATTTAGATGGTTGGGACAAACTAAATGACCCTGTCGTGTTGGCCGAAAAGCTAGACATATACGAAAATATTAGACCCCCTTTTCAAAAATCAGCAAGTAATTCAAAATCGCATGAAACACAGAAACATGTTTTATCTAAAAATTCAAATGGTCAGGAATTCTGGAAAAATCAGATAACCGAAAATGAAGCTAGCGAACATTTTGGAAATTACAAAAATACTTCTCCTACCTCAAAATATACGAATTCACGCTTTGTAAACGATGATAAGCGTCCAGTTATAAGCTGCTATGGCTGTGGGAAACAAGGTTTTGTCAAAGCAAAATGTCCTAATTGTTCCCCATCTACGCAAGTAAAATCAGCAAATTTTAGTTCCCTACATCTCCAATCTTGTTATATTAATACACAGGCAACACCTATGTTGTATATAAAGGTAAATGGTATTACAGGGGTAGCTTGCGCAGATACCGGAGCTACACATTCCATTGCTGGGGAAATGTTGTTCAAGCTTCTCCGTGACCAAGGAACTTCGTTCGAAGAGACCAGTGTAAACATAATGCTCGCTGATGGCATACGAAAAGAAACTAACGTTCTTCAAGCAACAATCACTGTTGAAATAGAAGGTCGTAGAACTAATACAACAATTTTTGCGTTACCCGGAGCCACTGGAAATAGAACATTGTTAGGCATAGATTTTTTGAATAAAATGGGGATTGTCTTGGATATGCGAAGCCAAAGTTGGTATTTCCAGAACAATCCAAGATATAAAATTCCTTTTGTTGATGATTCTTTCAAAACGACACCTGAAATCTCAACACCAAATGTCAAAGGTAACACAGTTATGTTAAGAGAAAATGAAGGTCAAAACCTATCGGCAATACAACGAAAGAGACTTAATGACTTGCTTGAAAAATTTTCCAATACCTTTCAACCAGGGAGAGAAGCAACACCCGTTGTCGAACATCACATAAACACTAGAGAACATCGTCCAATATCATTACCACCTTAGAGGTTATCACCAGCTAAGAAAGAGTTGTTGAGAACAGAAATTGATGATCTTCTTGCCAAAGGAATTATTGAGCAATGCGAATCTCCATATTCTGCACCAATCGTGCTCATTCCTAAGCCAAATGGTAGTGTACGTCTATGTGTAGACTACAGGAAGCTCAATGAGGTGACTATACCGGATACCTATCCACTTCCTAGTATGGACGATCTTCTACATCAGGCAAAGACTGCCCAGTTCATGACCACTCTGGATCTGAATGCTGGCTACCATCAGGTGAGTGTCTATGGGCCTGATCGTGATAAAACTGCTTTTGTATGTCCTCTCGGAACATACCGCTTTCGAAGAATGCCTTTTGGACTCCGTAACGCTCCTGCAACGTTTCAGAGAACTATGGATAACTTTCGCAACGGACTCCCAGATGTAAATATTCTCTCTTACCTTGATGACCTCATTATTTTATCATCAAGTTTTGAACAACATCTATCTGGTCTTGAAGCTGTTTTTCAAAGATTAGACAAATGGAAACTTTCTGCAAATCGAGAAAAATGCAACTTTGGATGTACCAGAGTAAAGTACTTAGGACACTGGATCACTCCAAATGGCCTAGAAGTTGATCCTGGGAAAATTGATGCTATTGTGAGGATCCCACCTCCCAAGAATATAAAACAACTGCAATCGTTTCTGCAGACATGTTCATGGTATCGCCGTTTTATACAAGATTTTGCAGAAATATCCAGACCACCTAGTAACCTCACTAAGAAGAATGTTGAATGGAATTGGGGTGCCGATGAAGAAAATGCATTTCAAACCTTGAAGCAATGCCTGGTTTCAGCACCAATATTGAAACAGGCTGATGAAACAAAACCCTTCATCATTCGAACCGATGCAAGCAATTATGCTCTTGGAGCAGTACATCTCCAGGGTAAAGGTGCGGAAGAGCATCCGATTGAGTACGCCAGTAGATTACTGACTCCTGCAGAACGCAACTATCACACCACGGAACGGGAAGCTCTTGCTGTTGTCTGGGCTCTTAATAAATTCAGAGGATACATTGACGGAACAGAAGTTACTGTGGCATCCGACCACCAGCCTCTCCGATGGCTCATGAACTTAAAGTCCCCTTCTGGAAGACTTGCCAGATGGGCTTTACAGTTGCAAGAATTTAATCTGAAAATAGAATACATTCCAGGTAAAGCGAACGTCATAGCTGACATGCTTTCTCGTCCTGCGTGTGATCCTATCAGTAAAGAAGATTGTGATATTTGCACCATAATGATTGATATCCCTGCTAAAATGCCTAGTAATCTACGTGCTGAACAAATGAAAGATGAAGAATTAAAGAAAATTATTAAAACTTTCGAAGATGAAGAAAAAACTCTAGACTACACTAACTGGACTGAACGCGGTTATATTATGAACCAAGGAGTTTTATACAGGTATTCCCCAACTTCGGAATTAGAAGAAGCACAACTAGTAGTCCCCTCACATGAAAGGGAGAAAATTTTAAAAGAACACCATGACTCACCTACGGCTGGTCACTACGGTGCTGAAGGTACATTTAATAGAATATCCAAAAGATATTATTGGACTGGAATGCGTTCATACATTGCAGATTACGTCAAACATTGTGCTGAATGTAATAGGTATAAACCTTCTAATCAAAAACCATCCGGTTTGTTACAAACACCAGTGTATTCACAACGATTTGAAGTTCTATCAATTGATCTTTTTGGCCCTTTACCAAAAAGTAAGAATGGTAAAAGATGGATATTCATAGTAGAAGACTGTGCAACAAGATGGGTTGAACTATTTGCCCTTACAGACGCTACTGCAGCACAGTGTGCAACTACTTTGCTCGAAGAAGTTATTCTTAGATATGATCTACCCAGACGTATAATATGTGATAACGGACCACAATTTGTTAGTAGTGTGATGCAACAACTTTGTTTTCTTTTAGGTATCAAACAAAACCCAACTCCCATATATCATCCTCAGGCAAACCCTGTGGAGAGAAAAAATAGAGATCTCAAGCCGAGATTGGCTATATTAGTAGAGAATGACCACTGTTCATGGGAAGAGAAACTTCCAACAATACGTTTTGCAATGAATACTGCTAAGTGTGACACCACTGGAGAAACAGCAGCATTTTTACAATTTGGGAGAGAATTAAGAACGACAGACGATGTTCAACATGACATTCGTGCTGTAATTCACAATCACAACTTTGTACCTGAAATTACACCATACCTCAAGAAATTTGCAAACTTCACCAAAGAAATTATGAACAAAGTTGAAGCTAAGCAAGATGAAAGAAAGAAATACGCTGACCGTAAAAGAAAACCAGGACATTATTTTGCTCCAGGAGACAAGGTTTGGGTTGACTTACATCCAGTAAGTAAAGCCTCTAGCAATAAGACTGCAAAGTTCATGCCTAAACGTGACGGACCATACATTATTTTAACTCAAAAATCGCCCACCACATTTGTTATAGCAAGCATGGACAATCCAAATGAACCTCTTGCTACATGTCATACTTCAGCTTTGAAAGTGTGTAATGTCTCTGACATTGTGCCTGTTGCACCTATTAGGAAACGCGGCAGACCACCTAAAAAAGTTACTGGTTCCTCACCGGGACGTCCGCGGAACCAGAGGGGGAGGTTGTAACAAAATGACTGCCTTCCCTTATTTTTATAGCATATAGATGGCGCTGTTGCCACTGTCGGCAAAATATCCTGAGATATTTTGCCAAACATGAAGTGATGAAGTGAAGTGAATGTATGTAATTATGATTGCGCGGGTTTAAGTAAAGTTTCGGTGTGTGTTCGAAATGTATCTCCCCTAGAGATGTTTTTATGGAAATATGTATGTTCCAAAGTTATTTTGCGCTTTCCGCGAATCTGTATATATTTTGTGTGTGTTTGTTATTAAAATGTGATTGTTTAAGTGTCGCACGAGTTAATCCTAACCCCCCAACGACACAAGTTTACTATTAGGATAAGCTAAGTAATATAGAACTTTACCGGCATATCGATGCTGTTAGCAGATATAATCTGTTAAATATTCAAAAGTTTCAAAATCAGCAACTTTTCAATTAGTCCTATCTCAAAACAGCATCACAGTTGATAAAATAACATATATCAGGTAGTTGTTGAACATATGTACAAAAACATGGAAACGAAAAAGAAGTGGGGTCTCATGTAGATCGGGAGCCGGCAGCACAGACAATCACCTCATCGAGTTCATTTCTAGGATTAGTTAAATCTTGATTCGCATATTAAAACGCAATCGGTCTGCCAAGTCATATCTTGGTGGAAAACACCTGAAAACCCAATTTTAGCTGCTGACTCGTAGTTTTACCACTGTGTTTTCGGGCACCAAAAGGTATGAAAACATGGAGGACTGGGAGCAGGAAAACACAATAGTAAACCTACGAGTGAGCCGCAAAAATCGGGTTTTCAGGTGTTTTCCACCAAGATATGACTTGGCAGACCGATTGCGTTTTAATATGCGAATCAAGATTTAACTAATCCTAGAATTTCATCCATGAACTCGATGAGGTGATTGTCTGTGCTGCCGGCTCCCGGTCTAATGCTATTTTCAGAAAAAAAATGACAAACGTTACAAAAAGGCAGTGTCAATATCAGGTTTTTTCCCTATAAGAAAATGATTTATCCCGTTCCTCTTTCCCTTTCCATTGTTTTTCCCTTATCAGGAAATGCAACATCCCTTTTCTCTTTCACCTTCTAGGGGAAAAGCCTGATTATTGCACTGTCTTTTTGTAACGTTTGTCATTTTTTTTCTTCTGAAAATAGCATGAGACCCTACTTCTTTTTCGTTTCCATGTTTTTGTACATATGTTCAACTACTACCTGATATATTTTGTTTTATTCAACTGTGATGCTGTTTTGAGGTAGGACTAATTCAAAAGTTGCAGATTTTGAAACTTTTGAATATTTAACAGATCATATCTGCTAACAGCATCGACATCCCGGTAAAGTTCTATATTACTTAGCTTGTCCTAATAGTAAACTTTCATATTCTATAAGAAAAATTTTGGAGTACTATTGCTTAACTAAGATAATAAGTGCAGAAAATGATTTATCCCGTTCCTCTTTCCCTTTCCATTGTTTTTCCCTTATCAGGAAATGCAACATCCCTTTTCTCTTTCACCTTCTAGGGGAAAAGCCTGATTATTGCACTGTCTTTTTGTAACGTTTGTCATTTTTTTTCTTCTGAAAATAGCATGAGACCCTACTTCTTTTTCGTTTCCATGTTTTTGTACATATGTTCAACTACTACCTGATATATTTTGTTTTATTCAACTGTGATGCTGTTTTGAGGTAGGACTAATTCAAAAGTTGCAGATTTTGAAACTTTTGAATATTTAACAGATCATATCTGCTAACAGCATCGACATCCCGGTAAAGTTCTATATTACTTAGCTTGTCCTAATAGTAAACTTTCATATTCTATAAGAAAAATTTTGGAGTACTATTGCTTAACTAAGATAATAAGTGCAGAAAACGGACAAAAATGTCATTTGGATTGCATTTTGTGGCAATATAACAATGAAAATTAACCATGCCCCCTGGAACCAAGTAAATTTTACTAAGCATGTATGTTATACTAACAGTTTAAAACAAAAGAATTTTGGGATGTTGTTGCTTTCCAGAGATATAGCAATCCCAACATACTGGCATTTCAATTTTCATGAAAAATGGGATTCATGGTCTTGAACTTTGGCATTTTCTACAGGATACGGGAAATTTTTTCAAAGCCTCAGAATTGCACATTATTCATTAAATGTGATCTACTTCAACATAAAAAAAATCAAGGAACACAAAAAATGCAACTATCTCATTTTGTCTGATTTTCAAAATAATGGCTCTTTATAGCTGATGAAGAATATTTTTAATCATCAATTTAATTGTATTTGTTTACAATATTTTTATAATTTTTAATATTTTAAATAGATTTAAGAAATAGATTTTGTGATTAATATCTAATGAAGAATATTTTTAATCATTAATTTAATTGTATTTGTTTACAATATTTTTATAATTTTCAATATTTTAAATAGATTTATGAAATAGATTTTGTGATGAATAACTAATGAAGAATATTTTTAATCATTAATTTAATTGTATTTGTTGACAACATTTTTATAATTTTAAATATTTTAAATAGATTTAGGAAATAGATTTTGTGATTAATATCTAATGAAGAATATTTTTTATCATTAATTTATTTGTATTTGTTGACAATATTTTTATAATTTTCAATATTTTAAATAATGAAGATTATTTTTAATCGTTAATTTAATTGTATTTGTTTATAAATTTAAATATTTTTACATTCCCCGTTATATCTTCATTTGTTATTAAATTTTAACAGCCTGTAATTGATTACTGCTCCAATATCTATAAAATTTACTACAGTCATAAACAGTTAATATTTTTTTATTTATTCACCTCTTATTTTGCAATAAACATCTCTCTAAATTAAATACACTGGTGTCCAAAATTAAGGACCGATCACAAAATGCTAATTTTCAAGTACGCGGATACTCAAAAGGAAATAATATAATTCGAATAATTACTATCTCTACAGCACAGCTAGTCCATATAACATCTCTTTCATGTCACACACGGTCACAAGTGTCACAGTCAGTACGGTGAAGCAAAAAAAACAGGAAATTCCATAGATCTCATTATGAGTCTCAAACGATCACTATATGTGACTTCACTGAGACGTCACTGTGACTGCTGCTTTGTGACGAGTTACCATATGACTTTACAATGTAGTTAAATTGTGACTGTCATCTGCAGACTCAATTTCAAAGTCATCGTGAACGCTGCATTGTGATAAGTTGCCAAATAATGTCACATTAAAGTCACATGATGACTTTCAGGTGACAGGGAGACTACTGTGAAGTCACCATTGTGCTCTTTTGTAAAAAGTCACCATGGGACTATAATGTGATATTATTTGGTGACTTATCATAATGCAACGTTCATGATGACTTTGAAATTGAGTCTAAAAATGACAGTCACATGAGAGTCACATTGTAATTACATTGTAAAGACCCCTGGTGACTCGTCACAAAGCAGCAGTCACATTGACGTCTTGGTGGAGTCACATATAGTGATCATTTGAGACTCATAATGAAACGTGTGGAATTTCCTATTTTTTTTTTTTGCTTCACCGTAATAATTGTGACACTTGTGACCATGTGTAACATGAATGAGATGCTATATGGAATAGCTGTGCTGTAGGGATAGTAATTATGTGAATTATATTATTTCCTTTTGAGTATTCGCTTACTTAAAAATTAGCATTTTGTGACTTGTCCTTAATTTTGGACACCAGTGTATATCGCTTTACTATACCAGATGCCCGCTAAAGCCCTGTCTAGTTTACCCCTATTAACTAAACAGAACGATAAAAGCAATTGGCGATTCATGCGCTCGAATACGCCATCTGGTGGAGAAAAGATGTAACTTCTCGCTTCAGGATAGCCCCGTGCAAGCGCATTGCATTACATGTATTTTAAATTTGGTCAGAATGATTATTCTTTTGCACAATTTCAGATTTCCTGTGACATTTGTATTCTGTCTTGTATAACAAAGTAAAAGTTATCGGAATTTGAATATCTAAGACTTTCAAATGCATTTACAATAAAGAATTATTTCAATGGCACTTTAGCATTAGTTAAAGGGAAATTAAACGGACAATTTTCCTGTACCGAAGGCTACGAGCAGCGCCTCTATAGGCCGTTTTAATTCCCAATAGTCATCAGTGGCGCCACTAATGTTAGAACAACAACAGCAAAAAGCGAAACTAAAAATATACTAATGCTGTCTGCTTTAAACATTTGCATTAACCTAAATAAAACTACCAGTTTTAAGGGAAAATGGGAAAACTCTCTATTTTAATACTGTTAATTTCACTTTAAATAATTCACCGACACTTCTTCCACCTGCCCATAAAGAAAATTAATCAGAGACAATGAAAATTGCACTTACGTGGGTAGCCAGCATCGTTCTTCAATAAAAAAATAAATAACACTCACAAATAATCACGCCACTTTTCACACGCAACAACTATTTGTATTAACTACGAAAAAAAAACGATTACAGTGTAAAGGGGACTTACACAAAACTTCACCCCAAAACATGATTCTTTCTTTCTGTTTACATTTCTCTACAAATTTTTCAGAACAGAAACCCTACTACTAAAATCTGCGAGCCGGCAAAAAAACCGGTACATTCATTTAAAAGCTTCATGGGCTTGTCCTGCCATCTATCGGCGGGAATAAATATAATATATTAAATAATAACACAGAATTATCACATATAAAGAAATGAACTAACATAATATTAACCATTATTAAATCTACACTGTAAATAAACATAGGCAACCTTAATAATACAAATTACACAATTATTCAAAATATATAAAGAAAGATATAAGAAATATATAAGAAATATTACTCAAAACTGAGAGAATTTAAAATCAAATGCACTCTTACTCCGTTTTATTGCTGCCATCTTTTGGCAATTAGAAATAACAAAGAAAAGAGAGTCATTTCACAACACTCCCACCTTTTGATTTGGTGAGAGTCAAATCAAAAACTAAACTTTGCATCTCTGGTACAGGAGCACACTTCTAGAGAGGATAAAGCTTGCGCACAGGTTGCACTAATGTGCCATTTTTTGTCTTAACTTTAATTACTCTTACACGTCCGTCTCGAACCCAAAGTTCCTGTACTCGAGCGATTGGCCAATTGATGCGTTTGGTGTTCTCTGGACCGATAAGCACAATTTCACCTTCCTTGATATCACAGTCCTTTTGACCATGTTTTTGTGCCAGTTGGCTAAGATATTCTTGGCGAAACCTCATTCGAAATTGTTCGCCAAGTTCTTGACATCGACGTTGGCGAACAAGCAGTTTGTTGTTATCGACGAAGTCCAAATCCACTACACCTGATGTTCGAAGGTCGCGTAAAAACATCGACGGAGTCAATGGTGCAAGATCTTCCGTATCGTTTGAAACGTAAGTGAGTGGTCTACAGTTAATAACGTCTTCGGCGTCACAAATAATTGCGAGCAGTTCCTCATAATTTATTGAGGCTTGCCCTAGCACTCTGACAAGCAGATTTTTGGTGGTGCTGATTAGTCGCTCCCAACATCCGTCCCACCATGCAGCAGTAGGCGGAATAAATTTCCATTGTATGTGATTTAAAGGTTCATGAGAGACTACCTTCTCCCAGTCAGTTTTCTTCAATGCTGTGGTCGTTCCTACAAAATTAGTGCCGTTGTCCGTGTACACTATAGAAGGACGGCCTCTCCGGGCAATGAATCGGCGAAGAAATTTTATGAAGTACTCAGTGCTTATAGAAGTGACAAGTTCTAAGTGTACACATCGGTACACAGCACACGTAAAAAGAACTACCCACGCTTTTACTTTATTTTTGAGAATCAGAGGGCCATATAAATCGATTCCTGTTATTTCAAAACTAAAAGCATCAAGAACTCTGACCAATGGCAATTGGATGGATTCAGTAGTGGGCGGCTTTACTGTAAATCTTTGACATGGTATGCACTTCTTTATTACTGATCTAATAGTGCGTCTAGCAGCTATGATCCAAAACGCTTCACGTAATATGACCATAAGAGTCAGAATACCAGCACGGGAATTTTTCAGGTGATAATCTAGTATTAGACAGTGGACAATATAATGTTTGGAAGGTAACAAAACAGGAAATCTGAAAGCGTAATGATCATCATGTTCTATAATTTCAGTCTTTACTCTAAGTAGGCCCCTCTGATCTCTCTCCGTCAGGAGACCTTGAACGGAGTATCCTGTCTCTGAGAAACTCTCCGTCCGAACAAGTGAAAGAAGTGTATTCTTAGATTCCTGAATTTCATAAGCAGATAGAAAGAGCTCTTTATTAATGTTACGTTTTAAACAATTACTGGTAAACCTTTTTACCCAGCTTAAAACCCTTATCATCTTTGAAAATTTAGAGAATCTCTCATACCATTTAATTTCTTTACGATCCTTTATCATATTTAAACTTAAATTTACGTTTACTCCTTTCTTGCGTTCAGAAAAAACTAAAGTCTCATCTGGCTCTCTAGCTTTGGCCAGTTGTCTCTATGCTCTTTTAGCCAGTTGGGCCCATACCACCATTTATATTTCATAAACCGAAGAGGGGAGCAGCCGCGAGAAGGCAGATCTGCCGGATTAAATTGGCTAGAAACGTAAGGCCACTGATTTACTTCTGTGACAGCCCAAATTTCCTTCACCCGATTGCCCACGAAAGTCCCCCAACTATCGTTTCTTTTAATGCAGGACAACGCGGTGGTGGAATCGGTCCAAAAATATTTTGGACAGTCCTGTAGCGAAAGAGCTTCTGTAACATATTTAGAAAGACGCACCCCTAAAACACACGCCATAAGTTCGAGTCTTCGGATTGTAACCTTTTTTAATGGTGCTACTCTCGCTTTAGCCATAACTAAATTTACGACTATTTCCCCGTTATGTTCACATCTCAAAAAAGTAACGGTCGTATAGGCGTGTTGGCTTGCGTCACAAAAAACATGAGAGTGACCAGGACCTTCTATCTCCAAAACCTATGCGCCGCGGCAATTTCAAAATCGTGAGTATTCCCAAATTGTTATACCACTTTAAGAATTTAACTTTAATTTCTTCAGGTAAAGGGATATCCCAATCTACTTTTATAGTCCAAATTTCCTGACGCAATAACTTTGCAGTCAATAAAACAGTTGTGAGGAAACCTAATGGGTCAAAAATAGTCTGTGTTAGGGACAAAATCTCTCTTTTTGACAAATTCTCTGAAATCGGTGAACTCTTAATACTAATATGCAGGTTATCTTCGTTCCTGTCCCACATAATTCCTAAAACTGATACCGGATCCTCTAATACGGAATCTGTACCCAAAACATGGGACATTACACCGACATCTGTCCCTACTGAATTACAGGTCCACATGCGTACCTCCATGTTCGCTTCGGCGAGAACTTGAGTAGAATATTTTATAAACTCTTCGAGTTCCTGCTGATTATCAATGGATGTTACGCAATTATCTATGTATAAAGATTTATCTAGTTTCTGAGTCAAAAACTTATTTTCGGGTGGCACCTGTGACAAATGGTATCTTGTAACCGCTCCTAATAAAAATGGGCTGGAGGTAACCCCAAAGACTACCCTAGTATGGCGCAATACTTTTATAACATTTTCTCTCTCCCACCATAAAAATCTCAAAAAATTCCTATCTTCTCTTCTTAATTCTATTTGCAAAAATGCACGTCTAACATCGGAAGTTACCCCAATGCATTTTCCCTAAATCTCAACAAAATCGAAGGACTTTCTTCAATTAAATTTGGTCCTTTAAATAAACAGTCATTGAGAGAGGGAGCTCTACCTACTTTGCACGACGCATTGAAAACACGTCTTATCTTAGTTGTGCCGCTATCTGGTTTAAACACTGGGTGGTGGGGAAGATAATGCCCTTTCCTCTCTAGTTCTGCATCTGGTACTACCTCAATTAGTGATGGGCGATTCTCGAGAATTCGACAATCGAGAAAAATCGTCATCGTAAAAAATCACAATCGATACAGCCATCGATTAATTCCTAGAATCTACAATCGAGATGTTTTACAATCGATTATAACGAGAAAAGCTAAAAACAGTTATTGGAAAACTTAGCTATTATTCTGGCCGACAATTTCATAGTAGTGATAGGGCTTAGTGATGGGCGATTTTCGAAAATTTACCAATCGAAAAAAATCGTTATCGTAAAATACACAATCGATACAGTCATCGATTACTTTCGAGAATCTACAAAGGAGATGTTCTGGAATCGATTATTGAAATCATTGTTTTTACATATATATAAGGCAGATTTGATTAAATATAGGGTAACTGAAAACAGATGGAATAAAAAACAACAAACCAAAGGGAAGCTATAAAGGAGCCATAAGACTGGAAAAGTCTTGTAAGGTTGCCCCCTGGTTGAAAAAAGCTGAAAAAACGCGAGTAGCTATGAAGCGGTAAGGGGAGTTTAAGTATCAAAAATTAGAATTTTTCGGCAATTAGCACCAAAATGGACAAAAAAAATAAGAATAAAAAGCACCCCCTAGTGGCAAAAACATAAACTAAAGGATGATAAAAGGGATCAAAATTTTTTATTGATTTTTCTACGTCATTTGAGATTCGATCTTTAATTTCCACATTTTTAGAAAATCTTCGACTGGAATACATTAAACGAACCCCCGCGGGGAGCAAAGTAGGGGGGGAGGGGCAAGGAAAGTGCATAATATGAATAAGTGGTCTTTCCAACGATATGTCACATGAGGGGTGTCGGCTAAATTTAGAAAAGTGCCCCCGCGCGGGGGTAAAGTAAGGGAAGGGGCGCGGGCGATATACAAAATGAAATAGTAGTCACAGAGTTTCCAATGATATATCACATGAGGGGTGTCAGCAAATGATAGAAAAGAATCCCAACTCCCAGGATTCCAATTATCGTGCCCCCCGAAATATACCCTGCCCATCCTTCTCTTTGAAATTTTCTTATATTAAAAATTATTTATCGGAGGGCTCCGTATAAAAATCCGATCTAAAATGTTTAAAAACGCTACGATTTCAAAAAAGTTTGAAAAGTGCCTCTCTCGGGCCGCCAAACTAGGGAGGGAAGAAGAAAGGTTCATAATATGAAAGAGTAACTTTCCGATGATAACCGAAAACTTTCCGATGATATACCAAATGACAGGTCCAAAAAAAGTTTGAAATCTACCCCTCCCACGTGGGTTCCCTCTTTTATCCCAGAATATACCCGGAAATCACGCAGCCCCACTTTTAGAATTTTATATTTAATAAATAATAAAAAACCTCATTTAATGATATTTATTGTAGAAATCTCTACAATTAAAAAAAAATTCACCCACGCACCGCTCCCCCCGCCCCCTTCCGTAATTCAACTCTGGGAGGAGAAAGGTTCATAATATAAAAGAATGGTGAAAGGACTTTCCGATGATATGTCAAGGAGAGGTTTGGTAAAAGTTTGAAAATTACCCGCCCCCCCCCCTTTGTCCACTCTCGCGCCCACCAGAATTCACTCACCTTCCTCTTTGAACTTTTTGTATTTAATAAATAGTATTTATCTGAGTCTCCAGGCATGGGGCAGCTTGGCAGAGCTAAAATAAGAGAAACATTGAAAATTCGGGGCAAAATTACACTAAATTTAACAGTAAAGTTTGAAACTAGGATTATACAGAACTGAATACATAAACCACTATGCTTCATAAACCACATCGGTTAATAGTATTAAAAAGATAAGTGCCAGTTAAACTGATGGCATTGAGCTCACAGGTTATTCACACTAATTGCATATTATACTCTTATTTCAAAGAATAATGTCCCTCAAAATATAAACGAAGGGAAATATCCCCCGTTTGCCCCTTTTATACTTAACCAATGAACTTCCAAATCTAATCAGGGAAACTCCTTAACTATATCAAATCAACCTTCAGTATATCAAATTTGAAGCAAATCAGATAATTCTGCATGAAAAAAAGAAACATATCGCTAAATCAAGGGTGGTCTAACCAATTTAACCCTTTTATACTTAACTAATGAACCTCCAAATCTAATCAGGAAAGCTCCTTATCAGAACTAACATAGAAAAAAAATTAAAGTAAATTGAATAATTCTCCATGAAAATCCATTTATCTAAATTAAGGGGAGGGGACTTGCCCCCTTTTCGCCCTTGTATACTTAACCAATGAACCTCCAAATCTAATGAAGGAAGCGCCATATCGGAATAAATCGGTATATTAAATTTGAAGCAAATCGAATAATTCTGCATGAAAAACCCTTTTATCTAAATTAAGGGGGAGACTAGGCCCTCCCCTTTATACTTAACCCATAAACCTCCAAATCTAATCAAAGCAGCTTCTTAACATAATAAAGCGGTATCCCAAATTTGGAGCAAATCGAATAATTCTGCATGAAAAATCCATTTATCTAAATTAAGGAGGGGGTCTACCCCCCTTTCCCCCCTTTATACTTAACTAATGAACTTCCAAGTTTAATCGGGGAAGCTCCTTAACATAATAAACGGGTATACCTAATTTGGAACAAATCGAATAATTCTGCATGAAAAGCCCATTTATCTAAATTAAGGGGGGGGGGGGCGGACCAGCCCCCCTTTCCCCCCTTTATACTTAACTAATGAACTTCCAAGTTTAATCGGAGAAGCTCCTTAACATAATAAACCGGTATACCTAATTTGGAACAAATCGAATAATTCTGCATGAAAAGCCCATTTATCTAAATTAAGGGGGGGGGGCGGACGAGCCCCCCTTCGCCCCCTTTATCCTTAACCAATGAACTTCCAAGTTTAATCAGGGATGCTCCTTAACATAATAAACCGGTATACCAAATTTGGAGCAAATCGAATAATTCTGCATGAAAAGACCATTTATCTAAATTAAGGGGGGGGGGTCTAGCCCCCTTCTCCCCCTTTATACTTAACCCGTAAACCTCCAAATCTAATCAAGGCAACTTCTTAACATAATGAACCGGTATACCAAATTTGGAGCAAATCGAATAATTCTGCATGAAAAACCCATTTATCTAAATTAAGGAGGGGGTCTACCCCCCTTTTCCCCCTTCATACTTAACTAATGAACCTCCAAGTTTAATCAGGGAAGCTCCTTAACATAATAAACCGGTATACGAAATTTGGAGCAAATCGAATAATTCTGCATGTAAAACCTATTTATCTAAATTAAGGGGGGGGGGCGGATCAGCCCCCCTTCGCCCCCTTTATCCTTAACCAATGAACATCCAAGTTTAATCAGGGATGCTCCTTAACATAATAAGCCGGTATACCAAATTTGGAGCAAATCGAATAATTCTGCATGAAAAACCCATTTATCTAAATTAAGGAGGGGATCTACCCCCCTTTCCCCCCTTTATACTTAACTAATGAACTTCCAAGTTTAATCGGAGAAGCTCCTTAACATAATAAACCGGTATACCTAATTTGGAACAAATCGAATAATTCTGCATGAAAAGCCCATTTATCTAAATTAAGGGGGGGGGGGCGGACCAGCCCCCTTCGCCCCCTTTATCCTTAACCAATGAACTTCCAAGTTTAATCAGGGATGCTCCTTAACATAATAAACCGGTATACCAAATTTGGAGCAAATCGAATAATTCTGCATGAAAAGACCATTTATCTAAATTAAGGGAGGGGGGGGTCTAGCCCCCTTCTCCCCCTTTATACTTAACCCGTAAACCTCCAAATCTAATCAAGGCAACTTCTTAACATAATGAACCGGTATACCAAATTTGGAGCAAATCGAATAATTCTGCATGAAAAACCCATTTATCTAAATTAAGGAGGGGGTCTACCCCCCTTTTCCCCCTTCATACTTAACTAATGAACCTCCAAGTTTAATCAGGGAAGCTCCTTAACATAATAAACCGGTATACGAAATTTGGAGCAAATCGAATAATTCTGCATGAAAAACCTATTTATCTAAATTAAGGAGGGGGGGCAGCCCCCCTTCTCTCCCTTTATCCTTAACCAATGAACCGTCAAAACTAATCAGCGGAACGCCTTATCAGAATGAACATAAAAAAAATTGAAGCAAATCGTACATTTTAATCAAGAGTTATCGCGTTACGTACATACATACGTACGTACGTACGTACAGTACATGCATACACACAGAACCGACGGGTACATTAGCTCTCAGGCTTAGATAGCCTGTGAGCTAAAAAGAGATTGGATAAGCAGATGGACTCCTTTGAGAAATTATGACTTAAACCAGAAATGCTGTAAGTTTGACTCTGAAAGCTTCATTTCCATCTCGCATTTCGGCAAATCTCATCTCGATGATTTTTCCAGCATTTCGACGCTTCCAGATGGGAAGCTGCTCGATGGTTGGTTCTCTCGCGGTTTTAAACCTTTCGGGATGGGAAGTCTCTCGAGAGTTTATCTCGCCGTTTTCAACCTTTCCGATGGGAAGCCTCTCGCTGGTTTCTCTCTTCCTTTTCGAAATCTCCCAATGAAAAGCCTTTCGAGGATTTCTCTCGCGCTTTTCAACATTTCGCTATGAGAAGCTTTTCGAGGATTTCTCTCGTCCTCGGTAGAGAAGAAAAGTAAGAAAATTTATCGAGAGTACCAAGGGACGAGGTAGAGAAAGAGGCATGACAATGAGCTGTAAAATGAAGCCCTAATTTTCAAAGTTTCTCTTATTTTAGCCCTACCAAGATGTCACATATCTGGAGCCCTCCGATAAAAATTATTTATTAAATATAAAAATTTCAAAGAGGAAGGTGGGTCGGGTGAGTTCGAGGGAGGAGGACGTGAGAGTGGAGTCATGCGGGGTGCAATTTTAAAAATTTTATCGAACCCTTCCTGTGGCATATAATCGAAAAGCCCTTTGACCACTCTTTCATACTATGAACCTTTCTTCGCCCAAAGGGGGATGGGGAAGGGGCGATGAAATTTTTAAAACCGTAGCCGATTTCTATAATAAATTTAAATATCACTTTAGATGTGGGTTTTTTATGCAGTCTTCCGGTAAATATTATTTATTGAACATAAAAATTTTAAAGTGGCGGCTGTGTGAATTTCGGGGCAAAAGAGTGGACCCACGGGGGGAGGGAGAGCGAGCAATTTTCAAACTTTTTTTGGACCAGTCATGTGATACGTCATCGGTAAGCTCTCGGATGACTCTTTCATATTATGAGACTTTCTTCCTCCCCTCCCCAATTTGGCCCCCACTGCGAGGGTAGTTTTTTCCGTTTTTATCATTTTAGATCGGATTTTTTTATGGAGCCCTCCGCTAAATATTATTTATAATATATGAAATTTCAGGACACTTTTCCAAATTTAGCCAAGACCCCTCATGTGACATATCGTTGGAAAGGTTTGTGACTACTTATTGATGCTATGCACTTCCGGTGACCGCCCCCCCCCACTTTGCCCCCCCGGAGGACACTTTTCCAAATTTAGTCAATACCCCTCTTGTGAGATATCGTTGAAAAGGTCTGTGACTACTTATTGATGTTATGCACTTCCGGTGACAGTCCCCCACCATTCTTTGCCCCCCCGGGGGACACTTTTTCAAATTTAGTCAAGGCCCCTCGTGTGAGATATCGTTGGAAAGGTCTGTGACTACTTATTGATGTTATGTACCTACGGTGTCCCCACCACCACTTTGCCCCACCCCCGGGGTCACTTTTCCAAATTTAGCCAAAACCCCTCATGTGAGATATCGTTGGAAAGGTCTGTGACTATTTAATGATGTTATGCACCTCCGTTGACAGTCTTCCCGAATTTGCCCCTCCCGGGGGACACTTTTTCAAATTTAGCCAAGACCCCTCATGTGAGATATCGTTGGAAAGGTCTGTGACTACTTATTGATGTTATATTCCTCCGGTGTCCATCTCCCCATTTTGCACTCCCCGGGGGACACTTTTCCAAATTTAGCCAAGACCCCACATGTGAGATATCGTTGGGAAGGTCTGTGACTACTTATTGATGTAATGCACCTCCGGTGACCGCCCCCCCCCCACTTTTCCCCCACGGGTGTGTTTTTCTAAATTTAGCCGAGACCCCTCATGTGACATATTGTTGGAAAGGCTTATGACCACTTACTCATGTTATCCACCTCCCGCACCCCTCTCCCCCTTTGCCCCCACGGGGAGGGCATTTTTATAAATTCAGATCCAGACTTCTCATGTGACATATGGTTGGAAAGGCCTAAAGACCTGTGACGACTTAATCATATTATGCAGCTGCTGTGCCCCTCCGCTCGCTTTGACCCCTCCCCCAAGAGATCTGGTCCGACGTTCATTCGTTTCGATATTATATTTTTTACAAGATTTTGTAGTGCGTGCACACCACACCCGCCTGCTATCATATATCAGTGCCGTATATAGCGGGTAACCTGTTCGTGATTTCATATTACAAGATTACGTATAAATTAGGGGCCCCGATTAAAGGAGGGGCCCGCTAGCGGTCAAAGTCACCTAGTCTTTATTAACATCGACTCATTCCAGTTCACCCGCAGACAATTCTTGATAAATGTATGACGTATATAATACATAATATATGATTTATAAAAGAAATTTGCAAACTGTAGTCATCGAGAAAAAATTTACACAATCGAAAAATATCGAGATGTCCATACAATCGAGAAAATCGAGAAAAACATCTCGTTATCGCCCATCACTAACCTCAATTACACCCTCTTCCATCCATTCGTCAAAAACCCAATTATATTCCTCAAATTTATTCAAACATTTAAGTTTTCGGGAAACACTGAAAAGCTTCTTTTCGACCACATGACGATTTGATGGTAACTCTACATTGGTTCCCAACCATGGTAAACCTACACAGTAACAACCCTCTTCATTTCGAGTACGAGAATCTAAGAATTGTTCCCGGGCCATTTCTTCTTCAGCAGCCTTAGTCAAATTTTGTGGCGTATCTAATATTCTGATTGTTTCTAAATCCCAAAGATCGGAAATTTTCAAATCTCTGATAGCCAAATTCGTACACAAAATTGTAGCCCTTTGCTCTTTAGGAGGAGGAAAATCATCCAATGCACCGCAAACGGTCCAACCCAACTTTGTACAAACTGCGGTCAACCCTCCTTTTAATTGCTTAACTAGACCCGTGAGAATTTTCCCATATATATCAGTAACTATAAGCATCTCAATTTTAGGATGATCTGCACCCATATCAGATAACTAAATTTTATTACGTTTCATACCCCTTGAAATTGGTCCTCTAGGTAAACGTGGAATGTTACTGCAGATTACGTTTTGGTCCAAAAAAATCAAAATCTGGATATTTCTTTTGACTTAGAGAACATAATTTTACACGATATTTGTTATGCAATTTCGGAGCAGTTCTAGCACCTCCGAATAAAGTATGAGCTATGCTTTCTTTAGAAGTAATTGGTAAACCCAACATTACTGCCAAAGACTCTAAAATATATGACTTTTGCGAACCGCAATCTAGAAGTACTCTGACTTTTTTCACTTTATTCGCACCCGCGACTTTTACCTACAAAGTCATTAATGCTATTTCCGCGGTGCAAGTTTGCCTAGCAGCAGTCATTTGTACATGTTCTGTTATCGCCTTTTCCTTCGGTGGTTCCCCTTTTTTATGCATTTCTGGGCAAAGTGAAATCAAATGAGGTCTGCCACAAGAATAACAACGTACAAATTGCTTACAAAATTTGGCGACATGATTAGGTTCTAAACACTTTAGACAACCCCTCTTATCTTTAACTTTACCTATTTTTCCTCTAAAGTTAATAAACGGGCTTCGTAACAATTTTTGCTATCATTATTTTTATCACAAAAAATGCACGAACGCTCTTTAATCGTTAGGAAATTTGATGCAGTAGGAATATTATGTTTTTTTTAATTTATCCTTTACCTCACCTCCTACTTTATCATGA
The DNA here is from genome assembly GCA_963932465.1 of Maratus speciosus. NCBI lineage: Eukaryota > Metazoa > Arthropoda > Arachnida > Araneae > Salticidae > Maratus > Maratus speciosus. Next base: position 405,500,147 of record OZ010793.1, on the reverse strand, counting down.
TATACTTCTCTACGATTGTTATTTTCAAAACCGCTGCGTGCTAGTTTTAATCTCTCTTCAACCTCAACTTCAGCTTTTACGAATTTCATTAAATTATTGAGGCGAGAGAGATCTGTTCCCTCGGATTGATTGAAAAATGGACTTCTCTGCCACGCTTTCAGGACATCCTCGGTTAGGCTCGACTCCACCATGGGATATAACCTCCATATGTTTTCACTCGATTTTTGTCCTAATGAATCTAGAGACCTCAACTGGTCTTCAATTTTATCGTAAAGCTTATCAAGGGGTAATTTATTTCGATTGTTAGCTTTTATATTCGAAATAATTAATTTAATCAACTCTCTTACATAAACTTCGATCAATAAATCGGACTTCCCAAAACGCTCTGTCAGCGCCGTAACTGCATTTTTATAATTATCGGAAGTCATCAGGTAACTATCAATAAATTCCTTAGAGCGTGACCCTATTTTCATACTTTGTACTAAATCCTACTGAGTCCTCGTGAATTTCTCGAAACTGAGACCAGAACGGCAGCCAATTAATTAATTCTCCGTCGAATTTCTTTAATTCTATTTTCGGAAGCTTATACGACTTCATCTTATTGACCGTAACGCTGAACTCACCGTCTGACCTCGTTTCTGTGATTATAAATTTTTCATTAAACTGACGAGTCAGCGTGATGAAGTCATCGGAATAAGCTTCTCTATTTTCTATTTCATTGAAAACAATTTGTTCCGCGGCCATCCCATCAGCGGTTATCAAATCTAAAATTCTATTATCTAAATCATTCAATTCCGCTTGTATGTTTTGTAATTTTGCATACTTATCTTTAATTAAACTTATGCCACTATCATCCTTTACAAGTTCTGTTTTCAGAATATTTGCCGTGCGTGTAAAAGACGAGCGCACGCCGGTTCTTTTGAGTTTTAAAGCTTCCATAATAATAATACCACAAATAATACAATAATACTCTTCAAAAAATCTTTTATAAAAAATATCACAAATAAATAAATAAATTCAATAAATAAACTACCTTAAAAATACATAGAGAGCCATATAACACTTAAGAACACTTATAGAATAACCCAGTCCCTGTTCGGGCGCCACTAATGTTAGAACAACAACAGCAAAAAATGAAACTAAAAATATACTAAAGCTGTCTGTTTTAAACATTTGCATTAAACTAAATAAAACAACCAGTTTTAAGGGAAAATGGGACAACTCTATACTTTAATACTGTTAATTTCACTTTAAATAATTCACCGACACTTCTTCCACCTGCCCATAAAGAAAATTAATCAGAGACAATGAAAATTGTACTTACGTGGGTAGCCGGCATCGTTCTTCAATAAAAAATAAATAACATTAAAAAATGATCAAGCCAATTTTCACACGCAACAACTATTTGTATTAACTACGAAAAAAAACGATTACAGTGTAAAGGGGACTTACACAAAACTTCACCCCAAAACATGATTCTTTCTTTCTGTTTACATTTCTCCACAAATTTTTCAGAACAGAAACCCTACTACTAAAATCTGCGAGCCAGCAAAACAACCGGTGCATTCATTTATAAACTTCAAGGGCTTGTCCTGCCATCTATCGGCGGGAATCAATATAATATATTAAATAATAACACAGGATTATCAAATATAAAGAAATAAACTAACAGAATATTAACCATTATTAAATCTACACTGTAAATAAACATAGGAAACCTTAATAATACAAATTACAAAATTATTCAAAAGATATAAAGAAAGATATAAGAAATATATAAGAAATATAACTCAAAACTGAGAGAATTTAAAATCAAATGCACTCTTACTCCGTTTTAGTGCTGCCATCTTTTGGCAATTAGAAATAACAAAGAAAAGAGAGTCATTTCACAACAGCTTGGCCTCCATCAAAAAAAAAAAAATAAAAAATTTAGTGTTCATACCAGAAATAAAAATAGCTATTTTGTGCTTTATTTAATAAGAGACATTTAGCGGTCACATAAAGTAAACAGGAATTGAATTTGAAAGAAAATCCACAATTGCCTATCATCTATGCAATAAGAACATCCGACTGATCACTGTCGATAAGAGGTGAACTGAAGCATAACGACTTCAGTAGGAACTCTATTCATTCTGCATTGATACATTGGTACATAAAGTAAAGTAAAAAAAAATCCTTCGAAATTTCCGGTATGAATTTGAAATTTCGGATTAAAATTGGAGGCCACTTTGACAACCCTGATAATCATGAACGTAGTGTCTAGCTATAGCTATAGTAAAGTGACTATATACTACGCAAAGAGACTCCTTACAACGCCACAAAACTAAACGTTATATTTAGCGCAGTTATCTTGAAAACGGTAGGAGATACGTGAAAAAGTCAATTACAATGTTTTTGAACGTCCCCGACTTTGTTTGAAATTATGTCTTTGATGTAAAAATAACTTTATTAGGAGCGTAAAAAATAATTATTTTGTATTCATTTAATCCCTTGACGGGCCGTGGGATATATTTTATTCTACTTACTTTTAAGCAAGATTTGCACCAGATCTTTTAAATAAAATTTTAGGATTATAACTTTGGTTGAAAAAAAGCTGCAAAATTGCATTTTCTTATTTCAAAAGTATTTAATTTTTGAAACTTCTGGTGTAAATTCAACATTACATAAAGATAATTACATAATAAAGATAATAAAAAATTTGATGTAAAGAGAAGAAATTTAAAATACAAAATTTATAGTCGCAAAAATCAAGATACTGAACAAACATATTAACAATCAAACTTGTGTAGAAAAAGAATGTTCAGTTAGATGGCACTGCAACGAAATGAACAGCAACTTACACAATGAACTCTGTGTTTAGAATAAAATGGAATGAAGAGTTTGCTTTTGAAAAGCCAGGATTTGAAAAATATAACATTTTTGTCACAAATATTGAATATGAAAGTGGAGTCTTGCGTCTCCAGTAATTCGATTTAAATGCTATACATATGTAAATTGTTTATTCTCATTAAACGTTTTTTAGAAAAAAATTCCATGGCAAGATTATTATCTTTCGAGGTGATGTGTGCTCTTAATTTTTGTCAAGATGCTTTCGATTTTAAATTTCACCTGTGTGTGTCATTCCCCTATACATGTACAAAACGGTGCAACAGATTATTTTATTAAAAAAGTAATTGTAATTGAAAATATGTTATAACAGAAATGTGGACTGGTATAATACAGTATCCGTTCAATACATATGCATATAATTAAATAATAAAAAATAATAATTTTTCATAAAAGTAATATTTTCTCAGAAGATTGCAAGATTTGTACGAGAACTGTTACAGTCCTAGTTTATACCACTTTATGGGTCTATAAATTGTATTTAATTTTTTTCTCTCATACACTGTTAAAAATTTTGTTCTAGTTTGAACCAAATTTTGGTGCTCAGTAGCTGCCATCATAAGATGGTGCAATCTCCTTCCAACATTTGGAGTTCCGATTGAACCATAGTTCCAACAATGGACTTTATGCACGCGACCTGAGGTCGAGGCTAGAATTCGTCTGCTGGCTGTATTTAGCATAGCAGTCTATGGAGTGTGAGTTATTAATTCTTGTTTGTTAAAAATACCGCAAAAAAATTCTTTGTTGTAGCAGCATATACTTAATATAACGTAATATAAATTCAAAATGTTGTTCTGTATGCGAGAAAAATTTCTCAAGTTTGCAAATTTTCAGTTAAAATATATACACTCAATCTGTGTCAAGGCTAAAGTCGTCTGCTAGCAGTGTTTGCGCCTGCGCATACTGGCATTCTAAAGCTGCAGTGCCTAGAATAACAGATCAACATACCGCCAGCTCTGGTGTCTGAAGTTACCTCAATAAGACCCATTGGAAATATGGACCACAGCTCCAAATGTTGGAACAAGAATTCGCCATGGCAGTTTTCTACTGAGCAACAAAATTTGGTTCAAATCAGGACAAAATTTTTAACAGTGCACAGTGGATTTAATTACTTATAATTCAGTGCATTTTAGGGCTAATCTGATATTCAATTTTAAAGGGTAATCTCGCTTATTTATTAGTAAGGAAGCATTTGTCATGCAATTGAAGCCTTTTAAAAAGTACACTGGCAGAAAAACTCGTCTATATACACTAAATTATTCCTCATTTTTTAACAAATAATGATTTTCTCCTAGCAAACATGTTTTATCTGTAAATTCTTGCCGAAAGTCTGTAAATGAGGGAGAAATTCTTTTCATTCCATCCATGCATGCGTATTGGCTCTATTAATAGTAAAATCCGAATTCATTTTTAAAACGAAAGACTGAAAATTAAAATTAAGATTTCTAATTTGATTTTAAAAAAATAAATAAATAAACCAATAAGAAAGAAAAGAAACGTTTTTGAATTTAAAAATAAGTAACAATTAATTTTTTCATTCATTTAAAAATATTCACAATTTATTTTTTAGTGTTATAAAAAAATATTCGCATTCAAAATATATTTTTAATGAACACATTTAAAATAGCTATGTTAATTAAAATATTAAATGGAAAAATCGATTTTACTCAAAAGAAAATAAATTCTCGAATAAAAATATAATATTCATATTTTGAATCTATCAATCTACCATAAAAATATTTATAATTCCTATTTTATCCTATTTTAATACTAAAGTGTTAAACAATCTCATTAAAGACGAAATCTTCTTGAAATTAATTTCAAAATTCTAATCTTTTTAAAGAAATTAATCAAGCCATACCCCATCTGAAGGAAACATATTTACTTCAAACAGTTTCACTAGTGTACAACTGTATCCGAGTGGTTAGAGTACTGATGTCGTCATACTAAGGTAATTGGTTCGATCCGAAGGTCAGCAATTTTTACTTTATCCCCATTTTCTTCAATTTGCATATATTTTACCTCCCGCAACGGAGAAAAAAGAATTAGATATTCGTCTATTAACGGAAAAACCTGGTAGCACTGCTGCCAGGAAATTTTCCGTGAATTGAAGAAAGTATTTCAAGTGTAAACAAAAGTTTTTTTTTTTTTTTTTTTTTTTTTTTTTTTCCATCCGTCCATTGAACAATTTTAATGGTGTCACCCTCTAACGTGTGGCGTAGTGTTCATGTCGTCATCAATATGGCCGTCGACTTTAGCCAGAAAACAAGTCATATCTCAAGTATTTCTTGTCCAATTCCCTCGTGTTATTGTTCATTTTGAAGATAATTGAATTTCCTATAAAACACGTACTAGATATTTATTCTAAAACTGAAATTCTGAGTATTTTGTGTATTTATTGAAATAATGAGTAATGTTCAAATAATTAAATTAGAATTATTCCATTGCATGTAATTTTAGAATAAATTGTAATAACCCTTTCCTTACGAAATTCAATTTCCTTTAAATAAAGCTATAATACAAGAAAATCAGACTTTAAATACTTGAGCTACGATCTGTCGTGTAGCTGACAGTTCCTCCAGTACTGTAATCGACAGTGCACTTGATAAGTATGTTCAAATGTAACCATCTAGAAAGTTTTTAAATAATTTTTCTTTTTAAATTAGTTTTTACTAAATAGGCAAATAGATTTCAACTAAAAACTCCCTATTCTAAAAAAAAAGTAATGAACGCAGTCACCGCTGCCGCTGCCACCGAGTTTGAATATTTTGTGACAGGAGGTCTTTCTTCGTTAATATTAAGAAAAATATTTCATACAAAGATATGAAAATCGGTGGTATTATAGAGAAATGTTTGATAAACACGCTGATACATACAGTTTTCAAATCGAGGAATTATTTTAAGAGATATTTAATGTTAAAGTTGGTCAAAACCGTTCCATTAAAAAAGTTTTATAGGAGCAAAAGCTATACATAGAAATTTAATAATTTTTAGATCATTTTATACATTAGAAGTTCCCGGAGTGCAGACTGCATTTATTCTTTAAATTTGACTCCTTTTTTTTTAGATTTTATTTCTATTTTAAATTCAAATTTTCAGCATTTCGAGAGATATTTTTTACAACTTCTAGAAAAGAGTATTATTTTAAATTGTTGACAAATTTAAAAACAGCGCAAAGAATAACATTTCCTTCAAATTAAAAATGTATTTACACATGAATATTATAAGCAGAAAAAAAACTTTCAAATGAGAATTAAATTATTAAGTATAAGCAGGAAAATATTGATAACTACGTCATAAAAACTATATTTACACGTGAATTTTAAAAGAGAAAGAAAATTGTAAAATAATACATTCATTAATATGCATTAAATGATGAAATGGAGGAAATTGCGTCATATTTAAAATTGCCAAACAGTTCAATTTTAAAAATATACTTGCACGAGACATTTATTTCATATTCTGAGATAATCTTTTAAAACTAGTCTACAGTATAACCTCCCTAAAGCGACCACATTCCGTTCCAATAAAAATTGGTCATGTTTAAATCTAGAATTTAATTGTTGAAAAAAGGTAACAATTAATGTTACTAAAATTCATTTTTCACATTCGGAAAAAATATGAAAATTTAAGTATCAAAACAAAAGTTAATTACATGAGTTAATTACTGCAGAGTTTAAAAAATGAATGCATTGACGTTTGCTTTGATTTTACGGTTTTATCTTTTCTAACTTTTATTTCCAAGTCCTTTCGAAGTTCAGTAAATAAATGGAATTTTCTTTTGGACGGGAACAAATAATGACGATTTCATTAATTTATCTATTTTTTTTTTGAGTTTCCCGACAGAATAAGGCAGGGGAGTTTATTTACCGTCATTCTTAACCCCTTGCCTGCGAGGCCCGAACTTAGTTCGAGCAACGCAAATGCGACAATTTTGGAATGCTCGACCTGAGTTAGGATAAGAGAAAAATCGGTGTTTCAATTCCGTGAAGCCCGAACTCAGTTCGTCCAATGCATAATATGTAATTTACCATTTTCCCAATAGATAGTGATACTTTCCCGTGAAAAGTTCGGCAGTTTCGCGCCATTTGTCGGATTTTTGTTATTTTGCAGTTCTTAACAAAATTAAAGAATTTTTTTTTTCATTTTTGACACGTTTTTCTCAAATATATTCCACAGGCAAGGGGTTAATTTGTCATCAGAGTTATATTCATTCCCTAAAAGGGCACAAAAAGGTTTAAACACTTAGAAGTTACCGGAATAAAAAAAAATTCTAAACTTAGTTTAGAAGTTTGATGAATAATACTTTCTCCGGAATTATTTTTCTAATAAAACCTCAGACACATCTGAGAATAAAACCTTCTTCAAGCGACCAGGAAAAAACGGAATTTGTTTCATTTTCTTCAAAGAAAGTGGTAGCTCATGGAGGGAGTTCAACTGGGACTGTCTCTGAATGGAGGTTAAATTAGTATTGAGCCTATGGGAATAAATTTCGTTCCATGAAAAAATGGTCGTTCAAGGAGGTGGTCTCTTAATAGAGGTGGTCGCTCAGGGATGTTTCACTGTATATATATATATATATATATATATATATATATTACCTATCGTATCAAAGAAACGCATCTCATTGGTTATTGAACAGCATTTAATGCATCCCCATACCTATAAGGGGCGTTGCCATAGGTGGGCTCTATTCTGTCGCCAAATGCCGCCAAGTTTGTCGCCAAAAGTGACGCCAACTTGTCAATATCTCTAATATTTCGTCAAATTCCCATAGACTTCCATTGTAAATCAACAGGGTTTACTTGCTTACAGAAAATCAACAAATTGAGATATTTTGAACCAATGAACGAATGCAGATGTTATTGAAGTGCCTACATGAGTCACATTGCTCTTCTGTTGAGAATTCTAAGACAGCGCAAATAATATTTCCTTTCTAACAACAAAAGTGTTTTCACGTGAATCTCTCTATTCTAAAAAAAAGTAACTACCGCTGTCACCGCCGCCGCCGCCGCCGCCGCCGGTTTTGATTTTTTTGTGACCGGAGGCCTTTCTTCGTTAATATTAACAAAAATAATGCATACAAAAATATGAAAATCGGTGGTTTTATACAGAAATGTTTGATAAACACGCTGATGCAGACAGTTTTCAAATCGAAGAATTATTTTAAGAGATATTTAATGCTAAAGTTGGACAAAATCGTTCTATTTAAAAAGTTTTATTAAAGCAAAAACTATACATGGTAGTGTAATCATTTTTAGATCATTTTATGCGTTAGAATTTGCCGGAGTGCAGATTGCATTAATTTTTTTATTTTGACTCATTTTTTCAGGTTTTATTTCTATTTTAAATTCAAATTTTCAGCATTTCTAGAGATATTTTTTACAGATTTCAGAAAATTGTACTAATTTAAACTGTTGCCAACTGTATAAAAAAGCGCAAGCAATAATGTTTGCTTCAAATTAAAAATTTATTTACACGTGACTATTATAAACAGGAAAAAAACTTTCAAATTAGAATTAAATAATTACGTGTAAAAAGCAGGAACTTATTAAAAATTACGTCATAAAAAGTATACACGTGAATTTTAAAAGAGAAAGGATATTGTAAAATAATAAATTCATTAACATGCGTTAAAAGTCTTAGGAGAAATTACGTCATATTTACGTCACATTATAGTTATTACATAAACTGAACAGAAAATAATATTGCAAAAAAGTTTAAATTTAGAAATTACGTTAGACATTTATTTGATATTTTGAGAATTAATTTAAAATGTCTCATTTAAAAGAACTTTCTTTTCGCTTTGTTAAAAAATACCAGGAGACAAAGACTCTCTTTACTTAATTCCTTTTATATTAGCTTATTTTGAAATGTTGTTACACGTGTATACGTCATCAAGTTATTTTTATTTCGACGTTTTATTTGTGTTTTTATTAATGTTGTACGAATTTATTTGTTCTTTCGTTATTTAAAATAAAAATTATATCAATTTGTATAATTTGGCGAGTGGTTTGGCGATTTATATAATTTGGCGAAATTGGTCGACAGGATAATCAAGTAGTACCGCAGCGGATTTGGCGTTAAAATTCCCCAATTAAAGAGAAATGAATAGAAATTCGTTTATAGGGAGATCGCCACTGTTTTTTAAATTATAATTCAATCTTTCGAAATCTTTTTAAAGCCGATCAAATTAGCGTGCATTTAGAGTCTGCTGTGTCTGGACGGGGGTTGGCGAGCGTAGCTCGTAGGGGGCCGAGCCCCCTAGTGTGAAAAAAAGAAAGAAAACTTTGGTGAAAATTAAGTCAGATTTAAAACGATGCATTTAAAATGCCTTATTTAAAAAAACTTACTTATAGCGTTGTTAAAAAATACCGGGAGACAAAGACTCTGCTTACTTAAATCATTTTATATTAGCTTATTTTCACATGTTTTACTGATCTGATTTAATCAAAGACGAAAACAACCATTAACAGGGAGATAGCCACTTTTATTATTATTATTATTATTATTATAATTCATTCTTCCGAATTTTTTTTAAAGCGGCTCAAATTAGCGTGCTTTTAGAGTTTCTGGTGTCTGAATGGGGGTTGGCGAGCGTAGCTCGTAGGGGGTCGAGTCCGCTAGTGAGAAAAAAAAATAGACATCTTATAGTTTTCTAAACAAAAAAAATCGATTTTTTTTCTTTGCTAAGTATCACAAAAGGACTAGTTCTTCAATAAAAACTGATTTTATTACATTTAACATGAAAATACACAAAATTGGAGGATTAATATAATAAGATGAGAGATGCATCATTTTACAGTAAATTTCATAAAATTTTACCTGAATTGTCATAACTGTTCCAAAAGAACTCTTCTTCTATGATATGCGGTATATTTTCCCATAATTCATTACATTCAAGCATTTCAATATCAAATAGATTACGTTATGAATATCTACACAATGGAGAATATTTAGTTCTCGAACAGGAACACCCCGTTAACTGGAAAAATAGGGAATACGTTATTTCGCAAAGAACAGGTATAACTTTATCAATCTCTCGTACCCATCAGCAATCAACAAGATTTCGAGTTATTGGTTGATGACTGCACTTTAAATTAAAGCTTTTCATTGCAGGTATAACTGATTCCCTTGTATGTGGTAACTTCTTCCAGCTCATTTGTTGTTGTTGTTGCTTTTAACATATACCACCGCAACGCATGTATCAAACAAATGTTTGTCCTTGGCTGATGTATTTGACAGGTAAAAGCTTCTAGAGCTTCCATAACTTTATCAGAAGTCGAATCTTGAGTTTCTAATTAACTTCAGATCAATAGGATATCCTCTGATATTGTGCAGAATCCTTTCCAGTACAGTCAATCAGGGTAACTTTGAACCACGGGGTGTAACTTTACACCACATCCTATTTTTCAATATTTTTTACTCTAAAAGACTAAATAAACTCCAGAACTGTGCTCTGTTGGCAAGGTTCTAAACTGGGATCTCTACTCTTTATTTTAAAAAATAAATTAGCAACATTATGCGCAATTAATTGCATCATCTAACTATTTTTGTAAAGTACTGTTTTCAAGTTAATTTTGAATGCTGTTTTGAAGATGTTGTAATCAAATTAAATTTTCATAGTAAGTAACAATATACTCATTTATAAGACATATTATTATCTAAATGTTGTAAATGTGTTAATATTTTCTGATTATTCATTTATTAATAGTTAATAAAATGTAAAATAAGAAGGCACTAACATTTTACCGCATTTTCAGGGTAACTTTGAGCCGGCTCAAAGTTATACTGATGCTTAAAATTTACTAATTATAGGTGCTACTGTCAAAAATTTCCCATATTTGCACGTATATCCTATATAAATGCCGAAAATGAACATTAGATATAACATGTAAACATTTTCACAAATATGTGTAAAATACTTAAAATTCCTTTAGAGGCGTGATTAGGGTTTTTTATTCTTGTTTGAATAATGCTAGTACTTGTATGTATTACTGTAACTATGGATATATTATTGAGTTAAAACATTGAAAATTGTTTTTCACTGCATTTTTATGTTTTATATGAACAACAAACAGGTTTTTTTTTTATTTCTAAATGTTCGTGGTTCTCTTCTTCCACTTTTCTTATGCATGATATTTGTTGTAATATCATAAATTATACAAATCTTGTGATGTTGGGAAATGTAAATTCGCAGTCTTTACACATCTGAAAACATTTTTGGGGGTTTAAAGTTGTCCTGACTACAATACTTTTTTTATAATGAATTATTTTATGTACAAATTTATCATATGGTGCAAAGTTACCCTAAATGGCTGGGTAACTTTGAACCGGGCTAAAAATCCATTTTTTATTGCTTTTATCCTTATTATTCCTTAATTTTTGATAGTCAAACAATAATTTAGGATCATTTCTTCTCTTTTATGCCCCTAGTTACGACAATATTCTTCAAATAAGAGTGTGGCATATGAAAATAGAGAAAATGCGGATCAAAGTTACTCTGATTGACTGTACGTTAACAATCCTTTACCTGATAAAGAGCACGTGCTGTATCATCCTGAGAAGGCGTGAAATGAGGAAGTGCAGAAGCTATTTATGTACCAAGAGAATTGCATATGTATCCAATGTAAATAATGTTTTTCGCTTTAGGCACAAAGTACGATAATACTGGACGTTTGAACTATCTTCTTATACTAAGAATTAAAATAACTGTATCTTGTGACAATATAAACAATTTCGTCACTCATCTTACTGCAGCATCAATAAGAAAAGAAAATTATTTTTGTACCTGCCTCTACTCGGATGCTCCGAGATGGTTTGCAATCGTAGACCTAAAGATCACGCTTGTTTAAAATAGTTCGTTGTTGGAGTTTCATGACCAGATGGACCTTTTTTTTTTTTTTTCTTTTTTTTTTTTTTTTTTTTTTTTGGCCAACAGGGTACGGCGCAAAATTAAATCCGTCGTTGTTGTAACTCGCTTACAATTGTAAACATACAGAATATTTGGCGATTTATCCCCTGAGGCCAGCTAACGGAAAAATGCCTTAAAATTAGTTTATTAAATTATAATTAAATTATATAAGTAATTTTGTATTGTCATTACAAGCACACCTCTGAACATAATTTTTATAATTATAGCATATCAAGAATTAGTGAATAAATGTAAGATTAGAAAGATATTCCTTTTAAAACAAAGTCGGCGAGCTGGAAAAGCTCATATCATAATCAAATTTATCCAGATAATCCAGTAATCAACTTTAACATCCATTTTTATGAAAACCCTACACATAAATTTTAATCTGCTAGGAATTCATCAGAATCAATATATTTTAAAACAGCATCTTTTCGGAAATGAAATTGTGTGATGAACATAAAGGATAGGGAGAGTGTAAATTTAAAATTAAATTTATTCAAATGGTAGGCTTCATTAATGAGGAAGGGACTTCCATAGCAGAATTTCTTTATACTCATCATTTGGTACATAACAATGTATTTCTCTTTATGAATAATTCATGTAAGGAATTTTGCTTCTGAAAGAAATACTTTTGAATTTTAAATGAGCGCATAAAAATACTCCTTATAATACTTTAATATAAGTATTATAATTAAAGTTCAAAATTCATTTCAATTTTCACAATATTTTATTTGAATAAAAATGTCTATTTGAAGTTAGGATTTAATATTAAATTCAGTCTGGCATGAAGGAAGTTTTAAGCCGGTCAGAAAATATCGTCTTTGTATACTAAATTATTCGTCATTTTTAAACAAATAATTTCCTAAATAACCTAAAAATATCATTTTTAGGGTTCCGTACTTAAAAAGTAATTGAAAAGTAAAGTAAATAGGCTTAGAAGTAAATTGTCGAAATAAACAATTTTAAAATCGCATAACGCATTAGAAAACACAATTTCTGATATTACTATCGATAATCAGAAAAATGCCCGAATACCGTTTTGCAGCCCTAGTGTGTGATCTGTAAATTTGTATATATACTACATAGTATGCCAAAAGTTCATTTGGTTAAACGCATAGCACAGTTGAAAATTTCCATTCTGCAATTTCCGTCAATAAACGGAAATGTACTTGAGAATTTTTATGCATCCCTGTATACGATCTATAAAATTTATACGCACCAAATAATATGCAGAAAAATGGTTAAATTTAAAAACGCGTACCACAACTGAAAACGCACTTCCAGCAGTTATTGTCTGTAATCTTCAATGGTTCAATATTATTGTTAATTTTCTCTTGTAGTCAAATTTTTTTACGTGTCCATGTAAATGAAAGATAAATTTTATGCACACCATATTCTACAGGAAGCGCCGTGTAGTACACTTCAGTGATGTACAGGCTTCTCGCTGCCGCTCGCCATTGCTCCAAAACGAAAGATTAGACTCGCCAAATTGCGAGTGCTCAATTTTTGGTCATTTTTTGTGTATTTGGGACAATACAAGCGAAACTTTTATTTTCATTATTGAACAATTGGTCACTTATCATGTTCATAACAACAAAATTACTTGCATCAGGCACAAAGCAGAGAATAGGTTTGCTAGGGTGCGGCGCTAGAATCAGCCATTTACCGATCATCACTATTTATTAGTTGCAGCCAAAGTGTCATTGATCGGTCAATATTTTCTATCAGTTAGCAAGCTGTTGAAACTTTATAGCAATTTCATGTATACATGGTGTATTCACAAAGTTTCAAGACTGGTCTGATAATTCAAAATTTATTAAACATTTTTGTACCTCGAACTCAAATTCTTCGAAATACGAACCTTGGCCATCAACACACCGCTGCCAGCGTTTTTTTTCCATTGTTCATAGGCCCCATAGAAGTCTTCGCACGAAAGGTTGTTAAGGGACCTCGTCGAAACTGCCTGGATCGCTGGAATAGTGCCGAATTGCTTCCCTTTCAGGTCTTTCTTGACCCGGTGGAACAAAAAAAAGTTGCTGGAACCGAGGTCAAGGCCGTAAGGGGTTTGCAGCAGCACTGCCACGTTAAATATAGCCAAAACTGATCGAGCACTTCAGAGAAAAACTGACCTGACCCGTCGCGTCAGCCCAGACATCAGAAACGATTGGATTGCTCTTCACGACAATGCACCCTTGCACAAGTAGCTCGCCGCGCGCCGCCGAGGTTTTGGCTATCTTTAACGTAGCAATAATGCTGAAAGTCCCTTACAGCCCCGACCTAGGTCCCAGCAACTTTTTTTTGTTCCCCCGGGTCAAAAAAGACCTGAAAGGGATGCGATTCGACACGATACCAGCGATCCAGGCAGCTTCCACGAGGTCCCTTAACAACCTTTCGTGCGAAAACTTCTATGGGGCCTATGAATAATGGAAAAAAACGCTGGCAGCGGTGAGTTGATGCTCAAGGGTCATATTTCGAAAAATTTTAGTTCGCGGTACAAAAATGTTTAATAAATTTTGAATTATCAGACCAGTCTTGAAACTTTGTGAACACACCATGTATGTTTTGAATATTGAAAAGAAATTGAATCAATTTTCAACCTTATGCATCTGAAGGATACAGGCAGTGTCTAATTTGAGGTATTGTCAGAATGGAAATTATTTAAATGTTTCATGTCGTAGAACTATGCAGGGCCATGCGAAGTGGGAGGTGAAGGGAGCAGTCACCCCGGGCGCGGAAATTGAGGGGGAGCCAAATTTATACTACAAACCTCTTTTTTCTTCTTTTTTGAAGAAAACAAATTGTATATTTACATATTGCGAATTTTTTCCCAATGGAAGTACGTACATTTTTTGTTTCAAAGTTATTGCATTGTCCTTTACCATGCCCCCCTCCACCGAAATACAAATTTATGAATAAGGACATCTTTCTTTTCAAAACTTGTTTTGGGTCTTTGTCTTAATCTCTTTTTCGAACCTTCTCTTTTCTGAGTCTGTGCTTGTGACAGAAACACATACTCTCAAAATAGCATGGGGTTTCTTTCTTGGAATATAAAAGGGTTCCAAACTGCTATACTGTATTAGATACATTTTTTTACACCCATTTCCCATTTAAGTGCAATTCTCTCTTATGTTATTTAGTTTTTTGAAATTTCTGATTTAAAATTAAACCTAAAGTTTCAAATTAAACGCGAAATATGTATTCAGTAAAATTTGTGTCTTTTGCAGCACTTTTTAATTTTGGGACACCTGTCACAAAGAAAGTTTGGGAAAGGTTGGGGGGGGGGCGCCAAATTAAAACTTTGCCCGGGCGCAGTTTTCTCTTCGCATGCTGTTGGGACTATGCATTTAGGAGATACAAAGAATTTCAATTGAAGAAACGACATGCAACAATTTTATCCTATAACATGCAACATGCTACACGTTGCTGCAATATTGCCACTACATTCAGTGGACAGTGAGGAAGGCTTCAATGTGAAGAACACGCAGTGAAGCTAAATTGAGAAATCGAATGTGTATAAGAAATGTCAAAAATGTCCTTTTAGTATGTCTTAACGGGCCTAATAGACAACCGTATAATTTTGTAACTGTCTTTGAAAAAGAGAAGAATTCTAGAAAAATAAGTTTTTTTTAATGTGACGTAATTTTTTTAATATTTTGAAATTTTCGGAATTCATTGAATGTAATATTATATTAAAATCAGGAGTTAATTTGGATTGGAAAGTTTAATTTCATAGCATTTTAATGAGCTATTTCAGGAATTTTGGAATTAAATTAGAACTTTTTTCTTGATTCTGCAAGACATTTAGAATTAATTTTGTTTTTAATAATTTTTGTAGAGGATAGTTGAATTTAGATGAATAACTGATCTATTTTTGCTAGCATTTTTTTCGATTTGGCTACAGTTTTTTATTTCTGAGATTTTAGCCTAATTGGCCTAATTGGTTGGTCAAAAGTCAGCGAGAACCCTGGTGATATATATATATATATATATATATATATATATATCAATATGTTTGAAACGGTATAATATCATTAAAATACGCCGCAACCGATTTTTTCTCATAGACAGTAATGTAAGGAAATTATTTTGAGTGTCCTTGTAAACGAACCGTAAATGCTGCACACTTTATTTTCAATACCGAGCATGTCATAGTAAACCTTTCAGTTCCGATTATTCCACAGTAAACCCCCAATAACATAAATCAATTTCATGGCAATCTCACTGCATTTACGCCAGTTAGAGCACGGGCAGACGGTCAGAGATACCGAATTCATAAAAACTTTTCAACTATGTTGGAAAGAGTTAAAAATATAGGTTTTTTCTTTTTCGCTGATGTTTTAATGTTTTAACTGACTTGCAACAAACAGGCTTCTGCAATTCATTTGCTTAATGTGTAATCTCGCATAACTTTTGGATTGTAACTCTAATTTTGAAAGATCTTTTTTCCACACCTGGTTAAAAAAATGTTTATGACTTCGGTTTGTCCGCCCGTTGTCTTGCCATTCGCCTGGCCGTGTTCTAACTCTCATAAATACACTCGATTGCTATGTAATTTACATACAGTGTGATTCATAAACATCGAAACAATAGCCTATCTATCTATCTATATTATAAAGGACAAGCATATCTGTGCGTAACGCATACGTCATTCTGCGAATGGCAACACTTTCAAATTTGAAATGAATTTTCGTTGTGCAATTTTCGCTACTGAAAATTTTTAAACTTCTACACATTGCAGATTTTCAGTTTTTATATCATCGTATGAGGAAAGAAATGTACTTTTACATGCAATTTCTTTGAAATTTGTATCTCAATTTATTTTTGAGATATTATTTTTTTATAGTTTTTTGTACCAATTTTGTAATTGTGGCAACAGAAGTACTCCATATATTTTACAAAGGACAATTTTGCAAAAAGCAACGCTTCACGATGAAATTTCGGTTTTCCAATTTTCCATTCTGCAATTTTTTAGGTAGATTTCGTAAGAAATACTACCTATTGCAGTCGTTACCATGATACGACTTTTGAAAAATTCCTTCATAACTTTTCATTATATGACCCCAGGAACCCAAAACCAGCCCCACCTAAAAAGTATATATATATATATATATGTATGTATGTATGTACTAAATTTTGTCCGCACGATAAAAGTCGCAATTATGCACGGATCGTCTTCAAACTCGCCAACAACTTTGAGATGGCTATTATCTCGGCGGGGATTGAAAATGGGCAAAATCGGCCCAAGGGAATGGAAAAGGGAAGGGTTAAAAAAAATCCCTGCCGGCTCGGGCCTACAGGCGGAGGTAGATTTCGATGTTAAGTACTAAATTCTCCAACAAAACTTAAATCAAGATTAGAGATAAAACCCAGTTTCTTCACAAAGAAGAAACTGGGCTGTAGGGAGAAGCTGTAGGGAGCTAAACTTTTTGTGAAAATTGTAATATACACGAATACACACACACATATATATGGAATAGGTTTAAAAAATGGCTACAAAAAATTCAGAGAACCTTAAAGTGTTAAAATATGTTAATATTTCCATAGTCGGGTTTTTATCATGTTTTAATACGTTTCTTCAAACTTACATGGCGTTACATATTCACCTGCTGAGGTCCATTATATTTCCAATATGACGCAATATACATATTTTTTTAATTCGTCAAACTATTTATTTTGAGTTTTCATGCTGAAATCTTTCTCTAGGAAACTTATGACGTAATATTCAATTTGTTTTCACTTTGTCAAACTATTTAATTTTACACGTGAAAATTCTGCAAAAGAAAAGTAATTGTTGTGGTGAGAATTTTATTATTTGTTTTTTTTTTAATTGTTGGCAACTGCTATAACGAAAAACTTTTATTTTTTTCCTGCCATTGTTGTGTAAGAGCTGGTTTTATCAGAATCATGTTAAGACAGTATTCAAAATTTTGAACCCTCCCCATTTCCCCCCTCTTGGGCCGATTTCGCCCATTTTCAATCCCCGCCGAGATATTAGCCATCTCAAAGTTGTTGGCGAGTTTGAAGATGATTCGTGCATAATTGCGACTTTTATCGTGCGGACAAAATTTAGTACATACATACATACATACATATATATATATATATATATATATATATATAAACTTTTTAGGTGGGGGCGGTTTTGGGTTCCTGGGGTCCTATAATGAAAAGTTATGAAGGAATTTTTCAAAAGTCGCACCATGGTAACGACTGCAATAGGTAGTATTTCTTACGAAATCTACCTAATTTTGAATACAGTCTTAACAAGATTCTGATAAAACCAGCTCTTACACAACAATGACAGGAAAAAATAAATATTTTTCGTTATAGCAGTTTCCAACAATTAAAAAAATAATATAATAAAATTCTCGCCACAACAATTGCTTTTCTATTGCAATATTTTCCACGTGAAAAAAATAAATTAAATAAATTGTTTGACAAATTGAAAACAAATTGAATATTACGTCATAAGTTTTCTGGAGCAAGATTTCAGCATGAAAACTCAAAATGAAATAAATTGTTTGACGAATTAAAAAAAAAAAAAGCAATTTGACAAATTACAACGACCATTTGGAAAATGATTTTTTCAAAGACTAAAATTTAAGACATAAAAAATCGCACGGAGTTGATCCTACATTGCGTACGCAATAGATTAAACGATAACATTCCTGGACCCCATCATGAACAAATTTTAAAAGAAATTTCAGTTTTACAATTTACGGTACTGTACTTTTTTAAACTTCTACGGAGCTGGTCATACATTACGTACGCCATGAATTAAAGATTAATAGTGTTATTACACGTAAAAATTGCAAGCAAGAGAAATCGCCTGCGACTCGTCAGATTTCCTATGAAACTTACGTAATAGCCAAGCATTTCATTGGCTGTTCGGGAAAAGTCTTTTCTATCATCAGATTTCCAAAAAATCTCACGACCAATTTTAAATAAAATTTCATTCTTAAACTTCTAAACATCCGACAATATTACTTTTTATACCGTCGGATAGAGAAAAAAAATGTACTTTTAAATGCAATTTGTTTGAAAGCTGTATCTCAATTTGTTTCTGAGTTATTAATTTTTTTGTAGTTTTTATTACTTTTTTGTCATAGTGGCAACACTCTGTTATCCATCGTTGTTGAAACCAAAGGGAAATACAGATTACTGTATATACCAATCAGATAACGAATAAATTGCGGATTAAACCAATGAAAACGTTCAGATATGCTTTTGATTTCCTACCCTGAAGAGAACAATAACCATTTTTCCAAATGGTTAAAAAAAAAATATATATATACGTCATATTGGAAATATAATGGACCTCAGCTGGTGAATATGTAACATCATGTGAGTTTGAAGAACGTATTAAAACATGATAAAAACCCGACTATGGAAATATTAACATATTTTAACACTTTGAGGTTCTCTGAATTTGTTTTAGCCATTTTTAAACCTATTCCATACATACGCGTGTGTATTCGTGTATATTAGAATTTTCACAAAATGTTTAGCTCCCTGGAGCTCATTTTTAGTGAAGGAACTGGGTTTATCTCTAATCTTGATTTAAGTTTTGTTGGTGAATTTGATACTTAACTTCGAAATCTATCTCCGCCTGTAGGCCCGAGCCGGCAGGGATTTTTAATCTTCTGAACATATTATAATTTTTTACACTGTCGTATAGGGAAAAAAATCTACTTTTAAATGCATTTGTATCAAAACGGTATCTTAATGGACTGATTTATTATGGTTTATAAAATAATTTTCAAGCGTGATTTTTTATCTCGATTGCGCACCGGCGTGCTCCATTACGAAACATTAATAAACAATTTGCACATAAAAAAGAGTTCAGAATTTATCTACGGCTAATTTTCTACAATGAAATTAAAGCTTCATCAAACGATAAGTAAAAGAATAATGTATAGAAAAGCACGAATTTAACATATATATATGTAATCGAATAATTTAAATTTTTAGAGCCGAATTGGGAAAAATGTGGGCTTTTGAATGTAATTGTATGAAATAGACAAGTTTTGAAATAGAGTTGCTAGGCAACTGTTAAAGTAAAACGGAAAAAATAATCTATATATTGAAAACAAATGACAGCTTTTTTAAACATCTTCCCTGAACTTTCTACTGAACCAATTTTGGTAATTATTCTTTTTTAAATGAAAGCTGTTCATTTGTAGATGAACCCGCACTAGCTATTTTTCTAAATATTCCCACTTTTATATTTTAAATTTAATTTTAAAAGTTTTTTTGAAATTCCATCAAAATAGTAGCAATTGTATTATTCCCACTGTTGTAAAAAAGAGAAATGTTGGGGTTTATCTATCCTTATTGAAGCCATTTCATCATTACAATTAAAAATAACTTTAAGTCTCAACAGAAAATGACGTCACGCTTTAAAAAACATGCATTTTCTCTCATAAAGCTATGTTACATTTCAATATATTTTCTTTCGCCTGATATCGAATTTGCGACACTTGGCACAATGCTTCAGTAAGCGCCATATTTAAAAGAAAACAATCCTTTTCGTAGATAAAACCGTAGATAATTTCGTAGATAGTATATATTTTACCACGAATACATCTAAAAGACATCAGTTTCTGGAATTTGTAGTCAGCGGTACTGAAATTAGAATCTCAAGCCAAAAGAATAAATTTGCACATGCAAAGTTGTAGCTGACAAAGAGGACTTCATGTTTGAAAATCTATCTATTTTATAAAGGAAAATATGTCTGTACGTAACGCTGACGTCATTTTGAGAATGGCGATGCTTGACATTTAAATTTCGGTTTTGCAATTTTTTCTACTGCAATTTTTTTAACTTCAAAACATCACACATTTTTAATTTTTACACCGTTATATGGGGAAAAAAATCTGCTTTCAAATGCAATTTGCTTGAAAACTTTATTTTAATTGATTTATTTATCATGGCTTTTTAAATAATTTTAAAGCATAACATTTTTTAATCTATCTCCATTGCGTGCAGGCTCCATTACGAAATAAACCATTTGGACGTAAAACAATATAAATAGTTTAGCATTTGTCCCTGACTAATATTTCATAGTGAAATTAAAACTTCATCAATCTATTATATTAAAAAGTGAATGTGCGTTTGTATTTCACAGCTGTCTCTCCTAGAATATGGAATGCTAGGTGATCAAATTGACGCCAGTTATCCACATGGGTCCAAGGATGTCAAAATTTGTCGTATATAGTTTTAAAATTTGATTAGTTTTCGATATAAATAAATAAATAAATATATATATATATATATATATATATATATTTTAATAACATTTATGTAATGATGGAAATTAAATTCCTCCTTTTAAATTAATTAAAATAAAAAAGAGAAAACAGAAAATGACAAGAGTTATTAGATATCATTGCTTGACATTATTTTTAAATTGAAATTAACGTTTATTTGAATAAATAGGGAAAATAATAATGTGATTGAATAGTATTTTTCAAGAAAACTTCACGAAATACAAACTTAGGTTTACATATATAAATATTAAACAGACATGCAACAATAAATACAATAAACCCAACTGGAGTGAAAAAAATAACCAGAGCTTCGAATCGAATCCGGAACCACAGCATTCCAGGCTGTCGCTTTAACCGCTGAGCTACTGCAGCCGATACCTGAGGCTGCAATTTTTCACTAATAAGCCATGTTGGGGAAGTCACCAGCTATCTATACGACAGCCTAGGATGACCGAACAACGATGACCGGACATACGACCCTATACGACCAGACAACGACTCAGATATGGGCCGGAGTAGCTCAGTGGTTAGAGCGACAGCTTGGAATGTTGTGCTTCCGGGTTCGACTCCTTGCTCTGGCTAATTTTTCCCTCCAGTTGGGTTTATTGTATTTATTATTGTACGTCTGTTTAATATTCATATATACCGTTAATTGTTGAATGCAGGCGTTATTTATCTGTGTTTTATTATATATTGTAGTGTGTGTGTGTGTGTGTTTTATTTTATGTTCACATATTCAAGCTTCAGGAAACCGTTTAGGTTAGAAACAAAAATTCGACTAGGTTAGAACCATAAGGTTAGAAACCATTTAGGTTAGAAACATAAATTCTGTTGACGTCAAAAGAAAAAAACATCGTAATCAAACATCATTATTTTGATTTAATAAGTTGAAAAGTAGATTTTCAGCTATTGCCTTAAGATGGCTATTAAAACATTTCAGAAGCGGACATTAAAAACGAAATGTTTTAGCGAGAAATTTTTTTTCTCTAAATATTTATTTTAATTCATAAATACAAAATGCTTCTGAATAAATTCTTCAAAACAAATTTATTTTTGTATAAGTTGACCCAAATGACAATATTTCTACCAACTCCGAAATTCGAAGCAAAATCTTGGAAGAGCGAAAATCTTTAGGCAAATAAAGTTATGGTACATGTGCATTTTCATTCGGAAAATTTTTGACTTAAATTTTAAATATAACTTATTATTTGAAATATTGTATTTAATAAAAATTAATACAGTAGCCTCCCGCTTAACCGGCCTAAGCGGGACCGAGGGTTAGCCGGTTAAGAGAAAAAACCGGTTAAAGCGGAGAAGTAAAAAAATTTAAATAAATAACTGCATATTTAATTAATTAAATGGTCGGATGCATTTATTTTTTTAATTTGTGTAGTTTTAAAAAAAATCATATTTCCTATATTTTGTGAAATGAATACCAGTTGTAATTAACTGGATTGAAATAAAAATGATCACTAATACCAAATAATGAACAATATTTAATACAAATTAAATTGTTGAAAATCGTGTCACATACTTTTATAAGAAGTTGAAATTATTCTACATTATGCAAATTTTAGTTAATTAACCATAAAGAAATGAGAACAGAAATTTTCCTTTCTGAATTTTGCCTGATGTTGGGAAAAAATGGAGGCCGGTTAAAGTGGAGTTCCGGTTAAGAGGAAGGCTACTGTACTTTAATTGCTTTCTAAATTTACAATAAATATAGATTTCATTTTTCGCAAAAGGATCGAACGATCTCATGCAATTTAAAAGCAACACAACGGGTTGCTACTCAACTAGTTCCCTTAAATATTGATTGTAGACACATACTTCTAATTGCAAAGTTTCATAAAAAAGGGTGCAAAATTTAATGACATAAGTTGCAACCCCATGGGAATATGAGAAAATACAAAAACTAAATTTTTATACAGCCCCCGTAGTAGAAAATGTCCAATTAAGTAAATTTTTCTTATCCACTCTTGAATTAAACGCAAAACAATTTTATTCCGATATCTCCAAAACGTACAGAGATATTAAAATCCAAAATTCGTGACTTACACCACTTAACCATGCCTCTGAGCGACGTGATATTAACGCATTTGGAATGCAAGATAAGGATCATCCACAAATTACATGTTATTAAAAGTCGATTTAAGGCAGCGCTTCTTCCTTGGACATAAAATAGCAGCGTATAGATTTAATGTTAAACTTGCTTTCAAAATGGATCTGCGCTAGAGATCTACACGGGCCGAAATTTCCAAGCCCGAGCCCGGCCGCAGCACATGTTCGGCCTAGACTGGGAAAATGTTAAAATCTCGGTCCGAGCCCGATCTGACCTAACTGAATTTCTACAAAACATAGTTTTTTCGTCGTTATGGTTAAAAATTGTTTCGTATGAAGAGTTCTGTCCAAAAATACTTATTTTAGATTTTTTTTTCATGTTTATAATCTTCATTTTTAAAGAAGCGACCAAGGTTGTCATATTTATTTATTTTTTTAATAATAAATATCTATTTGTATGTAAATGTTTCAGTTATCATTAATACCGTTAATCCATATTCCATGTATTGGAGACTTTGAAAAAGGCTATACAGATAAAATCACATAGGGAAGAAAAAAAATGCGTTATAGGCAAGTTCCCTTCTTAGCAGGTGTAAATGTATTCTTTTTTTTTCTCGGGTATAATTATATTCATTATGCACAGATTAATTCATTTTTCCGTTTAAGACAGGATTCGTCATAGTCAGGTTCTTTTTACGGGTTTTACAGTATTTTATTTTTATTGCCTAGAAATCTACTATCCTATTAAAAGAATAAATTTTAAATTTTAATTGTAAAATAATGACGATTTATATATATATATATTGAAAAAATTTTGAGTCGGGCCAAATTTTACTGATTTTTGCACGGACCAGGTCACTCAGAGACAATGATTTTCATACAGTTTGGGTCGAGACCGGGACTGAAAATTTCGATCAATGCAGACCTAGGAAGAAGGAAGCCAGTCCAAGGTTGGGTATGGAAAAAATACGTTAGGCCCGGCTCGCTCCGCCCAGTCTTCAGAGAAAAGTAAATCCGGGCCCGGCCCGAAAAAATGAAGACCAGTCCCGGCCCGCAGTCTGTGCTAGCAAAATGAAGCCAAACTTCCAAACGGGCAAAGCCGGCAGAATAAAGACTTTGTAACGGCTTCGATCGATCCGATAAAAAAATCTGAAGTTGTGAGGGCTAAAATTATGAAAAAAAAAATTGAAATCGGCATGTTAGAAAAAGCCTTGTTTTAAATCAACTGACGGACATTTAAATAGTACAGAAAGAAGGCAGAAAGAACAAAAGTTAAACTGAATCGGAAGTTTAATCTGCATGAAGGAGCTACTTACTCACCTGCAATTTTTAAAAGGCATTTAAACATTTTATTAGAAGACAATCTTTGTTTAAATCTTTAAATGCGTTTTTCTGCATGGTGGTTTTTTCAACATTTCTTCTTTTTAAATTGTCATAAGTCAAGAATTGTTAAAGGTAAATTGTACAAACTTGAAACATTTTTAAATTACTATTAAAAAAATCGGTACTTGTTAGTTATCCCGTCGACCAAATTACTGTCGCCAAATTGTAAGATTAAATGCCAATAATAGTTGATCGTAAATGTCACATTCACTTGACAACACGTGTTTACGTCATCAAATGATTTTTATTTCGACGTTTTATTTGTATTTTTATTAATATTATACTAATTTATTTGTTTTTTCGTTATTTAAAGTAAAAATTATGTCAATAAAAAAAATTGAAATTCGACAAGTAACGTTTCGAGTTGTAACGATTTTAAATTACCCCACTTAAAAAAAAAAAATAATAATTTCAAATTAAAAAAAAAAAACTTTATGAGAAATTTTAGTATGTGATTTTGTTTGCAAATTAAATAGATAACCATCTGCTGGGCAACATATAACTATGATATGTTCCCGCACCATGTTGGTTAAATCAAAGAAAATTGCGTAATTTGTTATTTCTGTTTGTATAAATATTTTTTATAAAATATAATTATGAGTGTAAAATTATAATGTTTATATATTTAAGTAAAATAAGAGTGTAAGTTCATACAAAAATTATTAAGTTGATTTTAAATAGTAAATATATATTTTTAAAAAAATTGTTGTATTGTAAAATGAATGTATAACGTTGAATGGAGTTCGGATCTCAGACAACAACTAGCCAGACGCCATGGTGTCGTTTTATGACAAGCCAATGGAAAGTGGTGTATAATTAGAAATCGTAAATTCATAAAAACGTTGGAATCAATTTATGGCCTCAATAAAAGTGTTGGGATAAATTTATGACTTTTCAGACCACCCAAACTTTAAGGCAGATAATAATATTAAAGTATATGTTAGGGGCCATTTGCAGACTGCTAGCTAATAGGCCTATCGAAGTATAATAAAAAATCTTCTCACATCCAATAACAGTGGACTAGACAAAAATAGTTCCTCCCACTGCAGGAACTGGTGTGCAAGAAGAATAAGTTTTGAAAAAGGATAGTCTGAAAAAAGATGTAGAGGATCCAAGAGCTCTCCTGAAAGCCCGTGCAATGAGTCCCGTAAGCCCTAGTAAAGCCCAGGCGAGATGGACGTTTCGGAGCGAGCCTAATCGAGCCTAATCGAGCCTAATCGAGCCTAATCAAGCCTAATTGAGGATGTCTTCCTGAGGTACCTATCGGAGTGAGCCTAAACAAGCCAAATTGAGGATGTCTTCCTGATGTACAGATCGGAGTGATCCTAATCAAGCCAAATTGAGGATGCGTTCCTGATGACACATTGCCATGATCCTAAGCAACGCAACAACTCGGAATTTGATAAATAAAGGCCACCATCCCGTATATTAAAAGAAGGTACTATTTTAAACATTTTCTTTTACCACTTAAGATCATATGAAAAACCTTAAAAATACTTTTCTGATATTTTACGGTAGAGAGTTATCTGAGATCCGACCAAACCAACAATTAAATAAGATTAAGGTAATTTTAAAAATGAAAGAGAGTATTTCTTTTAGCAAAAAGAAACAATTATAATAATTAGAGTACGTGAAAATATTGTCTTTTTTTAAAAAAAAGATTAAACATACTTAAAATAATGAGAAGCAAACAAAAGTGTTGCTTTCTATTTTTTGAATTAATATTATGTTTTTCTGTATATAGATATGTTCAATGTAAATAAAATATTTAATCAAGTTCTAAAAAGTTTCTGTAATTATTTAATTAATAATATTTAAAGTGTGTCAATTCTTTTTTTTTACAGCTTAAATTTTAGTTTAATTCATAAGTGGAAGAGTTCGTCTAAATAATTCACAACGCAAACTCTTAATTTTATTCGTAATTTTTCAAATTTAATAATTACTTTTTGACGCGAATTATAATTTAATTTTATTAATGCTTCGCGTTGCTCTTCTACTAGAATTTAGGTAAGTACGATCACTTATATTATTTAAATTTATCTAAGGTATATAAAACTATATACCAATTTGCTATGAGGTTGCTTGGATGATTTGGACCAATTAACAATTTTGAATATATTTAATAAAAAATAAACAAGTGTAATTATCTGTCCAGCATCCCCCCTTCATAAGTAAAATGGTGCTCTGACTCAGGAACGATCATCTGAGGTCATTAGATAGGTAAATGGTGCTATGACTCAGGAACGTTCATCTGAGGTCATTAGAAATAATAATAATAATAATAATAATAAAGGAAAATAAATTTAAGTATTATTTTAATGTCACAATTTTAAAGATATTGTAGGTATGTAAGTTTAATTGATTAAAATTTTATTAAAATTAATTTTATTATTGTAACAATAATGACACACATATAATAATTTTATATAAATAAAATGAATAATATATGTTAGCAAAAAAAAAAAAAAAAAAAAAGGAAATAAAAAAAATAATTCTGGGATTTATAATAGGTAAATTTAGGAATTACAATTTTTTTTTTTTTCTCTCTTTTCTCTTGTGGTTGGATCTCAGTTACCATTGAAAAATAATGGCATTCACATCACAGATGACACATTTGTAAAAATAATTTTTTTTATATAATGTATAAATAATAATAATAATAAGAATAATGAGTAAAATTTTATAATATGTCTGATATAAAAATGATTGAAATGTCAATAGATCATGATTTTTGAAATTGTATCACCTTGATACAAAAGAAAATTTATGAGTCGTACTACGAAGTAGTAGTACAATAGTTACAAAAAAAAAAAAAAAAAAAAAAATAAGATTGTTTTTTTCTGTAGAAAAAGACAGATATTTTTCTGTTAAATGAAATTATGTTGTTTTTTATATATACGTGTATTATAAATATTTTAGGGGTATTTATGTGTGTAAAAGAATAATCTACAAAACAACTTCATCTCCTAAGAAATTTTTTTAAATTTTAGTGTTGTTGTTTTTATGTATTTATACAATTTAGAATATTTTCATACATATGTGGTAATATAGAAAAAAAAAAGTATGATAAACAGAAACATTCTGTTAAAAGGTTATGCCCAACAATAAGCGAAAATTTAAAAGGAGAAGTGTAGATTTAAATACTTCTGGAGTTAAAACCAGAGGACAGAAAAATAAAATTATTTCTCTAAATTATTCGCTACAAAAAACTAAAAAGAATACAATGACTCAACCTAGTGTTGATACGCTGTTGAATTGTATCCCCGTCTTTGACGGAAAGAAAGAGTCGAATATTAAATTTTTTTTGAACGAATTCGATAATCTAAACAAACGGAATTAGAGAATGTTTCGAAACTAGCGCTCTTGAAAACGAAATTAGTCGGTAGTGCTAGAGATAAATTAGCTAACGAAGAAAATCTTAATACAGAAAAGGACTATGGTCAATTTAAAGAAAAATTAATCGATACTTTTTCTACTAAAACAAGTTTTTCTGCGGCTCAAAGCAATTTTTTTTCTCTTAGGCAAAAACCTGCGCAGGCTATCGCTGATTTTATCAGTGAATTCAATGCGGCTGCAAAACTTTACCTAGATAAAAGTGGCCAAAATATTGACAACGGTAATGGTAGTTTATTTGAAATGATAAAATTCACAAGATTTTTAGAATCAGTTAGGGCAGATTTAAGTTTGGACATTCGAAGAATGGCGCCGAAAAATTTCAACGACGCATGTAAATTTGCGAAACAAATGGAAGATGCATACAATCAAGTTGCATCAAAGGAAATTAATTCGATTACAAAAACCTCCACTGAGGAAAATTTGGACAAATTGTTAAAATTAAATATGGAAAGCGCGGAGCAAATTAAAATTTTGACTTCCGAAATAAACAATTTGAAAATTAAAACAAAAGACACTGCATCAAGCAGATGGTGCGAATTATGTAAAAAAAATTCGCATACTTTAGAAACGTGCTGGTACAAAAATGATAATAAAAATACATATAAGGATAGCAGAGATTTCGCAGGTCGGCATTTTAATAAAAGGTACTCTTATAATGGACAGTATCAACCGAGAGCGAATTTTAATCCTAGATTTGTTAACCCAAACCAGCAGTGGAATTTTCAATCTTATGCACCCACAGGTGGTTACTATGGATATTCTCCATATCCCCCACCCCCACCAAATTACTTCCCTCAGCATGTGCCATATAGGAATAGTCAACCTCAGAGTCATGCCAGTTATTATCCAAATGAGGATAAAAATGAGAATTTAAAAGACAATGCTCAAAAGTATCCAAAAAAGTATAAAAATAAGGGTAAAACTGATGATCAAAGGGACAAGTAAGGGATATGAATTGGTATTAAAAATAAATCAAAATACATAATTAATCGAATTTCAAAATTAAAAAAAAAAATTTCAAAATTTAAAAATAAATTTTTTTTTCTTTTAGGTAAAAAAAAAAAAAAAAAAAAAATTGAAACAAAATTAATAACTTGCCTTTTTAAAATTCAAAATAATAATAAGAAAGGATAGGAACATGGGAACGCCAATTTGTCTCAGGGTTACAATATTGAGCAAATGTGCAGGGCGCACCCGAAAACATACTTATAAAATTATGTAATGTGCTTCACAAAACTTCACTGGAGCAGTGAAATATTTATCTCCAGGCAAAAGTTATATATATATTTTTTTTTCTTTTCGAATATGAATTAGAAAATATAAAATCTTAACAAAGCCAAATAACATTAAAACTTAATTAATTTCATAGTAAATAATGTTGGAGTAATTTAAAAAAAAAAAAAAAAAAAAAAAAAAAAAAAAAAAAAAGAGAATTTTTTCTGTCTTCTATAAGGGTAGCCTTTGCTAATAGCCTTACAATTTAGATGACAAAATTTCAGAATTACTCTTTAAAATGAGTAGGTGTAAGCTATAGGTTCAGGGTAGTTAGAACAGCTTTATAGCATACTCATATATATATTTTTTTCTTATATAAATATATGGTTGACAAGGAATAAATTATTAGTGCACTCTATATTAGGATAGCGGTCAGCTATAAGCCTAAATATAATAAAATATACAAAAAGTGCTAAGATTTATTCCGGTAGTTCAAGTACAACTTATATGCTAAAGTCTAGAATTTAGACAGCAGGGATAAGTTTTATGAACAAAAGTGTTATAAAAAAAAATTTTAAAAAAAGGATTTTGGTGTAGCACATTGGTTTTTAAAAAAACATATATATGTATAACAATGGACAAGGCAAGTTATTTCAACATGATTGCACACAAAAATTATAAAAAAAAAAAAAAAAAAAAAAAAAAAAATACACAAATAAATAATTGAAGTAAAATTAAAATTTTCTCACCAAAGGCTTTCTGTATAGGGTGCAATTTTGGCCTACGGCTGGGTATGCACCAACACCAACAAAATATTTGTAGAAAAATTATTCACAGATACATCAATATAGTCATCACCTAGGCATAAATTTCAGGATTCTTGGCTGAAAAAGAAATCGAAGAAAAAATTAAGTATGGTATAATTACTAGATGTTATGCTCAGAAACAATAAAATTAGTAATATTATATTGTAAAAAGCAGCATTTTGAGTTTTCTTTAGGAAAATTTTTGATTTTTAGGTTTTACACATTTATGGAGTGTCTAGCTCAGTGTATAGTTCCTATATTTAATAAAAAAATAATAAATAAAAATATAAGTTCGTGTTGTTTTCAAAATAAATAACAAAAGGTATAGCAATTAGCATTTACAGTTAAAATTTATGGAATTTTCAGCAAAATTAACATTAGACAAACATAGTTTATATTATATTTAACTTGATAAGCTAATTTACTTTTATTAACGGTATTCAATTAGAATTAAAGTAGGCTTAAATTCAAGTTAAATTAATTAATAACATTGTTGTAGTGTAAAATTTTATGTAAGACTATTATATTTTTATTGTATATATAAAAATATGCAAATTTAACAATTAATAAAATGTATTAGCAAAATTATTTAATATAAATATTAAATGACATCTTGCTGAAATCAGCTAGAAATTAGATTTTTTTTTTTAAATAAAATATTTTATAAATTTATGTTAGTTTAGAATTTAAGCATTTTTTTTTTCTCTTTACTTTCCCTTAGAATTAAATGCAATTCTAAATTTAACACATATAAATATACATAGTATTGATAAATTTGAGTGTGTGAGTTCATAAATTTTTTTTTTATATAATTTGGCCAATTTAACATAAGAAAGCAAAATAAATAAATAAATATATTTATATATATTGGCCTTAATTTTATTAAAATATGTAGTATGGCTTAATAAATTTATTTACTTAATTTTTTTTATAGTACGTACAGTAATTATTTTAAAAACTTGATCTATAAAAAAAATTGCATGTGGTTGTTTGTGAGTATACAAAGATTTTTTCTGCTGGCAGAAGTTCTTTGGTCCGGCCGGGTACTCATAGAGGGCTGCATACGATGTTACGTAGTAATTATCATTTACTTTTGTTTTTTTTTTAAATTATACAAGTGTATTAAGTACATTTTTTTTATAATTAAATAATAATTATTAATGTTGGATTAATAATAATAATTTATTATCTTTTATTTTTAAACATATCATTAAAGTTTAGACAGTAGAATTCACATACGGAATGTTAATGATAAATAAAATTTTGAATAAATAAATTTTTATTTCATTCAGTAAATAAATAAATATGAAAATTTAACAATCTTTTAAGATAGAATTGTTGGCTAAATAAATAATAATTTAAGACAAAAAAATTGTTCTCTTCTCCGTCAATGGCATTCTCTGACAACACTATTTAATAGTATTAAATGAAGGTGCATTTTTAAGGTCAGCGTAATGCATATTTTGCATTTTTTGAGAGGCCGTAGAAGTCATTTTTCCGTGTTGTTTACATTTTAATAGTAAACAATATCATGAATCAAAATTTGTGTTTGTTAGAAAGGTCTAAAAATATACAATGTAATCAGTTAAAGAAAATTATATGCATTTTTTTTAAATCCTGAAAGGCAATTTGGTTTAGTTTAAACCTGAATGAATAAAAAGCCACCCTCGCTTCAGTTCCAGTATGAGGCAGGAGAATTCCGATGATAGAATCGCCATTTTCCCCCTGCAAAATAATAAAAAAAAAGCAGAAGGTTTACATTAGATACGATACAAATACATACACTGTTTATGCATAGATTATGTTTAAAATTACATACAGGCATGCACAGTGAGTTAAGAAGAAAGTATATCAAGAAATTATACTAATTAATAAGGTAATTACAAGCATGAAATGGTTTTAAATACTTACTTTTTGAAGTCGTAAAATTTTGTCACAGCACAATTCACCTCACAGAAAGCGATTAGTAGCTTGACCAACCCCTCGTTTCGAAAGAATCGGGGACGTTCAAAACTGGTTTTATTCAATCCTCCTTCTTCTTTTTTTTTTTTCTCTCTTTCTCGTATCGGGTAAAGTTGGAAAGCATTGCGTAATGATATATTAAAGGAGATGAATTAGCTTGTACATTTTGACAGATCATACATGTTTGAAGTAACAAATAAATAAAATAATGTAACAAGTTTGTATACAATATTTTTTCTGATTATAATTTGAATACATCAGATTAATTATGTGAAAATATAACATGTCATATTACAAGCATTGTATTTACTTTTATTCAGTATAAAATGTGTTTTAGATAAAACACTGTGTCATAAGGTTGTATGTGATGAAATAATATGTCAAATGCGTATGCCATTATTTTTCTTATAATGAGGTTTATTTCGGCATATTAATTTCAGACAAAATTATAGCTTTGAATGTATTTTGGGCACTTAAACTGTAAAGTTACAAAATTAGTAAACATGTGTGTGGTAAAGAAAAAAGGCTTCGAGAAAGACGTCTGATTGTCAGTACAGAGGTCTTCTATAAATGTGAATGTCAACAGACAACTATGCTATCATGTGTTGAACTTTCTGTTATGAAACAATAGAAGAACTTCTTATAAAATATACCAGAACCATTGATAATTGAACTTTACAGTCTTCGCTCAAAAACTGTGTAGATACACAGTCATATGGACACGTACATTCCTTCAAGCTTTACAAAAAAAATAAAACCAGCAATCAGTTTTTATTTTTTTTTCTTCCGATACCGGGAGAGATGCTGGGCAACATATAACTATGATATGTTCCCGCACCATGTTGGTTAAATCAAAGAAAATTGCGTAATTTGTTATTTCTGTTTGTATAAATATTTTTTATAAAATATAATTATGAGTGTAAAATTATAATGTTTATATATTTAAGTAAAATAAGAGTGTAAGTTCATACAAAAATTATTAAGTTGATTTTAAATAGTAAATATATATTTTTAAAAAAATTGTTGTATTGTAAAATGAATGTATAACGTTGAATGGAGTTCGGATCTCAGACAACAACTAGCCAGACGCCATGGTGTCGTTTTATGACAAGCCAATGGAAAGTGGTGTATAATTAGAAATCGTAAATTCATAAAAACGTTGGAATCAATTTATGGCCTCAATAAAAGTGTTGGGATAAATTTATGACTTTTCAGACCACCCAAACTTTAAGGCAGATAATAATATTAAAGTATATGTTAGGGGCCATTTGCAGACTGCTAGCTAATAGGCCTATCGAAGTATAATAAAAAATCTTCTCACATCCAATAACAGTGGACTAGACAAAAATAGTTCCTCCCACTGCAGGAACTGGTGTGCAAGAAGAATAAGTTTTGAAAAAGGATAGTCTGAAAAAAGATGTAGAGGATCCAAGAGCTCTCCTGAAAGCCCGTGCAATGAGTCCCGTAAGCCCTAGTAAAGCCCAGGCGAGATGGACGTTTCGGAGCGAGCCTAATCGAGCCTAATCGAGCCTAATCAAGCCTAATTGAGGATGTCTTCCTGAGGTACCTATCGGAGTGAGCCTAAACAAGCCAAATTGAGGATGTCTTCCTGATGTACAGATCGGAGTGATCCTAATCAAGCCAAATTGAGGATGCGTTCCTGATGACACATTGCCATGATCCTAAGCAACGCAACAACTCGGAATTTGATAAATAAAGGCCACCATCCCGTATATTAAAAGAAGGTACTATTTTAAACATTTTCTTTTACCACTTAAGATCATATGAAAAACCTTAAAAATACTTTTCTGATATTTTACGGTAGAGAGTTATCTGAGATCCGACCAAACCAACAATTAAATAAGATTAAGGTAATTTTAAAAATGAAAGAGAGTATTTCTTTTAGCAAAAAGAAACAATTATAATAATTAGAGTACGTGAAAATATTGTCTTTTTTTTAAAAAAGATTAAACATACTTAAAATAATGAGAAGCAAACAAAAGTGTTGCTTTCTATTTTTTGAATTAATATTATGTTTTTCTGTATATAGATATGTTCAATGTAAATAAAATATTTAATCAAGTTCTAAAAAGTTTCTGTAATTATTTAATTAATAATATTTAAAGTGTGTCAATTCTTTTTTTTTACAGCTTAAATTTTAGTTTAATTCATAAGTGGAAGAGTTCGTCTAAATAATTCACAACGCAAACTCTTAATTTTATTCGTAATTTTTCAAATTTAATAATTACTTTTTGACGCGAATTATAATTTAATTTTATTAATGCTTCGCGTTGCTCTTCTACTAGAATTTAGGTAAGTACGATCACTTATATTATTTAAATTTATCTAAGGTATATAAAACTATATACCAATTTGCTATGAGGTTGCTTGGATGATTTGGACCAATTAACAATTTTGAATATATTTAATAAAAAATAAACAAGTGTAATTATCTGTCCAGCACCATCACAAAGAAAACGAAGAAGAAATCAAAATTCGAACTCAGTAAATATATTTTTTACGTGTTTCCTGGAACTCTTAAAGTAACATTGTTTCTTGAATTACACGCAGTTCAATTTGTGTCTAATCCCTTAAAATCTGTCCAATTATTTAAACGGGCATATTTCTGAGAATTTTGTAGATTTGAAGATGGAATTTTTGTGTTTAATTCAGGAATGTATAAGGAAAATTTTCCCAATTGAAAATTTTACCCTACGGGTGCCGTATAAAAATTTTGTTTTCGTATTTTCTCAAATAGACCACCCATGTGGTTGCAACGTATCTCGCCAAATTCTGCACTTTTTTATGAAAGTTTGCGATTGGAAGTATGTGTCTAGAGGCAATGTTTAAGGAAATAGCCTATTGTTTCGATGTTTATGAATCACACTGTATATTATTCATATTTATTATAGCATCTTCGTCACTGAAACCGAAGTGTATAGGATTTATTGTTTGTTTACAAGAACACTCAAAGAAACCAATTACATTATAGTCTAGGAGGGAAATTGTTTGCAGAGTGTTTTAGTTATTTTGCTATATATCAAACATGATGAAATTGATATGCTTCATTCAGATGATCATAACATGCAACAATACCTTTTCAACATTTTCGACTTCCGGTTTTCGACGGATCTACACATTCTAGGGTTAGAGATCCCTAAAAACATGTTTTTACAAAATGCTTGTATGTCCGTGCAGTGTATGTGTCTGCTTTGTACCATCGAAAAGTGTATGAAGTTATGCAGGGAATTCAACCAAGTTTCATATACAGTAAACTCCCGATTATCCGGCCCTACTTACTATTCGGCCCATTAAAGAAATGAGGAATGTTGCAAGCGAGCGAGACAGGCAGGTTCCCGTCCGTGGGAAAGTGCTGCCTCATCACAGGAAGGAACAAGAAGAGATTGAAGAATGCAATAACAGAGCAATGACAGACAGGAAGGGACGGGGAGGGGGTTAAGGCTTCATAACTTGTTTCGTCAGTTGTGCTTCGGATGTTAACAAGTGCAGACGTTATTTGTCGCTATTCCTGGTTACGTTCGTATAGTCTTTTGGTGTGTTTCGTGTTTATTTATTGAAGATTAACGAAATGGGTGATAAGCGAAAAAAGATTGTAGTGACTATGGGGGAGAAACTACGCGCTATAAATCGACTGCAGCCTGGGATAACTATGAAAACTATTGCTCCGGAGTTAGAAGATGGTGAAAGTATACTAGGTAACTGAAAAAACAGCAAGCAGAAATTGAAAAGCAGTGTGCTACACAAGCCAGTGGAAGTGGAATGAAAAAAAAGAAAAAATATGCAGAAAGGTAAGCATAAATAATTCAAGGGAGCTTTATTTTTGTGACATCAACACTTAAGAGGAAATGGCTTGCCTGTTACTGGACCGATATTGCAGGAAAAAACATTGCGATTTCCCCGACTATAATTAGGAGAAGTTTCAGAATTTACTGCCAGCGAAGGATGGTTAGATCGCTTTAGAAAACGATTCGGTATTCCTCAGATTACCAAAAGTGGGAGGTGAAGAGTGTTGATAAAGAGGCTGTACCTTTGTTCAGAGACTATCTTACTAAGCTTATTCAACAGGAGGAAATTTCTCGGGAGAAGTTGTACAACTTCGATGAGACCGGTTTTAAAATATAAGATGCTCACAACAAAAACGCTTGAATCAATGAAAGAAGCTGCTGCTACGGGAAACAAGAAAAGCAAGGTACGAGTCATCATATTGGCTTGCAATAATGCAACCGGCAACTCAGGTATAAGCTCACTTGTATAAGCTCAGGTTGACTTTAATAGGAAAGGAAAACAAACCTAGAGCTTTAAAAAAACTGAAAAATCAGGAATCACTACCCCTATATTACGCGCTTCAAAAGAAAGCTTGGATGAATTCACAGATCTTTAAAAGCTGGTTTCAAAAGGAATTCGTACCGACTGTAGAAAAGTATTTGAAAGACAACAATTTGCCGGGAAAAGCTCTGCTAATTCTTGACAACGCACCTTCGCATCCGCCCATTGATGAACTCGCAGATGGTGACATTAAAGCTGAAATTTTACTACTCAGTATGACGGCTATTTGTCAGACGATGGACCAGGGCGTCCTTGAAATTGCTAGATGATTAAAAAACGAGACTAATGTGATATAAAAATAATCACATTTAAATCATATAATAGAGGTAAGGTAAATCTGCTTACCTTCTTCATGATCGTCCACGGTAACTCTCTGCATATCCAGGAAATGAAAAACTTGGTTTAATCCATTATATATCTGAAATATCCGGTGTTGTTTCACCTGTAAGAACTTGCGATTTTTTAATTAAAAATTATGTATTTTCTTGTTATATATATTCCAGGAATATTGTAGCACTTATGGTTTTAAACTAAAATATTTATATTTCAAAAGTTACATCTTGGAGCATTTATTTTTGCTCCTTACTAGGTTAAATTTTTACACACACTGAAAGAAAATAATAATACAACTAGAAACCAGGAATTCTGCTTTTTCAGAATTTAGTGTCGCCCCTGAATACAAAAAAATATTTGTATATAAATATAGATACAGAGCAGTCCCGATCCCGATTATCCGAGTCAATCGAACTTATACCTTTGGAATGGATCATTTTTTTCCTGATGGACTGATGGCTTCCACTATTATGAAACAGTCATTATAAATGAAGTGTTAGGTGACGATGAAAGAGCAGCCGTATAAAGTTAGAACTCTGATTTTCTGGTCAAAATGAGGAAAAAAATGGCCTTTTTTTTTTTTTTAAAGACTTATAACACGCGATTTTATTTTACATAAAGTGACGTCATCCACATCCGCTGAAGAAATCATCATTTGCGATCCAGTGTTAAACAACATCTACAGTAAAGTACGCTTAGGACGTCACTATCGCTGAATAATACACAAAAAAAAAAAAAAAAAAAAAAAAGAGATTTCATCATTCAAAAAACTCGACACGAAAATCGGCTATCTAAAGATTCAGAGGCTTTCATTTGTTTGTATTGTTAATATAGATATTTAAAATTTAATTTTGTTTCTAATAGCTCAATGCTTTATCAGAAATCCTTCACTTATATTTTTTCAAAATAGCACGCATTTTAATTAATTTTTTTTCCAGTTTTTATGGGAAAATGGCAACAAAAAGATATAATTGCAATTTTTCTTTCACTTTCTACAGAACTGGAGTTCTTCCGCTTCCAATATTAAGCAAATGGCTCTAAAAACTACAAAGAAAATAATAATATCTCAAAAATAAATGGAGATGCAGTTTTCAAACAAATTGCATTTAAAAGTACTTTTTTCCGAATACCACAGTATAAAATTGAAAATGTGCGATGTTTAGAAGTTTTAAAAAAATGCTATAGAGTATTTAATCGAACTGCTTTGTTTTACGGATGGCTTCTGTAAGGTAACGTTATTTTTTGGAGATGTCATAAAATAAGCTGGGAGAAAGAAATAGCATACCATACCGGGGGCTAAAAACATTATTGAGACTTGATTAATAGCATAAATAAAATCAAGGTTATATATATTAATAAAACACTTATTGTCATTTAAAGTTTATAAATTGTTGTTATAGTTTTGTAATGTCAATACTGCAGCTTCATAATGTAAATGTTTATACAATTTTGATTGGCAGTTCAATAGATGAAACAAGAAATAATTTTCTATTTTTGTAACATGATGGGTGAAGAAGTAATCAGTCTTATTTATTGCAGGCATTAAGTGTTTTTGAAAAACAATTAACTTGATTTATGATAAGTTTTATCTATTTCTGAAGAGATTAGTATTTCCAACATACCCCCTTAATCTCTTCAGATTGATGAGCAAGCAAGTTCATTGATTTTCTGTGTCTTAGTAATTCAGGTTTGGTGACAGGTTTAGTCAAGGCATCAGCAATCATATATTGGATGGACAGTACTTTAATTCAATTATTCCATCTTCTTTGAGTTGTTTGATTGCATGGAAACGGATGTCGATATGCTTACTTCTTTTTGAAAACTTCTCACTTTCTACCATTTTGATACAACTTTGGTTGTCTTCATATAAACTGATATGCTTTGTCTGTGGTAAATCTAAATCTTCCAGGAGTTTCACTAAATACAAGATTTCTTGCCCTGCACTTGCGGCTGAGACATATCCAGCTTCTACTGACGAAAGAGTAATACATGATTGCCTTTCTGTAATTCATTGAATTGGATTATTACCTAAAGTGAAAAGATCGCCGCTGGTTGATTTTCTTGCGCTAGTATCACCTGCCCAGTCGGAATCCGCATAAGCTTTCAAAATTGCTTCAGCTTTACTGTCTATGTTGAAGTTTAGTTGTTTTGTGCAGTTTAAATATCGTATTAGTCTTTTGGCTGCCATCCAATCTTTTTCACGTGGAGATTCGTTTATTCTACTTAAAATATTCACTGCAGCAGAAATGTTAGCTCTACTGACAGATGCGATATAAAGTTATGATCCTATCGCCTGTGTGTATTTAACATTATTTGGCAATAGATTGTCATTATCTTCTAATCTATTAAAATTAGGTTCCATCGGAGTACCTACTGGTTTAGCTTCCTCTAATTTAAACTTTTTTACTAGTTCTTCTATTTTAGTTTTTTTATTTAATTCGTAACCTTCTGCTGTTTTCTCTATTTTGATTCCTAAATAATAACTTAGATCTCCTAGATTTTTTAATTCATATTCTCTCTTAAGTTTTTCTATTATAACTTTAATTTCGTCATTTTTTCCTGCTATGGGGATATCATCAACATAAACGATTATATACATTTTGTTTTCTCCTTCATTTCAAATGTATAAACATGTATCCAAATTAGACTGTTTAAATTTTCAATCATTTAATGATTTAGTTATCTTAGTGTGCCATGCCCTGGCTGCTTGTTTCAATCCATAAATGGATTTATTCAATCGGCATACTTTATTTTCCTGATTTGGAATAATGTAGCCTTCTGGCTGAGTTATGTAAATTTTTTCATCTAAATTACCATACAGGAAAGCTGTTTTTATATCAACGTGGTTAATTTTTAATTTGTGGTAAGCTGCTGCTGCTATAAAACATCTAAGTGTTCTGTATGAAACAACAGGGGCAAAGGTTTCTTCGTAATCTATGCCATATATTTGATAATATCATTTCGCCACTAATCTCGCTTTATATTTCTGTATTCTTCCTTGATCGTCATACTTAGTTTTAAAAATCCATCTAGATCCAATTATTTTTTTACCTTTCGGGGAATCAACTAGTGTCCATGTTTTGTTTTTATTAAGAGAATTTATCTCTTCTTGTGTCGCATTTAACCAGTTTTGTTTTTCTTCTGGATTTTCAATATTCATTATGTCATGAAATTTTTCTGGTTCTTTAATATGTTCGTGAGTTATCATGTAAATGAATCGGTCTTGAGGGACTCCTTTATTTGATCTATCTGACCGCCTTGGTTCTGGTGTTAATTGTTTAGACTCACTTCAGTGTTTGTGACTTCAATTTCTACGATGTTTTTATTCTGTGATTTTTCATTTTTATCAGATGGTTTTTCTCTCAAATTTAAATGTGTTTCTACCTTCCCGTGTATATTTTTATTTTCCAAAAACTTTACTGTTCTGGCAATTATTATTTCTTTACCACTTGTGTAAATACGGTACCCTTTGGAGTAATTGTCGTAGCCGACAAAAATACCTTCAACCACCTTATCATCTAATTTTTGTCGTTTATTTTTGTTGACATAAGCAAAGGCTTTACAGCCAAACACTCTAAGGTAATGTAAATTTGGGGTTCGTTCATTCCAAAGCTCAAACGGGGACTTTTCATTAGCTTTTGTAGGCAATCGGTTTTGAAGGTGATTCGCCGTACAGATTGCTTCACCCCAGAATTTTTGAGGCAAGTTTGCTTCGCTAAGCAAAGCCCTAGTCATTTCAATTAGTGTTCTGTTTTTGCGTTCTGCAACGCCATTTTGGCTCGGAGAGTACGGAACAATGTGTTGGTGCTTTATGCCATTTCTTCTAAGATAGTTGCCAACTAAATCATTGTTAAATTCCCCTCCATTGTCCGTTCTTATATTTTTCGGTTTTTCGCCAAATTCATTATTATCTAAGCGAACAAATTCCTTAAGTTTTCATAAACTTCTGATTTCTTTGATAATAAGTACAGAATGGTAAATCTAGAATAATCATCTACAAACGTTAAGAAGTATGTTTTTCCCCCCTATGGTTGGTGTTTGGAAAGGCACACACACGTCAGAGTGTGTCAACGCCAATAGTTTAGTGGCTCTATAATCTGATAATTCTGGGTAAGGTGCATCTGTAAGCTTTGTTTTGATGCAAGTTTCACAAGTTGTGATATGTTTACATTTATTTATTTGTATTCCCTTCGCTAGGTGTTTTTCTTCGATTGTTTGATAGATGCAAAATTTTTATGTCCAAACCTTCTGTGCCATAGTTCTATGCAATTATTATTGTTACAAGTGTAAGTTTTATTTACATAGTTTATATTTGCGGTTTCTTTTGGCAATTGAATTTCATATAAGTTATTTTTCTTTACTGCTTCCCGACGGGTTATTCCGTAAAACGTTAAGTTATATTTATCATTTTTGAATAAAATCTCGCATCCGTTTTCTGTAGCTTAACGAAAAAAAGATTTGACTCAGTATATGGAACAAATAAAACATTTTTAAGTGTTATGTTGTGCGTTTCACCATCTGAAATTATTGTTTTTATTAGTGTGTTTCCTGATCCATAAGAAACTAATTTGTTTCCATTTGCAATAACAACATTAGTTTTTTCATTTGATTTAATTTCTGTAAATAAATGTTGATCATTTGTTCTGTGACTAGAACTGCCACTGTCAAATATCCACGCTTTGTTATTGCGCAGTTTTACTATAAAAGCACAGTGTTTATTACCTTGATCACTTTCATACTCATTACAATTGGCCTTTTTATCCGAATTTGATACATAATCATTTCTAACATTTTTATCATCCTTTTGGAAAACAAGAGAAGAAATAAAATTTTTCTTGTAGTTTTGTTTATAATATGTATTATGTGAAGGATTATTTTGTTTATTTTTATTATTATTATGCCAGCATTCTTTAGTGGAATGATTTTTCAATTTGTAATTTTAACAGTATTTTTGTTCCTTTTTATATCCCACATTATTGAATTTGTAATCCGCATTGTTCAATTTCTTCGTAGTTTTGAATGCTCTAACAGTATTTTCAGATGATTCCAAACTATCGCTTCTGCGATTAAATTCGTCGATCAATTTACTTTTTATAAAAGTAGGTGTCAATTCTTCTTCATTTCGGGATTCAAGTGCCGTTATGAGTGTGTCATAAGAAGCTGGTAAGCTACACAGCAAAAGTTCTGCGATATGATTATCTTTTATGTTTTCACCTATAGCTGATAATTTGTCTACTATTTCAAGTATATTTGTGATATCTTTAACCATATCACCACCTTCAGTTAATTTCGTGCTATACAACTTGCTTAAAAGGTATAGCTTGCTCGATAAGTTTTCTCGCTCATGAATTGATTTTAAAGTGTTCCATGTATCTAGAGCACTTTGAATATTTTTTTACGTGGACGATCTGGCTATCCTCAATGCTGAGGTTAATTATAGTTCTTGCCTTCCGGTCTTTTTTGGACCAATCTGTTGTAATTGGGTTTGGTGGTTCTTCAGTAATGATCTCAAAAAGATCTTCTTTTATGAGAAGCATCTCGATTTTAAATTTATATATACTAGGTTGAGCAAATTGAGAAAGTTGCGTTGTTATGGGCAAATTAACAACAAAAGCAACAAGGACTATTCTGCAAAGTAGAGACCATCATAGTCCACGACTTTCTGCCAGCCTTCTGCCAGATTCCGGATTTGCTGGAAGTTCGAGGTTTGCTCGAAGTTCGCCGTACCAGCACTATCAGCCTCATTAATCTCATCGACGGCTTTCAGAACCGTTAGACCATTTCTCCAATAATGCCGGATGAACACACGCAAATCATACTGTTCAATAGGCATTTTAGAGCCGAAATTCCTGAACTCCTATAGATATACCAATGGTACTCCTGTATACCATACGGCCCCACCAGTGGCCGAGAGGTTCTGCTCTCGAAGCTGGTAGACGGGAGGTGCTGGGTTCGTACCCAATCGCGCCCGTCGGATTAATCGTTCGGAGTTTTCGTGGTTTTCTTCGAGCCGTGGATTTTCCATGCGTAAATGCGGATTAGGTTCCCTTAGAAAGACACCCACGGAGGGCACTTCCTTCCTGGGCCTATATCCCTCGTGTAGATAATTGGCCGTTAAAAATCAACCCAACCCAACCCTGTATACCATACAAATTCTGGTAACTATTAGATTAAAAATTTCCCAGAACTTTTTGCTCAACCTAATACTATAATTTGTTGAGTTGAGCTTCTGTATAATCTGTGCATCTTTTACTAAAGCCATTTTTGATTCTATTACCACCTTTTAATTTTTTTTTAAATAAACCCTTTTATTAAATTATCATATACTTATATTTAATATTTAAGGAAGCAGCACATCAGTCTCATAATCATTGTTAGATGATTAAAAAATGAGACTAATGTGACATAAAAATAATTACATTTAAATCATATAATAAAGGTAAGGTAAATCTGCTTACCTTCTTCTTCATGATCGTCCACGGTATTTTTCTGCATATCCAGGAAAAAAAACTTGGTTTAATCCATTATATATCTGAAATATCTGGTGTTGTTTCACCTGTAAGAACTTGTGATTTTTTTTATTAAAAATTGTGTATTTTCTTGTTATATATATTCCAGGAATATTGTAGCACTTATGGTTTTAATCTAAAATATTTATATTTCAAAAGTTACATATTGGAGCATTTATTTTTGCTCCTTACTAGGTTAATTTTTTACACACACTGAAAAAAAATAATAATACAAAAACATTATTGAGACTTGATTAATAGCATAAATAAAATCAAGGTTATATATATTAATAAAACACTTATTGTCATTTAAAGTTTATAAATTGTTCTTATAGTTTTGTAATGCCAATACTGCAGTTTTATAATGTAAATGTTTATACAATTTTGATTGACAGTTCAATAGATGAAACTGGAAGTAATTTTCTATTTTTGTAATATGATGGGTGAAGAAGTAGTAAGTTTTATTTATTGCAGTCATTAAGTGTTTTTGAAAAACAATTAACTTGATTTATGATAAGTTTTATCATTTCTGAAGAGTTATGTTTCGTATTTCCAACAGAAATGATAACGAAAAAGTATCGCCAATGTCTTCTCCGTTCGTTGGTATCAGCAATTTATAATAATGAAGACTACATAACCACTCTGAAAAAAGTTGACATGCTAGATGTCATAAGGTGGGTGGGCAAGGTCTTGGAACATTCTTTTGAATCATAAAGGTGGGCATAAACCCGTGTGGGAAACGGAAGTGGAAGATGAGAACGATAAGCTTCTTTCGTTGCTAAAAAATATACCGGGCTCTGACGATGTCAATGCAGAGGACATCATAGAATGGATGGCAAACGACGAAGTTAATGAATTAACTGACAACAATATTGTAGAAATGGTGACACATGAAGAAGTAACAAACAAGTTGGAAATTGCTCGTCAAACGTGGCAAATGAGGTGCGTTCGTACTATAACTAGTTTTAAAATTATTTTTTGCACCCCATATTGTACTGAATGTATAATCTTTTGCACTTCATAACGTGCATAGTCTGATACATCATTAAAATGCACTTCCAATAATTTTTTCGGAACACTTTTGACTGTCCCTGTAATTAAACTATACATCCGATTTTCCTAAAATTTGAAATAGCTCAACAAAATTTTGCAACAATTATATCTTTAAAATTTCAGACCATTCGGAAGGCTGTAATATCATTAAAATGCACTTGCCATAATTTTTCCCATTGGCCGTAATGTAAAGAAAAACTTTTGGCTGTCCCTGTAATTAAACTATACATCCGATTTTCCTAAAATTTGAAATGGCTCGACAAAATTTTGCAACAATTATATCTTTAAAATTTCAGATCATTCGGAAGGCTCT
Organism: Maratus speciosus; assembly: GCA_963932465.1. NCBI lineage: Eukaryota > Metazoa > Arthropoda > Arachnida > Araneae > Salticidae > Maratus > Maratus speciosus. The sequence goes on along the minus strand of OZ010793.1, from coordinate 405,455,697 downwards.
AATACAATTAAAATCCACTTGCAATAATTTTTCCCATTGGCCGTAATGTAAAGAAAAACTTTTGACTGTCCCTGTAATTAAACTATACGTCCGATTTTCATAAAATTTGAAATGGCTCGACAAAATTTTGCAACAATTATATCTTTAAAATTTCAAATCATTCGGAAGGCTCTAATATCATTAAAATCCACTTGCAATAATTTTTCCCATTGGCCGTAATGTAAAGAAAAACTTTTGACTGTCCCTGTAATTAAACTATACATCCGATTTTCCTAAAATTTGAAAGGGCTCTACAAAATTTTGCAACAGTTATATCTCTAAAATTTCAGATCATTCGGAAGGCTCTAATATCATTAAAATGCACTTGCAATAATTTTTCCCATTGGCCGTAATGTAAGGAAAAATTTTGACTGTCCCTGTAATTAAACTATACATCCGATTTTCCTAAAATTTGAAAGGGCTCGACAAAATTTTGCAACAGTTATATCTTTAAAATTTCAGATCATTCGGAAGGCTGTAATATCATTAAAATGCACTTGCAATAATTTTTCCCATTGGCCGTAATGTAACGGAAAACTTTTGACTGTCCCTGTAATTAAACTATACATCCGATTTTCATAAAATTTGAAATGGCTCGACAAAATTTTGCAACAATCACATATTTGAAATTTCAGACTATTCGGTTGGGTAGTTTTTGCTCTGTTACATGCGGACAGACGAACAGACGGACGGACAGACGGACGGACTGAACGACGACTATAGGTGCTACGTATTTATATAATTACGAACGCACCTAATAAAAAAGAGGAGGAGGATGGCAGGAAAAATCTCATCCCACATTCGGAAGGGTACAAGACGACCGAGGCAGCACTGCAGTACATTAGTTAGCAGAATGAAGCGGCGCCAGCAGATAACATCTGCTTGCGTAAATGGAGAGACATTGCGTCGTGGAAGCTTGCTAACAGGAAGAAGCAGTCATCTATCAAAGACTTTTTCAAAAAATAAAAACTGTAAGCTTTGGCTCTTTTATCTTAAGCATAACTTTTCATATTTGTTCAATCATTTATTAATAAACAGTAAAATAAGATTTACTCATTATTTTACGAATTAGACTTACGTTTTACGTTAATGTTTTGCTTATTTTGAAACTGTAAGCACTGTATATATAAAATTTATCTTAAAATGTGTAACATGTGCTTTTAATATCATGGCGGGGGAAGGGTAGGCAGTGAGTAAATATTTATAGAACTCCGGCCTATCCGGCCTACCCTTCCGCCACATCAGGTCGGATAGTCGAGAGTTTACTGTATACGTTTCTGGCTATAGCCAGAAGGTCTCAGTTGAATTTGGGTATAGTCCGCCAGAAGGGGGCGCTCCTAATAGCGATTTTTGTCCCATTTTCCTTATTTTTACCATAGGAAAGTGTTCGAAATTATGCATAGAATTGCACCAAACTTCGTATATATGTTTTTTGACAACGGACTACAAGTTCCAGTTGAAAATGGGGATATTCCTTTGGAAGACTGCGCTCAAATGGCTATTTTTGTGGGATTTTCAAGATGGAATAGTGATACAACGGACAGAATAGCGGAAAGCTGTTGTGCTGTTGTATACCAGTTGCTCAGAATTCGACGGCCTCGCGGGAGCGGTAAACCATCAGCGTTGAATTCAGGAGATGGAAACATCCCCCTCACACCGGAACATTGAAATGTCCCGGTTTTATACGTTTTAATATGTAAAAGTGCAATCCCCCCCCCCCCCCCGGAACGCTAAAATATCCCCCCAGCCCCGGAAATCTCTCTCGGAGAAAAATGTCTTAATTAAACACTGTAAACCTTGGATGCGTGAACAAGTGAAGTAAGATTCATATTTAATCACCCAAGTGTCAAGTTTTCAACTTCGACTAGCTTTATTTTAAGTATTAACATGTATGAGATAGAGGAAAGATTTTAGGTTGGCACATCCGACTAGTTCAAAATTGCGAACGTATTAAAGGGTTAAAAAGAGTGAAAGGGCACGTTTTGTTGGTTGTCTCATTATAAATTTTATGAAAATATAAAAATGGTATGCTTATCACCTAATATCTAAATCCACCTAACTCTAAATAAAAAAGAGTGACTATTCACTCCGGAGGTGTGAATACTCACTCTATCGCAGAGTCAAAATATGACCAACCTCTTTAGAGTGACTATTCACTCTGAGCAAAAGTGGAATTATTAACTTTCTGAAATAGAGAATACTCACTCCTGGGAAGTGAATATTCACTCTAAATAGGGATGAATAATCACTCTTTCGGAGGAGTGACTATTTACTCTTGCAAAAGAAGTCCATTTTTTTTTCAAACCTGGTAGAAGAGAATAGTCCCTCTTTCAAAAGAGTGAATATTCACTTTTTATGGGGTGAATTCTTTTTTATGTTGCTTTTATAGGCATTTTAAATAAATTATTTATGTTAGAGAATGCAATGAAAATAGATACAAGCGTAGTAATTCTTGGAAGAAAAATACGTTAATGGCAATATTTATTTAATTCATAGTTACACTAATTGAACTTTTAAGGAAGTTACATATGAATTAAATTAGATTACTGACAGTAATGAACTAAAATATTTTATTTGCTTTCATTGCATGCCCTATAAAGATATGATAGTTTAAAAATGCCCATAAAGGCAAGTAATTAACCGAAATTTTAATCAGTTGATATTATTTCTTTCTTTACAGATACTCTTTCAGTTGTAATAATTCCCGTTATGAAAGTTAATTATGTTCCTTTTTTTCATGTGTAATTCAAATTTTAAATATTTAGATCTCAGTATCCATTGCTAATGAATTTAAATCTAATCAAACATTATTGTTTACTGTATTTTAGTTACTTTTAATGTTTTATTAATAACTTTATAATAAAGAATGTGCAAGAATTTTTTTATGCGTTGTGATTTGTCATTGTTTTATTAAATATGAACATGGAGTCTAAATTTTATATTCTCTGGAATATGTATATATTTTTATTTTAAGCATATTCCTTAACTTAATCATAATTTCGAATTTTCTTCCGCTATTGCTGAAAAATATCAATATGGAAAAATATCAATATGAAAAATATCAATGCTGGATATCAATACAATGTAATGCTTGTTTATGAAATGACATGATAAGCCACTTTTACTTTAAATTTTTTTATTCCCGTATATATTGTATTTTGTGAATATGAGCTAAACAGATTTCGTAAGTTTTATAGGAAAAGATTGATCTAGGAAATAGAAAAAAGGAAGGAAATATAAAAAGAAAAGAAATGACTACATATATGTACAGTTCTTATTGCTTAAAAAACATTTTTAACGTAATAAGCACTTATTTATCTCTTTAAAAAATATTCAATCTTATATTATGTAAGTGATAATATGAGCTTTTTAAAATATATACTAAAGTAGTTTTTTTCATAAACTTCATATCAGGCATGAAAAAAAATTATTTCAATGCTTAAATATCATGTTTTAATTTTTAGTGCCAATAACTACGTGTGTCATAAACGTAGAAAATGCGTTTACAATAGAAGGAAATTTAATAACTGATACTGAATATCTATAATTAAATGTTTTGATTAAAATCATAAACAGCAGAAAAATGCTTACATACAATTTTAAAAAGTGATTATACCAATTTAGAAAACACTAAAAATAATAATTAGCATTTTATAATTATACTATTATACAACTACAACAGATAAATTACAGGCATTATTAGATCTAACAACGTCTCAAAAATCGGATTTTAAATATAAATTTAAAATATTATTAGCAAATTAAAAAAATCCTTCAAAAGTTTCCTTTCTTAAATTAAAAACTAATATGTAAAAAGACATTCTCCCATTATAATGCTATTTTTCAATCTGGAACCTTTTCGTAATATCATAATACACGAATATCATATTTAAAACCAAAGTAATAATAACGATGAATACCGTAAGTGTTTATAATCAGAAAACAGTAAAAAAAAAAACATAAAAAAAATCCTACATGAAAAAGCAAAGTCTCACATAACTGCACATTAATGCTTACATCTGTCATGAATCAAGATATCTCCTTGTCAGCCTTTGAAACGAAACAGATACCGCGTTTTTTTTTTCTAGCGCTGGCAAGTTAAAATAATTTACATCACAGTTTCGAATAGAAAGAATAAAATATTTACGTTCATTTTTTATGCACAAAAGCCAAACAAATTAAGTCCTGATTATTTTTTGCTAAGCATTGCTTTTTATTCAATTGTTAAAGTAATTACCCTCATGTTTGTAAAAATTGCAACATTATGAAGGAATCATAAGAATTAAATGAAATTTAATACATAAACGACTGGTATTGGTACAAACAAATGATTACATTTTCAAAGCAAAAAAACAATATTAAGTGTCCGAAATCAGTATTTGGTGTAACAGCCATGCGCTGCAATAAGTACTCCGGTACGAGATGAAATGAAGCCAAACAGATTTTTAATGTCTGCCTGGGAAAGAGCGATCAACGAAATCCCACACATGTTCAATAGGCGACATATCCGACGAATACGCAACCTACGGAAGAAGCTGTATGTGTTCTGCTGACAAGAAGTCTTGAACATTCTTTGCAACATGTTGGCGGCCATTATCCTGTTGAAAGATATCTCCAGGAATGCCTTGAAGGAAAGGAACGACTTTGGGATTCAGCAGCTCACTGATGTACCTGTTGCTGTTCAGATTACCCACAATTCGTAGCACTTGCGATCGTCCATTATGCGAAATCGCACCCTAGACCGTAACTCTAGGTCTTCGTCAACTATGACGTTCGATAGTTCCCTCCGGAAGGTAGCGTTCACCGGCATAGCGTCTAACACGAATGCAGCCACCAAGGTACCACAAATCAAAGCGGGATTCGTCAGAATAAACGACTTGTTGTCAATCTGAATGCCAATCTCTATATTCATGAGCACAGTGCAGCCGCAGGCGTCGATGGTTTTGCGTGAGGGGGATCCTCTATAAAGGAGTTCTTGCACGCAGTCCATGGTGCATCAGACGTCGACGAATTGACGATGCAGACAGTGATACACCTGTAGTAGTTTACCAATGTGCTGCCAACTGTCTAGAAGAAGTTGTGCGGCTCGTCAGCGCCATACAAACCATGTGTCTATCATCGCGCGTTGACGTCACCGTTCGGGGTCCACTCCCATATTTCCGAGTTGTCCTATCTCCGTCGGTCCACTCCTTCCAAACTCAGATCACTCTGTCTCTGTTATGCTGCACACGAGCTGCTACTGCACGATAGGAAAATCCTTCTTCACGAAGGCCGACGATTCTCCCCCGTTCAAACTCGGTCAGTTGTTGAAATGTCGTCCTCTTTCGTCGAAGAGGCACAGTTTCGTCTCACCTAACGTTTACGTTTACCACTAGCAGATAACCATAGACAAATTTCAACTTCCCGCTACAGCCCTCTATTTATGGTTTCAGCAGCAGTCCAGAGGACGCTGCTCAGTCCACGTATACGAGGTGACTCTAAAATTGGTATCATTTTCATAACACACTATACTTAACATTTTTTTGAAATTTTCAGCTCAATCGTATCATTCCTTCATGGTGTTGCAATTTTCACATACATGAGTGTATATTTCAAACCGCTACATGAAGAAGAAATATAACAGACAATCGCTTCTGAAATCAGGAAAACAATTCCAGATCAATCTTTTTCTATATAACATAAAACTATTCAACTCATAATTATAACATACAAAATCTACAGGAATAAAATATTAAAATTAAATCAGACTGACCTTTACGTTCCACAAATAATCACTTTAATAATATCCGTATATTTTAATCCTAAAATGGCGTCAAAAAAGAGATCTTTTCTCTTATCTTCGTTGGAGACTTGCTGTTCTATTGGCTGACGAGTAACATTGGTACATACAATACTCACTCCTGCTTAGAATGAATATTCACTCTTTCTGAGGAGTGACTATTCACTCTTGAAAAGGATGCGTGTCAAAATGAGCGATATTGGCAATAACAGAATTTAAAGTGAATGTGGACAATTATAAAAGGTTGCCACAAACACTCTGAGATGCGAAACCACTTTCATTAAAATGCATCAACTGGTGTGCAATGTTAATATTTGTGCAATAAGGCAAGAAACAATCCATTGGTATCGCTTTTATATATTTTTTTCATAAAAATTACTTGTTAAAAAGAAATTTTAAAGATGTAACAAACTTATTGTGTGTTTTAGTACTTTTCACAAGTGCTGAAAATTATTTTTTCTTTTCACATATTATATTTATAATGCATTATTTCTTTTAATAGAGAAATCTTTCTTTTTTTCTCTTCAAATTGAAAAATTAAGGAAACATAAACATTATTCTTTAAACTTCTCATAAAAGGAAAATATTTTTCATCAAAATGTTTTGAAAGATGATAATAAGAAGTGAACAATTAACATGTTTATTCATTTATCTAAAAATAGCACTTAAATAAAATTTCTTTGAAGTATTCTCTTTTCTTTATGAAGGACAATTTAATTGGATTAGCATATCTGGATAAAAAAGCATTCTTTTATGAATAAAATATACGAATGAAGTATGTCTGTGACAAAAGTGTAAGAATAAAGAAACCATATTATTCAAATTAATTAATTTTACTTCCTTTCGACGCATGGATTTTTAATGCTTTTGATTTAAAATTGTTTCTTAATGAATAATGCGTATTTATTGTTTGGAAAAGTGGAGAAAATCCTAATAAGTCATATTTTTACTTCCGGCAAAGTCAAGTTTTTACAAGTTTTTAAAAATACACTTTTTAAAATAATTAATTAAATTACTGAATGCATTAGATATTTCTTAATTAAGTTATCAAACATTAAAACTTCATAAAAGTATAGATATATATATAGAGAGAGATAATAATGTTACTAACTTTGTTATCTGATGAAGATTTGTCAATTACAGTAGTATGCAAATTAATTTGAACATTTGAACAAGATGAATGAATTTTTAATTTCACACGTTCTTTATTCAATTTCTTAAGGAGTGCCACGTGAATTGTTCTTCATCTTTGGTCATGTAAAGAATCTCCTTTAAGGGGAAATTCTACTTCTTTGGTACAAAACTTTCGATTTTTTTTCATCTTTCGTGTGTAGATTGCAGCACTAAAGTGATTTCGGGATATTCAAGTTCTCTTTCAATCGTTTTTGCTCGTTGAACATAGAGCCGCAGCATCTAGAAAACGGCTTTCTACGCGCCATGCTCAAAGTTTATTGCGTGTCGAAACCATCTCGAAAATAACCATCTGGAAACCATATCGAAAATGAGTCTCGAAACGATGTCGAAAAAACATCTCGAAACCATGTCGAAACCGTCTCGAAATCATGTTTTTCAAACTGAGTGACCAGCTTTCTCGAGAACTATTTGACCGATTTCGTTCACAATTTTTCGTTCACTATTTATTAAAGGTAATCGTTTTGATAGAGTTTATACCACCGAAAAGTATAATTTTCATTGATTAATTATTTTTCCAAGCTAGCAAAGGGTTTAAAAAAAGGTGGAAAAATGAACTTTCTTCAAATGACAATCATGTTGTAATAATCAACTTTTAAGTTAAATATTAGTATAAGCTTCAGAGAAGCATAATATTAGTATAAGCTACACCTTCATAATTTGTTCCCAATTTATTTGACCCATTAATTTGAGACCAAATTTGTTTCGGACGGATACTTTAAGAATTCGTGTTGTCAATAGTAAGGGTTGGCTTGAGTCATTCCTCCCTCCTTTTCTCTGACATTGACAGAACGGAACTTTTTACTATTCGTTCTGTCAATGGTAAATGGAGATTTGAGTCCTCCTTTCATCCTTTCAGATTCGTTCTACCAATGACAATCAGAGACTTGAGTTATGTCTTCGTCTTTTCTCTGTCACTGAACGAATGGATCCTTTTAGTATTCGCGCTGTCAATGGTAAGCGGAAGCTTGAGTCATCCATGTGACCTTTTCTCTGTAATTGATCGAAATCATCCTTTCAGGGTTCGTTTTATCAATGGCAAACGGAGACTTGCGTCCTCCTTCCGTCCTTTTCTCTGTCATTTATCTAACGGATCCTTTTAGGATTCGTTCTGTCAATGGAAAACTAAAGCTTGAGTCACCCATGCTTCCTCTTCTCTGTCATTTATTGAACGCATCCTTTCAGGATTCGTTTTGTTAATGGCAACCGGTGAGTTTAGTCATCCGTCCGTCCTTTTCTCTTTCATTGATTGAACGGATCCTTTTAGGTTCGTTCTATAAATAACAAAGAAAAGGATGCATGGATGACTTAAGCAGAAGGTTGTGTTATCCATCCGCCTTTTCTCTGTCATTGAGCGAACGGATCTTTTATAGATTCGTTTTGTCAATGACAACCGCAAGCTTGAGTCATCCATGCGTCCTTTTCTCTGCCATTAATTAAACGAATCTTTTTAGGATTCGTTTTATCAATGACAAGCGGAGACTTGAGTCCTCCTTCCGTCCTTTTCTCTGTCATTTACAGAACGGATCCGTTTAGATTCGTCCTATAAATGGCAAGCAGAATCTTGAGTTATCCATCCATCTTTTCTCTGTCATTGATCGAACATACCTTTTAAAAATCTGTTCTGTCAATGAAAAGCGAAGGCTTGAGCCATCCCTCCGGTTTTTCTCCGTCCCTTATCGAACGGATTCGTTCTGTCAATGAAAAGAGGAAACTTGAGCCATCCCTCCGGTTTTTCTCTGTCACTTATCGAACGAATTCGTTCTTCAATGGCAAGCGGAAACTTGAATCATCCATGCATCCTTTTCTCTGTCATTGATCTAACGGACCCTTTTCGGATTCGCTCTATCAACGGAAAACGGAAAATTGAGTCACCCATGCGGCCTTTTCTTTGCCATTGGTCTAATGGATCCTTTTACGATTCTGTCGGTCAATGGCAAGCAGAAGCTTGAATCATCCATGCGTCCTTTTTTCAGTCATTGATCCAACGAATTCTTTTAGGATTCGTTCTATAAACGTCAAAAGGAAACTTGAGTCATCCATTCTTTCTTTCCTCTGTCATTGTTCTAATGGATCCTCTTAGGATTCTGTCTATCAATATAAGCGGAAACTTATGTCATCTATGTCTGCTTTTTTCTATCATTGATCTAACGGATCCGTTAAGGATTCGTTTTGTCAATGGAAAGCGGAAGCTGGAGTCATCCAGGCGTCCTTTTCTCTGTCGTTGATCGAACGCGTCTTTTCAGGATTCGTTTTGTCAGTGGTAGCAGAGACTAGAGTGTTCCTTCACTGTTTTTCTCTGTCATTGAAAGAGCGGATTTTTTTAGATTCGTTCTATCAACGGCTAGCAGAAGCTTATGTTATATTTCCGTCTTTTCTATGTCATTGATCGAACGGATCTTTCGAAGATTCGTTCTGTCAATGACAAGCGGAGCCTTGAGTCACCGCTTCGGTTTTCCTCTATCATTGATCGAGTCATCTCTCCATAATTTTATCATGTCATTGATCGAATGTATCCTTTTAGGATTTGTTCTACCAATGGAAAGTGGAAGATTGAGTCATCCCGCGTCATTTTCTTTGTCATTGATCGAACGGATCTTTCGAAGATTCGTTCTGTCAATGACAAGCGGAGGCTTGAGTCACCGCTTCGGTTTTCCTCTATCATTGATCGAGTCATCTCTCCATCCTTTTATTATTTCACTGATCGAATGTATTCTTTTAGGATTCGTTCTACCAATGGGAAGTGGAAGATTGAGTCATTCCGCGTCATTTCCTTTGTCATTGATCGAACGGATCTTTCAAAGATTCGTTCTGTCGATGACAAGCGGAGGCTTGAGTCACCGCTTCGATTTTCCTCTATCATTGATCGAGTCATCTCTCCATCCTTTTATTATTTCACTGATAGAATGTATCCTTTTAGGATTCGTTCTACCAATGGGAAGTGCAAGATTGAGTCATTCCGCGTCATTTCCTTTGTCATTGATCGAACGGATCTTTCGAAGATTCGTTCTGTCGATGACAAGCAGAGGCTTGAGTCACCGCTTCGATTTTCCTCTATCATTGATCGAGTCATCTCTCCATCCTTTTATTATTTCACTGATAGAATGTATCCTTTTAGGATTCGTTTTACCAATAGGAAGTGGAAGATTGAGTCATTCCGCGTCATTTCCTTTGTCATTGATCGAACGGATCTTTCAAAGATTCATTCAGTCGATGACAAGCGGAGGCTTAAGTCACCACTTCGATTTTCCTCTATCATTGATCGAGTCATATCTCCATCCTTTTATTATGCCATTGATCGAATGTATCCTTTTAAGATTCGTTCTACCAATGGCAAGTGGAAGATTTAGTCATCCTGCGTCATTTTCTTGTCATTGATCAATGCAAATGATAGTTACCCTTCTTAGATTGACTGGAATTCACATTGAATGTAAATGACTTGTTAGGTATCTGTGTCTTGTCATCATAGACTGAAAGATTGCGATAGCTTATAAGTTTCCCCTTACACTCCGATCGAATTACTGCCATTTCTAATCCTACTTCAATTTATCCTTCAACGTAAATCAAGAGAGGGAAAGATATATTTCATGCGTTACTGTAAATGATATCGTCTTCACTATAACCTGAAGAAAAGAAGTAATAAGAGACTTGCGCATTTTTTTCTAAAACGAATACCATTACTAACCATTTGACGATGAATAAATATAATATATTGACGACGCAACGCTGGATGGCAAATCCTTCTTTATTATTAGCTCTCAGAGCTCATTTCTCATCGAGCCTTCTCCCTTGAATTATTATATCGAACATGACGAATTTCACGAAATCACATTGTTCGAAAGAAGTTAGGAACGTTGTTTCACCAATGTTGAGATAATTTTGAATTTTTATTTTACATTGTTGAAATTAACAAAATTTCAACAATAACGTTATATCGTCATTTACTATGAGAGATTGCGAAGTCTGGCACAGAGTTTAAGATCGTTTAAGAAAACTAATGGATAAAAGTAGCTTTCGTCTGAAATTTTAGTAATGCCTAACAATTTTACAATTACAATGAAAATACGTTTTTTCATATAATTTCATGAAATTTTTTAGTATAATAGGCGATCTGTTATTTCAAAATTAGCCTTATATTTTTTTTTTACTTACACAGTGAAACTTCTTTTAAAGCCCACCCCTATTCAAGGGCCATCTCTATTAAGGACCAATATTTTTAGGAACGAAAATTTTTCCCATAGATCAGTGGTTCCCAACGTGGGGCGTACGCCCCACGGGGGGGGGGGGGCAATTTGGCTTTCCAAAGGGGCAATTTGAGAATTCTGGCCTTCTAGAGGGGCAATTTGAGAATTCTGCGAAATTTGGGCATTCGCTCTTACGATCCTGAAATAATATTCTATTTAATTTTTAATATTTTTCATTTTAAATGAGTAAAAGCAAAAGTAACAAATAATTTAAAAAATAATTTAGCAATATAAATTTTCTGGTTTCAAACATTTTTATTTTAATTCCTTCAAATTGAATCACTACAATAAAGTCAAGGCGCTATGACAGACACATCACATTTGATCAACCAGTTAAAACGCATCTTATTAGAGGTGTTTATGTTAGGATTCCAGAGTGAATGTCTTAATTTGGGGGGCCTACGTGGGTGACACCACCCTTCTAATCGCTTGAGAGCGTGGGAGGCTTACGGGTTCGACTCCCGCTGGCTCCGTTGCACACTTTTTGTGGAGCTCCCGGATGTAAAAATTCTCTGTGTTGTAAATTTCATTGTGCTATCTCCTCTCTGTATATCGACGATGACTTATAAGCAGGCCTTGGGGTCAAACACACAAGTCTGATGTATGTGTTCAATAAAAACAAAAAAAAATATTTTAATTTGGCTGATAGTAAGCGATAGAATATTTTTAGCAGTTCTGGAAAAGAATTACTGTCACAATTCAGAAGGTACGCCCCGTCATTCCGGGCGTGTACCTTTTCTGGCTGCAAATATATGTTCCATGACTTATTTGGCGGTTTTCTTTGAAGTGATTTAGACTGATTTGCGTTTCGATTTATAATTATCATTTAAATGGTTTAAATATTGGAAATAGAGAATTTTCAAAAATGTATTTAATATTTCGTTTTGTAAATGTTAATTTAAATATAACAGTTATTTAAAATAAGATTTAAGAGCTGCATAATAGTATTTTATATTCGTTAATTGTTTAATGCATGTTAATTTTTGTATGAGGCCATAAATATATTTTTTAACGAGTTTAACTCAGAGCAATGACTATATTGAAAATATTTCAATCAAAAATTCTGATTTTAAGTATATTTTCTATGATATTCTAATGATTTCTAATTTTGTGGTTTCAAAAATTTTGAAACTTAAATTTATGGTTCTGCATGATGTTCAAAAATTCTTATTCCATATACATTTTCGACTTTAAAAATTTAAAAAGAACTAAACTTTTACTTCTTATTACTGCTTTTCTAAAAATTCAGAATTTATTCTTTGTATTGCTAATGAAAAAAAAATTCTGAGTGTTGAATAAAATTCGTGTTGTTTTGAAATAATACTGTTCAGTCAATACAGCCATTCTCACAATTCCTTTCTTATTTTGAACCAAAGTGCACTGTGAAATATATCAGACCTATTACCGCCTATGTAAACTTCTATCTTTCACTAATATTTTTGAATATTCAATAAAGTTGACAAATCTAGTACCTGATATACAATCTGTCTGCAGCCAACATGAAGCACAAGGATGTCATTAATTTTATTCTATTTATGTCGAATCTTATAATTTGAATTTATTTTATTATACATTTATTAATGCTATTTTTTTATACTGTCAGCAATTAAAATGATAAAAGCATCATCGAAAAAGCTTCAATTAAAGTAATTTTCATGTATCTCAATTCGCTATTAAATATTTCAAAATCTAATTTGCTTTTTACTATTGCTGCATATTATTAGTATTATTAATGATTTCTTCCTGCATACTTTTCTTTCTTTATGCTCTTTTTTTTTACTTATTTAAGTTTTTTTATTGCATTTTTTAAATGACTTATTGGATTTTAAAGGGAATAAGACTTCACTTTTATATAATAAGAATTATTTGTCACAGAGATGGGAGGGGGGGGGGGGGCATGAGGGTTTTAGAGATGATTTGGTGGGGCATGGCCGAAAAAAGGTTGGGAAACATTGCCATAGACGTAATGTTAAATTTACTCCTATTAGGGGCCGCACTTACCCTTCATAAAGGCCATTGTTTTCACATGTGCCTTAAATTCTAAACAGGTGTATTGAATTCCTGAACCAAAAGATAAGAGTTCAGCAAACAACTGCACTTGTAACAAAGAAGGCAGGGGAAGATGGGGAAGGATTTAGTAACACAATGAAGGACCACAAACTTTTCCACAAGTGATACAGACAGGTGTTCCTCATACTTTGTTTGACCTTTCAAATTGTAGGGGTTGGGTTGGAGTGGAAACTAGATCCTTTGTTTTGGGCACACAAAGGATAACAAGTTATCTAGAAAAACTGATTCCACATTTACTAAAACTGTGAATGCATATTGAAGCACAATTATTACACTAGAAATTTTATGCTCAGGCTTATGTAAAATTTAAAATTATGGTACCTAAATCGAACTAAAGAGTGCATTTGGATTTGAGTGACAAAATCAAATTTCTTAATTGCCATGATCAAGGAACATCTGCGAAAAAATTGGCTTCACAGTTTAATTGCAGCAAGAATCAAATAAACAATATTGTTAAAAACAAAGAGAACTTACTGAAAGAATATGCAGATTTAAAAAATCTCGGGATAAAAAGAAAGAAAAATGAAAATTTGGTCACCCCTATTCAAAGGCCACCTCTCATAAGGGCCAATTTTCAATGAAACGGCAGGTGGCCCTTACAGAGAGGTTTCACTGTATATATACTTTGGTTTTGCCCTTAATCTTTTGATTAAGAAAACAGAACACATTTACGAAGAAAATTCGACCTGAAGCGTTTAATCTACCTTTCAGATAAACCGCTAACAGCACAAAAAAAACACTTTTTAATATTTTCAACATAGTTGAAAAGGGTTTGAGATTTCGGTTTCCGTCTACAGTAGCGCCAACTTTTGAAAAATATTAAGTAGGCTTAAAATTTTTTGAATAAAATGATACACATATTTTTTTTTCCTTAGTGTGTATGTGGAGAGAGAGTGGGGTAGGAGAGAATGACTAAAGCTGATAATTCGAAATTAAATTATGTTTTTTCTAAGCAAATTTTTAAATTATTATGATTTTATAAATAATTTTATTAAATTATATTCGTATAAGGTCTTCCTTATAAATACATTAATATTTATTTTAAGTAACACTGGAATACTACTGAAACACTACTATTGAAAGTGCAAAAAACTAAATGTTAAGAAAAGCATACATTTTAGTCACCTAAGTACTTTTTAACACTTTCCAACAAAGTTTAAAAGTGTTTATGCATTCGGTTTGTCTGTCCGTCTGGCTGTCTGTCTGTCTGTCTATCCACGCTCTAACTCCAGTAAATATACGCGGATTTTCATACAATTGATAAACCTTATTTAGGGTCACCTAGGCAAGTTTGGTATTGTTTATGGTTTGTGTTATTAATGGCTCATTTACAGAGGCAACCAAAAGTATTCCATTACATTATGGTATATGGGGGGAAATCGTTTACAGAGTATTTTAATGACATTACGCTATTTCAAATGTATTGAAACTGATATAAATCACTGAATATTTCACTACAAAATGATTTTGATAGAATAGATCGTTCATAGCATTTGTCGTTCATTTACAGGGACACACAAAAGAAATCGATTACAGTACTGTCTTTGAGTAATAATTGCTTGAAGTGCGTTTTCAATATCGGCATGCGCTTTTAAATTTAACTATTTTAATTTAACTATTTTTTTGCATTTTACTAGTTGTATATAAATTCTATACCTCATATACAGGGCTGCACAGAAGAATTCCCGTGACATTCTCTTTATTAGCGGAAATTGCTGAAAGAGAAACTTCAACTAAAGTATATATGTATTTCTAAACTGAACTAAATTTTGGCATGAATGTAGTTAATAAATACAAATCTGTATATCCTATAAAGGGCTGCTCAAAGAATTAAGATATTTTTCCAATTGTAGATGAGAACAACTAAAAATTGAGTTTTCTAGTGTCTCATGCGTTTCCATATGGTTGAATTAGACATAATATTTTAACTTGTTAAACAGTGCAGTTTTGCTACATTATTCTGAATGGGTTGGAAAGTGTTTTAAAATCTATGCTTGACGCATGATTTTTTTTCTTTCTTGTTTAATTCAAGACATGAAAACAGGTGGCAAAATATGCAGGAAATTTGTTTTCGGGAGATATTTAACTATACATCCACTTTCAGTGCTCCTGTAAGTCTAATTTATGTCCTTACTATTTTTCAAACAAAACCATTTTGAGAATGTTAATAAAACCAAATTTCATTTCAGCGATTAAATAATTAAAAAAAATAAATTGTGAATTAAATTCATTCAAATTGTGAAATTGATGTGGGCGGAAAGATCAAATTATTGAATGGGCTCGCGCCCCACGGGCCCCTATAAGTTGGCGCCACTGTCTGACTGCCGTATTTCTGCCGTTTGTCTGCCATATGTTTGCCATCTCTCCGTGCTCTAACTCGTGTAAATATACACGGATTGACACGTGATTGGTATAAGTTATTGAGGTTTGCCGTCGCATGTTCGGTATTGAAAATGAAGTGTGTAGCATTCGTTGTTCCTTTACTGGGGCACTCAAAAGTATTCTGTTACATTATGGTCTATGGGGAAAAATTATTTTCAATGAATTTTAATAGTGTTACACAATTTTAAACATAATGAAATTTATATACATTATTGGGGTGCACTAAAAGATGATTCCTATGGAATATGTTATCTGTAGCACATAAACTATACTAGAACAAGGGAATTCAAAAGTATTCAGTTATATTACGGTCTATGAAGAATAATTGTTTGCGGCTTTATTTAATTATGTTACTCAGTTACAAACATGATGAAATTGATATGAATTTTCGAAGTGCACTAAAACGTGCTTTCTGTAAAATATGGGGTGCAAAGTATTTATTTATAAAATATACCTATCAATTGTGTATTCAAATAAAGATTTGAAATTTATTAAAACACTATTTTTGTATGTAACATGCCAATGGTCAATAGCCGAAGATATCTCCAAAAATTTTGTTAGTTTCAGAACATTTTTACTTCCTGATAATTTCAGTGTTTAAGTACGTAGCTCGATTACATATATGTTATTTGTATTTTATTTATTTATTGATGAAGTTTTAATTTCGTTATGAAATATTAGCCAGAAAAAAATGCTGAAAATATTATTTTAATATTGCTTATAATTATATTAAAATATTATATTCATATTGTTTTAAGTAGAAACTGATTTATCTTCCGAAATCGAAACACGTTACATAAATGTTTTTTTTTTTTTTTATCATGTTTGAAAAATATTTTCTAAATCCTAATAAATCAGTTAAATAAGATACAGTTTTCTAACAAATGAAATTTAAAAGTATATTTTTTTGTCTATTCGATGGTGTAAGAATTGAAATCGTACAATGTAAAATAGCAATAAAACGACATTTATTGATTAGGTCGTTGCCACCGTCAATATGACGTCAGCGTTACTCACAGGTATGTTTTTGCTTCATGATAAATATATATTTATCTATACTAATTGTATGGAGGTACGATAAATAAAAAATACTGGACTGTATCACAAATTAATTTATTGAAGATTGTAATTAGCGGCCGGCTTGTTGCCACTGAGTTGTTACTCATCTCGCGTATTAGTCTCTCAACTGATAAGGAAGGTCTCCTTACTGGGCATACTCAGAATATTTTGAAAAAAAAAACCAATTGAACTACTTATGTATGTAATAAAGGATCAGTCAAATTCAGCGGCGGAAGTACAGTAGAAAGTCTGTAAAAAAATAAAATACTTTCGAGTATGTGGCGCGAAAAGACGAAAGCGTCACGCGATTTGGCGAGTAGTACTTTTCATCGCCAAAAGCAAACGATTTTAATGCACCTGAAAATTGATTGTTAATTGATTTTTAAAATGCGTGTAAAAAGTATTTAATGAATTTAAGCATAAACAATGAGAGAGTTTAATAAATACATTTTTTCGTATTACATATTTATGTTGCTTGTTATTTAATTTTATTACTTTATATAAAAAATACTGTCATATATTTAAACGTATTCCAAAATAAAGGCAAGATTGATTTACCAGTTATCCATTTCAATATCAAAGAATTCGTTGTTTCCATAGCAACAAAATTGAATCGACATTGCTCAATTGGACTTAATTTTGAGATATTAAAATAATTTTAATTTATTTTAATTTTGTTTTAATTCATAAAATTTTATATTTAACTTTCATTATAAATACATATATATGACAAAACTATAGTTAAATCAATCCAAAACTGACGAAAATAAAATTATTTACATTAAATTTATTTTAACAAGTTCAATTTGAAACATTTTTATCTTAAAAAGTATTCGACATAAAAGCGTAATTTTCGAGATTTCATTTTATCGCCAACCGATGATAAATCGCCAAATAAACGAAATTTTCACTATTTTTTTACGAACGTTCTATCGAGTTTCCGCCCCAAAATTTTTTTATAAACATATATATCCACATGAGAAGAACACTGTAATTTTTTCAGATTTTTCTGAATATGCCCATATGGAGACCTTCCTTGTGACTTACAATGAAAGGTTTGCCAGTTAGCATTGATCCGAGGGTGATGTTCCGTCGCCAAAGGCGAAATTACAAAGGTAGTTACAGATGCGGAACATTCCGTCCGGCGTTTAAATATTGTATATACTTAAATATATATTAAATACAATGCAAATAATAAACAAAACACAACATAATACAAATTATAAGCAAGAAACATAATCACAACTGATGCACAATTAAGAATAATAGCAAAAAGAATATTGCATAATTGATTTTCAGACGCTTTTAAATTATCTTTAATGGGCAATATACTTATTTTTGTGATGGGTCGTCTGAAAATATCCTTTGCGGTGCTCAATTCTAATACTCCGACATGCCCGTCAGCCCCTGGGATTACCTTAATAATGCGGCCTAGAGACCAAGTGCAAAGTGAGAGTTGAGTGTCCTTTAATAAGATGATATGCCTGACAGTAAATTTGGTTTTTTAAACAACCATTTATTCCTTTCTTGTAAATGACTGAAATAATTATTCTGCCAGCACTTCCAAATTAATTGCATCATTTTTTGAGTTTTTTTACACTTGTTAAGCAAGTATCTTTTACCTCAATCAAATTGAGTTCGGGAATTAAATTAAGAGGCCTTCCAACGAGAAAGTGACCAGGACACTTGACAGCCAACACCTGAAGATCGTAGGCATCGGTTGACAAACGACAAAGCAGTCGCGAATTTAAGATGCTTCAATCTGTGTAACTACAGTTAGAAATTCTTCTAACGTTCGATTAGCTGAGTCCTCTTTAAATGGTATTTGAAGGCCTTAACTCCTGCTTCCCAAATTCCACCAAAGAGGGGTGCTCTAGGAGAAGAAAATTTCCAGTTGATGCCTTCTGAAACTAAAAGATTCGAAATCTCATCACTGTTTACAAGTTTGCGTAAACGCTTCAGTTCTGCTGAAGCCCCGACAAAATTCGTAGCGTTATCGCTAAAAATTACAGAGCTTTTTCCACTACGAACGAAGAATCTCTTTAAAGTTGCTATTATAGCCTCAAATGTTAAGTCGGCGACAAAATCCACGTGTGCAGCTTTTAGTGGCTATACATACGAATATAGTAAAGTAGATTTTTTGGAAAGTACCCTTTCTCTAACCCTTATATTTTATTTCGAAGGTCCCACATCTTACATTTGAAAATGGGGAACTGGACATTATTCTTTCAGAAGCGAGATCCCCCATCATTTGGTTAGCAGTATAGGCTTAAATTTAAAGCATTGTACGCATTCATGCACTTTCTAAAAACTTCTAAATTACGTTAATATGAAATTGGTAGGGTTAGAAACGTGAAACTTGAGATAACCGTTACTTTTAGGACAAAAATGCTCGCACAGAACAGTTTTTAAGAAAAATTCGAAATTCAAAACGGTGCAGAAAGAAAAATTCATTCTAAAATTGTGATTTATGTGATACTGTTGAGGTTAGTTACAACTTTCTAATCGTTGACCAGGCGTTGACCTACCGGGCTATAATCCAGTGTTACGGGTTTGAGTGCCTGGAAACGGAGCGAAATTCCCTGATCGCCACATAGCAGCTGTCTGCTGGGCAAGCACTTATGCCCTCAATGGCAGCTCTGTTTTACTTTATTTTGGTTCTGTGATGGCCGGTTTTAAAGTTTATTTGCTTGTTTAATTTTACGCTGCATCGCGCCCCTATATACATCGTGCCGAGCAACGAAAGGTGGCCTTCGCTACTTGAGTTGGTCTCGTTATTTAGAACTTTGATCAGGTGACGAGACCTTAATCTGACTAGGCACCTCCACAGGTATAATTCGTACTTGGGGACTTGGGAACAAGAGTACAAGGGATACAACGGAACTTGGAGGACTTTTCACCCAGGACGGATTTTATCTGCACCAGGCGCCATTAGCGTACATGGCGAGGTTAGAAACTTGTACTTTGACAGTGCGGTTTACATTTAAGATGTAAATGCTCGCTAAGAACGTTTTTTTTTTTTTTTTTTTTTTTTTTTTTTTGATATGAAATTTCAAAGACTGGAATGAGCGGATAACATTCTAAAAAGTTCTAAATTACAATTTATATAGAATTCTTAAGGATAGAAACATAAAATTTGACATTGTTGTTACTTTTAGAACGTAAATGCTCGCAGAGAACAGTTTTTTAATGGAAATTTAAAAGGGGTTGGGAGGAAAAACATTTGTAAAATTGCGTTTTCTGGAATGCTAGTGGGACTAAAATCTTGAAATTTGGCATGGTTGTTACTTTTGAGATATAAATGCTCGCTAAGATTTTTTTTTAAACACGAAATTTAAAAAAGTGAAGTGTGCAAACAACGCTCTAAATTAAGATTTTTTTTTATTGTTAGGACTTAAAAATTAAAATGTATAATAAAACTAGATTTCTTCGCCTCCCTCCTCCCTCCTACAAAACAAATCTCGAAAGATCTTATTCAATTTAAATATAACACGACGGGCAGTGATGTAGTCGTAAAAAAAAGCAGAAGGTATGCGCTCTAAGCAGAGAGTATACGCTGAAGGCAGAGAGTATACCCTAGAACGCATATATTATGGGGGTTTTTTAGAAACAGGGGGTATACGGTTTCTTTTAAAAAATCCAGAAGTTTATACGCCGTATACCACCTATAACTTCCACTACACCCCTGACGACGGGTTGCCCAGCAGCTAGTATTATATAAATTTATATATAATTTACTTTTTTCATTTTCCTCTTGAAATATTCTTTTCTCTTCACACTGTTTAAACTAGTAATTCATTTTTATTATTGTTCAGAATTTGAACATTTTATTTTTATTAGACAGAACATCCTTCTGTGAAATGAATCAGTAATTAAAAGAGAATCTTCCACAAAATCAAAAAAAGAAACGAATTCTTAGAACGGGCTTAACTGAAATTAAATATCCGTCCCAAATTGCTCGGCTTCACTCCAATACGAACTTAATTACGTTGAAGATACTTGATTGTCAGGCGCTGCTAAATTAACTCGACATTCATTGCAAAATTCGACAGCAGTTTTAGAATAATAATTTAATGAGAGAAGTTATTTATAAACATCTAGAATCAAATGTGAGATGAACAACGTGTGCGAAAAAGAGTATTATCTAGGAAATGTTAGTGGTGAGAAGAAATTTAAACATATTAAGAAATTTATTTAATTGACTACAGAGAAAATACATTTAAGCAAAGATGGCTTTTCTTAAACATGTATGTTAATAATTTATAAGCCACAGCTGATTACATTATTTAATAAAAACGAAAAACAGCATATGTAATGTTTATCATGCAATTTTTAAATTATGTCTAAAATAATTATTAGAATAATTACAAATTTCAATTTAAAAATTAATAGGATATTTAATGAAATTATAGAAAGAACTATTTACATATTAGTTGTTGTGATATGCGAATATGTAGTGGTTGCTGATTAAACACTAACTAAAAACGAGCACGCACTTGAAAAATAAAATTATATAACATGAATGAATATATGCAGATTTGCTATTTACAGTTCAGTACATTGTTCGAAATTAGTTAGATCTATCAAAACTCCATCCGGAAAGAGCTAAGTGATACAGCTAGCTAACTGTTGTTAAACAGCAAAATCAAAATGCATCAAAGGAGGCGCTCTTCAACTAAATTCAACACAAGCTGCAACATCTATTACTGATATTCCAACGCATGAGAAATTAAAGTTCTTATTTTTACTTCAGATTTCTTGGAAGAAGCTGAGACATTGGATTTTATTAGACATTAAAATATAATTTTTTTTTCTTATTTTATAAGGTTGATTGCAAATTTGAAGAAGCTGCTACGTTAATAAAACATCTTAAACCCTTAATACATTTTATTATAATTACCAAGAAAGAAAAAGAATGCGTCAAGCGTAGATTATAAACATCTTTCCTATATTTCCAGAATACTTAAACAAAACTTCGCTGCTTCATAAGATAAATAATACACCTAAGTAAACATTTTAGAAACTTTATGACATATTTCAAAACTAGGATTCAGCAATCACCTTCAGTTGCCAGAAAGTACTTCAATTCTTTTGTGCAGCCCTATATTCGATTTAAAGATTTATATATATTCTACATAGTATGCTAAAATTTAGTTTAGCAAGAAATCATATAACAAGTTTGACAATCTCCGTCAGCAATTTCTACCGACATACTTGAAATCTTTCGTGCAGCCCTTTATATTACCTACATATTTTTATACGCGTAATATATTAAGCTAAAACTTAATTCATTCTAAAACACGTATATAACTACTGAAATCACACTTCTAGAAACTATCATCCATAAGCTGTCATATATCAAGGTCCTGTGTATGATTTTATATGTATTCTACAACATATCTTAGTATACTAGTTATAGTTCAGTTTGAAAATGCATAATTTAAAAACCATCTTTAAGCAATTCACGCTCATACTCAGTAATGCTTACGAATTATTTTGTGTAGCAGTGTATATGATCTATTGCATTTATGCATACCACGTAGTATGTAAACTTAAAAACGCATATTGAACTGAAAGTGCACTTCCAGCAATTATGACTTATCGACCGTATTTCGGATACAGTATTGTAATCGAGATTTTTGTGTGCCCCTGTAAATGAACTATAAATGGCCGCACATCATATTCTACAACAAGTTCCTTGTAGTAAACCTCAGTAATGAATATCATTAATCATATATTTGAAATCGTATAACATAATTAAAATGAGCCACATATAGTTTTTCCCTCGTATGTAACGGAATTATTTTGTGTGACCATGTAAGTGAATAATAAATACTTTGTACCCATATTCCACGAAATGCATGTTTTAGAGCACTTCATAAATGAATATCAATTTCAATATGTTTCAAATGGTATAACATCTTTAAAATTCACTTGAAACGATTTTTTGCTATTAACCGTAACGTAACGGAATAATACTTTTGTCTGCCCCTGTAAACGAACTATAAACATCACATACTTCATTTTCAACAGAGATTCTGCTATCGTAAACGTCAGTAACATATAAAAATTGCAGAGCAATCCTGATATATTTACGAGGGTTAGAGCACGGACGGGCGGACGGATAAACAGAAGTCATAAACGCTTTTCAACTACGAGTATAATGGAAAGTGTTAAAAACTATACTAAAAGAAAGCAATGTCTTCAAAAGAAAAATTTTACAGCACGTGACACTAAACAGATTTTATTCCTATCAATGTAAATCATTCTTTCTTACTTAAGAAATAAGAAGAAGAAGAAGAAGAAAAGAACGAAAAAACATGCATCAAGATTATGAAACACTTTCCAATACTATGCGAATATTCTTAAGAAATTCAATTTTTTCAAACAATTTAATGTCAAAGTAAGCTATTTAGAAAACGCATAACATATTTCAAAACGCAATTTCTGCAATTACCATCAATAGACAGAACAATATAGATTGTTTTTTTGTGTGTGTGTGTGCAGCCCTGAAATATATCTATAGATTTGTATGTATACTACATAGTACGTTAAAAGTTCCCATTCTTCAATTTCAGTCAATAAACGGAAATGTATTTGTTACGGCGTAAATGCCCTCAAATTTATTTGTTTATAATTTAACTCTGTTTATCTTTCATATTGCGAAATATAATTATAAAACTGATTTCTTTTGACAGAAAAAATCTAATCTGTTTATCTAAATTGTTTATAACCCTGAATCAATATTTATGAGTAACATTATGATTTCGAGGTCATGTAATATAGATTTATTTACTTTATAATAATTTTGAATTGATGGTGATTTATTAGTTTTATAATTACTTGGATGTCATTTAAATGAATATTATAGCTATTTAGAAGATTTATAACTGCATATTGTAATTTTTATTTTGATGTTTATTTTATATAATATGTATCATTTTTTAAATGGTCAGTCTTGACTCTGTAACCAAGCAGAGAACATGTAACATGTCCTGACTCTGTAATCAGAGATTCCAATTGTTAAATCATGGCTCTGTTTAATACAGAGTGTATAGTGGAAGTCCTGACTCTGCAACCAAGCAGAGAACACATTTTTTTTTGTATTGGCTCTGTTAAATACGGAGAATTACTATTATGGAACAATTATTAACTTCTAATGATGAATAGAATTTACATACTATTTCAGTTTTATTTAATAAACTATTTAACCTAATTGCTCTCCCATCTCACTTGGATTTTGAAAATTTATTTGTCAGATGAATTTCGGCGCCAACATTTATTTTTGGTGCCGAGTAACCCGCGAAACATTTTTTGGAAATAATAGTGAGCTATTGTGAAAGAGATTTGTGATTAACAACTGTGATTTATTTTTCAACATGTGATTAGTGTGTGATTTATATTTCAACCTGTGATTAGTGTGGAATTATTATTGTGCCATTTGGATTACGACATGCCATCTACATTACCTGGAATTAACAGGTAAGAAAATATTTTTTTCATTTTCTATGAATGGTTAATGTTTTAAAATAAGAATTATTCTTTATTTAAAATGGAAAATCTTGAAAAGCTGAAAGCAAAACGTTCTGTTGAACGAACGAGTTTCACGAAATTAATTACAAAATTAGAAACATTATTAAATGATGACATTGATAATACGAAAACCGATGAATTATTAGAGCTTCAAGAAATATTTCTCTTAAAAGAAACGGCTTTCCAAAGTTTGAATCGTGATATTGAAGCTCAAATATCCGACTTAAAAGAATATGAAAAGGACATTGCTAATAGTGAAAAGTACACTGACCAATTGATCAGTGCTAAATTTAAAATTAAAAATAGATTAAGAAAATGTAAAAAGGATAATGTTTCTATGATAGCAACTAGTCGTGTAAATTCATTGAATGGTTCTGCTAGTGGAACAGAAACGAGTTCTGCCATGAAATTGCCTAAATTAAATGTTCCAAAATTTTCTGGTGAAATCGAAGAATGGGTCGAATTTTTTAACTGTTTTGAAACATCGATACACCAGAATAAATCACTATCTAAGATAGAAAAATTCGCTTATCTAAAATCCTTGTTATGTAATCGGGCCTATAATGTGGTAGAAGGGTTTCCTTTGACAGAACAAAATTATGATACTTGTATTGATTTATTAAAGGACCATTTTGGTAAGGTTGATGTTATTATTAATAAACACATGACTAATTTATTAAATATGGAACCAGTTAAAAATTGTTCAAATTTAAATGCATTAAGAAGATTGCATGACATGTGCGAAGTTAATATTAGAAGTTTAAGAAATTTGGGGGTAACATCCAGTTCTTATGGACAATTGCTAAATCCTATTTTGCTAAAGCTATTGCCCCATGAATTAGTGATTGAATATCATAGAAAACGTGATACTAGCAAAGAGTCAGATGTAACCGATCTAATTGCCTTTCTGAAATGTGAAATAGAATGTAGAGAAAAGGCTTTGTCAATGACAAGTTCTAAAAATGATGCATCCTCTTCTTTTGTACATAAAAATAAAACTGAATTTCGTGAAAAGAAAACATCAAATAAATATCAACATGCTAATACCTTAAATGCCACTATTAAAGTTTTTTGTGTATTTTGCAAAGGTAATGATCATTTATCTTCCGAGTGTAAAAATTTAGCTGATGATAAGAAAAGATTAATGTTACGTAAGGAGGGTAGATGTTACAAATGCTTTTTGAAATCGCATTTATCTTCGCAATGCCGCATAAAATTAAAGCCATGTCTAAATTGTAAAAGCACTGAACATAACAAATTATTTTGCTTTAAGAAAAGTTTGAAACCGGAAATTAATGAAAATCAAAATCAAACAGTTGTATCTAATTCTCATTGTAATTTTAGAAATTCTAAGCATGCTGTTTTATTGCAAACATGTTGTGTAACTGCTCAAGGTAATTCTAAATCAAAGGTAGTTCGATTATTACTTGATTCTGCAAGCGAAAAAAGCTTCATAACAAAAGCATTAGCTCGTGAATTAAATTTGCCTGTTTTAAGAAAAGAACATTTAACTGTATTCGCTTTTGGCATGGATCAAGGTCGCGAAGAAGAATATGATGTTTTTAAAATTAAATTGCGAAGTAAAATGAATTATCATCGTTTTATAGATGTTGAGGTGCTAGCTACCGATTTGATAAGTGCAACAACATTGAAGGTTCCCAATTCTTACCCTCTAGTTATAAAATACATTGAAAGTAAAAGATGGAGGTTAGCCGACCCTACGCCCGAGGAATCCGAAGTACAAATTTTACTTGGAGCTGATTATTTCTGGAATGTTCAGAGAGGTGTCGTTGAAGAAATTAATGACCATTTATATGTAGCTAATACACTTTTTGGGTACACAATAGTGGGAAAAATAAACTCTAAAGGTAACGAAACAGTTAATGCTCATCTTGTATCTGTTAATGAAATAGAAAATTTTGATTTGCAAAAGTTTTGGAGACTAGAGTCTTTGGGTATTTGTGATAGTAAAAATGAATTATTTTCACAAAAGGATTTAGATGCTCTTGATTTATTTAATGATAATTTAAATTTTGTAAATGGAAGATATGAAACTAAACTTTTGTGGAAAGTAAATAAAAATGAATTGGAATCCAATTTTGATGTAGCTAAACATAGACTTTGGGGATTAAAATCAAAATTGTGCAAAAATGAATGGTTACTTAAGGAATATGAGAAAATATTAAATGAACAATGTGGTTTGGGTATAATTGAAGAATGTGAGTTTAATAAAGATGAAATAAACACGTATTACATGCCTCACAGACCAGTAATAAGGGAAGATAAATCGACAACTAAAGTAAGAATTGTTTTTGATGCGTCATCCAAAGATAAGGGGGCAAAATCGTTAAACGAGTGCTTATTTCCTGGGCCCAATCTAAATCCTAACATATTGGACATTATTTTAAAATTCCGTCTCCACAAAATTGCTTTCTCGGCAGATATAGAAAAAGCATTCTTGCAAATCCAGATACAAGAAAAAGATAGAAATTTTTTGAGGTTCCTGTGGTTTGACAATATCACTAGTAACAATCCCATTTTGAAGGTTTTTCGCATGACCCGTGTAACTTTTGGTGTAACAACTTCACCCTTTTTCCTTCCTGCAACTATCAAACATCACATTGAGGGGTATAAAGATTTGTTTGGAAAAATAGTTAATATGCTGGATACTTCCTTATACGTTGATGACCTGTTTCATGGAGCTGATTCAGTAAATGAAGCTTTTGTTTTATCAAACGGTGCAGAGAAGATATTGAGTGAGGCCAATATGAAACTCAGAAAATTTAAAACCAATTCTTCCGATTTAAAATTTTTATGGAAGGTACATGGAATAAACTTTGAGGAAGACACTCTTGAACAAAATCTTTCGAAGGTATTGGGAATTATATGGATAACAGAAAGTGACACCTTGAAAATAGACATACAACCACTTTTGGTAGAATTTGACCATAAAATTATTACCAAACGTATTGTTTTACAAACTGTGGCAAAAATTTATGATCCTATTGGACTCATTTCCCCTTTCGTGATAAGAATTAAATTTTTAATGCAAGAACTCTGGGAACATGGAATTGACTGGGATTCTACATTACCAGATTCTTTAAGTGGAAAATTCAGAAAATGGCATAATGAAATAAAAGACTTGGTAAATTTTGAAATTCTTAGAAAATATTTTGTAACTATCCCAAAATTAAATCCTGAAACCGCTCAACTTTTCATATTTTCTGATGCTAGTTTAAAGGGGTATGGGTCAGTGGCTTATTTACGTGATTCTTCTTCTTGTGAAACTTCATTTGTAATAGCAAAGTCGAGAGTAGCGCCTCTCAAGAAAATTACATTGCCGCGCATCGAACTTCTTGGAGCACTTACGGCTGCAAGATTAGCGAATTATTTAAAGGAAATATTTAAAATTGTGAATGAAAATATATTTTGTCTAAGTGACTCCCAAATTACCTTGCACTGGATTAAAGGAAGTGCTAACAACTGGAAGCCCTTTGTGGCAAACCGCGTACGCGAAATTCAGGAACTTGTTGCTCCTGTACAATGGAAATTTTGTAAAGGAAAGGAAAATCCTGCAGATGTTCTCTCTCGTGGTTGCTCTGCATCTGAATTGATTAATAACGAGGTATGGTTACATGGTCCTAGCTGGCTGAAGGAAGAATCGTTACCAGTATTTCCCCCTGAAACTCAACCTAATCTACCTGATGAAGAGGTCTTGCAAGAACAACGTAAAACGCTTGTTTGCTCCATATCCCAAAATATTCCAGAATTTGAGCTTTTATTTAAATTTTCATCCTGGTCTAAATTAAAACGAATTACGGCTTGGTGCCTCAGATTCATCAAAAATAGTACATGCCCATCTGAACGAGTCTATGGTTTTTTGACTGTTCCAGAACTTGAAAGGGCAACAAATGCTATTGTGAAATTAATTCAAAACCATGAATTCGGAGACGAACTGAAAATTCTAAAATCCAGAAAGATCCTAAATTCTAAAAGCAAACTCCTTCCTTTACATCCATTTCTTGACGAAAATGATATTCTTCGTGTTGGAGGTAGGCTAAAAAATGCAAACTTGTCTGAATATCAAAAACATCAAATCATTCTCCCTAAAAGGCATCATGTTACAGACTTGATAATAAAGTATTTTCATGAGAAACATCTTCATAGCGGGACTCAATTGACAATTTCAGCAATTCGACAAAAATTTTGGATAATTAATGCTAAAGAAGCTGTGAAAAGAGAAATAAGGAAATGTATGAAATGTTTCCGAAATTCATCACACCTTTCATCTCAGTTGATGGGAAATCTGCCATCAGCACGCGTGACACAAGCTCGAGTATTTTCAAGAGTAGGAGTCGACTTAGCCGGCCCCTTTTTGATCAAACCTCGTAAGGGACGTGGTGTGAAACCCTTTAAACATTATGTTTGTCTGTATGTTTGTTTCGTAACAAAAGCTATCCATCTTGAATTAGTCACTGATCTTACAACTGAAACCTTTCTAGCCTCATTGAAAAGATTCGTGGCTCGACGTGGAAAACCTCTAGAAATATTTTCTGACAGAGGTACAAATTTTGTAGGGGCAGACCGCGAAATAAAGAGAATGATGTCTCTAATTGCTTCTGATGAAAAATTGCACAAGTATCTTACTGACGAAATGATAGTATGGAAATTCAACCCACCTTCCGCCCCTCACTTTGGAGGCCTTTGGGAAGCGGGAATAAAACAAATGAAAAATCATTTGAAGAGAACAATTGGTGATCAGATTTTAACTTATGAAGAATTTTTGACCTTAATTGCACAAATTGAGTCATGCTTAAATTCAAGACCGCTTGTCGCTGAGTCTTCTTATCCAAATGACTTTACGGCTCTGACGCCAGGACATTTTATTATAGGAGCACCCTTGACCTCCTTACCTGAGCCTGATATCTCCTCTACCTATGTAACTCCTTTGGAACGTTGGAAATTGCTACAAAAGATTTTCCAAAGTTTTTGGAATAGGTGGTCGTCAGACTATCTCTCACAATTGCAGCAACGTACAAAGTGGTTTAGAAGCAACCCGAACTTAAAAATCAATGACTTGGTGTTGATAAAGGAAGAAAACCAGCCCCCATTAAGGTGGAAATTGGGCAGAATAATTGAACTATTTCCTGGTGATGATAATATTGTTCGTGTTGTCAAATTAAAGACTTCTACTGGTGAACTGAAACGCCCTATCACAAAATTGTCTCCTCTACCGATGGACATTTAATATAATAGAATTTTACTTTATTTTAACTAACTTTATTATTATTATTTTTTTCTATGTCTAATTTTTGTAACTTTCTGAACTATTTTGTATATTAATGTCTTTTTCTATTTTTAGTTGTTCCAGAAACTGTTTTTTATAGAAGTAGTAGGATTTAATTGCATTTCATTTTAGTTATACTTAACATTTAAGGTAATATTTTAAATTTGTATTTAATATTTGATTATTTAGTATGTGATAGTGGAAATTTGGTAAGTTATAATTGTTCGATGAACTCCGTTCATGGAGGCGGAGGATGTTACGGCGTAAATGCCCTCAAATTTATTTGTTTATAATTTAACTCTGTTTATCTTTCATATTGCGAAATATAATTATAAAACTGATTTCTTTTGACAGAAAAAATCTAATCTGTTTATCTAAATTGTTTATAACCCTGAATCAATATTTATGAGTAACATTATGATTTCGAGGTCATGTAATATAGATTTATTTACTTTATAATAATTTTGAATTGATGGTGATTTATTAGTTTTATAATTACTTGGATGTCATTTAAATGAATATTATAGCTATTTAGAAGATTTATAACTGCATATTGTAATTTTTATTTTGATGTTTATTTTATATAATATGTATCATTTTTTAAATGGTCAGTCTTGACTCTGTAACCAAGCAGAGAACATGTAACATGTCCTGACTCTGTAATCAGAGATGCCAATTGTTAAATCATGGCTCTGTTTAATACAGAGTGTATAGTGGAAGTCCTGACTCTGCAACCAAGCAGAGAACACATTTTTTTTGTATTGGCTCTGTTAAATACGGAGAATTACTATTATGGAACAATTATTAACTTCTAATGATGAATAGAATTTACATACTATTTCAGTTTTATTTAATAAACTATTTAACCTAATTGCTCTCCCATCTCACTTGGATTTTGAAAATTTATTTGTCAGATGAATTTCGGCGCCAACAGTATTCTTTTGTACAGTATTTAATGTATTCTTTTGTAGAGCCCTGTATATTATCTATAGAATTAATATATACCAAGTATTATGCAAAAAAATAGTTCAATTTAAAAAATCCCTGCCGTCCTGGCCTGGCTCAGATAGATTTCGAAATTAAGTTATCTAATTTCACCAACAAAAACTAAATCGTAATTATTGATAAACCCACTTTAACAATTTTATCCGGCCGCTTTTGACGAGAATTTAATTTCATTTTTATATAACAGCTGATGTTATCAGAATCATGTTAAGGCAATATTCAAGAAATATATTTCCTTGCTCAACAACTCTAAATTTTCTGACTCATTTTCAGATTCGTTTTAACCCCTTGGGGACGAGCGACACGTATACGTGCCGCATGAAGCGCTCAGAATCCTTGTTTTTCCTCACCAGTAAAATTTTACTGTAAAATTTTCCTTATTTAATCAGCGCATTTTCTCAATTTCAAGAAGACACAAATTTCTGTTTTTAAAAAACGGTGACAAAAGATTAAAAATTTCGTAAAAGGCTCCCGTCCAGAAGGGGTTAAAAGGAAAAACGTGAAACTTGCTGACGTGATTTTTTAAGAGATTTATAAGCGATCTATGCTTTTATTTTTCGTTCAATTAATTAGAACTTGATTTATAAACAATTATTTTCTCAGTAGGAACATATTTTTCGTTTCCAACACAATCGCTTCGAGAAATTTAGTTCAAAATGCTCACTTTGACATCATTTTTAAAAATATATTCTGTCGCTATCAAAAATATGACTATGACGGCACATTATATAGTTTCTCAATAAGAGAAATCCTTAATGCGATATTTCTTTTCTTCAACTTCTATGTATTTTTTATTTGTTTTTGCTGTAAGAATTAGTCCTATCAGAAACTTGTCAACATAAAATTTGTAGATAATATTAAGAAGATATATAATAAATTCATGCGGATTTGATATCTTGTGAATTGACGAAGTTATGGATTTTTTTCTTCTTCAACCCTCCTCCATTTTTGTTTTAATTTTAATTTTAATTTTTTTTTTCAGTAAGAATTGGTGCTATCAAAAATTTGTCAATATAAAAGTTGTAGATAATATTAAGAAAATTTATAATAAATTTAATTGGATTTGATATCTTGAGAGTTGACGGAGTTATGAATTCTTTTCTCCCCAAAACCCTATTTTTTGTTTTCGCCCCTTGAGCCCATTTTTAGTTTTATCAAAAATCTGTCATACATAAATTTTTGGCCCATTTTTTAGAAGTAATAATAACTTTAAACTGAGTCATATGTAATTATAATTAAGAGGCTATGGGGTTTTTTCGTTTTCCACAAAACCCCTTCCTATTTCAACCCTCTTCGTCGATTTTTCCCATTAATGAACTTGGCCGAGATTTTATGGCCGTTGATTTTATGTATCAGTTTGGAAAAGATTTATGCAGAATTATGGAAGTTATCTTGTCCATAAAAAAGTGATATATATATATATATATAGATAGATAGATAGATAGATAGATAGATAGATAGATAGATAGACAGATAAAGTTTTAGGTAGATTTCGTATGAAATACTACCAATTACATTCTCCCCTATGTTGGAATTTCTGAAAAATTTTTGCAGATCTACACCGATCATGACCCCTAGAACCCAAAACCACCCTCAGTAAAAAACTTTATATATATATGTGTGTGTCTGTGTGTGTTGGTGCGTGTGTGTGTGTGTGTGTGTGTGTGTCACTTTCTTCTGGGCACGATAACTTCCACAATTCTGCACAAATCTCTTCCAAACTGATACATAAAATCAAGGGGCATAAAATCTCGGTCAAGTTCATTAATGGGCAAAAGCGGACAAAGGGGATGGAAGGGAGGGGTATTGTGAAAACCGAAAAACCCCCATAACTTCTTAATTTTTGTACACATCAAATCAGTTTAAAGTTTTTATTACTTCTAAAAATAGGGCCAAAATTTTATGTATCACAGATTTTTGATCAAATTTAAAGTGCGCTCAAGGGGCGCAAAAAATATGGTTTTTGGAGAAAAAAATTCATAACTTCGTCAATTCTCAAGATATCAAATCCAATTAATTTTATTATAAATCTCCTTAATATTATCTACAACTTTTATATTCACAAGTTTTTGATAGGACCAATTCGTACCGCAAAAAAAATTAAAAACGAAAACAAAAAGGGGGGGGGGGGGAGTTGAAGAAGAAAAAAATCCATAACTCCGTCAATTCGCAAGATATAAAATCCCCATGAATTTATCATATATCTTCTTAATATTGTCTACAACATTTATATAGACAGGTGTTTGGTAGGACCAATTTTTACAGCAAAAACAAATTAAAAATACATAGCGGTTGAAGAGAAAAATCATCTTATTAAGGAATATTCAAGGTATTCAAATCCAAACTGCTTATTTCTTACTCATTTTTAAATTCATTTTTGCTCTCAAACGCATCCAATTGGTAGATTCTCTTATTCAGAAGCTATATAATGTACCGTAATGATCGATTTTTTGATAGAGGCAGAATATATTTCAAAAAATGATGTCAAAGTGGGAATTT
Organism: Maratus speciosus; assembly: GCA_963932465.1. Classification (NCBI taxonomy): domain Eukaryota; kingdom Metazoa; phylum Arthropoda; class Arachnida; order Araneae; family Salticidae; genus Maratus; species Maratus speciosus. The sequence goes on along the minus strand of OZ010793.1, from coordinate 405,422,609 downwards.
TGAAAAGAATTTCCCGAAGCGATTGTGTTACAAACGAAAAATATTGTCCTACTGAGAAAATAATTGTTCATATGTTTAAATTAATTGAACGAAAAATAAAAACACAGGTCGCTTATAAATCTCTTCAAAAACCACGTCAGCAAGTTTCATATTTTTCCTATTAAAAACGAATCTGATGTGACAGAAAATTTCGAGTTGTTGAGTATGGAAAAGTATTTTTTTTTAATACCTCCTTAACATGATTCTGATAAAATCAGCTGTTATATAAAAATGAAATAAAAACTCGTCAAAAGCGGCCAGATAAAATTGTTAAAGTGGGTATACCTCTAATCATGATTTAGTTTTTGTTGGTGAAATTAGTATACTTAACTTCGAAATCTACCTCCGCCTGTAGGCCGGACCGGCAGGGATTTTTTTACTGGAGGTGGTTTTGGGTTCTAGGGGTCATGGTCGGTGTAGATCTGCAAAGGTTTTTCCAATATTCCAAAATAGTTGCGATCCCAATAGGTAGTATTTCATACGAAATCCACCTAAAACGCGTGCCACAATTGAAAAAGCACGTCTAGTAATTATTGTTCATGGCCAGAACTGTAGCTAAATTCTTTTATGTGTACCTACCTGTAAATAAACGATATATTTTATGCAGACCATATTCTACAGTAAATGATTTGTAGTGCATCTCAGTGATACATATAAAATTCAATATGTTTAAAATAGTGTAATAGCATTAAAATACACCGCAAATGATTTTTTTTTTTTTTTCATAAAACGTAACGTAAAGGAATTTACGGTCTTTTGAGTGTTACTGTACACGAACCGTAAATGCTACACACTTCATTTTCAATACCAAACATGCCATGGTAAATCCAAATAACATATATATATCGATTTTATGACAATCTGTCTATATTTAAGCGAGTTAGAGCACGTTCAGACGGCAGATACACATACAGATGTACCGACGGACAGACAAACCGAATTCATAAACACTATTCAAAACAATTCTACACTTCACAAACACTATGTTGGAAAGTGTTAAAAACGAAAAGGGGTATTTTATATGACAAAAAAATATTTAATTTTGATGATTCAGATTGATAAAATATTACTAGCGTGATCTGAAGTAAGAACCTGAATAAGATTTTAGTCTTCAAATGGGCAAATGCTCTATTAGTATAGGGAACCCGTTCAGTGAAAAGGGGAAATATGATATTTGACTAATTTTTAAATTACAGGGCTGGAAATGGAAAAATCCACGAACCGGAACGCTATTTCAAAATAATTATTGTCAACTAAGTTTTTTTTTCTTTGAAAATACAGTAAAGTCGTGATTATCCGAGTCTCGCTTAACCGAGTTTCCGCTTTAACCGAATTATTTTCTTCTGATGGACTGATGGCTTCCATTATTATGAAACAACCATTATAAATGAAGTGTTAGGTGAAGATGAAAGATTAGTCGTTAAAAGTTATAACTCTGATTTTCTGGTCAGAATGGGGAAAAAATGGCCATAATTAAAAAAAAAAAAAAAAATGGTCATTTTTTTCCCATAATGACCAGAAAATCAGAGTTCTAACTTTTAACGACTGATCTTTCATCTTCACCTAAGACTTCATTTATAGGGGCTGTTTCATAATAACGGAAGCCATCACTCCATCAGAAGAAAATGATCCATTCCAAAGGTACAAGTTCAAATGAAAAAAACTATTTAATAATTATAAAGAAGGAGCTTGGTGCAATATAATATTAGCGTAAAAAATACGCAACGTTAAAAGCACCAAAAATTTTAAATTTTAAGCATACCGGTTTCGGTAGCATATAGCATACCTTCCTCAGACTGAGGAAGGTATGCTATATGCCACCGAAACCGGTATGCTTAAAATTTAAAAATTTTGGTGCTTTTAACGTTGTATACTTTTTACACTTCTATTAAACTATTTAATACTTTGAGCAGAAAGAAGAGGCTACACCTGCAATTTTCATCACACTATATAGATTCATATAGCTGCCAATTTGTACGGTTTGAATACAAATTTTTGCCATATTTAATCGTTGACAATTGTTAGATTTCGGCGATTGAATTTGGAAAAATTTGCTGTTAAGATTTAGAGGTAAGAAGAAAATCTTAGAAATTGGTAGCTATGCAGTAGCGTAATACTGCAGCAAAATTCACATTCAGCAAACAAATAACTATCAAGTGCTTTCTCAAATAAACAATTTCATTCCCTGTTTTTCTTAAAAGTAAAGGAAATGTGCATCAAAGAAATGTTACTAGTACCATAAAAATTAATAAATTAAGTGAAAATTTATATTTCATCCCATTAGTGGCAACGGTTCGTGAAAATCCGGTTTATACCAGTATTTTGCTTATCCGAGGTGAGCTTAGTCCATATTAACTCGGATAATCGAGACTTTACTATATAGCAAATTTATGTTTAACCGTTGTAACGGAGGCCGGCGTCGTAAGGTGGTGTGGTTGCGAGCAAATTCAATGGCCGAGTCTTATTAAAATCGAAGAAATATTTTATTGCATTACAAACAATTAAATGATGGTTTTCTAGATTAAAATAAGTCCTATATACAACGTTTTAAATAATTGGGTTCGATTACAGCTTGTAATAAAATTATCCGTTTATTCAAGTCCAGTCATCTAAAGGCAGATCGCTTTCAGTGAAACAGTCTCTATTTACTCAAAGCCCACAATTCTCGTCAGGTGGATGAATACGTGAAATTCTCCTTGAAATGATTTTATTCGGGATAAGATAAGAGTCTGAGATGCTCGACAGGAAAGTCGCCCTTTTAGTAGATATACAAACGAGGTCTAGGAACCTCCGATGTTTTCTCCGTACTGAAGAAACTTTACAGCCACGCCTGGCTTCCGCTTTTACCGTGCTTCGGAAACTGTTCCGAAGCCAACCCGTGAGACATTTCTCCTCTACACGGCCAAAGTCTACCTGAAGCCACAACTTCCAAAAAACTCCCCAGAATCCTCCTGCATCTCCCTTTATCAGCTCCTTTCTCCGTCTAGAACAAAAGCCACTTCCTTTAGCCACTCACAATCTGTCTCTCGTGAGCTCATAAACAAGATTGTTTTCTATAGGATGCAGTCACAAACCTGACGTCAGAGTAATATGTAGTTTCACTATCTAGTTCTCACGGGAAAGAGATGACCTCGTGAACATCAAAAGAATATTTTCTCTTGCTAAATAAAGGAATACCCTTCACGCTAGTGTCAACTGAAAAGATAGATTGAAATTGATATATTTGTTTCATCTTTTGCGACTTTTTCTTGGACTCTGAAGGAATTTTGAGTCTAGGTGAAATTACATTAGATTCCCTATACTGGCTTCTGCCTTGTAAATTGAGAGTTTCAATGTGAGATATCTTCGAATTCTCACAACACCCCTCCCTCAAATCATATTTCGGCTGCAAGACGCAATATTCTGCAAGGGAAAAGGTTAGCTCATACATTTAAGTGGCCCATATTTAATTATATCAATTCCTTAAAAAAAAAAAACTTTTCCTGCATTTTATATTTAGCTTGCAAATGCTGAGTACATTTGATTATGAAATTTCATTTTAATAGACAAAACACATTTAAATTTTACACGATTACATTTACACAAAATAAGATGAAAAATTAATATATACATAAACTTAAGTCGAGTTTGACTCACACAATCCTCCACTAAATCCTTAACTGCTAATACCTGTCGCTTGAAAGTTTATCTCTGAATTTTGCATAGTGTTTGGGACGCGAAACTTCTCGTGTCCAAGTGTTTATATTCTCAACACTTTTCTCATTTGGCTTTAGTATATTTACTCGATAATCTTGATACTTTCCGCGTCTACTTGCGACGTTTGTGAAATGATTAGTCGCGGAACTTTTAGAATGAATTCTCCCCCTATTAATCTTTCTCGTAACCCTTTCATGCGACTCATGTCTGGTGGAACCTAATCCTGCTTCTCCTGACATGAAATTTCTTTGGAACGCATTTTCATCGCGCCTAGATTTCCTATTGTTCCTGGTCAGCACAATTCTTACCGGCTTATCTCTTTGATCGGCCATTAAATCCATTCCTAGACGGGAGCCACTTGTTTTCTCGAGATCCCCACAATTACAATGCGTCTTCTTTATCTTTGTCTTTCTAGCTTCGCTTAACGATTCATCCGATTCTTGTTCCCTTTTAAGCATTTCCTTCCCAACCTTGCTTAATCCTACGCTTAAATCCCCCTCTAGATCGAGTAACAAAAGCTCCCCTCCGTCTACTTTCAAATTCCCATTCATTTCTCTTGACCGGGTTTCGTCTTCGCTAGATTTTTCCCCCGTATTCGCGTCCATCATTTTTGACTGGGGGTTTCTCTTTTTCGCCTCCTCCCCTTTCGTCGGATCGGAACTCTGTTCTTCTAGTTTTGGTTTGGACTGACTTCGGGTTATCCCGGCGTCTAAAATCTGGGCATTTCCCTTCTTAATTTTATCAATTAATTTTTGAGTTTCGTTTCCCAAAATATAATATGACAAGTCTGATTTACTCTCTGCTACTATGGCCTCGTTTTTATATTCCTAAATCCTTCGATTTCTAAAGCAATGTAGGCCGTCGGTAAACGACGCGTATTATTCGTCCACGGCTACCTAACTCGTATGGCACCACCGTCTAACTGATTGGGGTTAATTAATTTCCCAGGGGCCACGTCATATAAACTGCCCGTATCATGCAAAGTTGTGCATTCCTTCCGTTAATTTGAGCACGGCTAAGATATGGTTTGAAACTTTCTTCGAAATTCGTACCTCCGCTAATGTGGTGAACGCTAGCAATAGGTTCTAAGTTCCTTTTGTTTTCCGGACAATTGGCTTTTAAATGTCCAATTTTGGAGCAGATAAAACACTTATTCCAATTTTTATGTTCGAAGATCTTTTCTCTTTCTTTTTCAGCGTTTTTCTCTCTCCAGTTAGTTTCGGTTTCCGAATACCCACCTCTCGTCTCGTCCTCATTTTCCGTTTTTTCCATTCTCCTATCCCGCGAATTTCCTTCAAATTTTGGTTTCGTATTCCACGATTTTTTTGACACTCCTTTTATCGCCTCATATTCGTCTAGTGCCGTAGCGAACACCAAGGGGTCTTTATAATTCGCCCACGAATCAATATAATGTTCTTTCAAATCGACCGGCGAGCGTCGTTTGATCTGATCAGTGATCAACAAGTCTTTTAATTCAGAAAATTGCGTAATCCTCAAACCGTTTATCTATCCTTCAAGAAAACTATTCATTTTGAATAAGAGATCTCTCCACGGGTTTCCTGGATACGTGCATGTTTATTTAATTTTTGACGGTACGCTTCCGCACTCAATCTGTACCTGGCTAATAAAAGCGATTTAACATGTTCAAAATTGTCAATTTTTTCAGTTGGTTCGCGTAATATCGGTTCCGCAATTTCTACCGGCAATAATGCTAACAGATGAGTGACGTATTCGTCTGGCTCTATCCCGGACCTATTTGCCTGCCATTCGAACAATTTCAGGAATAAAGTTATATCGGATCGATCAGGATCAAAACGATGCATAATAGTTTTAAGGGGTAATTTAACGGATCTTTCGGAACCGCTGCTAGCCGTAGAATTTCGCCTTTCTGAATTCTGCGTTAATTTTAGTTGTTCTAATGTAAACGCTCTTTCCTTTTTTTTCTCTCTCTCTCTTCCCTAACTCTCTGTTCTCTCTCTCTCCTCTCTCTCTCTCTCTCTCTTTTTTCCCTCTCTTTCTCTTTTTCAGCCCCGATTCGGGCCTCACGATCTTTCGCGATATACCCTGCTGCACTAAAGTCAGTTCCTCGTCGTATTTTTCTGCCGATTCAATTTTTTCGATTATCTTTGCCATATTATCTTGCTCATTTATTTCCACACCTAAAACTTCCGCGAGATTCTGTAAATCCACTTTCCTGTAGCACTTAAGTGAATTTAACTTCGACATGACTACGGTATGTTGAAATAATACAAACGGTAACTATTCGTTTTGTTTACCAATTTAAAGGTATATGAACCTTACACGTCACAAGAAATATTTTAGCTCTAAGCACACAATATAAACAAACATTTCAAATGCACAACCAATATGTAAAAAATAATTTTATAATTTTGCAAAAAATTTTCAGATTTTCTATATTTTTGTGTTAATTGTAAAACAAGGGATAAAATTCAAAATTTTAAAGTTTTAGAGTCCCTATACACACAATATGAAAACAATAAGTAATTTTTCAAATACTATAGGCAAACTACATTCCCAGTATTTCTCAAGAACTGAACACTCTCTGCAACCTTTATCAAAATGTCTCTATACTATTTAGGATAAAACTTTAATTTTCTCATTTGTCATTTAGCAATCCAACATGCATGAAAATTTCTCTTTAAACAATCACTCATCAAAAATATATGTCTTACACAAGTTATATAAAAAAATATTTACTGTGCCTTTTCCTTTTTTTTTTTTTTTTTTTTTGAGTATTTACGAATTTAGCCTAGCTAATGCTTTCTGCATTCCAAACATTAAAAATAATGATAAAGATAATATAACATATAAATTTGCTTTAAACGTTAGATTTCAATTAACTACACATTATCGATTTATCATAATTTTAATATTTTCATTTACCTCAAAAACAAAAGGTTTCTCTTATTTTTATCTAAACAGCAAATTAATATCCTATCAGTATGATAAATAATAGTTTAAGAGCCACTCAAAATGAAATGAGCTTACCTGTTGCAGTTGTTGCTGGACGTATCTTGTCTGGGGAATGGTCCGTTATGGCACTCCGCAGGTGTCGTCCACTGTAGCTCGTATCGGGCATGTTGCGCCCCAATATTTGTCGTCTAAGGTCTACGTTGCACTGTCTCGATGCACTGTCTAGCTGTTCTAGATGAACTTACATTTGCTCCGGAAGGGTTGTCAGTCTGTCTTCTTCGGAACTGTGGTTACGATTCTTTCGGCTGTCTCTCGAGTTGCTGTCAGAAACTCCGGGTGTTCGCCGTCTGTTTCCTCCTGGGCTTTCCTCTTAATAACAATTATTATTGCTGTAAATCTTCTAGCTGCCACCAAGTTGTAACGGAGGCCGGTGTCTTAAGGTTGTGTGGTAGCGAGTAACTTCAACGGCCGAGTCTTATTAAAATCAAAGAAATATTTTATTGCATTACCAACAATTAAATGATGGTTTTCTAGATTAAAATAAGTCCTATATACAACGTTTTAAATAATTGGGTTCGATTACAGCTTGTAATAAAATTGTCCGTTGATTCAAGTCCAGTCATCTAATGGCAGATCGCTTTCAGTGAAACAGTCTCTATTTACTCAAAGTCCACAATTCTCGTCAGGTGGATGAATACGTGAAATTCTCCTTGAAATGATTTTATTCGGGAGAAGATAAGAGTCTGAGATGCTCGATAGGAAAGTCGCCCTTTTAGTAGATATACAAACGAGATCTAGGAACCTCCGATGTTTTCTCCGTACTGGAGAAACTTTACAGCCACGCCTGGCTTCCGCTTTTACCGTGCTTCGGAAAATGTTCCAAAGCCAACCCGTGAGAGATTTCTCCTCTACACGGCCAAAATCTACCTGAAGCCTCAACTTCCAAAAAACTCCCCAGAATCCTCCTGCATCTCCCTTTATCAGCTCCGTTCTCCGTCTAGAACAAAAGCCACTTCCTCTAGCCACTCACAATCTGTCTCTCGTGAGCTCATAAACAAGACAGTTTTCTATAGGATGCAATCAGAAACCTGACGTCAGAGTAATATGTAGTTTCACTATCTAGTTCTCACGGGAAAGAGATGACCTCGTGAACATCAAAATAATATTTTCGCTTGCTAAATAAAGGAATACCCTTCACGCTAGTGTCAACTGAAAAGTTCGATTGAAATTGATATATTTTTTTCATCTTTTGCGACTTTTGCTTGGACTCTGAAGGAATTTTGAGTCTAGGTGAAATTACATTAGATTCCCTATACTGGATTATGTCTTGTAAATTGAGAGTTTCAATGTGAGATATCTTCGAATTCTCACACCGTAGAAAAACCAATTTAAAAAAATGAATTCAAGACTCTAAATAAATTTTTTTTAAGTTACAGAGAGCATTTTAAGCTATATGTATAATATTTTTTAATAATTACACGAACCGGAGCAATATTTGTCACAATTTGACGAACCGGAACATCGTTCCGGTTTGCTCCGGTACATTTTGAGCCCTGCTAAATGAGTAAATTGAAATTTATCACATGATGTTTTAACTCTCATCATATACTATTTAGAATTTTGTTGCATGGTCCTGAATGAAATTTCAACAGTGTAATAGTTCTTGAGAAGGATCTAAATCCCTCATAATTAGTCTTCAACACTCTCAGAAATGCTTTCTTCAATTCACGGAAATATTCCTGGCAGCAATGCTACCGGTATATGTTCGAAAATTGAAGAAATTTCCTTTTTTCCGCTCTAGGACAGAAAATTTACGTAATCTTAAAAAAATAGTTTTCTTTTAAATGCTGTTTCTCGTTCTTCCATGGATCCACTTTTGTTTTGAACGTGGGACCGCACGTTGCGAATCAAGCATCTTAACCACTCAGCCAGCGAGCACATGACAGAAGGTGAGTTTAAAATGAAGATAGGGGTTTTCTTAAAATGAGGGATTGGTAAGGCTTGTTAAATTTTTTGCTCAGAAAGCTCGGAAATTTAAAATTAATTGCATTGACATTTCGTCGTTAATAAATAATGGTTGGTGTTTTAACACTTATAGAATAATAGAGGATAAAAATTATTACATATATGACATATTTCTAATAAGATATAATTTGATTGTTAGATGTAAAATATGAATATTATATTTTGAATTAAATTCGAGAAGAAATATCTGCTATTTTGAATAAAATCGATTTTTTTAACTTGATTGAACTATGCTGTATATTTTTTAAAGGTGTTCGTTTAGAATATATGTTACATACGAATAATTTTTTTTAATACTCTAAAAAATAAATTGCGAATAAGTATAAATGAATGACAAAATTGCTACTAAAAATTCGAAAGCATTATTTTTGTTTGTTTGTTTTTAAATACACTTGTGTGCAAAACTTAAGCAACAGTCACAAAATGCTAATTTTTGAACACGTGAGTAATCAAAATAAAATTCTACAAACATCAAGTGTAGAAAATAGGTACTACCCTAACAGCACAGTCAGTCCATGTGAACTCACCTTGACGTCACAAATGACCACAGGCGTCACAATCACTACAATGAACTGAAATGTGATATCTTTATTCATCTCATTCTTACTCTCAATTGGTCACTCCACTGAGAAGTCACTATGACTGCTGTTTTATGACGAGTCAACAAGTGACTTTACAATGAAGTCACCTAGTGACTCTCATGTGACCGTCATTTTGAGATTCCATTGTAAAGTCATCATGACAGCTGTTTTGTGACGAGTTCCCAAGCGAGAAAAAATGAAATTATCTGGCGACTTTTCACAAAGAAGCGCAATGGTGACTTCACAGTAGAGTCTCACTCACCTGAAAGTCACTACGTGATGTGACATTATATGATAACTCATTATATTACAATGCTCCCGATTATTTCAAAACTGAGTCTTCAAATGATAGTCACATGAAAATCACAGGGTGACCTCATTGTAATTTTATCTGGTGACTCATCAAAAAGCAACAGTCACAGTGACTTCTCAGTGGAGTCATCATATCACGATTATTTGAGGCTAATAATGAGACGGTGAAAGATCCCACATTTCGTTTCACCGTAGTGACTGCAACACTTGTGACCATGTATAACGTGAAGGAGATGTCACATCGACTAGCTGCGCTGTAGGGATAGTACATATTATTTGAATTATATTATTTTCTTTTAAGTATTAGTGCGCTCGAAAATTAGCATTTTATGATGGTTACTTAAGTTTTGCACCAGTGTAAATTAGAAATTATAATTTATTGATTTTTCGGTTTTTCATTTTAAAAACAAGTTCAAACTTTGATATTACTACAATCAATACGCATTAATGCAAGGAATAACAGGAATTTCCCCCTCTTTTTCAGGCTTCCGGGAAGAATCAACGGAAAAAGCATTTTTTATAAGAGTACGGAAATTATTTGTTTAAAATGACGAACAATTTAGTGTATAAAGATGAATTATTCTGACACTTGAACAGAAAAAAAAAATAATGTTTTGAATTACCAAAAGCAATTTACAATCAAATTCCTGATTGGAGCTCAACAGAGAATTTTTTAAATAGTTTTACTTGTCGGGTTTATCCGAACAGCAAACAATTTTCATCGGCAAATGGACAGGATTTGCTATAGTTAATGAAATGGCGTAATATTTCAGACACAACATTTCAAAATTAATCTCTTTATTGAAAAAAAAATAGAGTGTTTGAGATTATTAGTCAAAAATATTGGACTGATTTAATATTTGCATAAAGCTCTTATTATTCTACAAGTTGTCTTATAATTTATTATCAGTATTTTTGCAAATATTTCTAATTCCCTTTAATTCTCATCTTTCATTTCATTATTCAAATATACATAATTGGCCTTTAACAATATTTTTTTGTTATATAAAGATTGAGATTAAGCTAAATTATCTTGCTTAGATTGAAATTTCCAAAATTATTATTTTTTTTTCTTAACGCATTGTATAATCCTTTTTTGATAGAAAAAAAGTTATATATATATATATATATGCACTCAGTTTTGTTTACAAAAAAATATATTAGAAACACTTGCAGAATCTCTAGTATCAGGACTAATGTGAATTGCGATTCAATGATAATTCTTTTTTCGAAAACATATAATTTTCTTTTGTGCAGTCCTGCATAAGATCTATAGATTTGTATATATACTAAATAGTATTATACAGTTTACTTCAGTTAAGTAAACGCATAGCACATTTGAAAATTCCCCTACAGCAAATTCCACCTTTAAACGGATATGTTCTCTAGATCGTTTTTACAGTCCCGTTAAGATATATATTGTATAGAGAATATATACAGCAACTAATATGCAAAAAATTATTTAAATTCAAAAAAGCGTACCATAACTGAAAAAACACTTCCAGACAGGGCCGAGCAAAGCGGGGGACGAAGGGGGCGGCCGCCCCGGGCGCAGAAATTGAGGGGGCGCCAAATTTATACCACAAAACTGTTTTCTTCTTTTTTTCAAAAAGAAAAATTGGGAATTTTTTTCCCAATGAAAGTACGTTCATTTTTCATTTCAAAGTTATCGCATTGTCTTTTAGCCTACACTCAAATGCAAATTTATGACTAAGAACGTCTTTCTTTTAAAAACTTGTTTTAGGCCTTTGTCTTGGTCTCTTTCGCTAACCTTCTCTTTTCTGGGTCTGTATTTTTTTTCTGTTCTTGTGACAAAAACATATACTCTCAAAATAGCATGAAAATTTTCTTATGGGGATACAAAAGGATTACAATCTGTTATACTTTACTGCTAGATACCTATTTTCTACGTCCATTTCCCAAATTCCGTTTGCCAAAATATAAGTGCAATTTCCTCTTGTGTTATTTAGTTATCTGTAGTTTCTGAATTAAAATTAAACATAAAGTTCCAAAATAAACACGAAATATGTATTCAATAGAATTTATATCTGTTTCTACACTTTTCAGTTTTGTGATACATCTCACAAAGAAAAAGTGTGTAGGGGAGACCGGGGCAAGATGAAGGGCGGGCCAAGATGACGAATGTCTTAATTTTTCCGTTTTCTACTAGGTAACTGAACACTACTGGCTCTCCTATCGGCCATTCGTTAAACAATAGTATAGAGACGCTAAAATCGTAATTTTTGTATTAGTTGTGGAGCTTTGATTGTCTACCGCTGCCACGTTATAACATTTATGCACGTGTAAATAAGCTCTGCTACAGGTACAGGTAAGATATATCGTTTCTCTTTCATATTTATGAGTAACTTAGTTTAAATACTACCTATTACCATGACTAAATGTCATTTAATCGCCTTCCTTCATGGCAAAGAAAATGAATATTTTTAAACACTGTAAAAAAAATGGTAACGTTCCATGTAAAATCCAGGAACGCTTCGCCTTTTCTCAGGTTTTCAGAATAATTTAGCTATTTCCTGTGAAATTCTGGTTTTCTTATCTGAAACGTTCCTGAACCCTGAACAAAAGTTGGAAACAGCAAAACGCTGCGGCCGCCATTTATTATTTTTTGGCTTTAATCAGTTGCTCGCGCGCGAGCGTCGAAAACGAATTCCTTAAATGAATGTAAAAAAATCAATATGGAATGCAAATAAATCAATAGACGACATAATCCTTTACGTCTCTATTGTCAAGACAATTCAGATGAAAATACAATACCTCTGTGACATCGCTAAGAGATTATCTCTCGTACTTGTCTGTGGAACGTTTAACGAGCAGACCGTGTAAAAAAAAATACACCTATTATTTGGATCTCCAGGGGATTAACCAGGGGACCATCAAACATGATTCTCACCGATTTTGATTAATTTAAAGTATGTTTTAGTGTTCTTATCTCTAATTATTCTTGTGAAAGGATTTCTTCAATGGGCCTTAGATTTTGAGAAATTAGATGCCGAGGTTTAGCATACGTTTCAAATACCCATTAGTTTGCAGCTCCCAACGTGTCTTTCGTGGTGTGGACGCAGAACGCTCACACGCCACCCGTACGGCCCGAGTTCGATGCTACCTCTTGACTTTTTTTTTTCTTTTTTAATTAATTTTATATTTTAACACTTTATTACAATTTGATTTAAATTTGATATATATTTGACACTTTGAATTGCTGCAAATTTGATTTTTTTTTTATTTTCGGAAAAAATATACAATTAAGTTTAGGTTTTATTTTCATGAAAATTTATATGTATTTTATCTAACTTGTAAACTAACATAATTACTGACGAAAATCCAAAATATTTTATGCCTAGATTTTTTTTCTAATTATTATTTACATTTATATATTTTTATATTTTAAGCAAAGTTCAGAAACAATATATCATATATATATTTACTTTATTGAATTTTAACTGAAAATTTATTTTTTCGTGTAAATTATAAATAATAATTTTGATGTCAATTTCAAAATATTGTTTCATTCTAACAAATAATGATAATAAAGCGAAAATTGTCAACTGGAAATGTAAAAATCGTCTGCGGATCCCGCATGCTGTGAAATGTCAGTAATGTTTTGCTGTCAACAGAAATATTCCTGGTATTTCGCAGGAAACTTACTGGCATTTCTGTAGAAAGTTTTTAACATATACAGTAAAGTTCCAGTCATTTTCAGGAAATGTTTCTTGGAAATAATGGGCAACTCAGCTGCCCATTTTTTCCCAGGAACGTTGCGGAATTTTTTTTACAGTGAACAGGCAGTCCGGAGCAAGATGACGAGCCCCGTGTTTCGGAATTTATTAAACTAACTGTGTTGTCCACTCTATTTAAATCCAGTAAACGCTTGTTTGTCTGTGTGTTTGTCCGCGCGACATTGCGCTTCTATCTCCTCTGGGGCTAAGGGGCGCATCGGATCGGGGAGTTGTCTTTCGAAAAGGGGCGACCAGAGGAAGACATTTTTGCCATTCCCTAAGCCCCCTAACCCCCCCCCCCAAACAAAAACCCTATCGGGGTCCGTATATCCGCTTCCAAGGGTTCGATCGGTTCGAAGGGGTACCGTTTGACGGGGTTCGACCTCGGGGTCAAGACCTCCCCCCGCTGGTCTCCCTCCCCCCAAATAATTCAAATATTGTGAACCACTAGCAGAAGAATGGATCCAGTGCTGTACATGCCAAGAGTGGTGGGATGAGGAATGCTCCAATTATGAAAATGGCATTTTTATTTGTGACTATTGTTAGCTGCACAACTAAACAGTTCAACATTACATTACAATGCATTATGCTTAGTCTGATACTTTGTAAGATGTAAAGACACAGTTATCATTTGTTAAACTATGTAACATATTCAAAAGATAAAATATGTTCAACGTTTTTCAGTGTTGTCATCTTGCCCCAAGGCCAAAGTCATCTTGCCCCAGTACTGGGGCAAGATGACGATTAATTAATTTTATGAAAAAAATAAAATTATCCTTTATTTTTTTCATTTGAAATATTAAATGGTAATATATTTAATACTACAAGGAATACCCTAATAGTTCATGTAAAATTTATTTTACTCTACTTAAAAATGAATTAAAAAACAGCAAAAATTTTTAGCATAGTCATCTATCTCCGGTCTCCCCTATGTGTGGGAAGGGGGCGCCAAATTGAAACTTTGCCCCGGGCGCAGTTTTCTCTTCGCACGGTGCTGCTTCTAAATTGATAAGCAATACTGTAAGCGAAATCTATTGTGTGTCCCAGTGGTATATATCAATTTCAATATGTTTGAAATACTGTAACGTTATAGCAGCATGTATAATAATCACTTATAAACAGATTAAGCTAAATAATGCTATAAAAAGTAATAAAATATATTTATTTAGATTGACGAATGTTTCAACGGACAAACGGCCACATTTTCAAAATCATTTATGATAGAAATATTTTCACAAAATTTAAAAACAATAACTTGGTTTAAAAAAAGCCACCTTTAAACTTTTTTTACAAGGTTATAGTTTTTAAATTTTGTGAAAATGTTTCTATCATGAATGATTTTGAAAATGTCACCGTTTGTGCGATGAACGTTCGTCAATCTAAATAAATATATTTTATTACTTTTTATAGCATTATTTAGCTTAATACTGTAACGTTATTAAAATACACAGCAAACTATTTTCCTCATAGACCTTAATGTAACGGTATTCCTTTAAGTGTCCCCGTAAATGTACGATGCATGCTATGCTAACAATATTCTACACTAAGCATCTTGTATTGTTCTTTTGAGTGTCCTTATAAATGAACTGTAAATGCTACGCACTTCTTTTTCAATACCGATCAAGCCATAGTAAACATCATTGACACATATCAATTACTATATGTAATTCGAGTATATTTACGAAAGTTAGAGCACAGACAGACAAACCGAATTCATAAATACTTTTCTACTATGTTGGAAAGGATTTAAGGTTTAGGATTTTAGGTTAAGATTTTAGGTTAAAGGACTACGTTGAAAATGCAATTTTCGACCAAAATTCTCAAATTTATTTTATTTTATTTTATTAAAGACCAACTTTATACCTTTCCAAAACTGCATTTGTTTTTATTGTACGATAAATAGATAAGGAGTTATAGCGGTTTTAAAACTACTCAACAGCTGTCACTCAAACCCGAAGTGCTGTTTAAAGGGCTTTAAAATTTAAAGGGTCGTATGTTTGGAGAAATTTCGCGATTTTGGATGCATTTGTCTAATAATAAGAAATGTAAATAATATGCTCCATGAAATTTAGATGTATATTACTGTAAATTCTTATAGTAAAACATAAATCTAAACTTTAAATGCATTTTTTGTAAAATGTAATTTTCGGTGAAAATTCCATACGCAAAACATGATTTCTCAAAAGGTTATGGGAATATCACTATGAAATTTAAAATATATGTTATTTACACTATTGTGAAGGCAATGAACTAAAGATTTAAATTTAGAATAAATATTTTTTGTTTTATGGGTGTTTTTGTGGAATGACATCGATGAATTTTATGAAAATTAACATGTAAACAGGTGCGATATGCTATAAGTTTTGAAATACTTAAAGAATCTCTTAGATTTTAGTTCATAGCCTTCCTCAATGTCATAAATATGAAGTGTAAAAAGGAAATTAAGATACATACAGTAGAATTTCCTTTAGAGCGTTTTGCGTTTCGGGCCAAATTTCACTAAATTTTACTATAAATTCCTCCATTTACCAAAATTTTATCAATAAATGAAATATTTTTTACCTTTTTTCACATTTTCTAGTCCTAATCTTAGTAAAAAAAAAGTTGAAAAATAATTAAATAGCTTTTTTGGAAAAAATTGCTCCGTACGTAGGCAGGCACCTTAAAAAAAAAAGTGCATCAGATGTTCTCCAACCTGGCAGAAAATGACTTGCACTATAAGATATTACTGAGAACTTTTTTTTTTTTAATTTAAAGTGTGCCACAATAACTAGGGTTTTTTTTTCTTTTGCTAAAGAAATAATTAGCCTATTGCAATATTAATGATAGTGGAGTTATTAACAAATTACAGTTGGACATATATAATCTTTATCGTAATTTTTTTTCTTTTGCAGTTTTGAAAATGTTTACATATTTTTTGATGAAACAGAATTTTAAAAGTTATCTGAAACTTCTTCTATGATATAGATTAATTATTTGCAATTTCAGTAATTTAATTAACATAATTCTGTTATTGTATTAAAATGTCATATAAGCATGATACATATTATATTAGATGTAAATTTCCAACTGGGCGAAAAATGTCCGGACCAGGATTCGAACCAGGGACCTCCTGGCTGAAGCCGCCAGTGCTCTGGTATCTGAGCTATCCCGGACGAATCTGGTGGAACTTTTTCACCCAGCTAACCTTAATGATTATAGCATCTGGTCTGAAACCTGGTTCAGCTCAACGGAATAAATCACAGGTAATGGAACTCCAGAAATCGCTGGATGCATAATTGCACTTGATTAATTTTTAACACAATTATTCTAATTGGTAAATAAATCCTATTAGATGTAAATTTCCAACTGGGCGAAAAATCCTGGTCCGGACATTTTTCGCCCAGTTGGAAATTTACATCTAATATGATTTATTTACCAATTAGAATAACTGTGTTAAAAATTAATTTATGATATACTATATTGTTTAGATTCGACTGTTGTGTAATATCTTTGTGTGTATTGTTCAAAGCAAATTTTGGAGATTTGTTAGATTTCAGCTGTTGTTTCTATCTAGTACCTTCTAATTTAAATTTCAAATTACGAATTACGTGCATATCAATATTTTACATACATATGCTGTTTTCTTTTGTACAATTTTGACATAATTTAATTTTACCACATATGAAATTTAATGTATGTTGTGTTCTTGTGTGAGTGCAAACAGAGTATCTGAGGAAATGGGTGGGAGAGAGGCGGGATACAAAGTACTTTCAGTCTTGACCCGAGCCGATTAATGGAATGTTAAAGTTATACCGGCATTTTATAAGAGTATTTTTTCCCTACTTAAAAAAAAAATTCTGCTTTTAAAAAAGGTAAAATTTTCTGTACTAAAATACAGTTGGAAGTTTTCCCCTGCAGTAATCAGGTCCTGGTCTTGACTAACTATAACAGTTTACACCAAAGATTCATTCGAAGAAATAAAACAAGTAAAAAACAGTATAGGTTGATTAGCACATCATGTGCTTCAAGGTCAAGCAGCAATGTGTTGCCAGTTGGCCGATTTCTTTTAATCAGGTTACTTGATTCATACCGTTTTTTTTTTTGTTGTCGTTGTTGTTGTTGTTTGTTTGTTTGTTTGTTTAATGGCAAATTTAATAAGGCATCTATTACTATTTCCAAAAAAAGTGGTAGTAATCACGCAATTTGAATAAAATGAACTCACTCAGCATGCAACACTAGTACATTAGCTATCCTGGAGTTTGAGTCAGAGTCGGAGAAGGAGAAGGAATCGATTTCTTTATAATTTCTGGAGTCGATATACGATTTCACAGCCTTGATTTAAATGCTGTATTTTATAGTTAATCTGATCTTATGATTATTCTTTCGCAATCGGAATCATAGTCAAATGGCGTATTTGAACAAATACATTTGGATCAAGAGTTTTTATTTTTATTTATTTTTTAAAATTGTAACCTTGATGGCAGTGCTTGAAGTGGAACCAATTGCAAAAGATTAAAGTGGAAAAAAACGAAAGAAAACGCTTTTTAGTTTGCTCTGGACCTCTGGACTATCAGTTGAAAATCTCGGATGATAAAGGCGGTATGTGACAAAAAAAAATGAGTTAATCATATGGTTGAAGATAATCACGGGTCTTCTTATTAAATTACTATTTGGAAAAAACTAATACTCTCAGAAATTTTTATTGATAAAGGAGCCATTTGACAATAAACGAAAATAGATATTTGGAACTTTACAGCTTATTTTCTCAAAATGATGACTGTGTCACTTACCACCTTTATCATCTGAGCTCTTCAGTTGTCAATTTGTCACTATAAATGATATCTGAGCAATGAAATCGAAAGCAATGACGTCTGTCGTTCACACCTTGGCTATGCATTATTAAAAATAGCTACTAGTGTTTGTTAACCGACCAAAAGTGAACTACGGTCTTTTGATAACAGAAAAGTCCATACTGGAAGAAATGGGACTTTGTTTTTAATAAGTGTACAGCTACAAAGTGATGAAATCGCTTTAAAAATAATGTTTCGAATATGGTGATTTCCTGGAGTCAGATTAGGAGTAGGTATACTTAAAAATAATTTCGAAAACAATCACTGATTTTCTGCAACGATAAGTAAAAAATGTGTATCTCTATAATAATAGTTTAAATCACGTGACTGTCATCAACAGTTCCGGTCTGACCACTTCGCTTTTTATATGCCAGGCGGCCATTTTGGTACTTGGCGCTGGTGATTAATCGCCAAATATTGTTCCATCGCCATCTTTACATCTATATTATAATAGTTCAAGTCATGTGACTGTCATAAACAATTACGCTTTTCATATGCGCAGCCATTTTCAATCAAAATTATTTTTTCGAAAAAACTAACATAAAAGTTGCTATGATCGTAAAGAATTCTTAGTACTTTTATGTTGGCCGGGTAAAAATCTCGTCAATAGAACTTTTTAACTCGCCAGCTAGCATTTTTTATTTCTCGCTTGGTAAATTAAAACAACGCTTTGATGTTTAAATTAAATTTTATGGTTTATGATATCAGTTTTTCTTTTCTTTTCTTTCTTTTTTTAAGAAATAAGTAAAAGTCATCAATTTTAAATGTTTCAGTTTTAAATTAAAGTTGTGTATTTTAAATAAAAGAAAAGAGTGAAAGATTATATTTTAAATGAAATTAATAAAATACGAAAAAATGCAACAGGAACAATGTTTGGCGATTTATCCCTTGCGTCCGGCTAACATAAATATACCGAGTTCTTGGTTTCTCTATCAGAATCTTCCGATTTGGCGAAGGATTGAACAATTTAATTAAATTATGAATAAAAGTAACATGATACAATGCTTATCATTACATTTAAGGGAGACCAAACTGGTCGCCAAGGGCGGCTAGCTTAATTATACTATCAAAATGACAAGGGTACTTTTAATTGTCTTACATTCAATTATTATAAGTCAACTACATTTGGATAAATACAGTCTATCTACGCCTTAAATTAATTAATTTTGATCAAAGAGAAGTATTAATTTGCATATGAATAGCCTGCAAAAGTAGGGGAAGAATCAAACAGAACTTAACAAAAGATAAAAGAAGTTATTTAACTTCATTATTCAGTTCCCGGGAGACTAATTAAGTATGTTGTTCTTTTTCCGTGAATATATCCATTTCTAAAACGTTTTCTAGTTTTAATTCATAAAGTTAATTATTAAAAGTAATTACTGGCATTATTAAGGGTTAGAACTGCAGTATCACAGAACACAGGTTATAAAAATAGCTTTTAATAAATAACTTTTACGGTTTCGCACGAGATTAATTAAATTATGAAAAGTTAATGTAGCATACAGTGAACCATAATAATAACATTTTATACGATTTTTAATTCTAGATTAAATGCATGATGAAAAATTTCGCTGCGACAAAAAAAAAAAAAAAATTAATATAGTACTTTAAAGTCTGAAAGAATTTAAATTTCAATTCCTGTCCCACTCCCAGTCTCGGTTTGGTATAATGGTTAAAAACGTGACCAATTTATTTATTTTTTTTTTTTTTGCAGTCCATAGCCCAAGAGCGGTCCGGGTAAAAATCAGTTAAATCAGCACCGACTCAACGCGACCCTACACCATTTTTTTTTTTTTAAGAGCCGATATTTTAGTACTGGTCACAGCATCACATTTCTGCAATCGATTTTAGAATCGATAATTTTGGTATATATGACAGATGAGATGGTGCAGATAACGTCAGTCAGCTAACGCACCATCTGCGTATATTTACATAACAACATATATCGTATACTACGCTGCAATGTTGAATGAACGGTATAGCACAAAATTAGCACTCGCCACTCGCTAGGCGTCGAGTAACACTTAAAACGGGGCGATTAACTTTATTGTCTTCACTCGCCAAACTCAATGGGCACCACTCGCCAAACGCGATGGTTGAAAGATCGATGCCAGGGAGGAAAGGGGTGAAATTCGTTCGGAATTTACGGCTACCAAATCGGCGATTCTCACGAACGTAAGAAAAGAAAGTAGCAGGGATGATTCTGTCTCGAATTTTCCGAAAATTTAAGGCATTCGATTCTGAAAAAAAAAAGGGCATCAGTCTGAAAATTCGTACATAAAAATATCGCTAATTTCGGTATGGTCGCCGAAAAAAAGTCAATTTCATCAATCGTTCGTAGAAAAAAATCACCAATTCCGTCAAAGATCGCGAAAAAACGTGAATTTCGTCTAAGGACCACGTAAAAAACGCGAATTACGTCAAAACATCGCGGAAAAAACGCAAATTTCGTCAAAAAATCGCGGAAAAAACACAAATTTCGTGAAAAGATCGCGGAAAAAACACAAATTTCGACAAAGAATCGCGAAAAGGAATCACAAAATTCTTCAAAGTATCGCGGAAAAACGCAAATTTCGTGAAAAGATCGTCGAAAACTCAAATTTCGCGAAAAGATCACGGAAAACGCAAATTTCGTGAAAAGATCGTGGACAAAACGAAAAATTCGTGAAAAGATCGCGGAGGAAACGCAACTTTCGTGACATAATCGCGGAAAAAATGCAAATTTCGTCAAAAGATCGCGGAGAAAACACAAATTTCAAGAAAAGATCGCGAAAAAACGCAAATTTCGTAAAATGATCGCGGAGAAAACGCAAATTTCGTCAAAAGATCGCGGGAAACTACAAATTTCGATTAAAGATCGCAGAAAAAACGCAAATTTCGTCAAAAAATCGCGGAAAAAACACAAATTTCGAGAAAAGATCGCGGAAAAACGCAAATTTCGTGAAAAGATCGCTGAAAAAACGTAAATTTCGTGAAAAGATCGCGGAGAAAACGCAACTTTCGTCAAAAGATCGTGAGAAAAACGCAAATTTCACGAAAAGATTGCGGAGGAAACACAAATTTCATTAAAATATCGCGGAAAAAACGCAAATTTCGTCAAAAGATCGCTTAAAAACGCAAATTTCGTCAAAAAATCTTGGAAAAAAATGGAATTATATTCAAAGAACTGCGAAAAACCCCACAAATTTCGTTATAAGATTACAAGAAAACGCAATTTTGCGAAAAGATCGTGGAAAATACACAGATTTCGTCAAAAGATTGCGAAAAAACGCAAATTTTGCAAAAGTTCACGAAAAAAACGTGAATTTCGTTAAAAGATCGCGAAAAAAACGCGAAATTCGTTAAATGGTCGCAGAAAAATGCATATTAGTTAGTGCCGAGGGGGGGGGGGGGTCCCCCTCTGCTGTAACCTTTTTGAAAATTTCCTGTGAATTTATTTCATTGCAATTAATAGTAAAAATAAAATTTTTCAGTTGAGTGTAATCATATCGAATGGTAGGTAATATTTATTAGTAAATTACAATATTGTTAGTTAGATAAAACACAATTTTTTATGGAGCGTACATAACTTTATTACTGGCCAGTGGTTAAAAAAAAACTGGCCAGTGAAAAAAAATCAGTGTACAGGCCAGTGGGTAAAAATGTTAATTTTGACATATAATGAATGGGAAGCCGGTTACTGACGTTACCACAACTCCAGTGAGTCATCAATAATCGTGTTACTATTCATTTAAGCAGGATACGCTACGCTGCTATGCCAACACTCCCCACTGGTGTGCCTGTTGGTTGGTAGTTTCGCTATCTGCACTATCTAATCTGTCGTATAAGGAAAGGACATGTTTACAAAAAAACACTTCCATCAACTAATCTACCACAACATTTTAGTCATAGCGATCATTCCAGGAATCGTCTAGGAAAAGTAGGCCAGTCATAATATAGACCTGTTAAACGTATACCAATCAAATTTCCCGAGCTCATGTGTACAGTAGGAGTCATAAAGAACGGACAGGTGTCACTTGCTGATCCACAGTAATTTGACCCACAAGGATGTCAGCTGCCCTTTCTTTATATACCAAACTCGTTGACGCTAAAATTGATTGAAAAAATGTGACATTGTGCATCAAACATTAGCAACTATTATTTTCTCTTTTCGGCTATGAATGGTTGTCCCTTCTAAAATTCTTTATAGTATCACACAGAGCAAGCCAAGTCAGATGCAAATAACATTAAAATATCGTCATTGTTAATAAAGTTATGCACAAAAATTTGAGTACGAATTAGAGTGACACGCTTTGCAATTTTTCTTAACTAAATAAATTCATAGCGATCGTGGTTTCCGATACGAAAAATATTTTTAGTTTTTATTAGACTACCTCTTAAAGCATGTACTTGCAGATCCGAAACACCCTCTTTATATAACATTATTCTATAAAATAAGCAAAAAAAAAATTAATATAGAATGTAATACTTCCATCAATAACATCATTAATGAATCATATATTTTGTTAGCTATATAATCACCTTTACTCTTTAGAAGAAAATACAAATAAAAATAAAGCTAATACTGTAGGGAGAATATCACATTAGGGTATATTATGTTTCTAAAAGCCTAAGTATTTTATTGTATTACATTAGCGGGGAGAGGAGGGGTCACAGACTGAAATGACTGAAAGTTTAATATATCTAGACTGCATGTCACAACAAGACAACATGTTGTAGGTGAATTTGAAATATATAAATCTAGGGTATTGTTTTTACTTTATATTGATTTCCCTTGGGAGATATAAGTTTTCTTAAGCAATATTTTATTTACTTTTTTATCATTTTTCAATTTGATATTGATAGATATTTTTCTATTAGAAAATTAGCTTTTAAAAATTTAATGAAAAGTTAACGAAAAATTTTCTGTTAACCTTTTCAGTCAAAGTCTTTCGCAATAATAAACGTAATTTTTTTCTTTCAAAACTTTATAGTATTTTTAAACAAGCATTTTTGAGTATTTAAAATTCCAAAATTTTTTAAGGTTCCACGAGAGCTAAAAAAATTGTAACAAAATCAGTGGAATCCCGCATTTTATTCGTGTTCTGATTGGCCTATACAGTAATCTATATTTTCCCTTTACTTTCAACAGGAATGGATACTTATGCTGACACTAACACAAAAAAGTAATAAAAACTAAAAAAAAAATTAATAACGCAGAAACAAATTGAGATACAGCTTTCAAACAAATTGCATTTAAAAGTACATTTGTTTCTATATACGACAGTGTAAAAAGTAATATTGTGGAATGTTTAGAAGTTTAAAAATGAAACTTCATTTACAATTGGTTCAGGATTATTAATGTTTAATCCATGGCGTACGTAATGTATGACCAGCTCCGTAGAAGTTTAAAAATTTACAGTACCAAAAATTGTAAAACTGAAATTTCTTTTAAAATTTGTTCATGATGGGTCCAGGAATGTTAATGTTTAATCCATGGCGTACGTAATGTATGACCAACTCCATGCGATTTTTCATGTCTTAAATTTTAGTCTTTCAAAAAATCATTTTCCAAATGGTCGTTGTAATTTGTTAAATTGCTTTTTTTTTTTTTTTTTTTTTTTTTTTTTTGGAATGCAAAGTAATACTAACAATAAATAATAATAATAATGCAAAATAAAAAGTGAAGAATGTAATATTGAAAACTATAAAACAGGAATTGTGCTTTTTCAGAATTTAGTGTTGCCCCCGATGAAAAAAAAAAAATATATGTACATATAAATAGTACAAATCATATTTCAATTTTAAGACTTAAAGCACACACTTTTATTTTATATATTAATGTAAAATGACGTCAAATGACGTTTATATATTAATGTAAAATGACGTCATTCGCATCCGCTTAAGAATTCCACATTTACGATCCACTCTTAAACATCTACAGTAAAGCATGCATAGGATGTCACTATCGCAAAATAATACACAAATACAGCAAAAAGATACCGTCATAAAGAAACTCGACAAAAAAGAAAGACTATCAAATGATTCATAGGCATTCATTTGTTTGTGACATTAATATAGACGATTTTCAGTCGTGGCGTCAGTCATGACGTTTTGGTTGGAAACTGACTCCAAAGAAACGGTTGCTATGTCGTATTTTCTATTTTGCCTGTGTGTTGCAGCTATATCTTATATCTATATCTCACGTCTAAGTGTTTTAATACTTGATATGTACTGGTAACATTTTCCATGATTTATATTTAAAAGTAAATGATGCATAGCAACCATTTATTTGGAGTCAGTTTCCAACCAAAACATCATGACTAGCGTCACACTGAAAGCGTCTATAGATACTTAAAATGAAATATACAGTGCTCAAAAAAATTAGGGGAGCAAACAAAAAAGTGAAGAGAACAGTGCAAGACAGCCATGCATGGGCATAAAATGGATAGTACATGTGTATCAACGCGCAATACAGAAAAAAAAGACGCAAAAAATTGTAAGGGAGCTTTTATACTTTGAAAAGATGAAAAGAACATGAAAAGATGGTTTAGAGCAACAATTTGTTTTCATATAAATAATTTAAAAAAGTATTGTTTAAAAATGATGCAAGATTTTTAATATGGCGTGTGGTCTCCTCGAACAGCTAAGATTGCTGCACACTTGTTTTCCATGGATGCGATGAGGTTATCGATAAGACTTTGGGGGATACTGTTCAACTGCTCTAGAATTGCAATCTCCAAGTCCCGGACAGTAAAAGAAGACCTCGGTCTCACAGCAATGCGTCGTCTGAGTATGTCCCAAACATGCTCGATCGGATTTAGGTCAGGAGAGCATACTGGTCATTCCATACGCTCTATTGTTTTAGCTTCAAGCATGTTTTCCACAAGACGAACTGTATAAAGTCTGGCATTATCATGCATGGAAGAAAAGAAATCACTAATTTCTGCAACATAAAATACGACATGAGGTCTCAGTATCTCTTCTGTATAACTTCGGATCGTCAAAGTGCCATTCCGAATGATATGCACGTCCCTACGTCCACCTATGCTGATTCCAGCCAATAGCATCAACCCACCTCGTCTGTAATGTGATCTTTCACGAACAAATGTGGGATTATTTTGAGTGCCTCTTTCTCTCCATGCCAAAACACCTCAGATGTCACATCCATACTGAATCGGGACTCGTCTGTAAATAGAATTTGACTCTAACAACGTTGCCTCCAAACTCGATGTTTAGTTCCCCAACTTCTTTGGGTCGCACAGTGGCTTGAAGTCAACGGAATACAGACCATTGACTTGCGTGCATAGAGACCACCCTGATGAAGCCTATTTCGGACTGTTTGGCTGAACACCCTTCGTCCTGTGGCCAAGAACAACTCTGTTTGCAGCTGAGTAGCATTGTCCGTTCCATCTAGACGAGCTGTTAACAGGATATATCGGTCATCAGTTTCTGTGTTAGCACGTTTTCGACCTTGCACTTGTCGATGACTACCATTCCATGTGTCTTGGAATCGATTCCACAGCCTTTCATGGACACTTCTTGCGACTCCAATAGCGTCCACTACACTTCGTTGTGTTTCCCCAAATTCAACTGTCCCGATAACACGCCAAGTCATGGATTGCGGTAAATCATGTTGTTGTGACATTTTCAAGCCACCTTTTCTCAAAACACAAGCTGATCAATTGAATTTTACAGCTGAGGCAGTGAAACAGACGTTTCTGCAAAATCCCGATTTCTGCACTTATCTCCTTTTTCTAGTTTTGACGTCATAAACTTTAATTTACATGTGACGTTTTCTTTAACTGTTTTCTGCAACACTTTAAATTATGGATGTTTTATTTTACGTTACTTATCGGTGTAAATATTTGCGTAATTTCGATAAAACCACGTGCTCCCCTAATTGTTTTGAGCAGTGTAGTTTATAATAGCTCCATGTTTTAATAAAAATTATTTGTTTATATTTTTTCAAAATAGCACATATTTTAATTACATTTTCTTTCGGTTGTTATGAGAAAATGGCAACAAAAAGATATAATTGTTATTTTTCAACTATTTTTTCTTTACTTTCTACATAAATGGATACTTGAGTTGCCAAAATTAAACAAATGGTGCTAAAAACTACAAAAAAAATAATATTTCAAAAATAAATGGAGATACCGTTTTCAAAGAAATTGCATTTAAAAGTACTTTTCTTTCCCAATACGACGGCATAAAAATTTAAAATGTGCGATGCTTAGAAATTTAAAAAATTGCCATAGAGCATTTAATCGTACAATGATACATCTGCTTTGTTTATTGCTGGCTTCTGTAAGGTAACGTTATTTTTTGGAGACAAAATACGCTGGGGAAAGAAATGGCATACCGTACCGGGGGCTTAAAAGGACTGTTGGAATGACCCTTCTAGCACTGAGGGTCCAGGGCTCAAAATTCTATTTCTTTTTTCTTTATAGAGATTTTGTTATGAATTTTTACTCAAATATGTTTTAATGTATGCTGTACAGATAATTACACTTGTTTATCTCCTATCTAATTTTCACCCAAAATTGTTAATTAATCCAAATCATCCATGCAACCTCATAGTAACTGGTATATAATTTTATATACCTGATAAATTTATCCAAATAAAATAAGTGATCGTAATAAACATAAATTCTAGTAGAAGAGCAACACGAATAATTATCTTAAAATTAAATTAAAATTCGCGTAAAATTGTAATTATTAAATTAATTAATTACAAATAAAAAATTAAAGGTTTGCGTTTTGAATTATTTAGGTGATCTCTTCCACTTATGAATTAAACTCAATTTAAGCTGTAAAATAAAATGACACACCTTAAAATGTTATCACTAAAATAATCACAGAGATTTTTAACTCTTGATTAAAATATTTTATTTACATTAAACAAGATTATATACATATACACATTAAATGATTCAAAAAAAAAAAAAGAAGCAAAACTTTTGTTTGCTGATCATTGTTACATGAATATTTAATCTCTAACAAAAATGATTTCAATTACTTTTATTATTATATATTTTTTTTATCAAGAGAAATAATTTTTCTTTTATTTAAAATACCTTATTTATTTAATTATTGGTTTGTTGGATCTCAGATAACCATTTTACCATAAAATATCATAAAAGGGATATTTTCAATTTCTAATATAATTTATGTGGTTAAAGAAAGATTAAAGGAATACCTTGAATTTTGTACGGGTCGGAGGCCTTCGTTCAACAGCTTTCAGAGCCGTCGCGGTGCTAAGGATAGTTTCCGTTAATCATGCAAATTGCTCTCATCACACGGGCGGCAGAATCGGCATGACTGGAAGCATAGTTCCGGGACGCTGTAGGCAGGCTCCATTTCATCTTTGGCATTCGCTTTTAATCAGACTTGATCATTTAGCATATATCCTTGGCCTTTCCCTCTCTTTACCATGGCTGTCAGGACCTCTCAGAAATTACCAGGGCTCACAGGACCAAGTAGAAATCCCCAGGACTGTCAGGCTTGCTTAGGCATTATCAGGTCTGTCAGGCTTGCTTAGACATTATCAGGTCTGTCGGGCTTGCTTAGACATTATCAGATCTGCCAAGCTCTCTTAGGCATTACCAGGGCAGTCAGGATCGCGCTTGCATCTTTTGAATATTTTCTTAGACTGTTTTCTTCAAACTGTTTCTCTCGCACACCATCCCTTGGTAGTGGGCGTAACAATTTTGTTGCAGCCCTACCTTATTGGTTGTGAGAAAACTTTATAGTTGTTTGGCTAGACCACTTAGCTGCCGGTCCTCCAAAGCCCCTCACATAGACTTAATTTTATTACATGCCATAAAGTTTGGGTGGTCTAAAGCCCTATATTTATTCCGACATTTTTATTATTTTACGATGTCTTGTTATAAATAACTTTCCTCATGCTTGTCCTAAAACGACGCCATCGCGTCTGACTATTGTTGTTATCTGAGATCCGAACTATACACTCGACATTATACATGAATTTTACGATAAAGCAATTTTTAAAAATATCTATTTAATATTTAAAATAAAATTAATAATTTTTGTATGACCTTACACTACTATTTTACTCAAACATATAATTATTACAATTTTAAACTCATTATCATATTTTATAAAAAATATTTGTACAAACAGAAATAACAAATTACGCAACTGTACTTTGATTTAACCAAAATGTTGCGGGAACATACTATTGTTATGTGCTTCCCAGCAATGTAATAAGAATATCACATGTAAAAAAAATCTGAAAATTTTTAAATATTTTTTTAAAAATTTAAATTTTAAAATTTTAAACATATTTAATTTTTGATATAACTCTGAAAGTACTTACTCGATTTACAAAATTTTTACACTTTTGTATACAAAAAATGTGTCATTTTAATTTATCTTCAGGATTTCTTAAAATATTGATTATGAATTTGATAAAAAAAAATTTAAGTAAAAAATGAAGTTTTTTATGAGTGAGTTTTGCATTTAATTAGCATTTTTTCACAATTATCACTCAAAATTAAAAATCCTGAAGACAATTTGTTCGAAATATAACTTAAAATCTCTGTTGAAAATTTCATACATGTATCTTTCAAGGAACTTTAGATATATTCTTTTAAAGTTGACAAATCGTGAAACAATTCATTGTGAGATGAATGAAGTTAAAGTTAGAGGTCTGCACGGGCCCGTACCCGGCAGAGTTAGGACTTTTTTGAACGGGCCGGGCCGACAGACAAAATAAACGGGCCGGCAAAAAAATTAATCGGGCCTATCGGCCCGATATAAGAATGTAAGCGAAGCAGATGAAATACGAGCCGTTTTCAATGAATATGATTTTCTCGAGAAGTATAAATGTGCGTCACGAGCCGATGCGAGTTTAACAACATCAATACAGAAATGTAACATGTCCATCGTAGAGATCGGCATCGTACAGTTACAAGATGTCTGATTCCGAGTTTAATTTTTTTCAGCAGACTCGTGCCGGGATGAAACTGGTCTTAATCGATCTCAGGATGTGTAGAACAGTCATTGTGTTTTGTAGTATTAATAGTGATAATGAACTTCTCTTAACAGTATCTTTGGAAATATACCTTAAGGTGGTTCTCATATTCACTGCTCAACAATGCGAAGCTTTCAGACACATTTTCTGACAAAATTTTTAACTATGAAGGCATAAAATTGACAGGTCTGCCTATTGAAGGCATTTGGAAACGAATAGCTTTTTCCATATTTGATAAATTACTTACAGAGATAGCAGAGATTCCTGTCACGTGACTGTACGTTTTTCTTCTTTCCTGTGCTATCGCTTCCGGAAATTCGATTCAAAACGCTAACTTTGACAGTATTTTCAGAAAGATATATTGCTTTTATCTATGAAAAAAAACGACATTTACATAGCTTCTGAATAAGAAATACCTGCCAATCTTAGGCGTTTCCGAAAAGAAAAGAATTCATAAATGTGTCGAAATGTAGCTCCTTTGGATTCGAGAAAAGCCTTAAAAATGAGAGAAATATTTTCACAAATCTACTTTTAATTATACAGCTTCAAAAGTTATCATGTTTTTAATCCTTTATTCTGAACTACATTAATCCTTATGAACTAATGAATCCTTATTTCCATTTTGAAATGTCTGTAGACACGATGTCTAAAACACTGTAAGTAATCGTTAATGTTTACTATTGTGTGTTTTCTGTTTTGCGAACATCATAGTAATGTAAAATATACTGTAAAATGTTCCCATAAATATGTATGTAGTATTCATTAAAAGAATCTTAATTGTATGTTGAGAAAAAACGGATTTTTTTTTTTTTTTTTTTTTTTTTTTTTTTTTTTTCTCTTTGTAGAAATTGGATCGGGCCGTTTCACTGATTTTTGTACGGGCCGGGCCGGGCCGAGAACTGTAAAAATGCAAACGGGCCGGGCTCGGGCCGAACTTCCAATTTTTACACCGGGCCTGGAAATTCCGGCCCGTGCAGACCTCTGGTTAAAGTTCTCTTCAGAGGACATGCATGGCTTCTCAAGGCAAAAGGTGTTATATCTCTGGATCTAATGAAGATAAAAGCATGCGATTTGTGGTTTTTAACGCTAAAAACTCGGTCTCTCTTTTTAAGCCAATAAAAAAAAATTGCTTTTTTATTTTTTTATTTATTTATTTATTTATTTATTTTTATTTATTTATTTTTTTTATATTTATTTATTTTTTATTTATTTTTTTGAGAATTTTCAGCCCCGGACCCCCTTAACCGCAATCTTATGAAAACAAAAAATCAAAATAGATTCATGTTAAGAAATTAAAAATTGCAACAAAAATCCTTTCAGATGGAATTCTGCAATCATTTTTTAGCCCACTTCTGAAATGCTAGAATTAAACAAAATATGTACAGAGATGTTTTTCTGACAACTATACAACACTTTAATATTTTAACAACTTAAATATAAATTATACACTGACTTCAAGGCCTTTTTCAATTAGCGGCCGTAGGGGATAAATCGCCAAATAGTCTTTGTAACTCGGTATGGAAGTCGAAAAAACAATTGGCTTAATTATGCGCCAAAATATGCCGGAAACTTCAACAATGAAACATTTTAAAAATAGAAACTATACAAAAAAAAAAAAAAAAAAAAAAAAAAAATAGCAATTTAACAAATTACAACGACCATTTGGAAAATGATTTTTTCAAAGACTAAAATTTAAGACATAAAAAATCACACGGAGTTGATCCTACATTGCGTACGCCATGGATTAAACGATAACATTCCTGGAACCATCGTGAACAAATTTTAAAAGAAATTTCAGTTTTATAATTTTCGGTGCTGTAAATTTTTAAACTTCTACGGAGCTGGTCATACGTTACGTACGCCATGAATTAAACATTAATAGTGTTATTACACGTAAAAATTGCAAGATTTCCTGAAACTTGCGTATTATCCAAGCATTTCATTGGCTGTTCGGGAAAAGGCTTTTCTATCATCAGATTTCCTGAAAATCTCACGACCAATTTTAAATAAAATTTCATTCTTAAACTTCTAAACATCCGACAATATTACTTTTTATACCGTCGGATAGAGAAAAAAATGTACTTTTAAATGCAATTTGTTTGAAAGCTGTATCTCAACTTGTTTCTGATTTATTAATTTTTTTGTAGTTTTTATTACTTTTTTGTCATAGTGGCAACACTCTGTTGTCCATCGTTGTTGAAACCAAAGGGAAATACAGATTACTGTATATACCAATCAGATAACGAATAAATTGCGGATTAAACCAATGAAAACGTTCAGATATGCTTTTGATTTCCTACCCTGACGAGAACAATAACCATTTTTCCAAATGGTTAATAAATAATACATAAAAATGAAAAGTGTTACATTTACAGACAATAATAATAATAATAATAGTACGCTTTTATCAATTAATATTAATTAATTTGCGATTTTAGGTTGAGAAATTATTTAAGAAATTGTACAAAGATATTAAGAAATGTTTCAGTTTTTTTTTTTTCTGTTGAAAAGAAACAGTACAAAATTTATATACCTTTTAATATATTCACTAGCTTGCGCTTTCTATCAAATGTAAAAATATCAGTGAACTTTTCGCAATCGAGTTTGTATCACTTATTATAATATGCGCAGTAGTTTCGAAAATATGATTTTTTTTTAATCGGGTTCATCATTTGTAATAGCCCTGTAATTTTTTTCAATCGAATTTATACCTTTGGAATGGATCATTTTCTTCTGATGGACTGATGGCTTCCATTATTATGAAGAAAATATTCTTCTGTAGGACTGATGGCTTCCATTATTATGAAACAGCCATTATAAATGAAATATTAGGTGAAGATAAAAGAGCATTCGTAAAAAATTAGAACTCTGATTTTCAGGTCAGAATGGGGGCGGGGGATGGCCTATGACCATTCTTTATAGCCAGAAGAAAATAACTCGGTTAAAGCGGAAACTCGGTTAAGCGGAACTCTACTGCATTAATACCAAAGTTCGAATTTATTTTTTAAATGAAAAATCGAAAATTCAGTAAATTAAAATTTCTAATTTATTTAAAACCAAACAAACAAAAATAATGCTTTCAAATTTAATAAAGTAGCAATTTTCTCATTCATTTAAACTTATTCGCAATTTATTTTTTAGATTATTAAAAATATATATTCGCATATAAAATATATTCTAAACGAACACATTTCAAAAATGTGTAGTAGTTCAGTCAAGTTTTAAAAAAAATCGATTTTATTAAAAAAAAACAAAAGCAAACATTTCTTCTCGAATTTAATTCAAAATATACTATTCATATTTTACATCTAACAATCAATTATGTTTTATTATAAATGTCTAATATGTAATAATTTTTATTTTCTATCATTCATTAAGTGTTAAAATACCAACCAATATTTCATAACGACGAAATGTCCCTGCAATTAGGTTTAAATTTCCAAGATTTCTGAACAAGAAATTTAACGATCCTTATCAATCCTCCATTTGAAAAAAAACCCTCGCCTCCTGTCAAGTGCTCGCTGGCCGAATGGTTAAGATGCTCGATTCGAAACGCGTGGTCCCAGGTTCAAAACAAAGTGGATCTACGGAAGAAAGAAAAACGTATTTTTAAAAAACTCCTTTTTTCCAGATTACGGAAATTTTCTGCCCTAGAACGGAAGAAAAGAATGGAAATTTCTTCAATTCCCGGAAGTATTCCGGTAGCAGTGCTGCCAGGAATATTTCCGTGAATGGAAGAGAGTATTTCAGAGAGTGTTCATTCTGTACAACGAGGAGTCTATCTGACATTTTTAACCCGGGTAGCCCGGGGTTGATTCTCTGGTATTTCTATGTTAAAAATTCTTTTCATATTATTTTTAAGCAATACATTATGCAATTGAATCCGAGTGGATTTGAATCGATAACTTACAGTTTTTAATACTAACTAGCTGTTTAACCCGTTCTACGCACATGAATTTAACGTTCATGAAGTTAATTCTAAAACTATTCTTGGAAAAATATTTTTCTACTACTATACATTTTTTTAATGAAATTTAATTTATCATGATGCTATGGCAGCAGACGATAAAACAATATCTTTGGAATAAGGGAATAAATAAAATAAAAAGTTTTGCTGATATTTGTGATAAAATGTTTTCTTTATTATTTTTTTTATAAGAAAGGGTAATAATTAAGTGCAATTACATAATTTTCAATTATTTGCATGCGAGGTAAATAAATTATCGTAATACCCGCTACAGCTTCTTAACATTGCAGCGTGGCGTACGTAATATGCATATCTCACATTGCAGTAAACATTTAGATCGCGCGATTGCGGATTGAGTATAAAAAAGGCAAATATTTGCCAAAAACATAAAATAAAGAACAATCTATTTAAATTTTCAATTTTTTTTTTTTGCCCCAATCCTTCATGGGGCCCCTGCCTGCAACCTGTGTTCAAAATTTCGCAGCCCTACGCCCCGTAGTTTCCGAGTTTTTGAGGTTACATAGACACGCGCACGGATTTTAATAGGGTAGATAAAATGTACTTTGGCAAATTATTATACTTTTTAGGTGCTTTCGTAATTATATAAATACGTAGCACCTATAGTCGTCGTTCGATCCGTCTGTCTGTCCACCCGTCCGCATATAACAGAGCTAAAACTACCCAACCAAATGCTCTGAAATATTAAATATATGTAATTCTTGCAAAATTTTGTCGAGTCATTTCAAATTTTATGGAAATCGGATGTGTAATATAATTACAGGGATAGTCAAAAGTTTTCTGTTACATTACGGCCAATGGGAAAACATTATTTCAAGTACATTTTAATGACAGCCTTTGGAACAGAATGAAATTGATACGCATTTATGAAGTGCATTAAAATATACATTCAGTACAATATGCAGTGCAAAAAATATTTATAAAACTCGTTATAGTACGAACAGACCTCATTTGTCACATTTAAGGTGCAATTTCCAACTTGTTTAAATGAAACTTTCCGCAGACATCAAAGTTCATAACAGCATTAAAATAAAATTACAGATAAGATGTGAAAACAATTTTCAAAGAACGATATTGAAGACAAATGAAGGGATAAAGTTAATAGAGTAGAATTTATATCTTAGCAGCTTCGAACAAAGAGATTAGCTTGATTATCAATTGACAGAACTAAACGGTTTCCATGGAAACATTTGAACCTTTTGAAAATGGTATTATTATTTCAAACTTAATGTCACTATTAATTAAATATGAAATATTTTGCCATAAATATGTAAGCACAAATATAGATACTTTCATTTAACACTTTTATGAAAGGTGAGATACACAAAAATAAGAAAAATGAC
This sequence comes from Maratus speciosus, assembly GCA_963932465.1. Taxonomy (NCBI): domain Eukaryota; kingdom Metazoa; phylum Arthropoda; class Arachnida; order Araneae; family Salticidae; genus Maratus; species Maratus speciosus. Next base: position 405,388,147 of record OZ010793.1, on the reverse strand, counting down.
AAGCTTTGAAAATAGATAATAAATTTAATAAATTAGACTATAGTTTAGTTATTTATTGAAATCGTGTAGCAATGCACGGTGTATTCGTTTCTACTCAAAAGACGTAGTCGTTCGTAAAAACTGACAAAACTAGAAACAGGGGCGGACTGGCGTAGTTTGGCCCACCCCGCTAGACTTAGGCATTGGCCCACTCAGCGTCAATCCCATTGTTACAATGGCCCTTTGCTCGAACTCGGGGTGGGGTGGGGGGGCGGAGGTTAACTTGCTTAATTTTGATTTATTTTTTTAATATGTAAACTTTAAACAATTAAAGGGTGTACACGTAATAAATAAAAACGTTTTAAATTTGTTATGGGAATTCTGTTCAGATATTTGTATTCTTTGTATTAAAAAAAATTGTTTAGTCCAATTGTGGATCAATTGCGCTGTCAGCATCTGCCAAAGATATCGTTAGAATAATGATGGCTACTTGTAAAGGGGCTCCAAACGCGAATCGATCACAGCTTACCCTAACCAATGCACATTGACAACACCTAGGAACATCCATCCTTCACCTGAAATTTGAACCCTGGACCCTTTGCGTGGAAGGCTAAGATGCTAACCACTATGCCGTCAATAAAACTTTAGACTTGTCTGTATAGTAGGGTCTGAAATGTTTTCCAGCTCGATTTTTGGGCCAAGTTTGATATTTTTATTTTATTTTGTAGCTTTTGACATACAGATTCCAAATATCTTAGGTGCCATTTTTTCTTGCACATTTTTGAGGTGATTTTCAAGATGGCGTCCAAGATGGCTGCCATTTACTGACTTTTTTAATATTTGTGGGATATTATTGACCAGTATATCAAATTATATGTTTTTGGGGTCAAAAAATGCAAATCTACAATCAAAATACGCATAAATTGTGTTATTTATTATTTATTTATAAATTTACTACAAAATTAACAATATACTAAAGGCATAGCTTTTCACATGACTATCGTTTTGGCCTACTACGACCTTCTCTTTGAAACACTGCCACATTCTGCAGAGATTATTTCTCTGCAAAAAAAATGCAACTCACTACGTGAGAAATTGCACAATTGTTAAGTTGAAGCTACAACTTTGTTTGTAGAGATCAGAGAACTAGTTGAAAAAAATCGTCTTCCACATATTACACAATGCAGTGGTGATATGGCAAAGTTCTTATTTAAGTATTGCGCGGCAGCGCAATACACATTTATTTCCAGTGTCACTTCTCAATGTTAATTTAACATAGAAAAGCCTATGGAGATGACAACTTTTTCATCTTTTCTTCGCACCTTTTTGTCCCTGATGCCACTCATTTTTTATTCTTTACTAACTAGAAAGGTAGCCCGTCAAAAATGACGGAAATTTAGATATAAAGATATATACAACTCATGTGCAAGAATATGAGTTTTCTCGCTTGTTCCGCAGTGATAGATGAAAATATCACATTTTAAGAACGAAACACATTTATGAAAAACTGTGTACAGTAGAAGACCACTAATGTGCACAGTTTGGTTCCAAGTGTTATGCAGATTTGAGGCTTTTTGCGGTCATGTCTATTCAATCTTTGTTTACATTTTTTTGAATTCATATATTGGACAATTTAGATTGTTAAGCCTTAAAAATAAATAAATTACACACTTGAAGTAAGATAATAACTATTAAATTATCGTATACGATTTCATGAAATGTTATTATATGGTATTATATGTGTGTGCTTCACGATCTTGGTTACGACGTTGGCGAAATTGGCTGCAACTTGTCATAATCCTAATAGTGTGGGCTGCTATAACAAAAAAGTAATCAGTTTTTAGTAAAATTTCTGATATAAAGTAGTTTTCAAAAACTTGTATAAAATTGCAGGCCGTTCTCATGTTATGTCTGTCCTAAGAATAATATTTCTAACACTGAAGAGTTTCCATGTGTATGTGAAATTTAGAAAAGCTTCTCCAAAAGAAGGGTCCTAAAATGACATTGTAATTTCTCTAACTTCAAAGTTTAATCGGGGCCTGATGTTGTTTACTGAAATCTAATAAATACAGTTATTTTGAATATTACAACAGAATTAAACAGTTAAACTTATTTAACTTAAACTCGCTGTTACTTCCCGATGTTATTTTTTACCATTAAGAAAGAAAATTATTTAAATATTTCAAATCATGCATTTATAATTTTTCCGTCTTTAATAACTAAATAATAAAAAAATATGCTTTTGTTCTGAGCTCATAAATATGGCAATAAAATAATGTAACTAAGAGAAATTGCAAAATTAAATCTTTGTGATTTCAAACCATAAACAAACGATACCGCCACCATTTTACGTACTATGACGTAATTGGGATATTGTCCATTGATTTTTGGAGAACTTATTTTGTGAATGATTACCTCAATTATTTAATATTTTTTACGGTTCATGATGAATGAATCACTTGTGTTTGTTTAGGTTTATAGAATGAGATATTAAGCTGTGAACCTAATTTCAATTGAAGTTATCCAAGGATTTATGTATTTTTAATCGAAATTAAAAACAATGCTTTGATCTCGAAATAAAAAGTTTTAGTTTGTATAACTGGTTATTTCTGTTAATTATTTATTTAGGTACTTTTCCATCATAGCGCATTTAAAAAAAAAAAAAAAGCTTGGTGCAATTCGGGCATCAGAAAGTGAGATATGTTGCCAAAATATATAAACAGTTATGAAAACAAATCTAATGAACTTTTATTTTTGTTTATATATGCAATTATATACATAAAAAAATCGGGTACAGATGTCATATACGCCCCATATTGGCGCGATTTTTTTCTGACGCCAATGTCTTATACGTAACGGGTACTTAACTGGCGGCAAAGTGTCGTTATTTTTTTGATATGGTAACCCAGATGTTGTTGTTTATGCTGTTGATGTTTTCGCCAAATTTGCCTCGGAAAAAAATCGCGCCAATATGACATCTGTGCCAAAAATCGTTTCTAAATATATATAATATGGAACAGATGTCATATTCGCCCCATATTGGCGCGATTTTTTGCAGTTGCCAATTTGGCGAAAACATCAACAGCATAAACAACATAATCCGGGTTACCACATCAAGCCCTTTGGCGCAAGTTAAGTACCCGTTGCCTATATGATATTGGCGACAGAAAAAAATCGCGCCAATATGGGGCGAATATGACATCTGTACCTATAATATTTTTTTTATATACAAATTACGGCACAGATTTAAAATATGAACCGGGATACCCAACTGGCGCCAAAATGGTGTTATTTTGCATGCTATGGTAACCCGGCTATTGTTTTTTATTTATTAATAAATTGTTTATTTACTTTTCTTTTCTGTTTTTAATTATATAAACTGTTTGGGGCACAGATGTCATATTGGCGCGATTTTTTTCCGATGCCAATTTGGCGAAAACATCAACAGCATAAACAACATCATCCGGGTTACCATATCAAGCAAAATAACGACACTTTGGCGCCAGTTAAGTACCCGTTTCATATAAGACATTGGCGTCAGAAACAAATTGCGCCAATATATATATATAATCTGTGCCCTGTTTTGTTCTATAGTTATTATTCAAACTTTTATTTATTTATAGTTATTTCCTTTTCAAAATGATAGCAAATAATTTAAAAATATATAAGTAACTGGTATTCGAAAGCGAGATTTCTGCCAAATTGGCGTCAGAGAAAAATCACGCCAACCCCGATGCGTATATGACATCTATGTAAAAATTACTTCTGTTTCTTTATAAAAATGGGTAAATAGCTTTTTTTATATAAAATAAATTGCATACATATGGAAAAAATTGCTTGTGAGAATGAAGCAGTAAACAGGTTGTCAGAAAATACGTTGGCAAACTTCTTTCTCGCCAAGAAACTTTTCTCCGAAGTATTGTACATAAGCAATGATTGCTAGAAATGCATTTTTAATTATGATATGCGCTTTTATGTTTCACTACATTTATGCATACTATACTGTGTGTATAAATGCTATAGTTCATATGCATAATGTTAGTTCATATGCATAAATATAGTTCATCTACACAAAAGAATTCGTAAGGGTTACTGAGTATGAGAGTAAATTGCTTAAAGTTGGTTTTTAAAGGAGTTACGCATTTTTACGCTGAACTGCATTTAGTTTACTAAGAAATTGATATACAGGGTCACGCAAAGAATTGGATACATAACCGTCTATGGATGATAATATCTGGAAATGTAATTTCAGTAGTTTTAAGAGTAGTTTAAATTAAATTTTAGCTAAATAGTGGCTTGTAATAACGATACTATTGGCTATAGACGGTAACTGCTGAAATCAATTTTTAAAAATTTTTATGCGTCTTCTAAAATGTTTACTTAGTTATCTTATTTACCTTATTTCCCCAAATAAACGAAGTTTTGTTAAAGCATTCAGGATGTGTTGGAAAGTGTTTCATATTCCATGCTTAACTCATGATTTTTCTTTCTTCTTTAGTCTTATTTTGCATTTATTTTATTCTTAATTTTTTAGTCTTATACAGCTTTATAGAAACTTTGACACAGTTGTCATATATTGGCGCGATTTTTTTCCGACGCGAATTTGGCGAAAACATCAACATCATAAACAACAACATCCGGGTTACCATATAAAGCAAAATAATGACACTTTGGCGCCAGTTAAGTACCCGTTGTGTATATGACATTGGCTTCAGAAAAAAATCGCGCCAATATGGGGCGTATATGACATCTGTGCCGAAACTTTAATATTTAATGTTTAAACTCCTCCACCCCCCTTTGCTTATAGTACAAACTGTAACACAGATAGCGCAAAATAATAGACCGTTTGGTACTTTCCACTGTAGGGGCTTTGGCGTTTTTTAAAAAAAAGCTTGGGCATCAGAAAGTGAGATTTGGGTAATTTTCCGTTATACGGATAACATTGTCGCCAAGCGTAATAGGTGGCGCCAAATGAAAATCACGTGAATTGAAGCATTTGAAAAATAAAAGAAAAAACATTGTCGATACTAAAGTGAGCATTTAAAAAATATAACATTTGAAAATTCCGGACTTTACGAACTATTTCATTAAATCACAAATATATACTTAAAATAAGTGAACAAATAACTGTTATAAAATAAAGCAATGAAATAAAACTCATATTAAACTGTTGGCATAAAATTAAAAATATCTTTTAGCATTTTGAAATAATTGGCGCATTAGCATATATTTTGGCATGGTGTCCGTATAACGGGAAAATATCGAGATTCGTTGTCAAATCATATAAACAGCTATGAAAACAAACTTGATGAGCGTTTTTGTTTGTTTTATATGTTTATTTTATATGTGTATTATTGATGTTTTTATGTACAAATTACATCTGTTTCTGTATAAAATTAGAGAAACGACTTTTTATGTTAAATAAATCGTATAAATAACGAAAAAAAATGCGTGTGTATAAAATGAAACAGTGGATAGGTTCACGGAAAATATGTTGCCAAATTTCCTTTTTCGCCTAGTAACCTCTACTGGAAAAGTTCCTAAAACACATTAAAATTGCGCAGTTAGGAGCTCACACAGTACAGCGTCGTCTATTGGCGGTTATTTTATTAGTAGCATCGGGAGGAAGATGTAAAGATGTACTTTAAATTCTCACTCATAGATTTTGAAAAAATATCTTAAAAGAGCGGAGTTTAGATTAAATTTCGGTGACCTCCTTTATGAAAGATTAATGGTTTTAAATGGGAATTTCGACAAATTAGCCAGCTATCACCAAGTTGGATAACATTTGGCGCTACTGTGGTAACCCTACATTAGTATTTTTCAACAATTACTCATTTCAATGACGCGTTCCTACCGGAATTGTGAGGGACACACAGAGACTTGGATTTTATATAAATAGATTCTAATGATATTATAAATTTAAAGTGTAAAAACGTTTGCCTGACGTCAGGGTCAAAACGAATGGTAAAATGCCTTTGCATATCGGTGAATTATAACCCAGAGAGAAACAGGGGCCAATTTGTTTTTACATTTTTCAAGTAGTTTTCTTAATAATTCCAATTTTCGCTTTTTTCTTTGAAAATCAACGGATATTTTTTCATAGAAAATGTAAAATTTTTACTTCATTGTTGTAAAATTTCAAAAGCCGTAATAATAATTTATTTCTTTTTAGGTGAAAGATTTTCACGTGAAATATTAAATTGAGCTAGTTTTATTTTTTTATTTATTTTTATTTTTTTTTTTTTTTACAAAAATTAAAAAGGTGAATATGGCGTCATAGTGGAAATAAAAAGGATATTTTCATAATAAGTTTTTGCTTTGGTCACGTTTATATTTTAGTAAAAACTTTCTAATGGATAGCTATTTTTACGCAGATAGCGAACTTAGTGGGGAATTACATAACTTAAATTTTAAAATGTATTTTGTTTCCGAGATGAGAACTATTTATACCCCAAGTTAAACTTATGTAATAATTTTCTGATGTCTTTACATCACCCCTTGGGAGAGATTAAGGTTTAAAAATTTAAGTAAAACTTTTATTTTTTATTTTTACTGTATCACAGCTATAATATTGTTAAATATTAGCAGTAAGGATTCAACACAATTTACATTTACATTCATAGCGTTCCTGAGTGGGAAATACGGTATATAAATTTAAGTGAAGTTAATTTTTTATAATTTGATTATAGATTTTTTATGTTCAGATTGGAAGTTTTTGTCCAAACTACCGCAACCTGCTTTACTACAGTGGTGAACCATTTTGAATTACACATTGGTACACTGCATCTCACATTGTGATGCAATACCGCATACATCAAAGCCTGATGATGATACTCTCTATTAATTTTGAAATGCGTTCGTCTGAGTGCAGTAGTTATTGAAAAACTTGACCATATTAAACAAAAACATAATTTGAAGAACAAATTAAAAAAACAAAATTTATTTCCTACATTGTTTAAGCCCAAGAAGGGACACATATTAAGTCATTTCATTCAATTAGTTCTACATTTAACGTTAAATTTTTGTAACAAATTAGTTAAGCCAATTGAAGATTAAAAAATAAAAATAAAATTCATACAATATGATACTTAAAACACCCTAAAAAAATAGATTCCGTTCAAAAGAAATCGAAATAAATCTTAGACTTCTTCCATTTTTAATTGAAAATATTTGTATTGCAGATTTTGTATTATGTTTATGATAACTGTGCATAAAATGATAAGATGCATGCAAAATACAAAACTTAAAAAAATGTCTAAGATTTATTTCGATTTCATTTGAACGGAATCTATTTTTTTAGGTGTTTTAAGTATCATATTGTATGAATTTTATTTTTATTTTGTAATCTTCAATTGGCTTAACTAATTTCTTACAAAAATTTAACATTAAATGTAGAACTAATTGAATGAAATGACTTAATATCTGTCCCTTCTTGGGCTTAAACAATGTAGGAAATAAATTTTGTTTTTTTAATTTGTTCTTCAAATTATGTTTTTGTTTAATTACAGTATATGAACCAATTTGGATCTTTGTTATGTTTCATCCGTGCCACTCGTCAAGGAGATTGGGTATTGCATCTCGCGTCATTAGAGGAACAAATCAAGTATTATTTTGCTCATGACTTATTTCATTATGCCAGACTCATTCCAGCATACATAGCGCAGATGAAGGACCTTAAACAACATATCCAGAAATATGGAATGCTCTCGAATCTGGTTGTTTTGCAGTATCCAAAGACAATGTTCCGTTTACGAAACTATTTTCAGAACAGAAGTTGGAACAGAAAATCAAAGAACTGAAGAAAATTGATTATTGGAGTTATTGGTTTAACTCAGAATGAAAACGCCCTCGAAATGTATTTTTTGTATGCACCAGAAGTATTACGCATTGTTTCAACTTACTTTGAAAAGTACTGTCCATATGAAGTCTCTAAGCAGTCCAGGAAACACTGTCAACTTCGGACTTCCATGTCGCTAAGAATTTTTCACAACATAGCCATCGTCAAGGAGAGTATTCGGGATCATTGTGGAGAAAATCCTTTCCAAGATAATACCTCACTAATGAATATTGCATCCTCTATGAAAGTTCCAGAATCTGCGAAGGATGATATTCTGAATCGTCGACTAAAAGGGCCAATTGGAATTCGAAGAATTCGTAAGAGATAGACTAATTCGAGAGGATAGGAAACTTCTTGCTCGTTTCCTTGTTGTTATGGAATCAAGATCTCAAATGTCTACAAACCTAAAGGATGCATTTGGAAACTACAAGCTTTTTGTTATACCAAGATCATTATTTTCCTCTTATGGATATCTTCATATTCCAGCTGACAAAAGTTCATTCATTGCAGAAATAGAGCAATACAATCGATAACCCATACTTGAATCATTAGAATCCTCTATTATTTCTCCGATAGAAAAAGTTTGTATTATAGATGGAATGGCAATCTTACAATCAGTAAAAAAGATACCTGCCATGAAAACTTGTGAAGACTTCGCAAATGCTTTTACTGAGATCATTATGAAAATGACAAGCGGATACACTGAAGGGAGAATAATATTTGACCAATACCTTGAACACTCATTGAAGAAGCAAACTAGTAAGAAAAGATTGGAGGCGACAAACCTATTAGATTTACTATTACAAATAGTACCAATATAACGTTGGTTTCATTAAAGACGTTTCTTTCACATAATGAAACAAAATCACAGCTGACTATCTCGGGAATAAATTATTACAGGTTTTTGCTGCTAGTGAGTAGAAAAGTGTTGTCGTTGTTGGCAGTAAGGCATACAGTAACATGCAAAGGTTTTCGATTCAGAATTATGTGATCATACACATAAAGAAGCAGACACCATTATACATCTTCATGTACTTGATATAGTGGACCATCATGATAATTATGAAATCGATGTATTTTCGCAAGATACTGACATTTTCATAATGCTGGCTGACTTGGTTTCAAGTCATCTAGTAAGCAGTGAAATCAGTTTTGTTACTGGTCGAGGCAACAAACACAGAAAAATTAATATTAATGAAAGATGTCGAGCAATAGATGCTCATAAAAGCAAAAGGTTTACCAGGTTTACATTCATATACTGGTGGAGACTGGGAAGGAAAATTTGTAGGCATTTCAAAACAGAAGTGGATAAAAGTGTATATCAATCTTCAGTGTGATGATAATATTATAACAGTTTTTCAAGAACTTGGGGAACCTAATGTTGATCCATTATCCAATCTGTCGTTGTTTCAAAAATTCACCGACTGGACTTATTTGAAAAATAGTAATTTTTAAAGGATTTCAGAGTTAAGATGGCACCTTTTCAGAACTAAAAGTTTCAAGGGGGAGAAATTACCATCAACCCTTGGAGCACTGAAGTCACATATTCTAAGATCAAACTTAATTTGCACCATTGGAAAGGGCTACAGAAATCCTTGACCTACAATAACCCCACTTATTGGCAATGGTTGGGGAAAAATGGCGAAGGAGTAATTTCTCCAGACAAATGCCTGGAGTTACCTACGCCCGAAGGAGTTACTGAACTTGTGAAATGTGAGTGTAAGAGAACATGTACAGATGGGAAATGTTCTTGCTTAAAGAATTCTCTGGTTTGTATTGTCCTTTGCAAATGCAGTGGTTGCAACAATACAAAGGACTATCAATACCAACACAGCGATAGCTGTGATTCAGAAAAGGATACATAACATCCCAGTACTGTTTATACATATAAATGCTGTTTTCAATAATTTTTTCAATATCTTCAATAATTTATGTTATTTCATTTAAATACTTAGGTTGTGTATAACTGGTTAATAAAACGCTAGTACATCTAATGTCTTTCATATTTTTGTGCTTTATTTGCATCTTATCGCTTAAAATACTTCAAAAACTCAATTTACTCCTAATTTTATTATATATTTGTATTTCTTGACCCTGAAAACATATAATTTGACATATTGGTCAATAATATACCTCGAATATTAAAGAAGTCAGTAAATGGCAGCCATCTTGGACGCCATCTTGAAAATCACCCCCAAAAATGTGTATAAAAAATGGCACCTAAGGTATTTGGAATCTACATGTCAAAACCTTCACAATACATCAAAAATATCAAACTTGGCGCGTGAATCGAGCTGGAACTACATTTTACAACATTTCAAACCCTACTAGTACACAACATTGTAAATTTTATACTAGAAAGTGTCAGCATTGACCAGAAAGAGTTAGTTCTATCAAAATTGACACGCATACATCGATTAATTTGTCATTTGAAATATCATTGTATTCATTTGTACATTTTATTTTGTTATTTGAAATTATCAACATATATACATTTTGTACATTGATTAATGTTTATTTAAAATAACAATAAAGTACCTGAAAATTGAATCATTTGATTTATACCCTCACTACTAACTAATTATAATTAGAATGTCAGAGTCAGATATCTGGACACTTCTTTTGAATTTGAGGAAACTCTCTCTATTATATTATAACAATCATAATCAAAAGATCATTCAACACTGAATCGAATAAAATCTTCTAACGGTTCTTGTCCTAGAGATAAACACAAGCAGTTCTTTATAATTTTAAGCGTTGAAAACACTCATTCACAAGACACTTGAGTGCATGATAAAATTAATATGTATTTATAGGCTATGTACAATGTGAATAAATATGATCATAGGCATTCAACTTGCATAATAATTCTAATGCACAAACTAAGAATTTTTTACATTTTTTATTAACTTTACAGCGATTCTCATCATCTTTAAGGAGTTCTCCTGAATTGCTCGTTTCTTTTCTGTACACCGCTGAAAATTTGCTACATCGAGATTGTTGCTGCAATAGTGACTGATTATAATCAGCATAGTGCAGGGAAAATTGCAGCAACTCTTTTCAGACGAAGTTTTGGTCGGGAGGGTCTTACTTTTAGAGATTTATGCCACTTGTTTGTGGATTGCAGTTAAATTCCCCTATTGGCAGGGCTGTAATCTAAAACCTTTTTGTAGGCTGGCCTGTTCAGTTGAACCTGACACAGTCTTTTTTTTTACTTTCGGTAAGTCAAACAGAGTACTAAGAGCTTCTTTAGCAAATTCATTTAAAAATTTAACCTCACTGAAGCGGCAAGGATCGAACCAGGCAATGTCTTTCATGAGCAAGTCATTTCCAGTAAATCGCGTACTCAACTGCTGAATATCTGTGTCTAAGATGATATTATAAGCATTTACCTTAAATATTTCTGATGGTGATCTGATAATATTTCTTGCCTCATTGTGATAATTTTCACTACATAGACGTTTCGATATAGATATTCTCTTTTCCAGTGGGAAACTCAATTTCAATGGTTACTCCTTTTCTATTAGTTGTTTCTGAAGGTTCTGGAGATCTATTTTGTGTAGCAGATTGGTTTTCAGGGTTTGGATTTTGTTAGTAGCAGTTACGTAGCCAGGCCGCTTATCTGCAGATACTTCGTTGTGGTCGTAAATATATTGGATAGGTTGCTTAAAATGGTTGCTATTAATATATACTAAAACTCGCACCAATTATCAGTTAGTGACATGTGATGGGAAATTGTCATTTCGGTGATACCTTGTAGTCACTTAAGCAATGTTGAAAACTTATGTTGATCTTTAAAAGGTTTTGAAGACTTCTCAAACATGCTATTAAGTAGTCGATCCTTACTCCACCACCTAGTAGTGTTTTCTTTTTGTAATCGGCGAAGAAGTTTATTTCCACTTACAGACTGATTATTCACTGAAGTCCATACTTCACTTATATCCTCTGAGCTAAACATGGTTGTAGGTTGCATTGAGTCCAAGAAGTCCGTTGTCAATTAGCAACATTCTTTTGCATCTTTTAGGACGAAATTTAGCATATCACTGCACATGCTGTATATTTGGATTGTCCTTTTTAGGTTGTGACAGCAAACCTTTATATCTCCCACTCATATTTGCTGTACCATTGAAAGAAGTGCCAATTATTTGTGAAGAAGGGAGTTTAAACTTTTTAAGTTCTTCTTTTACTTGGGGATAGAGAGTTAGTTTCCCTGTTGTTTTGGGAGCATCAACCAATTTTTAAAGCTAACCTTCCCTTTATCATACTGCGTGAATACAACGAATACAACTTGCCAACTGCTCCGTTACCGATATATCTTGTGTGAAATCTACTTCAATATTGAATGAAACTGACGGTTTTACTTCATCGGCAATGTTTATTTGGATCTGAATGGAGAGATGAGCAATTAACTTACTTATAAATGACTTGGACAGGAATAAAATCAACGAACTTCTTCCACGCCAATTAGGATTTTCATTTTGTTCTTCTATCTGCTCTATTCTAGTCTTCTTCATACTCTCTGAAGATCTTCTTTCTTGGCTTCTCTTGGTAGCCTTGCTAAACCACGAGCTAAACCACGATAACCATGCAAAATTTCAATATATTTACATAGCAGCGCTACCAATTCTAAAAAATTGCCGTGCTTAACGTCACTATTATTCAAGTCTGCCGGGGCCTCCTCTCCTTTTTCTCTATAAGCTAATCCTTGCTTTCCAAGATCATTAATCTGTAGATCATCCCTATATATGTAAGCTAATACTTGTCTATCTTTTGTTACTACACAATTGTCCGCAGGCAAACCATCCCATCGAACAACTTCCCACCTTTCACTCACTATATTCCTCACCCGCAAGAAAAGTGACACATCTTGGCAAAATTAAATTTCACCGGAGAGGCAAAAGAAAATTTACATGATTTTACTGTAAAAATATATATATATATATATATATATATATAACACTTAGCTCTGCATGCAGGAGTAAAAGTGTAAAAGCCTTAAGAATAAAGACATAAATGAAGTTTGGAAGTTTGAATAATTTTACCTCCCCAAACAACCCACCGCCCCTTCTGTGGTCACGAATGGACATAGAGCGTAATAAAGCGATTTTCCGTATAACTACACTTATGAAACTTATGAAACTTTTTCTGTATCAAGACGCACCTATGATAGATCTATCTGTGGAATAAAACGCAGAATGAATTTTTGCGCGATGTGTCACTTTTCTTGCGGGTGAGCGATATATGCTTTTTACTTTATCCCCTATCTCTCGGTTTCTATACAAAATGAGTAATCTGAACAGGATCTTCCAAAGTTTTCAGATGGGAGAGAGAAAAGAGAAATCAGACTAACCTTATCAAAGGAAAAAAACACGCTTCACAAAACAGAAATTTTTTTTTTTTTTTTTTTTTAGCTTTATTGAAAAGAAACAAAACTCAAACAATTTATTATTTTTTGGCCCACCCCGCGATCGCGGGGTAGCGGGGTGGGCCAGTCCGCCCCTGACTAGAAATATAACTTAAAATTTTTAAATAACACGCTTTTAGTAAAAGATTTAATGGGATTTCAAAAACGAAAAAGAGAGTCAATCCCTAGACCCAGCCGGTGCAAGAGTATGCAGAGAGATTATCTAATCGTAAAACAGAGTTATTAATGGTGTAATGGCATGATAAGTTCATGGAGGGAATAAACTACGTATTTTGGTGAAATTTTCAATTAATTTGAAGAGGAAAAGTGATTTTGGCTTTCTCATTATAATATTTATGGTTTTTGAAAACAGGATCATAATAAAGATTACAAAGCTAATTTACTTGTTTTGGTTTTTATGGATTAGGTTATTACTGGACTACCTGTCACCTGTAATTTGAATTTTTTTTATCAATAGATGACATTACTGATGTTTTAAAGACAGAGTCGTCGCCATGGGGGGTTATGGGGGGGGTGTCTCCCCCTCCAATATTTCTGAACTTGGGAAAATTGAGCTTAGAGTTGGGAAATTCTAGGTTTTTGAAAGAACGTTTTTCTTTAAAAAAAAAATAATAGTAAAATAAATATGAAATTTTGATTGTTTTGGTGACTTCTTTCTGAGAGCTGTATAACTGTAAACAAGTTAAATAATAAAAAGAAATACAAAACGAAAGCAGTCAGACTCGGTCTGTCATTGTGTTTCACTGTTCTATGAAAATATCATACATCCATCAGACCTCAATTTCCATCTATTTACTACTACTGTCCATCAATAGCTGACTCTGATCCATATCGTTTATTTAATACAAAACTCTTTTGCTCCTTACTGAACAATTCCAAAATAACGTCAGTAATTCTTATTAAGAATCATTTGCATTATTTTCATACGAACAGCGATTATCATTCATTCACAATAGAAGACAAAGAATTTACAAACTAATGCTAGTTGACAAAAAAGAAAAAGAATATGTCATCTCACGTTAGATCTCTAAAAATAACAAATAAAATAAACGTTCCAAAAAAATGTATTCTATTGTCACAAACTAAAATCGGACAACAAATTATTCACGTGTCTTCCGATTGCCCCTATAGCAATAGGATGCCAGATTGGCTATAGAAGATTCTTAGTCGTTGCCATCAATACATGCCAGACATAATCTGCAAATATCACAAATTTTCTTTTAAAATAGTATTCTATTCTAATACTAGAAAAGAAAAAGATGATGTCTCTTTCCCCTTCATTTTTATCGCAAATAGCAGTAAAATAGGTTGGACATACATTACACATATCATTTGAGTTGGAGATTAGAGTATTTTGTTTCAAGTTGGGAAATTTTTTAATATCCCCCCCCCCAATAAATATCTGTTGCTACGCCCCTGTTTAAAGATATTTAGGGACAATAGTGCAAGAGTGCGCACCTGCTTTTGGCAAAACTGCTACCGTTGCTAAAGCGGGATTTTAAATAAAGGTTCTGTACACTGTAAAAAAAATCTACAAAGTTACTAAAGTTTTTCTAGCAAACTGGGATTCCTAGAACTTTTTATGTAACTCTATTCTATAGTAATCATCTTTGTAGTTAAATTCATTGAGTTATACCAGTTTCAATATATTTGAAATAGCGTAATGTCGATAAAATACATTGCTGACGATTTTTCTCCATTGACCATAATGTAACAGAATTTTTTTGAGTGCCCCTGTAAATGAGCTATTCCTGCTACACACTTCATATTGAATACCAAATATGACACGGTAAACATCATTAACATATATCAATTGCATTAAAATCCGAGTATATTTAGTATACACCTAAGTATACACCTAGGGCAGACGGACAGGAAAACTGAATTCATTAGATGGAAACATACTTGTATACTTTTGTACAGCCCTGTAGTTAACCTAGTACCTTTATTACACGCCACTATTTATATAAAGTTTAATTCAAATTAAAACACTCTTAAAACTACTGAAATCACATTTCCAGAAATTATCATTTATAGACGGCCATGTATCCAATTCTTTGCGTGACCCTGTATATCATTTTATTTATGTTATACAAACATTTCTTAGTAAACTAAATGCAGTTCAGCGTAAAAATACATAACTCATTTAAAAACCACTTTTAAACAATTTGCACTCATACCCAGTAACCATTACGAATTCTTTTGTGTAGCCTTTATATGAATTATAGCATTTATACACACCATATACTATGCATAAATATAGTAAAACATAAAAACGCATAACATAATTAAAAATACATTTCTAGCAATCATCGCTACTGTACAGTATTTCGAATACAATATAGTATCTGAAATCTTTTGTGCGTGTCCCTGTAAATGGTATGCACTTCGCATTATACATGAAATAAGTTATGGTAAACCTCAGCGACGTACATCAATTTCATTATACATGAAATAATTTGACATAATTAAAATACGCCTCAAACAATACCCCCCCCCCCCACACACACACACCTATATCATTATGTAACGGAATTCTTTTGTGTGGCTCTATAAATGAATACTAACTTTTCTTTGCACCGTATACCCTACAAAAGGCATATTTTAGTTCCCTTGATAAATGCATATCTATTTTATTATGTTTGAAAGTATGTAACATCATTAAAAATCATTCGAAACGATTTTTTTCCCATAGGCCGAAATGTAACAGAAAACTTTTGACTGTTCCTGTAAATGAACTAAACGTGCTACAAACTTAATTTGAAATAGGGAACGTGCTAAGGTAAACATTAACAACATCCAAAAATTTCAGGGCAATCCGAGTATATTTACGGGAGTTAGAGCGCGGACATACGAACAGACGGACAGACAAACCGAAGTCATAAACACTTTTAATTTTGAATTTAAAATTTGATTAATAAAAGTAATTAGAATCGTGCTAAATTCTAAATAGCAATCAAATTACCATGAAAAAATACCTTTTAATAATAAATATCCACATCTCCCAATCAGTATTAGTTACTAATATATGAGAGCAGTTTCAGGAAATATAATTGAATTTATAAATAGAAGCATACAAAACATATTATAAACTGCTTATAAACTGCTAATACTGGATAAAATCGAGTTTCTCGCACACTGCTGAGGAAACCATACTAGAATCCAGTATTGAAATACTTTAATCGCTGTTTATATTGAAACATATTCTATTGTTTAAAACAAAATGAGAAAAATATATTACTTTTATGATTACGATTCTTACGAAAATCCTACAAAACATCAAATATCATCAGATCAGACAAACCACACACCCTCTTTTGGCAAAACAACTTTCTGCTCCAAGAAAATTGTATTTATAGGATTAGATTTTCCTTCCTTTCCCTTTTTGCAGTCGCTTTCTGTTATTATTTTTTGTGCAAAATTATAAACAAGGTTAGATAGAAAGAGGATTTCAATTTAGTTCGGAGTGTAAGTAAACTAGCAAAAAAATCTTTCGGAGTGGAATAGAAGATTTAATGTTCTAATATGTGCAACTTTGTATGTGGTAGGTAATAAAGATGGTTTTTATTCTGATATATGATACGTTTTGCTATTTTCTATATTAAGGGAATATTATTTTGAAAACTAAAATAACTAGTATGTTGTGGCCATCACAAAACTTTCTTCTATATAAATCACGTCAATTAAATCATTTAAATTGTACAAGGAATTACATCAATTTAGCACCAATTCATACCAAAGTGTATCTGAATTTGAAGTTTGATAAAAATTCGTGCCTTAGTTCTCGAGATAGAGCTATAGCGAAAATTCTGAAAAATGTAGCATAGCAGCGCCACCTGTTGAGTTGTTTACACCAATGCATAAATAGCAATAATTGATATCCATGTATACATGGATCTGAAGTTCGTTGAAAATCCAAGCATTAGTTCTTGAGATAGAGCTATTGCGGAAATCATAAAAACAGCATAGCAGCGTCACCTATTGAGCGATTTACACCACACTGTATGAAATGTCAATTCATGTCAAGGACTAACTTATTCTAAAATTTGATGAAAATTCGTGCATTAGTTTTTGAGATACACCTTTAGAGGAAATTCTGAAAATTACAGCATAGCAGCGCCACCTGTTGAGCGATTTACACCAAAATGTACAAAATGACAATTCATGTCAAGGATTAACTGATTCTGAAGTTTTATGAAAATCCGTGCATTAGTTCTGGAGATTCAGCTATTGCGGAAATCTTGAAAAAGGCTGCATAGCAGCGCCACCTGTTGAGCTATTTACACCAAAAACTAATCTGCACCAATTTATATCAAGGACTAACTGAATATAAATTTTTATTAAGTTCCGTGCATTAGTTCTTGAGATGGAGCGCCCACAATATTTGTGTCACATACAGACAGACAAACAGGCTCACAGATGCACAGATGCACAGACTCACAGACGGACATTTTGTAAAAACATGTTTTTCTGAATATCTGACCCCTAAGACGTGTAAATCCTTCCAAAACCGAAAGTCGAAAATTTTCACGAATCCAATACTTTCTTCTTGTAAAGATAGAAGAAAGTAAAAATAAATCACTTTTCTTAAAGAAAAATGAATTATTTTAGCTAAAAGTGTTTATTTTACATAATATAGTAATTCCCTATAAAAAAAAAAAAAAGTAATTATTTATTTATTGGAAAGCCTTTTTATAGCTTTTTTGTGAAGCCGTAGATTTTATGTACTTGTTTGTAAAAATAATAAAAAAAATTAACAACATCTACAAATTAAAAGGAAAAAATCTATAACAATTACTAATAAGGGAGAATTATACAAAATCGGGTAGGTGGTAAAACTGGGTAGCGCAGATTCCTCCTTGAGTTGTACTATTATCTATTAGCCAACACGAGAAATTACTTGTCTATCACCATTACGGCATTTGTAGCGGAATGAAACGCTACTGTGTGCGGTTCTTTAATGTGTGAAGGATTTAGTTTGAATTACTCTTAAAAATTGTTTTGTTTGATTCTAGGTTTTACGCGTATAACCAGTATTTCTTCCGCATATTAAATATTGGTGAGTACTATATCTAATTCTTTGCTTTCCTGCTAATATTTCAACATTTTTACTGATCTTTTGGTATAGGATTAAGAGTAGTGACGTTATGTTTTAAAATCTGCGTCATGTTGCGGTAAAACCGGGTACTTAAGAGTGGGTCAAAACCGGGTATACCCGGTTTTGTCCTACACTCATAGAATGATTTTTTTTGTATAGTTAATAAATTAGCATGGAGCTTTAAATTGCATTTTCAATGCTGTTAATTTACCTTATAAATACTAAATCTATCAAGTTATAGTGAAAACGTTAATTTTGATTTTGTTTTATATTAAAAAATGGGACTAATTTTTAACTTAAATTTATGAAACTAAATAAACTGCAATTATTAATAAACGAAATAATGGTACTAATTAAGGTATAATTTTATATTATGCTTATTACGTTTTAATAAATAACTTTCTAATCTGGGGTATAATAACTTGCGTTATAGGCCTACATAAAATTCAAAATGTATTTCGTAAATTGTTCTTTTTTTTTAATTAAAATAATCCTAATTGATATCCGTCCTAATTGATGAATAATCTATAAAATCTCAATCCCATATAACTAGGCATCTATAAAATCTAGGCATAAAATAATATAAATATAAAAGAGGCATCTATAAATAAATTTATAACAAGATTCTTTTCTCAAATAAATATTAAACCAGCAAGAGATCAGCTCTCTGGATAAATGATGCTTTCCCAGACTCATTTGCTGTACATATAATAAGAGTGAATGGATTACGAAAGAGGTCGTCATTATTTGGGTCAAAAATTTATAGATTTTTCCGATCCTTGTCCTGAAAAGCTTGTTCTTTTAATCCTTGATGGGCATTCAACTCATACTAAAAACATCGAGATAATCAGTCTAGTAAGAGAAAGCAATGTATTTATCTCACGCTTCCCTCCATACACAACACATCGATTTCAGTCCCTTCATGTGTCATTCATGCATCTCTAAACTCATACAGAGAACAAGAGGTGAGGAAGTGGTTACTTTCCAACCCTGGACGATCTGTAACAATTTACCAAATCGGAAAATTATTTAAAGCTGCATTTTCGAGAGCAGCAGTTGTAAATACTGCAATAAGAAGGTTTGTGATAACAGGGATTTTTCCCTACAACAATGATGTTTTTCCAGACCATCTTTTTGCTCCTTCGGAAGCAGCAGAGAAACTCATGAATGTCATGAAATCACACCTAGGCCTAGGCAGCCGCAGGTTGGCATAGCTGCAGCAATAAATATTTCTTAAACGTCACAGGATAATGGAGTTCAGCTTTCCGAATCTAAGAGAGTTAACATCACACATCCAGCAGTTGACAACATCCAGCGTCTTTCACGTCGAGCTGCTTCCACATGCAGCAGTTAATATCCCAATCACAGATGTCATCAGTGATTCAAAATGTTACCTCTACAGAATACATTAGTAAAACTATCCATTCGACATCTTCAGACTATGTAGCCCAACAATCTGAATTTCCAATTTCGCCTAAAAATATTATTGTTATCCCCTCCCAATGAAGGATTCAGAATTGAGAAAAGAGCTGACAACTGTTAATTTGAATTCTTCACCCTATAAATTAGAGATCGAAACAGATTATTAAGGAGAAATAAGCCAATCTAACTTTGAAAGATGAAAAAAGAAGATTTTTAAAAAAAACAAAAAAGAAATTAAGAATCAACAGAAAAAGAAAAGGTTGTGGAGACATATTCAGAAGAAGAAGAAGATAATGAAACCTGTATGTTTTGTAATGAACTTTACTCAAATTCTAAATCCAAAGAAGGTTGGATACAATGTTGAAATGCCACGGATGGGCACACGAATCATGTAGAAATGCAGAAGAATATGATGACAAATTCATTTGTGATTTTCGCAGCTCTCTAGAAGAACTCTAAGACTTTCAGTGTAAAGTAGGTATGCGTACACAACGTAGAAAATTTGCCACAGATTTATTTTTGACACATGGAACAACACATGTGCAATTTCGTTTTGTTAAAAATGAAAAATATGTATTTTTTACTATATTAAACAAGAATTTTTTGGCCAAAATGAGTTTTCCAGGAGTTTTAAATGGATACCCGGTTTTACCCAACTACTGGGGTAAAACTGGACTTTTGCATATGTGTAAAAAAAGCTATTTTTTTATATAATCAATTATATTTTTTATTGAAAAGAATATGTTTTATTATTGCCAAAGATTCATTTTATATTAAAAATGCTGTTCAAAGTTTGTTTTCCCAATTCACTGCACATGAGAATAACAAACATTTATGGTACCCGATTTTGCCCCACCTTCCCCTACATAAAATTTAAATGAATTTCTTAACCCTTTAATAACAGACCAAGCCATATAACATGGTTTTCCCAATGTAATGTAATACAAGATTACTCTTATTCAGATAATTATTTATATTATCTATTATTTACAGTAAATAACTTTTATACAGATGTTTTACAAAAGTATTTCTGTAAAATCCAAGATACGGCGAAACCCCCAGTTATTGACATCTAACCAGTAACTGACACTTCAGCAAAAGTCTAACTCAAATAATAGTCCAGGCAATAGAGACCATATAGGGACTCTACCTAGCAAAATTAATGGTAGTACTGGAAATCGGCTTTCTAGATGTTTTTTGGGTCGCTGAATCCGAATTTGTATCTTCCCACCAAAATTTCCCCCGGCAACTACCCAAATTTTGGTAAAAAGCCCCCAAAAAAGGTTTTTATTAAAAAATTCCATTTTTTTTATTGTTTTAGGGGGAAAGTAGCTAGAAATTCAGAAAGTAGACAAAATTTGCAACAAATTAGATATATGACATTATGACTTAGGATGAAGGGGATGGGGGGATCTGCCTCGGAACATGCGCCGCAGTGCTGCGTGGACTAAGTTGCGCAATTCCACTTAACTACTCACACGTTTAAATTAGCCCTCCCATCTTCCCTCCGAACTTTCTCTATAAGGTTTACGTTAAGTTTTTTGGGTCGCTGAATCCGAATTTTTAACTTACCCCCAAAATTTCCACCCCCGAACCCCCCCCCCCAAATAGTTGTTTTTAACTTAAATTTCTTATTGTTTTAGGGGAAAAGCATTACGAAATTCAGAAACTAGACAAAATTTGCAACAAATAGGATATATGACATTATGACGTAGGATAAACGGGGAGAGAGGGGGCTGCCTCGGAACATTCCCCGCGCGCTTTTCTCAAAAACCAAATTTTTTCAAAAAATCAATTTTAGGGGGGGTGGTTGCCGGGTGAAATTTTGGTGGGAAGTTACAAATTCGGATTCAGCGACCCAAAAAACATCCCGATTTCCAGTATTACCATTAATTTTGCCAGATAAAATCCCCTATTCTCTGGACTTCATCATTTAGTGCACGTAGCGCCGCAGTGCATGTTCCGAGACAGCCCTCACCCTCCCCGTTCATCCTAATTCATAATGTCATATATCCTATTTGTTGCAAATTTTGTCTAGTTTTTGAATTTCGTAATGCTTTTCCCCTAAAACAATAAGAAATTTAAGTTAAAAACAACTATTTGGGGGGTTTCGGGGGGGGGGAATTTTTGGGGTAAAGTTAAAAATTCGGATTCAGCGACCCAAAAATCTTAAAGTAAACCTTATAGAGAAAGTTCGGAGGGGAGATGGGAGGGCGAATGTAAACGTGTGAGTGGTTAAGTGGAATTGCGCAACTTAGTTTACGCAGCACCGCGCGCATGTTCCGAGGCAGATCCCCCCTTCCCCTTCATCCTAAGTCATAATGTCAAATATCTAATTTGTTGGAAATTTTGTCTACTTTCTGAATTTCTAGATACTTTTTCTCTAAAACAATAAAAAAATGATTTTTTTAATAAAAACCTTTTTTGGGGGCTTTTTACCAAAATTTGGGGAGGTTGCCGGGGGAAATTTTGGTGGGAAGTTACAAATTCGGATTCAGCGACACCAAAAACATCTAGAAAGCCGATTTCCAGTACTACCATTAATTTTGCTAGGTAAAATTCCCTATTGCCTGGACTATAAGCATTTTCTTGTAAAATTCTGCAGAGTAACGTCATCTAGTGGAAACCTAGACAATTATTCTTATTTTGAAGCCAATTTATTCACGAGTAGGCCAAGAGCATATTCAATGAGGATGAAACGTTTTAGAACACAAAATGTGCCATTTTGAGGCATCCATTTCTAAAATTAAGGTAGTGCTTTTTTTTAATCTACCGTATGATTCATAATGAATGGATCAAAAAGAATAGCGCAGTGTGACTGCCGTAATGGATTTATTCAGCCGAAACAAATTTATTCTGCAACTACAATTATACAAGTTTTATTTGGCAACAGAGAAAAATCATCGAATGACGAACTCGCCGCTAGAGGCGCTGTTAAACAAAATGTCGACCATGTAGGAGAAAGCGTACTGCGTTTTCGAATATGCCAAAACCTTCTCGGTAACTGGTGTGCAAAGACATTTTCGCACGAAATTTCGTAAACAACCACCGCATCGGCATAACATAAGCAGGTGGGTGAAGCAGTTCCAGGATACCGGCTGCTTATGTAAGAACAAAAGCTTAGGACGAAAAGAAACAAAACCCGAAGTGGTTGAAAGAATTCGTGAACGCCCTGTGATTTTTTTCTCTGGGGTTTCGTTAAAGACAAGGTGTTTGTGCCTCCACTTCCTCAAGACTTAGAGGAACTGAAGCAGCGGATAACTGCAGTGTTGAACTCCATCACAGGGGATATGCTATCACGAGTGTGGCAGGAGCTTGATTACCGTGTAGACACTTGTCGTGTCACCGGAGGGGCACATATTGAACACCTGTAGAAACTTGAATAAATGTAGTTTTGAGGTAAATTTGAATTTTCTAAATATATTAATTACAACGTTCACAATCATGTTTTCTTTTTGTCCCATTCATTATGAATCACCCTGTATTTGTAATGCAACCATCCTAAACTTTTTCTTACAATTATACTTGTAGAAATTAGTACAAGATACCTATTACATTAGGACCATGATTTCTAGTTACTAGTTATTTAATTTAACTTAATGGGGAATTCCAGTTATTGTTCCAGTAATTTCATTTTACCAGTCTCCGCCAGAGGGGTTAATTATTGATAATACTACAGAAAGTTAAGATATATTATTTGAACTGTTTAAAAAACATAATAATAAATTCAATTTATCTTGTATTCATCACCATTAAAATTTAAGTTGTTCTACTAGGGCCCGACACTTACACTGTAAAAAAAAATCTGTAGTTCTACAGATGTAAAGTTACATGCTTACTAAACTTTCACCTGTAACTGTACGAAAAAAGCTGCAAATCTACAAAACTAGTTTTTGTAAAGCTACAAAAATCTGTAACTTTACAAATGAATCTGCTAAAATTTCAGTAATCTTACTAAACTTTTATTTGTAACCCTGGCTGCAGTTACATGAAAAGTTCTCGGAATCCCAGTTTCCAAAAAAATTCTTAGTAACCTTACAGATTTTTTGATTTTCGGCGCAAAAGTGTGTCTGTTACAGGAAATTTGTTGTTGCCGTTACATGAAAAGTTCTAGGAATCCAAGTTTCCTAGAAAAACTTTAGTAACTTCACAGATTTTTTTTTACAGTGTACTGGTTCATAAATGTCAGTTATTGGATATCTGGATTACTAATATTTAAAACAGGAAAAAAAGGACACATGCATCTGTAGTATGATATCATATATGGATAAGGTTCAAGTATTTTGTTTTCATAATCAAGATTAAAGTATTTTTAAAGCATAAATTCCTTGAAATATAAAACAACTTTTTTTGAAATCTTTGCAACTAAAGTGTCAGACACCGGTCCAGTTTCTGTCAGTTATTGGTGTATCAAAATGGGTTGGTGTCAGTTATTGGAGTAGACCATATTTACGAAAAATTATTTTTAATAATACAATGTATAATTTTTGAGAATTTTGTGATCACTAATTTTTTAATGTATCTCTACAATCCTTTCAAACAGAAAAATAAGTACAAAAGGGATTTAAAATTTTGTGATAGTGATTTAAATAAGAAAGAATCCATAAGGTGTCAGTTACTGGGGATTTCACCCTATGCACTCTCATTAAAAATCCGTAAATTGAAGTTTTTTCCGTTGCTTTTTTGTTTTTTGTTTTGTTTTGTTAAAATACGAAAGTTCCCGCTTTGATTTGCCTCTTTCTCCAAAAAATCCAGAAAATTTTCCCATTTAACGTAAAAGTTACCTTTAATCATCCAATCTAAGGCTGCATTTTCGTCAAATCACAGGCGTGTTCCGGCAACTGAGTTACATGTTACTTTATTGTATTGTAAACAGAATTTTTTACGTATGTCCTTTCCCCTTCAAAACAAGAAAATTTCGCGAACCAAAATTCAAAATTTCCTGAAATTATCCAGCCAAAAGATAAAAATTTCCTCGATTAACAAAAAAATATCTTCCAATCACAGAAGAGTTCCGGCAACTTGCTGCCTCTCCTTTTCTGCGTTTTATCACGAAATCTTTTGAAAATGTAGAGGGAACTCAAAAATAAAATGTTAGCATGAAATAATCATTGAAAATATTAAGATAAAATTTTTATATTAACATAGACATGTTATTTTTTTTATCGCCGAATAGATCGCAATTAGACTATGTAATCAAGCAACTAAGCAAAAGGTTATTTTTAACGAAATAGCTTCGGTGAGGAAAAAAGCGCAATAAATTTAGTTGATCCACGAAACTAGACCGGCCCTTTCTGTTCAATGGTAGTTTGATTTGATTTGATTGCCTAAGAGGGACTGCTCCGAAAAGTCTGTAGAGCATAGTGTCCCTCCCGGTTCCCTTTATTGAGGTTAAAAAAATTACAGTTTTCAGCCAGAGCTGAAGCCGCCAGAAATCGCGACAGTGGGCGGTATTTCCATAAATTTTCGTATGAAGTTCTGGGACTGCGTCCAGCCCTGCCAGGGATATCTCAAACGCGAGCAAGGGAGATGGCCTGGCTAAGGCTTTACAAAAGTTGGCAATCGCTGCCGGAAAACAGATTTCCCATGCGACACTGGGCAGCGAAGGGTATCAGTAGGTGGTGGAAATTTCGGGGTGCGCCCGGAGGAACTCTCTCACGTTACTCTGTGAAAGTGGAGCTCTACACATGTACTCACTACAGGTGATGGAGATTAGAAGCGTAAAATGACAGACGCGTTCCCCAGGTTAAATTAGAGAGGTATATTAAGTGTTCATATATGTTTTTGAGTTTTCCCTTAAGAATTGGGCGAGTGAGGATGTTAATAAATTAATTTTTAGGAGGGTTTCAATATATCTAAGATTCTATTGGCTTGCAAGTGTGCAGTGAAAATATGAGGGAGACACTGTGCCTTGTTCAACGCACTCGCTTCGGTCTGAAGGACCACAATGAAATTTATAAAAGTACTAGCGAAAGGGACCATGACCAATAAGAAAAGCTGTAGTATGGGGAGTGGGGTGGAATAGTGTGTAGGAGACTTTTGGGTTTAGACTGTGTGCCGGCCTTTTGTTGAAGTGGTCCGTTTGATATAGCTAGATGAAAGTGGAAGATAATGATCTATTTTGGGTTTTCTTGTGGCTTCTATTGCTAGAGCGACCGCCAGTTCGTTGTCAAATATACCGTTGTGAGCAGATACGTGACCAGCTCGAGCGCGATTTTCAAGAGTTAATAGACTTTTAAGAAAAAGAAACAACGTATAAGGGCACAAATAAAATGTGTTTAAAAGCATACAGCTGTTTCAAAACCTCTAAGGTTTCCTCATCTCTGCTTAAAATAAGAGTTAAATTAAAACTAAAACATTGTGTAAAAAAGGGGGGTGGGAGGTGGACAGAGAGTCAGAAAAGCGTACCTTTCAGCTCTACTGCCAACGGTGAAATGCGACATACGTCTGACAAACAGCTACGGAGTTGATCTCACGCGCATATTCAGGGAGACCAATCAAAATCACCCAATTGCTCTGGAAGAGTCCAAAGTTAGAAGGAGAAAAAGGGGGGAGGAAGTGGAGAGAATTATAGAAAATTACACCATATCTTTGAAAAATTAGGCGTACTGGATAAATCGTTAACTACACAACAGTTAGTTAACGATTTATCCAGTACGCCCAATTTTTCAAAGATATGGTTTAATTTTCTATAATTCTCTTCACACCCCCCCACCCTTTTTCTCCTTCTATGTTTGAACTCTTCCGGAGCAATTGGGTGATTTTGATTGGTCTCCCTGAATATGCGCGTGAGATCGACTCCGTAGCTGTTTGTCAGCCGTATGTCGCATTTCACCGTTGGCAGTAGAGCTGAAAGGTACGCCTTTCTGACTCTCTGTCCACCTACCCCCCCCCCCTTTTTTTTTACACAATGTTTTAGTTTTAATTTAACTTTTATTTTAAGCACTGATGAGGAAACCTTAGAGGTTTTGAAACAGCTGTATGCTTTTAAACACATTTTATTTGTGCCCTTATACGTTGTTTCTTTTTCTTAATATATTGGCACAAAGTACAATCTTTCCCCACTTTTTATGTCCTTCCCCACTTTTTAATAGACTTTGTTTAATGCTAAGAACTAGTGGGTGTTTGGTTCTGTGAGATTTTATTGACTGCAAACTAGACAAACATGAGGCTATATGAGGCATTCTCACAAAACTTTAACTTTCAGCAATAAAAATCTGGTGAAATTAATAAAATAACATTTTAAACTTATAGACGAATGCCTTAATAATCTATAATAATAAAGAGAGAAGTTTGTGTGCGAGTGAGTGAGTGAGTGAGTGAGTGAGTGAGTGTGTCGACGGTGTTCTGAAGAGACCACTGCACGTAGAGATACAAAATTTGGGGAAAAGGTACATCTATATATGAAGTTTTGCACCTCGAAGCCCAATTTTCGATTTTTTGATTAGATTTTTTTTAATTTAATTTTTTATGCGATTTTTAGCGTTTTTTTATGTTTCGAGACGATTTTTCCATATAAGTGAGAAGAATATGGTTTCTTTCTTTTAACCCAATGTAGTAAATTTTGTTCTCTTTTCAAAAAAGTTTATTCGGAATTCGTGCAGCGATTTTTGAATTTTTAGCGAATTTTTTATGCAATTATTGAACAGCATTTAATGCATTTAATAAGGAGGTTACCGTAGAGGGACACAGTTCTGTCGCCAAACGCCGCCAAGTTATCGCCAACTTGGCGGTATATCGCCAAATTTGGCGACCAAAATGAGTCACCAAAAGTGACGCCAACCTGGCGATATCTCTAATATTTCGCCAAATTCCCATAGACGTCCATTGTAAACCAATATGGATTACTTGCTTACAGAAAATGAACAAATTGAAATATTTTAATGCAACAAAAACTAATATTAACTTAAGGGATTATATTAATTATATTTAAGGGAATCCAAGTAATTTAAATTGTGAATAAAAGTAACATGATACAATGATTGGATTATTGTATTTTATTGATATTTTCGACGAAAGGGTTGCCAGTGGTCATTTTGGTGAAAATTATAGTTGATAAATGAATTGAAATGGCTATATCCGTTAGAAAATAATGTAAACAACTCGCAAATTAAAAGAAAATAACTGTTATTTGTTTAATTTAAAAAAAAAAAGAATCAAAAACCTTTTTAATGCGAGATAAAATTTATAAAATGAAAATATTTAATTTAAATATGAAAAGAATGTTTATAAAACTTAAAAAATAAATTAGTATGAAAGAAGCAATTGATACATTATTTGGCGATTTTTCGCTTCGCCAGGTTAATAAAAATGTGCCTGAAAAAACTTGAAGAAATAAAATTTAAGTAACAGTCTTTTAGTCCTTCTTTATTTTTTTATTC
This sequence comes from Maratus speciosus, assembly GCA_963932465.1. Taxonomy (NCBI): domain Eukaryota; kingdom Metazoa; phylum Arthropoda; class Arachnida; order Araneae; family Salticidae; genus Maratus; species Maratus speciosus. The sequence continues at coordinate 405,360,002 of OZ010793.1, read as the reverse complement.
AATTTAATTATCATTTTGATGTAATTTTCCCATCGTATGTCTTACAGGAGAAAGGCTTTATTTGTGAGTTACATGCTAATTAATTATTACCTTGGTCGCCAAACAATGCAATTTTAAGGCAGAAGCAAAGGCAGAAGCGTGAAATAAACCAGGCGAAGGTCGCAATAATTTTTTTTTTTTTTAAGTATAGGGGAAGATTTCGGAGTAAATCTTTATATTCAAATGTAAATTATATAAAAAGGTGTTAAAATTATAACTATGTAGTCAATTATTTAAATTTTAATGTAAAAATGTGCCATATACACACATATTTTATAATCTTCGATAATCAAGCCACCACCAAATGACATATTTACTATATTATTGAAAGTTTTGTTGGCACAGGTGTCATATACGCTCCATGGTACAAAATGGCATTATTTTGCCTGACATGGTAACTCGGCTATAGTTGTTTATTTATTAATAAGTTGTTTATTTACTTTTATTTTCTTTTTTACAGTTATATAAACTGTTTTGTTCTATAGACATTAATTAAACTTTTTTTATTATTTATTGCTATTTCCTTTTAAAATAATAGAAAATAATTTAAATATATATGTGTTACTCGTATTCAAAAACGATGTTTTCACCAATTTGGCGTGAAAAAAAAAAAATCGCGCCAAACCCGGTACGTAGCTATGCCTAATAGTTATTTACATTATTGTGATTACTTAGTATCAGGCAACAGATTGAAGAGTATTTGGTACATTTTTGATATATGGGCTTTGGTGAGTTAGAGAAAATGGCCTTGGCGAGTGAAGTGAATTTTACGTATATTTACTGGCAAACTATTTATTTTTCATAAACATATAATCATTTTTTTCAATATTTATTTTATTTATTTATATAAAGAAGAGCTATTTATCTACCTTTAAATACGAACAGAAATAATTTGTGGTTCTACCTGATTATCCCGTAGACGAAAAAAAAATTTGCCAAACTATAAGATTAAATGCCAATAATGGGTGATCGTAAATGTCAAATTTACTTGACATTAAACACTTTACACATGTTTGTTACGTCATCAGGTGATTTTTAATTCGATATTTACGTTTCTTCGCGATCTGCTGCAATTTTTTGACATTCCATTTTTGACCTATAATACTAAAGTAATTTCTACCTTCATTTCAATAAAGTTTATTCGGATTTCGTATAACAATTTTCGAATTTTTCGGGTATTTTGTATGTGATTTTTAGTGTATTTTAGCGATTTTCTACCAATTTTCCACGTTAGTGAAAGACGTTGATAGAAGTTGAATCAACTTTCAATCTTCGAGCACAATATATAATTTTTCTTTCTCTTTTCGAAATTTGTGCAGCGATTTAAAATTTTTTCGCAATATCTTATTGTGATTTTCAGAGGTTTTTCGCGATTCTTGCAGTTTTTTTATGTACCCGGGCAACGCCGGGCAAGTTAGCTAGTTCAAAATAAAGAAAAAATGGTCAGAAGCGACGATTTTTTTTATTTAACTGAGGTTTAAGTTAAAGTTGCGAGTTTAATTTTCCTTACCGTTTTACCTCTCTAACTTTTTATTTTCTTCTAAATTTTTACTTATAATGAATTTGCATAGTACCTATGAACATTCAAATACAAAATAATAACAACGTAGTATTTTTAGTACGAAATTTTGGTATAATATTGTCTTAAAGGTGTGTTAAAGAAGGGACAGTAAGGAAAATTATCACCTATTTTTATGCAAATCATGTTAAGACTAAGTGATAGCCACAATGTTCATTGATTTTTAATAACAGTTATTCACACTGGATTAAATTTAAAAAAATTAATTTACCTCGAAAAGTGCAGAAATAAACCTTGGGAGCCGTAAGAGTACCAATAAAGCCATTATGCTTAAAATTGATATTTTATGCTGATTTAAATTCTGCAGTAAATTTTCTGCCAAAGAATTTTAGCAATTCTTTCTCCAACATACTTCTGCATGAGAAAAAAGTTGAAAAAAATTTTGTGACTGCACCTGAAGTGATTTTCTATATAATTTTAGCAAGAGGGACGGTAAGGAATCTAAAATCCAATGATAGAGTTCGAAAAATAATAACAACCGTAAAAATGTGTGCAGGTTAATTTTTTGCTACATATTTATATAAAGCAATAGTCCCAGTTTCGGGAAAAAATTACATCTAATTAGTTTTATTGAAACAATTTTATACAGACAACTCCAAACTTAAAAATCAACATCAGGGACACGGAACGGTATTGAATTTCGTGGTTTATTTGGACCCAAACATCGTCCGAAACTTATTTCTCTCGTTAATATTGTTATACATATACAGTCATGCAATAGGATGTTTTCCAGTATGAGAAATAAGAACAAGTTGGAAATTGCTCGTCAAACGTGGCAAATGAGGTGAGGCAGGCATACCACTCATCACTTTAACATAAGAACATGAATACAACAAGAGCAGAATCCTACACCTTTCACATAACCAAACAACAGAACAGCATTTTCCATCCATAAACATTCAATGAAGTTTGAGGTTGGCAGTACATCCAACAGAAGAAACATCACACCTTCAAGTAAATACAAATCGTAACTCATTCACACCAGCTAACGTGCCAACAATTTTGACTGGTGGATCTCGTACAGCAACCGGCATGGTATCAGCTTACTGTGTCACGAAAGGTACACCAGGAAATGTGCCTCGGTCATCCACCAATGGGCCTGCTGACCAGACGACAACGAGACGTTTTAACAAGTTGGAAATTGCTCGTCAAACGTGACAAATGAGGTGCGTTCGTAGTATAACTAGTTTTATAAATATTTTTTGCACCGCACATTGTACTGAATGTATATTTTAGAGCACTTCATAAGTGCATATCCATTTCATTCTGTTCATAAGGCTGTAACATCATTAAAATGCACTTGAAATAATTTTTTCCATTGGCCGTAATGGAATGGAAAACTTTTGACTGTCCCTGTCATTAAACTATACATGCGATTTTCATAAAATTTTAAATGACTCGACAAAATTTTGCAACAATTATATATTTAAAATTTCATACCATTCAGAAGGCTGTAACATCATTAAAATGCACTTGAAATAATTTTTTCCCATTGGCCGTAATGTAACGGATAATTTTTGACTGTCCCTGTAATTAAACAATACGTCCGATTTTCATAAAATTGAAATGACTCGATAAAATTTTGAAGCAATTATATATTTAAAATTTCAGACCATTCGGTTGGGTAGTTTTTGCTCTGTTATATGGGGACGGACAGACGGACTGAACGATGACTATAGATGCTACGAGATCCATCAATAAAAATTGTTGGCACGTTAGCTGGTGTGAATGATTTAAGATTTGTATTTACTTGAAGATGTGATGTTTCTTCTGTTGGATGTACTGCCATCCTCAAACTTCATTGAATGTTTATGGATGGAAAATGCTGTTCTGTTGTTTGGTTATGTGAAAGGTGTAGGATTCTGCTCTTGTTGTATTCATGTTCTTATGTTAAAGTGATGAGTGGTATGCCTGTTATTACATTTAGTGCGTCTGTTGAAATGGTTTTATATTCTCTTGACAGTTTTAGTAGGAATGGTCTTTAGGTTGATCTTGATTTTTGTTTTCGTTTTTTGTTGTTGTTTTGTTAGTTTACCTCCCCAAATCCCAACTCCATAAAGAATAGTATTTTCTATGATTGTATTTTACCATATTTTTAGTATGGTATTATTAGACACCACGGTACTTACTCAGTACTAAGTTCTAAATACCGTGATTTAGACGTTCTTGTCGTTATGGACTCAATCTTGTAGATGACATAAAGCAATGGTATGAAATGTTTAAAGAAATAGTGTTGCTCACCTTTCAAGAAGTGAGTGGTTGAAATTACAAACAAGGCACGAGTTGAAAATGTAGTAAATTAAATGCTCTTATTCGGAACTTAATTACTGAATTTACAAAATAACGTATTTCTAAATACAATAGTTTATGTGGAGTCAATTTTAGTAATCTAGAAATAACTTTATGATTCCCCTATATCTATACGTATAGGATGCTTTTTCTGATATTTCCTGGAGTATTCCGTTATATTACTGCCAATGAGGAAAAATTACTACAGTGCATTTTAATGTTATTATACTATTGCAACCATAATAAAATTGATATGCATCACTGAGAAGGAATACAACAAGTTTATAGAGTTTAGAATAAGTAGTTTTTACAAGGACACTTAAAATTATTCCTGTACATGACGGTTCAGTGAAGAAAATTTTTTTCAGTGCATTTTAATGACTTTATATTCTTCAAACATAATTATTATTTAATTATTCTTCGTCATTATTCTTCAATCGTAATGAAATTGATATGTTTTACTGAGGTGAATAGTAGCATGCTTTTTATAGAGTATAGAGTAAGTCACAATTATAATTTGTTTGACGAAACAAAAAAATGTCGTTGCAATATGTTCTATGGGGAAATATCGCTTGGCGTGTATTTACTGATGTTACACTATTCCAATCAGAATGAAATTGATATGTATTTATGAAATACACTAACGATGCATTCTGTAATTTGTACATAATGAAATTGATGTACATTACTGAGGTGCACTATAAAACGTTATCTGTATATTTTTGAAAATATAGAATTTATAGTTTATTTACGATGATACTGATCAAATGAAGTCGATTACAGGACTGATTTTGAGCCTTAACTGCTAGATGTACGCTTTCAGCTGTGATTTACATTTTAAAACTTAACTAATTTTTAGTGTATTACGAGATTTGCAGATCATATGCAGGGCTTTACGAAAGAATTCGCACACATTACCGAATATAGACAGCACTTACTGAGGAGCACTATAACACGTTTCCTATATATATTTGAGAATATAGAATTTCTTGTTTATTTACGGAGATACTCAAATGAATTCGGTTACAGCACTGTCTTTGAGTCTTAATTGCTAGATGTACGGTTTCAGCTGTGATATGCATTTTGTAACTTAACTAATATTTAGTATATTACGAGGTCTGTAGATCATATATAGGACTCCACGAAAGAATTCGCACACATTACCGACAACGGACAGCAACTGCTGAAAATGAATTTTTATTGTGATTTGTTTTTATTTTTAAGTTTATTTAGATATCTCATTTCCGTATGAACGAAAATGAAATTTCTTAACTGTATTCCCATATAATGTAGGAATGTGTTTCATATTCTATACCATGATACATGGTTTTTCATTCTTTTTTACTTTCTTCTATCTTCAATAGAAGAAAGTATTGTAATCGAAATTTTTTTCGACTTCCGGTTTTCGACGGATTTGCATGTTTTAGGGGTCAGAGATTCCAAAAAACATGTTTATAGAAAATGTCTGTCTGTCTGTGTGTCCGTCTGTCCGTCTGTCTGTCGCCATTGTACCATCAAAAAGTGTATGAAGTTATGTATAGAATTAAACCAAAATTTTATTATAAGTTTTTGGCTATGGCAAGCAGGTCCTCCCGGAATTTGGAAAAAATTCGCCGGTAGGGGGCGCTGATATAACAATTTTTGTGCGATTTTGAATATTGTACCATCCAAAAGTGTATGGAGTTATGCATAGAATTGAACCAAATTTTTATTTTAAGTTTTTGGATATGACAAGCAGGTCCTCCCTGAATTTGGAAAAAATTCGCCGGTAGGGGGCGCTGTAAATGCGATTTTGAATATTGTACCATCGAAAAGTGTATGAAATTATGCATAGAATTGAACGAAATTTTTATTTTAAGTTTTTGGCTATGGCAAGCAGGTCCTCCCTGAATTTGGAAAAAATTCGCCGGTAGGGGGCGCTGTAATAGCGATTTTTGTGCGATTTTGAATATTGTACCGTCCAAAAGTGTATGAAGTTATGCATAGAATTAAACCAAATTTTTATTTTAAGTTTTTGGATATGGCAAGCAGGTCCTCCCTGAATTTGCAAAAAATTTGCCGTTAGGGGCCGCTGTAATAGCGATTTTTGTGCGATTTTGAATATTGCACCATCGAAAAGTGTATGAAGTTATGCATAGAATTGAACCGAAAAAAAAAATTTAAGTTCTTGGCTATGGCAAGGAGGTCCTCCCTTAATTTGTAAAAAAATCGCTCGTAGAGGGCGCTGTAATAGCGATTTTTGTACAATTTTTGTGCCATTTTGAATATTCTACCGTCGAAAAGTGTATGAAGTTATGCATAGAATTGAACCAAATTTTATGTGTTTATTTTTGGTCATGTCACGAAGGTTCTTCCTGAATTTGGAAAAATTCTGCCGGTAGGGGGCACTATAATTGCGATGTCTGTCAATTTTCATTATTGTACCATCGAAAAGTGTATGAAGTTATCCATATAATTGAACCAAATTTTTTGTGCATGTTTCTGGCTATGGCAAACAAGTCCTCCCTGAACTTGAAAAAATTCCGAAAGAAGGGGGCGCTATAATTCCGATCTTTGTGCCATTTTCATTATTGTACCATCGAACAGCGTATAAAATTATGCATACAATTGAACCAAAATGTTTGTGCTTGTTTTTGGCTTTGGCCAACAGGTCCTCCTTGAATTTGGAAATATTGCGCGGTAAAGGGGCTCCGTGTTAGCGATTTTTGTATACTTTTATGATTTTTCGTAGTTCTATTGTGCATCGGCGGCTCATGCAGCGGCGGGAACTCGCTTCCTGCTAAGCCGGCTATTCGCAAACAGCTGATAACAACAGAATAAGGAAAAATTAATAATTTTAACAAATATCATGATATAGATTAACTCGTTTTTAGACCGTTTAATTGACTTGAGCAGAAATTTAAGATGAAAATCAAAGTTGGTATAGTATTGAACTAATAATATTGAAGTATTAACATGTGTAACTAGGTTTTGAAATATTAAGATGTATAAGATAGAAGAAAGTTTTGGGATTGGCACATCCAACTAGTTTAAATATGAAAATGTTATTTTAGAAAATCATACTCTGTATTAAGATAAATAAAAGTTGCTTAAATAAAAAAACATACAGTTTAAAAGTTAGGACTGACTGTACGCATATAAATGTCACACTTGCAACAAACAATTGTGTATGTTATTACTAATGCGTACTTATCACCACTTATCTATCTATTTAACTTTCTTTATACTTTACAAATGCTAAATGTTTAACTTATCAGAAATATTTACAAGAACATCATTCAGTGAAATCCTATGTTTCGCAGTCCTTAAAAGTTACATTTCCTAAATCTTCCTTAAATCTAATATGATTATAAATCTCGCATATAATCCAATAATAATAATAATAATAATAATAATAATAATAATAATAATAATAATAACAATATATAAACTCTGTTTATGGCGTCAGTGCCGCCATCCGAAAAATCTACAAGAGTCTATATTCTAGTAGTTCTTCCGGTCAAGGGTCCATCCCTCCCCCAGATCTATATCCCTCATCGCTTTTTCAATGTCATCCATCCATTTCTTTCCTAGTCTTCTTCTTTTCTTCTTTTTTTTCTTTTTTTTTTAATAATTAAATGCGATTTTGGGTAGATAATAATAATAATAATAATCTATACTAATAAAAGAAAGGTGTTTGTGTGGTTGTCTTTCGGAGATGGGTAGAAAAATCTACTGAACGTAGAGTTCTGAAGACTCGAATGAGAATAGACCAACGTGTGTCCGAATGCACATGAGCCTCAGATTTTTCATTTCTTGTTAATTAGCCGAGATATTAATTAAAAAATACAACGAATTCTCATTCAAAATACGCTATTTCTCAAAATGGCACGCGCCGGCTGTTCCGGAGCTCGTTTGCATGGAAGAGCCGAAAAAAAACATGACGTATTATCGTAATTTTATCTTTCTAACGGTGCAGTTCGTTTAAAAAATATTAATATTACACTTTCAAAAGAATTTTTTTTTCAAAACGTGTGTCATTTTTCGCGGATTTTTCTTGCATAAAACAGCACCGTCTACACTATTCAAAATACTCGAAAATTAAAAGTATCAGGGTATATCTACGCACTTTTAACTGTCTAACAGTATAATCAGTTTTAAAAAATACGAAAATTAACTCTCTGAAAGAAATTCTTTTCGAAACGTTGTGCCTAGGTTTTCGGTATTTTTTTGCAAAATTCAAAAATCTGCATAGGCTCCGTAAATGAAAGTACGAAAAAAAAGAAAAATGCCACGCCACAATTTATGTTCATTTTTCTTTCAAGCGATGGTATCCGCTTAAAAATTTTAATTTTAACCTCTTCAAGCGAATTATTTTACAAAGGTCAACAATTTTAATTTTGTTTGTTTCTATTGCCCATTACACACATTTTATTTAAAAAAATTAACTTTATACAATCGCTCTGAAATTTTCCTACAATATACTAACTTGTTAGGTAATGATCGAGCATGCATTTTTGTTCAGAAATTATGAGATTTAATAGTAAAATACACAGTTTGAAAATAAAGCATTTTCCCATAGGGTTAACATTATTCACTCTTATTTTAACTTATAACGTTAACCTTTTTTTTTTTTTTTTTTTTTTTTTTTTTTTTTTTTTTTTTTTGCGATATTGCTCTAAAACGTTAATGTATTAATTTAACCTTTTAGCTATTGTTCGAAAAAATTTTTGATTTAGAAATAATGATATTTAAGAGTAAAATAATGAGTTTGAAAAAAAAATCCCCATGCGATTTCGATATCAAAAAAGTGAGAAGAAAACAGATTATTATTACCGACCAGGGCTGCGCAGTCTCTCATTTAACCCTTTTTCTTTCTTTCAAACCGATGACTAGGCCCCTACCTGCCGGGTTGTTCCAGCTTAACGGGTTTAGTACCTGGCATCGGGGCGAAAGACCGCCTAATCGCCGCGAAGCGGCAATAAACCTGACATCATTGACTCGATCTTCATCCTATCTGCAGTGCCTACTGCTGGTTTGTGTATACTTTGTTTTGCCGGTTACTTAACGTTATATTCTCATTTAACCCTTTATCTACTGACGGTACTTATAAGTACCGTTAAAATAACTTGCTATACAATTCATTTAATGTATCGATTAGTTGTAATGCAGTTTAGAATGAGTTGTAGGTGGATTACTTTATCTTGTTCCAAAAACAATATGGGTTACACAAAGTGAAAATATTTTTTAAAGGATGATTTCTTTTGCCTTTGCATCTTTTCAGGTTTCTTGGCGTTGGGGGGGGGGGGGGGGGTTCAATTCGGAAATATTTCTATTTTCTATTGTAAGAACATTATATTTGTACATTTCCTAATTCTACAAAATACTAAGAAAAAGAGTTTAAGTAAAAGATTTGAGTGGGGTTATTAAATATTGCACAAAATCCCTATAAATTCAAATTTAATTAATCCTTCTAATCTAATATTTATTAAATGATTATGTAAATCTTCTACTGTAGTTTCAAAAATTCACGAAACATTCTTTAGAAAATAAAATTTTCATGAATTCATAATTGAGTACATAAAGGGTTAAAAATATAAAACCAAAACACCTGGAGTGTGTGCTTCACGCCCGGTGTACGCTGTAGAAAGCAGTGGAGCCGTAACTCTAGGTTGTTTTCGATATATTTTCATAAAGATATCAAATCATACAAACTCGAAGGTATGCACTGCCAAAGACAGTAGGGCCTCCAGTATTAGATTTCTTTCGAAAGATTTTCGTTTGAAAATATAAAGGGAAAAAAAAGAGCTTGTGTAGAAACCCGGTGTACGCTTCCGTAGGCAGTGGGCCACCAACTCTAGGTTAGGTTAAGAGGCTACTTCAGTCAAATGAAAAGACGCATTCGCTAATGCTAATCCTATGGAAGAAATTTATAAAGATATCTCGGTCGCATTTCAATATTTTTAAATGATTTCTTTTTCATTGAATAGTTGAGATCGATCTGTATGCAGGCCGCTTTTTACTTTTTCGATTTTGATTGCAGATATTTTTTATGAGGATGCTTTTACTTTCGAAACCGGTTCCGAAAACGAAAGTGTCCTCATAAGAAATACCTGTAAACAAAATCGAAAAAGTAAACAACGGCCTTTGCACAGATCGACCTCAACTATTCATTGCAAAAGAAATCATTTAAAAATATTGAAATGCGACCGAGATATCTTTATAAATTTCTTCCATAGGATTAGCATTAACGAATGCGTCTTTTCATTTGACTGAAGTAGCCTCTTAAATAGATTTCCGTTTAAAAATATAAAATCATCCAACACTGATTTTGGGTACATTCAAGGCCCGGTAACTCCGGTCATCTAATAATAAAGAAATGGCGTATGAATCATTTTAGATCTTATGTAAAGTGTAATTAAAATAAAAATGCGGTTTGAACAACTGATGTTCATCTGCAAATGTATTAGTTATTATCTTATTACCAGCAAAGGAATTATTTAACGTAAAAAAGTTTTCTCTACACAAATGAAATGAGTAAACGCTTCAATATCACTGACATTAAAATCTCATTTTTAGAAAGATAATGAGCATTCCGAAATTTCCCATGTTTACTAATTGGAAATGAATCCTCATTTCACGAGAATTAAACTTCCATCTATTCTGAGCTATGCAATTTACTGTAATTGTCATAAATTTCTAAGTTATCTCTACACAAAAGCAAATACATGCAGTAAATCGAGTCTCAGGATTTCGAATTATAATTAATGCGTTATTAACTAAGCAGATTGTTAAAACTCATGAATAATGAATGGTAATGCATTTCGTTAAAATAATGGTATGTTTCATATGTCTTTTAAAAGCTTTGCCCTAAGGTTTGTTTAGATAAAAATGTCAATTATTAGAAATTGCTGGATGCAATTGCGATTCTTTTATAACATTACACGAACAGGCTAAGATGTTTATTTCTTAGCTGTTGGATGTAGAATTATATTACTTAAGGTTTGTTAGTCAGTCAACTTCGGAATTCCCTTCGCTGATTGTAAACCTATAGGTGTAGAATGCTTGCACTGTAAAAAAAAATGGTAACTTTCCATGTAAAATCCGGGAACGTTTCGCCTTTTATCAGGTTTTCAGAATAATTTAGCTCTTTCCTGTGAAATTCTGGTTTTCTTATCTGAAACGTTCCTGAACAAAAGTTGGAAACAGCAAAGCGCTGCGGCCGCCATTTATTATTATTTTTTTCCCTATAATCCGTTGCTCGCGCGCGAGTGTCGAAAACGAATTCCTTAAATGAATGTAAAAAAAATCAATATGGAATGCAAATAAATCAATAGACGACATAATCCTTTACGTCTCTATTGTCAAGATAATTCAGATGAAAATACAATACCTCTGTGACATCACTAAGAGATTATCTCTCGTACTTGTCTGTGAAATCTTTAACGAGCAGACTGTGTAAAAAAAAAAATACACCTATTATTTGGATCTGCATTAACCAGGGGACAATCAAATATGATTCTCACCTATTTTGATTAATTTAAAGTATGTTTTAGAGTTCTTATCTCTAATTATTCTTGTGAAAGGATTTCTTCAAATGGGCCTTAGATTTTCAGAAATTAGATGCCGAGTTTTAGCATACGTTTCAAATACCCATTAGTTTGCAGCTCTCAACGTGTCTTTCGTGGTGTGGACGCAGAAAGCTTGCACGCCACCCGTACGGCCCGGGTTCGATGCTACCTCTTGACTTTTTTTTTTCTTTTTTAATTAATTTTATATTTTAACACTTTGACTTACAATTTGATTTAAATTTGACATATATTTGACACTTTGAATTGCTGCAAATTTGAATTTTTTTTTTTTTTTTTTTTTTCGGAAAAAATATACAATTACGTTTAGGTTTTTTTTTCATGAAAATTTTTATGTATTTTATCTAACTTGTAAACTAACATAATCACTGACGAAAATCCAAAATATTTTATGTCTAGATTTTTTTTCTAATGATTATTTACATTTATATATTTTTATATTTTAAGCAAAGTTCAGAAACAATATATCACATATATATTTACTTTATTGAATTTTAACTGAAAATTTATTTTTTCGTGTAAATTATAAATAATAATTTTGATGTCAATTTCAAAATATTTTTTCATTCTAACAAGTAATGATAATAAAGCGAAAATTGTCAACTGGAAATGTAAAAATCGTCTGCGGATCCCGCATGCTGTGGAATGTCAGTAATGTCATAATGAAGGGAACGAATATCCAGAGTGAATTATGTCAGCCAGGTATCGGTCCGGATAGCCTAACAGGTAAGGCATTGGCACGGCACGCCAAGTATCCAGGTTCGATCCCTGGTCTGGACATTTTTCGCTCTTGTGCTACTCCAGCCTTGAATATGTCAGTAATGTTTTGCTGTCAACAGAAATATTCCTGGTATTTCGCAGGAAACTTACTGGCATTTCTGTAGAAAGTTTTTAACATATACAGTAAAGTACCAGTCATTTTCAAGAAATGTTTCTTGGAAATAATGGGCAACTCAGCTGCCCATTTTTTCCCAGGAACGTTGCGGAATTTTTTTTACAGTGTGAATGCATACGCATGTTTGAAATATCTCCTCGGGAAATTAATATTTTTATTTTTTTTTCTGTGTACTCACTCTTCTTAAAGGGTGCCTCTTTTTTTTCTTAGTTGTCAAAATATCCCTAAAATATATAGTTAATTTTATGTGAAAGGTTGAAATCTTAATCACAGTTTATCAGTTTTTTAAGTATAAAATATTAATTTAAGGATATATTTTAGAAATACAGTGCCAGCAAAAAAAAATCTTGACACTCATTGAAAAATGTAAAAAAAAAAAAAGGTAAAAAACAGCCACCTTCTAAGATTTTATTACTAAAACTAATATTTTGTCATATTTCCCTTGGCTTTTATGACATTTTTTAGTCTATTAGACATGAAAGTTACCAAATTTTCGTAATAGTCTTTGTCCATATGAAACTGTTTTAATACCTCCTGCAGATCCTTGATGCTGGATGGATGTGACTCTTGAACTTTATTTTTCTTGTGTTTCTAAGCATTTTATATTATTGGATGAAAAATATGTGAGTTGCTTGGCCATTCAAGTACTGCTATATTAATATCATGTAACCATTTTTTCACAAGTTTTGTCTTATGAGCAGGTGCTCCGTCGTGCATTAAAAAATGACAACCGTGAAGGGACAAAAATTGCAGTAAGTGGTCGTTTAGAATTTCTAAATATTTACTACCATTCATAGTCATATTTTTGGGGAGGAAATATAGTCCATCTCTACCTTTTTCATCTTTAAAAACACCCCATACCACAACACTATCTCAGTGTTTTACAGTTTTCACAGTAAACTTTGTGTCATATCATGAGAAAACTTTAGGTCGTCTCACCGTCAGCTGACCTCCTCTGATTAGCCTGAAAGCGCTTTTATCAGAAAACATTCCTTTTTTCCTATCTTCTGCTGTCCAATTTGAATATCTCGTACAAAAATTTAATTTTAATTTTTTCATGACATCAGTAAGCAGGGGTTTTTTTCACTGACCTTCGGACTGATAGCTCCAAGTCTTTTTGAAGTTTGTGACAGGTGGTCCTTACTGTTACATTCATTAGTAAATCTGAATGTTTCTTTTTTATTTTTGCAGCTTTTATAGTTGGTTTTAACAGTACCTCACGTTTTAATAAACTATCAGACTTGGTTGAAGTCTTTCTTGGTCTTCCTGAACCTTTTTCTCATTTTGGTGTATTGCCGCGTGGTCAGTTGGCCTAGCCTTTTTTAGGGCATAGATAGTTCTAGGGCATAGATAGTGCCCTGATGCTTGTAAATCTAAGGCTGTACGACTTACTGGACATTTTGTTCCAATAAAGTGAAATCACGAGATTCTTCAACAATTGTAAGCGTTTTACGTCGATTTAGGTGCACCAGAAGAATTTATTTTTGCAGCGAAAAGAATTTTTTTAAAAAGCCCTATTTTCGAACCACTAGCAGAACTTAAAAAAAAGAAAGGGAGAACGCTAAATTATCTTAAGCTGCAAGGGCCGCCATTCCACATGACCAACACGTGATAGAAACTCTCGCCCCGCCTCTTCTATTTAAAACTGGAAAAAATAAAATAAAACATCGGAACATTTAGATTATGGCTTGAGTGTCAAGATTTTTTTTACTGGCACTGTATTTTAAGAACTAAGAAAAAAAGAGACATCCTTTAAGAAAAATACACCGAAAAATAAAAGTTCAAATATTAATTTACTGAGGAGATATTTTCAATAAACGAATACATTCTACGCCCATGGGTTTAACATTAGCGAGAAGGATTCTGAAGTTGATTGACTAACAGCCCTAAACGTTTTTTTAAGCAAAATATTTTCTGTTATAAATGTTCTGTTATAGAACAGCTTAAATAGAATTCTTCATTTCATGCATGGGAAATACAGATTGCCTATTTCTTTCTCCGCTCCAACCAGCCAAAGCACTGCTTTTCTCAAATCTGAGAAAAACTCAATGCTTACATTTTTATTTTCTTGTTGTCGTTAATGGAAGAAACGAGCTTATAAATGGTATCTCCTTCCAATGCATTGAAAATGCTCGTGCTCATTATCCACTTCTTTCTTCGCTCAAGTAAAAGGACAACTTCACGGCTTTTCTCAAATATGAAAAAAAAAAATCATTAATTAAATGCATTTAAAATTTCCTCTTCTGTAGTATTGTTAATGGAGCAACTGATCTTAAATGGCATTTTCCATTTCATGCATGGAAAATATCGACTGCTTATCTCTTTCTCTACTCCATCGAACCACGGCTCGTATTTTCTCATATTTAAGAAAAAAATCAATGATTACGGGAAAAAACTAAGACCGGGAGGAGGTAAATAATATTTACTGTCTACAAGAATATTTCACTGGCTACCAGATTTTTCCCCCTATTTGTAGAACCCTGTAAAAAAAAAATATATATATATATACACTGTAAAAAAAAAATTCCGTCAATTTACGGAAAAAGGACTGGCAGCAATGTTGCCGGAATGTTTCCATTTTTTGTCCAAATTGACACCGTGCTCTCCGTAAATGGCGCGATACAGACGCGAAGGAGTTGAAGCGCATGGGTGGCGATAAAAATACTGCAGTCTCATTGGATGATAGATTTTTACAATAATAATTCCGTATTTAAAACTCTGTAATCTTAAAATGGCAGCGATTTTCATAGTACTTACAGAACTATTTTACATAAAATATTTGTGTTTTATGTGTTCAGTTTGGTAACTCTAATTCTGAACTATCTTTCTACAACGTAATTTTCATGACAATAATGCCTTTTGTGGTTTTCCAAGAGGTATTTTTGCCCATTCCTCTTGAACAGATTTTTCAAACTCCATGAAGGGTTCACGTTTAAATAACGCGCTTTTTAAAAGTCCAAAAGCGCAAAAATCCATGAGTATTATATCAGGAGATTTAGAATGTATATTGGTGAGGGTTATAGACCTAATATCCGTTTCTCGTTCTTGCTTTCCAGGAAATTAACACTTGACTGCGATGTGTGGAGTGGCTGCTTGTTTTATCTTGATGCAGTTCAACAGATTGATGGTACTGGGGGTAAAGAGATGGTATTTCATGTTTGAAGATTGGGAGTAAAATATCTTTCTGATAGTATGTGGAGTTGATCTTAACATTTTTCTCCACTCTCTTTATTTTAAATTTGCCGTTATATGAAAAGCCAGCAACAATCATAAATCCTTTGCTAAAAGTTTCTTTAGATACAGTGAACCATGTTTTAGGATTTTTTCTCCTCTTTGATAATAATAAATGGAACTCTTTTTGTTACAATCATTTAAATAGACTATGATGTAGAATCATAGTTTGATAATTTAATATACTCAAAATCATGTTTGTTCTTAAATTACATTCCGTTAATTTATTTGTACTATAATAAATCTTAAAATCTACTTATTTACTGGCTCATATAACTTGATTTTTATCTCACCTAAAAAGCTCTCCTTTTAAATAAAAGTAAATAGACCTTGCTGCAATTGGTGGTTATTGAAAATCCAGATATAATCAATCGTATTAATATTTATGTCTTGTATAAAATAAATCTTTATTTTAGCTAAAGTACTTTCCTTAGTAATTTTACTCGGCCTTGCATTTCGCTAATCTTTGTATAATGTTTAAGATAAATTTAACATCTGTCAGTAGATATAAACAAAATAATAATACTTTGACAGATGTCAGATAAAATTTATAATCTGGCGCAAGTTTAAATAAATAACTTGAAGGATTTAATGTCCGTTTTCATTTATTCATTTTGAAACATTTTAATTCATTATCTATCGCCAAACTGACGTCGTTATATTTTGAATTTTATATGCAGCAAGGCTAATGGGGGTTTTGTGTGTGTGTGTGTTATGTATTGATGGCTCGATACGATATATGATGTACGGACTTCTCTGCTAAACCTTAGAAGTGTAAAGTCGAGGATTTTGCTGGTGTAAGGAGATCACTTCAGGATGTTACTGTCGTCTTGGCATTTAATAAAAAAGTTCCATGGATTTATTGTTTTTCTTCAATCAGCTTACTTCTTAGTATTACTCAGGAAACGAACTGCATTTATTATCTTTGATTTTAGAAAACGCAAGCCACTATCTCTTCTCTTACAAATTTATGGCCAAAAACAGCCTTTGAATGTCACAATCAATTTAAATAGTTTCTCTACTTTAAGTTTAACAATAATTAATTATACCATATAGACCCAAACTTGATCTATTATAAGAACATTTTTCCATTTTTCTCCGGATAAAAACATTTCATAAAGAAATTGGCATCGTGTTCTACGTTCGGCGATATGTCGTAGAGAAAGACGATAAACATTCTGTTTTTTGGCCTTTTTAAAATTCAAATAAGTGTTAATGATTTTGTTAACAATTGACACTGAGCATTTTAAGGATTTAGCAACAGTTCTTTAACTTGGACGATTTTCTTTACCATAAAAGATCTTACCTTTGCAGTATTCGAAGAAATGCTTTTTATTCTTGGGTATATATTTGGAACAATTTGTCCACTTGAAGCTAGACATTCATGTTTTCTCCCTCTCTTATTGACAGTATTACTTACTATGGCTTTAGCTATCAAAAACTAGTCGGATGTGGCAATCCCATAATTTTGTTCCATCCTTTTAAATGTTAATACTTCCTGAAAAATGAGGCATATCAGCGTCACCGGTTAGGTGATTTATCCCAAAATCTAATCAGCAACAACTTACGTCAAGTTCTAACTGAATCTGAAGTTAGATGAAAATACGTGCATTAGTTTTTGAGATAGAACTATTACGGAAACCGTAAAAAAATCTGCATAGCAGCGCCACATGTTGTGCGATTTACTCTAAAAACTAATCAGGACCAATTTATATCACGGACTAACTGAATCTGAAGTTTGATGAAAATTTATGCATTAGTTCTTGAAATACAGTTGTTTCAGAAAGCGTGATAAATGCAGCCTAGCAGCGCCATCTGTTGGACGATTTACTCTAAGGACTTAAAAAGCACAAGTTTATATCAGGGTCTGACTTAATCTGAAGTTTGATGAAAATTCGGGCATTAGTTCTTGAGATAGAGCTATTACGATAATCATGAACAGTGACGCATAGCAGCGCCACATGTTGGGAGATTTACACCAAAAAGTAGTCAGTATCAAATTATATCAAGGGCTAACGGAATCTGCAGCTTTATAAAAATCCGTGCATATACCTTCTTGAGATATCGCTATTGTGGAAATCGTGAAAAATGCAGCACAGCAGCGCCACCTGTTAAACGATTTACACCAAAACCTAATCAGCACCAGTTTTTATCAGGGACTAACTTAAACTAAAGTTTTATTAACCCTTAACCGGAAACGTACGTCCGTGAGATGTTTGCGTCTACATATCTGCCCTTAATATTTTCTCTCTCCGATATTCCAAATTTATTTTTATGCTGTTATATTAAAAAAAATGGTATTGTTAATGCATTACTATTAAAGATTAAATGTTTAAGTTCACTATTTGGTAAATTATTAGATGTTCTGTTTGTGCACGGGAATTTCACGTTTCCGGTTAAGGGTTAAATTCCGTTCATTAGTTCTTGAGATAGAGCGCCCACAAAATTTCTGTCACATACATATAGACAGACTCATAGAAAGACATTTTGTAAAAACATGTTTTTCGGGTTCTCTGACACCTGAAACGTGTAAATGCGCCGTAAACTGGAATTTTTCATGAATCCAATACTTTCTTCTTGTAAAGATAGAAGAAAATAAAAAATCCCTGCCGGCTCGGGCCTACAGGCGGAGGTAGATTTCGAAGTTAAGGGTGTATTCCGATCCAAACTGCTTATTTTCTGATTAATTTTAAAATTCATTTTTGCTCTCAAACGCATCAAACTGGGAAATTCTCTTATTTGGAAACTATATAATATGCCGTGCTTCTTAATTTTTTGATAAATGCAGAAAATACTGTAAAAAACGCTGTCAAAGTTGGCGTTTTGAAACGAATTTTCCGAAGCAGGCGATCTGGGAATGAAAAAAATGGTCATACTGAGAAAATAATTGTTTAAAAATCAAATTCTAATTAACTGAGCTGAAAATGAAATCACACGGCATGTTAAACATGTCTTCAGAAATCACCCCAGCAAGTTTCATGCTTTTACTTTTAAAAATGAGTCTGAAAATGTCTCAGAAAATTTTGAGCTGTTGAGGGTGGAAAAATATTTTTTCGAATACACCCTTAAGTACTAAATTCACCAACAAAACTTAAATCAAGATTAAAGATAAACCCAGTTCTTTCGCTAAGAATGAGCTCTAGGGAGCTAAACATTTTGTGAAAATTCTAATATACACACACGCATGTATATGGAACAGGTTTAAAAAAGTCTAAATCAAATTCAGAGAACCTCAAAGTGTTAAAATATGTTAATATTTCCATACTCGAGTTTTTATCATGTTTTAATACGTTTCTTCAAACTCAATGACGTTACATATTCACCTGCTGTGGTCCATTACATTTTCAATATGACGCAATATTTTGTTGTTTTTTTAATTCGCCAAACTATTTATTTCATTTTGAATTTTCATGCAGAAATCTTGCTCTAGAAAACTTATGACGTAATATTCAATTTGTTTTCAATTCGTCAAACTATTTATTTCATTTTGAATTTTCATGGAGAAATCTTGCTCTAGAAAACTTATGACGTAATATTCAATTTGTTTTCAATTCGTCAAACTGTTTATCTAATTTAATTTTTCACGTGAAAACATTGCATTAGAAAAACAATTGTTGTGGTGAGAATTTTATTGCTTTTTTTTAATTGTTGGCAACAGCTATAACGAAAAATATTTATTTTTTCCTGCCATTGTTGTGTAAAAGCTGGTTTTATCAGAATCATGCTAAGACGGTATTCAAAATTTTAAACCTTCCCCATTCCCATTCCCTTGGACCGATTTTGCTCATTTTCAATCCCCGCCGAGAAATTAGCCATCTTAAAGTTGTTGGCGAGTTTGAAGACGTTCCGTGCATAATTGCGACTTTTATCGTGCGGACAAAATTTAGTACATACATACATACATACATATATATATATATATATATATATATATATATATATAAACTTTTTAGGTGGGTGTGGTTTTGGGTTCCTGGGGTCATGTAATCAAAAGTTATGAAGGAATTTTTCAAAAGTCGCACCATGGTAACGACTGCAATAGGTAGTATTTCTTACGAAATCTACCTAAAACTATGCCTTTCACAGCGTTTTTTAATAACCGAATACGCATATTTCTCTTCGGAAAGTGCAGAAATACAGCCTTCACTGTAAGAAAAAGTGGTAGCTTTCCATGTAAATTCCAGGAACGGTTCGCCTTTTCTCAGGTTTTCAGAATAATTTAGCTCTTTCCTGTGAAATTCTGGTTTTCATATCTGAAACGTTCCTAAACAAAAGTTGTCAACAGCAAAACGCTGCGGCCGCCATTTTATTATTTTGTTGTTGTCCGCCGCTCCCGCTCGACTGTCGAAAACGAATTCCATATACGAATGTCAAAAAATCATTGTGGAATGCAAATAAATGAATAGAGGACATAATCATTTCCGTCTCTATTGTCAAGATCTTTCAGATGAAAATGCAATACCTCTGTGACATCGGTAACAAGGAGAGGGCCAGAGGTTGGTCTCACCGAAAGCGATGAACATTTGTATTTCGATAGAGTATAGTTAGTATATGACTGTCAATATGCGACTGTCATAATGCGCAACCCACAGGGGGGGGGGGGGCCTTGAGAAAATAAGTCGCAAATTTAAACTACAGTTTATAAGCGGACGAATTTCAGTCTTTCAAAAGCGGCTCAGTGGGATGTTTGGCAGCATGCTGGATTTGAGTTTTTTCTACCCGGGATCAAACCCGGCTCGGACTTGTTTTTTCGAACGAAATTTTTTATCAATCATTTTCGAACCGCAATTGAAAAAAATGTGTATAATAATTGAAATTTACGAAAAATACGAATTAAATGTATTTTTTGTAGCATATAAGGGCTTTTTTAACTATGAAATTTTGCATGTTTAAATATATAATGAAATAAAACGCATATTTAATGTCTATAGACCAGAATATTTTTGTTGTTATTTAAAATTATTTACAGTTATTTTAATGAATATCTACAATTTTTAACAGAGAAATAAATCAAAATAAGTGAACAAGTATATTATTTTCATTTTGTTTCCTCATTCAAAGACTTCAAATATTTCATGGTTTAAAAAATATGCTTTTATACTTTTAATATGATTTTTTAAAGTCTGGGATTCTTGATTTTTAATTAGAATAAGTGTCTACGTAGTAATTTCTTTCGGAAATCATTTTTTTTTTCTTGTTAAATATTTTTATATAATGCAGTTTAATTATATAAATACAATTTTAAGTGCGAATCTTTGCATGTTTATATATTCAATGAAAAGTAAAGATACCATAAATAAATAAAATAATAACAAACTAAAAATAAGACAATTAGAACTTTTATAGACCATAAAATTAAGCTAATTTTAAAATTTATTTACTGTTATTTACATTAATAAGCTACTACTTTTCACGTTGAAATAAATGTATCATTTTTTACCAACTAGTTTTTTAACTTTTGATTTTTTTAAATCTTGGATTGTTATGATTACAGTTAGAACAACTGCCTTTTTGTTTAAAAATAAGTTCTACAAAGATATTGAGCTGCTGAAAATTGTTATTACGTAGGCAATAATTACAAAACCAAATATCCGAAATAAAAAAAGTCAAATTAAGAATTTTAAAAAGGGTACTAAAACCAGTAAGAAAAATCATGCGTACAGCATAGATTATGAAACACTTTCCAACACTCCCTGAAAACTTTAACGAAACTTCGTTACTTAGGGAAATAAGGTAAATAAGATAACTAAGTAAACATTTAAAAATATGATTTCAGTAGTTACCGCCCATAACCAAATATGTATTCCAATTCTTTTGAACAGCCCTGTATTCGATCTGTATGTTGATATATATACTATATAATGGGAAATTTTAGTTTAGCAAGAAAGTGCATAACAGGTTGAAATTCATCTTTCAGCAATTTATACTAATAGATGGAAACATACTTGAATACTTTTGTACAGCCCTGTACCAGCCCTGTACAGCCTAGTACCTTTATTACATGCCACTATTTAGCTAAAATTTAATTCAAACTAAAACACGCTTAAAACTACTGAAATTACATTTCCAGAAATTATCACCCATAGACGACCATGTATCCAACTCTTAGCGTGGCCCTGTATATCATTTTATCTATATTCTACAAATATTTCTTAGTACACTAAATTCAGTTCAGCGTAAAAATGCATAACTCCTTTAAAACACACCTTTAAGCAGTTTATGCTCATACTCAGTAACCTTTACAAATTCATTTCTGTAGCTCTGTATATGAACTATAGCATTTATACGCACTTTATAGTATGCATAAATATAGTGAACAAGTAGATAAGTGTGAAAACAGATCGCACAGAGGGTTTCGTTTAATATTCCTTTCAAAACACTTTATCCTTTTGAAAAATCTGTTAGTTCCACATTTCGCAACCATGGGAGCACTCTATTCTAAACAAACCTCTATCCGAACGAAACGCCATTTTATATATTATCCGTAGATATATTAGTCTAGGGGATTGGTCCGATAGCACCCGAGATAAGTAGGCGCCCCTGGCGGTAAAAAGTGGAACTAAAATATGTAAGGCTATGGAGCATAATATGCAAGAATAGTCAAAGGGGTGTCGGCAAGCTTTAAAAGTGCTCCCAGGGTGAAAAGGGCGGAGGTTAGAAAAATTGCTTAAAATACACAACTTAGAGCCCGGAGGAGTAAATAATATAAAACTTTTTGAAAATTTTATGATTTGCCGTGTGGTCTGAGGTATTCAGCTATACGTATGCAAAAATTCATGTCTCCAACTTAATTAGGGGCTCTCTTAGAAAGAATTGCTTAAAATACATATGTGGTAGCTCAAAGGGTTAAACGTAAGACTTTTTCAAGATTTTATGATTTGTCGCCTGGCCTCAGGTGTTCTGCTATAAGTATGCAAAATTTCAAATCTCCAATTTAATAAGGGGCTCAGTTAGAAAGAATTGCTTAAAATACGCATGTGGGAGTCCAAAGGATTAAATGTACGGCTTTTTTAAAATTTTATGATTCGTCGTATGATATGTGGTGTTCAGCTATAAGTATGCAAAATTTCACGCCTCCAACCTAAATAAGGGCTCACTTAGAAAGAATTGTTTAAAATACACATGTCGGAGCTCAAAGGGTTAAATGTACGACTTTTTCAAAATTTTATGATTTGTCGTTTGATGTGAGGTGTTCAGCTATATGTATGCAAAATTTCACGCCTCCAACCTAAATAGGGTCTCACTTAGAAAGAATCGTTTAAAATACACATGAGGGAGCCCAAAGGGTTAAATGTAGGATTTTTTCTAAATTTTATGATTTGTCGTTTTATGTGAGGTGTTTAGCTATAAGTACGCCAAGTTTTACGCCTCCAACCTAATTAGGGACTCACTTAGAAAGAATTGTTTAAAATACACATGTGGAAGCCCAAAGGGTTAAATGTACGACTTTTTCAAACTTTTGTGGTTTTCAATTTGATGTGAGGTGTTCAGCAATAAGTATGTAAAATTTCACGCCTCCAACCTAATTAGGGACTCACTTAGAAAGAAGTGTTTAAAATACACATGTGGGAGCCCAAAGAGTTAAATGTACGACTTTTAAAAATTTTATGATTTGTCGTATGATGTGTGGTGTTCAGCTATAAGAATGCAAAATTTCAAGTCTCTAACATGTATAGTTTCTGAGAACGGGCTCTGTGACAGACGGACAGACAGACAGACAAAGGAGCGAGACGAATAGGGTTTCATCAGATGAACGAAACCCTAAAAAAGCGAATATCATAATTAAAAATGCATTTCGAGCAATTATTACTAATATACAGTAATTCGGATACACTATAGTATCTAAAATCTTTTCAAATACACAGTAAGCAATTTCCTCTATACCATTATGAACGGAATTCTTTTGTGTGGCCCTGTAAATGAACAATAACTATTCTTTGCACCGCATATTCGACAGAATGTATATTTTAGTGGGCTTCATAAATGAATATCAATTTTACTATGTTTGAAAGAGTGTAACACCATTAAAAATCATTTGAAACGATGTTTTCCCATTGGCCGTAATGTAACGGAAAACTTTTGACTGTCCCTGTAAATGAACTAAGCATGTTACAAACTTTATTTGAAATAGGGAACGTGCTGTGGTAGAAGTCACTAACATCAACATCCAAAAATTTCAGAACGATCCGAGCATATTTACGAGTTAGAGCGTGGACAGACGGACAGACGGCCAGACAAACCGAAGTCATAAATACTTTTAAACTTTGTTGGAAAGTGTTAAAAAGTCATGAAATATTCGAAATACTTTCATATAAAAACAAAATAAAGTAATATAATTATCCACGCATTTATAACACGTGTTTTAATTTTTTTTTCTCTGCGAAAAATAGTAGATTATTCATTGAAATAACTATAAATAATTTTAAATAATAACAAAATTTTTCTGGTCTATAGACATTAAATATGCGTTTTTTAGGTGCGTTCGTAATTATATAAATACGTAGCACCTATAGTCGTCGTTCAGCCCGTCCTTCCGTCCGCCCGCATATAACAGAGCAAAAACTACCCAACCGAATGGTCTGAAATTTTAAATATATGATTGTTGCAAAATTTTGTCGAGCCATTTCAAATTTTATGAAAATCGGATGTATAGTTTAATTACAAGGACATTCAAAAGTATTCTTTACATTGCGGCTATGGGAAAAAATTATTGCAAGCGCATTTTAATTATGTTACAGTCTTCCGAATGGTCTGAAATTTTAAATATATAATTGTTGCAAAATTTTGTGGAGCCATTTCAGATTTTTTTTTTTCATTATATATTTAAGCATGCAAAATATCGTAGTTAAAAAGCACTTATATGCTACAAAACATGCATTTAATTCATATTTATCGTAAATTTCAATTATTATACACATTTTTTCAATTGCGGCTCGAAAATGATTGATAAAAATTTTCGTTCCGAAAAAACAAGTCCGAGCCGGGTTTGATCCCTCGTAGAAAAAACTGAAATTCAGCATTCTACCGAACATGCCACGGAGCTGCTTGCAAAAGCAGGACATTTATCCGATTATAAACTATAGCTTAAACTTTGCAACTTATTTTTTCAAGAACCCCTGGGGGTTGCACTTTATGGCAGTCATATATTCATATACTAACTATAATCTATCGAAACACAAATGTTCATCGTATTCAGTGAGACCAACCTCGGACCCTCTCCTTGTAAGATATTATCCGTAGCTGTCTGTGGAATGTTTAGCCAGCAGCACAAGTAGAAAAATGCGCCTAGTATTTGGATTTCCATTAAGACTGCAAATTCATTCTAAAACTTCAATCTAACTGGGGATTCTATGATAGCTTGGTTAATTTAAATGAAAAAAGAAATTAATCAATTATCTAGAACATCCTTGTTGGACATAAGAAGTCCCTTCCCCCTTTAAAGGATTATGAATTAAAAGAAAAGGATAATCGCAAAAGAGTAAGTGGCTATAAATAAAATATTTTATCTTGTTCTGCTGATATTTTTAATATGCTATATTATTTTTAGAATAAATTTTGTTTTGACAAATATGTGTATTAATATTATTTATGTTTTAATGAGTTTCCATTTAAGAAATATACATTTATGTCTAAGATTTAAAATTAATATTAATCTATATTTACGCTATAGTTTTCTGTTGCTTTTTTTTTTTTTTTTTCATTTTCACTCTATCTATATAACATGCGGTTGTACAGTTATATTTGTATTGCTCGGTAAGCTCTTCTTTTTTACGCAGTTTATTTGCTTATAAAAATAAACTTTAATAATATTTATTCATTTATATTTTGTGATAAATAAATAATGGTTTCATTTTTTAAAGTAAAATTTTTACTATTGTAACAGCCATAGATATTGATTTTATTGTCACTTCTGGCAATACTGAACAGACTTTATTGAACACTTCTGAGACGTTCCATAGAAAATAAGGTAAGCATTTTGTGAAATATCAGTAATGTTTTGTTTTTAACAAAAACATTCCTGGTATTTTGCAGGAAGCTTACTGGCATTTCTGTGGAAAGTTTTAAAGTTATACAGTAAAGTTCCAGTTATTTTCAAGAAATGTTTCTTGGAAATAATGGGCAACTCAGCTGTCTATTTTTTCCCAGGAACGTTACGGAATTTTTTTTACAGTGTTCCATCCATCGGTTCTTTAAAAGTTACAGAGTTCTAAAAGCAATAATAGAGATGCAGTGTGCTGTAAAAACGGTTTGCAATATGAAGACGGTCATCACTCAAATTTAAATGCCCTCATTCGGCCCATAGATTAACATACAAGATGGGACATTTACGACAAAATTTGTTTTGCAACAGTTCTAGCATCACTACCGACAAGGGGAAGAATGAACAAGCCTCCGAAATTTACCTATGTTCAAGAAATATGTTTATGCTCTATGTTTTGGATATCGATTCTTTCCTAAAACGAAGCAGAGGCAGATGATATTGCATTAATGCTTAATTTATTTAGCTGCTTTTTTTTTTATCGTACTTGTATCGTTCACCTTTAACTTAGAAAATGATAATTAGAGTAATAATATAAAAAAAAAACCTAGAAAATTCTGCTGAGAACGTAAATATGTAAGTTTATGAGATTAAATTGTAAAAAATCAAATTCAGGTATTGTGTTAATTTATACATATCGAATAAAATTTATTGAGTGTAATGCCAGTACCTCTATTTATTTTTAACTTTTAGATTTATATAATTCTAAAATTTTGTCGAAAGGAATTTTTCCCCATCTGTTATTTTATTATTGTTTTTTATATGTTAATATTATAAATATTATTTAATTGATTCTACGTTATTTGCATTAAAAACAATATTTTTATTTTATCTGTAAGAAAGTGAAAATGCATAAATTTTAAAAGATTATTGTAACGATTGTTTAATACGTTAAACTTCATAAATTAATAAAACAAAATTGGCCATAAAATTTTTCCTACCAAATGGGAATATTAATGAAATTTTCTGGAACTTGTAGAGTGCAATATTCCGTATATTTTTATATTACACCATTGCTTTTGACATATAGCATTCAAGACAAAATTTTTACCTTGTTTTTCGTGGCACTTAAATCGTTCACTTGTCATGTACAAGAACAAAAAAAATGCATATATCCGTAAATGAACATAGAATAGATATCAGATATATAAAATAGAATATTTATTTTGTGTTCATGTATCGGTGTAAGATTCTATTGAAAACGTAAACATGCAACATTAAAAAAAGAAAGATCACAATAAGGTAGATACGCAATAATAAAAATATTACAAGGATTGGGAGTTTCTTCCCCATTGTCACTAAAAGCGGTACGATCGCAATGGCATTACCATTACGTTCTATAAAAGCGCCCCATCATGTTAATCTATTATGCGGCCCAGATGCACACGGCCGCACACAGACTCCGTGGAACCGCAAGTATTTGGACTTAATTTGGACCTTTTTTAACCGGTTTCAGTGTTGTATTTTTAACATCACGCCAAATCAAAACACTTCATCTCCATCTGTCTCTTACTTCCGTGTTTAAAAGTGCCATGTTACATGTAAACAAAAATTTCAGTTGCCAGACGATAATTTATACTTTCAAAAATATATTAGCTGCAAAAAATAATTTCTCTATGCAGACGGTTTCTTTCTTACACCAAACAAACAATCTGGTCTAAAAAATGTGCGAACAGCCTCTATATATATTGTTTCAAATAACACTAAACATTATTACAGCACATTTTTTTTCCGAAATGTAGAAAAATGGTCCATTCCTGCCTCCTCTTTTCTGTCATTCAAATCCAATTAAGTCTAATTAATCCGTACGTCTCTAAATAAGGATTTGTATGTTCAATTATTAATTCAGAATAAAAATGGAACTGAGCTATTTTTGGAAAATTTTAATCTATACTGATCTTAACAAAAACGATATCAACGTAGGCGTTTTCATATGGAATGGCAATTATTAGAAGACAGTTAATTTCATTTAATTGATTTTTTTTTTTTTACGTTTAACATTTATTTAAAGCAGTATGATAATTAAAACAATAATATTTTTAAATGGCGATACATAATGGAAATTTAAAGCTATTAGTATTTACGTACAAATACCACGTACAAAAAAATCTAAATTGATAAGCTAACTTTTAAATATTTAGTGCTTCAGAAAAAAAAATTCTAATTTAATATTTCAAAAAAATAAAGGTTTTGTCTCAATTTTTTTTAAAAAGAAGTACCGATATTAAATAATTTATTCATGGATTTTTTTAATAGTCAAGCTTTCATATAAATGTTACCATTTATAACAAAATTATAAATTTCAATTTTTTACTTAACGATTTGTGTGTTAATTTTTCCTATGCATTTAATATAGGCTAAATAAACAGCAAACATATTTTTAATGCATAAAGTAACTTACTGTTTGTAGAGTTATTCAGCAGAAAAATAATATATTTTGGTAAATTAAAGTTGTCGCTTTAAAACTTAAATTTATCTTAGTCAAAATATGCAAAAAAATAAGGCCAGATGTTGGATACAAAATGTTCATTCCTCTTAAAATAAACACTAAATTCAGCATTTCAATCAAATCACTGCCGTTACTTAAATAACAAGGTTTAAAGGTTTTTCTTATCCTAGTCTACACTAGGTTACCCCTAGTCTACCCTAGTCACGCGGAGAAACACGAACGGTAATGATAAACCTATGGGAGAAATCCTTACAGATTTCTCGCTTTTATTTTCAAATTTTTATTTATTTATTTATTTATTTATTATTATTATTTATTTATTTATTTTGCATTGAGTTCCTGAAATCGATATCTATTTTGTAGGTTTGTACTTTTTGATTTTGGTTACTTTTTTTTTTTTTTTTTTTTTTTTTTTATGAGCCTAGTTTAAATTTCAGAACCGGTTTCAACCGGTTCTAAAGATTTCCCGTAAGTTTAGCATTAGCGCTCTCGTTTCTTCGCCTGACTAGTGTAGAGAGAAGTGAAATTCACAAACTTGCGACTTTCTGCTCCATTTACGAAGTTGTTTGTACTCGTAAATACGCGCTATTTACAGATATAACTGATTAAAAAAAAAAAAAAAATCAAACAGCTTTTTTCTTTTTCTTATAAAGATACAAGATTTTTCGACAATTGTTTTCATAATTGGGGCGTTCAGAAAACAATCCGACTAACTCCATTTTAAGTGGCGTTTTTTAAAACAAAGGAACATTGAAAATTTTCTATTTATTTATAGAGTGATAAAAAGTTACCCTTGATTAAAAGAAAATTAATGTGTTTAATCAAAATATCCCAAGAAAAAATATTATATAGGTACAATATTTTTATAGTTACAATAACTTTAACTGTTTATACTGAATATTTTCATTTGATGGAGTTGATCGATTCGTGCACTTAACGGCTCAAATGGCGATTAAAGACAAAAATCGAAACATCACAATCAGAGAAATGTGATCATCGGACAAAAATCGATCATAACTTAAGATGGAATGCATTTACAGGGAAATGAAAAACGCTGTGCGATTTTCGAAACAGTAGTGTTTGAAAATTTTATTCTTTTGAGTATAAAATGCCTTTGTGAATGTGACAGAAAGATTTGCGTTGTTGAGCTGGGAAAAGAAGAAAATTGAGAACAGCATTAAAATTTAATTAAGTTTAAATAAGACACCACTCTAATTCACTTTAATTATAATTATGAAGTTTTAAAAATGCCCTCAAATCGACCTCGTACATGGAATCATAGTATGAACTGGGGAAAAAAAACATGTTTCTTAATATAAGAAAATATAATATAGCCCCGAATGAAAACATAATATACCCCAGGGTTAGCGAACCTATGGCACGCGTGCCAGAGTTGGCACATAAGACAATTTCTCAAGCACGCCAAAAAATAAATTTTATAATCATTATACAGATAACACATTTTTTCTGTTATAATCAATAAAAAAAAATTCCACAGACTATTACAAAAAATGCAAATTTCCTTTTCCTGTTGTGTTATGCAGAGTTTTTAACATGTATTTTGCCTTTCTATACGAATTTATAAAGTTGCATTTTTCAGACTAATTTTGTTAGACAGTCAATGCAATATGATAGAAAATGGATCCAATTTCTATGCATATTTATAAAAATATCAAAATATGAATCAGTTATAAAGAAATTTTCATCGAACATCAGCAAAAATCTCATCAATAAGTTTTCTCCTCAATACATTGTTTAATGCAACTTGGATAATTATAACCAGATGTGCATTAAACTCAAAAATTACCTAATTAAAAAAATTTATCTTTATTTCCTTGTTACAGTACGTATAAATCATATTTACGAATTAAAATTTCGTTAGTTTAATAGCTTATTCCAAAATACGGAGAAATCGCATTTTAATTTTTAATATTGTTTTAATTTTTAATTATTAATGCATGAAAGCAATTGATTTTTTAACTAGTGTCTTGTTTAAACATCGCACACTGCAAAATTATCTTATGTCAAAGTTTGGCATGTTACATCGT
The DNA here is from genome assembly GCA_963932465.1 of Maratus speciosus. Lineage (NCBI taxonomy): Eukaryota > Metazoa > Arthropoda > Arachnida > Araneae > Salticidae > Maratus > Maratus speciosus. Next base: position 405,329,865 of record OZ010793.1, on the reverse strand, counting down.
TGATAGATATCGTTTGTGAAATTTTGGCGCGCGCACGTAAAAAGGTTCGCCGATTCTAATATAGCCTATTCTCCGAAGTACCCACGATTCGGAGAAGTGTTCCTTTATTTTTAGAAACCAAAAAAAAAAAAAAAAACAATGAATATTTGGGATTTAAAGAAGCAGTTATTAAAAACAAAGTTTTTTTTTTGCTGCCCGTAATTTTCGGAGATTGCCCGAATAGTTTATACAGTGTATTAATTAGTTTTCTGAATCCGGAATATAGGTTTTTCGGATGCTGCCAATTATCAAATAACCATTGTTATGTTCAGCAAGCATTTTTAACAGACAAACATTCTAAATGAATAGCATTAACATTAAAATTTAATTTAATGAGTTATTTTACTACATTTGCATATTATAAATTCAATTAAGCAGCTGAAAATGGTTACACGAGAACTGATAGTAAAAAGTGATTAATCCTTTGCGGTCGTATGTCTACTCTCAGCCACCAAAGCAAAACTGCCTACATATTCAGCGTACAATGTTAAGGCTAATGTCAGTCGAGCGTCTATTTGCACGCTTTTTGTTGAAACAAAAAAGCGTGCAAATACACGTTCGTCTGACATTAGCCTAATGCTGGAATCTGGCGCAAATTGGCACAGCAGCGTCACCTTGTGGGTGTGGTTTATAATGCCAGTACGCGGAATTTTAATATGACGTCATACATGACAGAATATCTACTATCTGCGCATCTCTTGCCCTTAGTGTCTGAATCTTTTACTCACTTATAGAAGAAGAAGCTTGTTTACCAGATTTATTGCAAAATATTTGTGTTACAGTTCGTTTTGATAAAATTATGTACATTTAAAAAAAATAGTCACAATATCATTTTAATTTCGGAAGAAAAGGGCACTAATGCTACGAAAACATTATTGCCTTTTGCCCTAAACTATTGACATTGCGACTATTTTTTTTTAAATACAGTAAACTCTGTCTAGAGCGGAAGCGATCGGGACCAAGAAAATTTTCCGCAATAGACAATATTCCACCTTAGACAAATTTTACTCTATGTCTATGAATTCACAGGGACTTGAAAATCTTTCCGAGTTAGACAGATTTCCGTCTTACACAGAGTCCGCCTTACAGAGAGTTTACTGTACACATATTTTTATCAAAACAAGCTGTAACAAAAATATTTTGCAATAAACCTGGTAAACAAGATTCATCTTCTGTAAGTGAGTAACGAATTGAAATTCGTGACTGAATTTTTAACAGGGATTCTCTAAATGGCTTTGTTTAAAACAGAATCTAATCTGGCGATTTTAGGAAAATTATTGAAGCTATTATCTAGAATCGCAGAAAATAAATGAACAATACTTGCTCGTTTAATAGTACAACATTTAATGCATGCATTTTAAATTAAAGTGATTCCGAATATAAAATGAAATGAGTTTTAAACTAAATGAATGAAATATTTGTAAGTTAAATAAGATGAGTGCAATGCGACTAAGAGAATATTGGAAACTTATGTCTGCGCTGGATAAACGAACAAAAGGATTTAAAATTGAATATTTTATTTATAATTAAATTCTATACATATTCTAAACATTCATAAACGTTGTATTCTCATCGAAACTACAACCGCGTATATCATTTTTTATAACTTTACCATAACAAGAATTGAGTAAAAAATGGATCCACAAATCCTATCTTTACATATTAACTACTTACTAATTTTTATGCGTCATTTTTCACTACATTAAAAAAAAAACATAATTAAAATCAAGCGTATTTAAATCAGTAACATTTGATAATATATACATATTAAATAATATTTTATCTTTTTTTATAAATTAAAATAAAAACACATCACTAACTTCTTTTACTCTATGGAAAAGGGCAGAGATGAATTCCATCAGAAAAAGAATTTTCTTACAATTTCGAAAACTCCAGCTATTAGATGCCAACATTTTTCAATTTTAACAAATAATATTAGTTCTAAAAAGAACTGTTTTATTTAAATGATTAACTATAATAAATAAATTAAAAAATCACGAATAAAAAATAATAGAATATTCTGTACTGTCAGAATATAAATACCACGAACAAATGAAAGTAGTTATTTCATGGATGTACAATTAATAGATTATCCATAAAGAAGAAAACAGTTAGATATATTCCTGTAGTTCAACCCCGTCCGCTACGTGACCTTGATTAATGTGACCTCACCTTTAATCATGGTGTTACCAACCCCATTTAAGATGAAACGCTTACTTTGTATCCTGCTTTGCACCAAAGTTTTAAAGTCGCATGTATGTCTGCTCTCAGCCACCACAGCAAAGAACCCTGCTGATCTTATCTTATCGACAAGCTTTGGAGTCGACAAGCTTTGGAGAAACGTAGAATTCGAAATAATATTTTACAAGTTGTGTTTCAGTGTCATAAGGCATTTTCGCTTTTTAAAATATTTGTAAAACAATACTTTAAAATGGCAAAAAGAAAGTTACCGAAAGAAGTGTACCGTGATATTGAAAAGAGTTTGAAAAATCCCAGCCGGTTAGGCCTTCAGGCACAGGTAGATTTCGAAGTTAAGTGCTAATTTCACCAACAAAAACTAAATCAAGATTAGAGATAAACCCAGTTTAACAATTTTATTTGGCCGCTTTTGAAGAGTTTTTAATTTCCTTTTTCTGTAAGAACTGGTTTTATCAAAATCATGTTGACGATAATTTTTTCTTCAACTCCTACTTTTATTTTTATTTTATTTTTATTTATTTTATTTATTTTATTTATCCTTTTCTGTGTGTGTGTGTCCTGTAAGAGTTGGTCCTATCAAAAACTTGTCAGTATAAAAGCTGAAGATAAGGTTAAGAAGATTTATAATAAATTTAAGTGGATTTGACATCTTGTGAATTGACGAAGTTATAATTTTTCTTCTTCTTAAAACCTTATTTTTGGCGCCCCTTGAACCCATTTTAATGATATCAAAAGACTGTTATACATAAATTTTTTGTCCTTTTCCTAGAAGTAATAATAACTTTAAACTGATTTGATATGTATCATAATTAAGAAGTTGTGGGGTTTTTGCGTTTTAACGAAACCCCACCCTTTTTCCACCCCCTTGGTCCGATTTTGCCCATTCACGAACTTGACCGAGATTTTCTGCCCCTTGATTTTATGTATCAGTTTAGAAGAGATTTGTGCAAAATTATGAAAGTTATCGTGTCCATAAAAAAGTAATAGATAGATAGATTGAACAGTTATATAACGAAAAAGATATAATAAATACTATTAAAATAAGAAGAATGCAATGGTTGGGCCATCTAATCAGAATGAGGGATAAGAGAAGCACAAAGAGGATTAAATTAATAAGGAAAAAAAGTATTGGTAGGCCCAGGAAGAGATGGATAGAAGAGGTAGAGAAAGATCGAACACAAAACCATATTATAAATTATAAATTAAAGGCCAAAGATCGGAAGGTCTGGCGAGGTATACTGAAAGAGGTCAAAATCCTACATGGATTTTAGTGCCATTGTGTATGTATGTATATGTAGATAGATAGATAAAATTTTGAATTGGGGATGGTTTTGGGCTCTAGGGGTCATGATCGGCCTAAATCTGCAAAACTTTTTCAGAAATTACAACATAGGGGAGAATGTAACAGAACAGGTAGTATTTCTTACGAAGTCTAACTAAAAGATAAGATGTAAAGAGTAAAGATTGTTTTGTATGTTCAAACAGAAAAATGAAAGGCTGCCCATTGGACTACTTTGAAAGGCATCATATCATGGAGAACTATAAAATATAATTTTTACATAAAATTAGAACTTATTATTGTGTTACATATATCTAAAGTTTAAAAAAGAATGAATAAATTTTGTTTTTCCTTCCTAGTCTTGAATGTTATGTCTCTAAAGGCACGGCTAATGTCAGACGAACGTCTATTTGCACGCTTCTTTCCTTCCTACAGCCTTCTACACCTTCGCTAGCATGTGTTTCTTATTCATGTTGAAACACATAAGCGTGCAAATAGACGTCCGTCTGACATTAGCCTTACTGTTCGTTCAACGAAAATCAATTCCGACCATCATGACACCTGTGTATAAACTTAATACGACCGCAAAGAGTTAATGTATTGTAAGAGCTACTCGGAAACGCTTTTGAAAATTATGGGCAGCCAAAAAAAACTTCTTTAAATTTCGAGAATCTATTGGTTTCTGGGGGGTTTTAAAGATAAAGGGACGCTTTTCGGAATCGTGGGTAACTCGGAAGAGGTTGCAATATTTTTCAGCTCACGGTTATATTATATTTTCGTAGATTAAGAAACATTTGTCTTTTTGTACCGTGTGTGCGTGCGTACACTCGTAGCTTCGTAATAGATGTATGTGATTATTATAATTCCCTTTACTTTCTGGACACATAGTATAGGGAAGTAATGATGATTTGTATGTGTGCGTGTGTAACACGTGTGCTTAACAGGATAGCTCCAAAACAGTACTTCCGATTGAGCTCCCATTTGTCGAATATGTTACCCGGATAGCATTTTTAGTTTGCAGAAAAATTACAGAAGTCTTGCTTTGAAAACCTGCAAAGTTGCAGCAAGCTAAGCATGACAAGAAAGTTCATAACAAGACTGCAGCAAGATAACGCAAACGCCGAAGTCACCACACTTTGAACTTGCAGCTAACTTGTCGTCCAAGTTAAATTCATGCTGTATCAAATTTATTGCAAATTAACGGCAAACAAGTAATCAAAAATACTGAAAACTTACTGCAAAGTAGTAATCTTTCCATGCCGCATTAACTGTTTACAACTGTTACACTATAAGTTTAACCCCTTCGAAGAGGTCCATAGACCTGATCAGGTCTATTGATGCATACGCACGGTAAGGTGCATGCATCGTTTTCACCACCATAAACAATTTGGAGCAGTATTGGTATTTTCCAATTCGAGCCTTTTTTGGTATTTGATAAGTATAGCGTTTAAAAAAAGCGGTGCCAACCGAATAAATTTTCTGCAATTTCTGCGTATCTGCTGATTGTCTATTCTTTCAACAGAGGGATTTTTTGCTTAAGTCACTTTCGTAAATTAAAGACAGTCTTGACATCAGTATCACAACAAACTAGTCATGCAAGTGGGTGATGGTATATCTTGCGGGTAGTTTTCTGCGAGTTTCTCAATTCATATTTGCCACGGCAAGATAGTATCAGAAAAAAATCAAACTTGCTGCTAATGTTCGTGCTATCTGGATATGGACTACTTCCGCAAGAACTGCATAGATTTTCGTACAAATCGGACAAAAGTTTAGGTATTTAGTCTATTTTTAAACCACTACTCGCAAACCATTTTTTAAACGAGTCAATAGAGAAAAATCACTAAAGAAATGTGATTAATATTGTAGCGATGTAGTCAGGCATTTCTAGAGAAAAAGTAACGTCTCGATTTTCAAAGCGGCGGGGGGGGGGGGGCGTCCAGCGTTGGAATCCAACCGATTCTATTGTATCAGAAATTTATTTATACTAGGACAGGGATGGCGAACTTTTTCACATCCGCGTGCCAAAGGTTTCCAAAGAATATTTTATGTAACTCTAAAGTGCCAACAACTCCCCCTCCCCTTCTCAAAAATTAAATAAACAGTAATAAATCAAAGCTACTTGAAATTTCGTTATGAATATTAAAATTGTACGGGTAACATACATATAGAAGTTATATTTTAAAAAGTAAAAGAAGAAAAATGATTTCTGTAGTTGCATTTTGAATGCCAAATAGTTAATATGTGGTTCATACTTAGTTAGATTTAACGTAATACAACCTGAGCTACAATCATCTGACAAGCTGATTCTACTTGATTTTTATATTATTTTTTAAATAAAGATTCGCAGGTATAGGTAAAAGGAAAAATTTGTCAGAATGGCTAACAACAGTATCTTTAAACATCTATACGTGTGTAGAATTAAATTCGAAAATATACCTTAATTTTGTCATCAGTATTTTTGCTTGTGGTGACTTATCTTTATTTAAGGTCCTCTTCAAATATTCTTTTGATTTAATAAATTTTTGAACCCACATTGAACTGGATTGGAATTAAATAAGTTGCATTTAAATTTCCAATCAGTGCACTAAGAAAAAAATATGTGTCTGATATCTAGAATCTAAATTGTGGCTCTAGAAAAATAGTTCCATGTCACTCTTATAAATTCTGGTTCCCTTTGCTAGAGAATTCTAGAGTCTCCTTCTAGAATTCAAGAGCGTTTTCCTATATTCTCGTGGCCAAACTTATTTAAAAATCTCTGCAAATAGATGCGACCGCAAGAGGTTAGTTTTACTAACTATAATTCTAGTTTATGAAACCATCCCACATATCAAGCGATAATTTCTCGCTACTGAAACGATTCATTACCGTTTCGTCACCCAGAAAACAAGAGGCTAGAAATTCTAGATCATTTCGTCTATTCAGCTTTGTTGTTTACCCTATTCGCATAGTTCGGGAATCAATATTTCTAGTTCAGAGATTCAGAAAATGACTACCTATACATTCTAGGTGAAGGCGGTTTCTTTTTTTTTTTTTTTTTTAGCCCCCGGTACGGTATGCTATTTCTTTCTCCCAACTTATTTTATGTCGTCTCCAAAAAATAACGTTACCTTACAGAAGCCAGCCGTAAAACAAAGCAGTACTATTAAATACTCTATAGCAATTTTTTAAACTTCTAAGCATCGCACATTTTCAATTTTTATACCGTCGTATTCGGGAAAAAAGTACTTTTTAATGCAATTTGTTCGAAAACTTCATCTCTATTTATTTTTGAGATATTAATTTTTTTGTCGTTTTTAGAGCCATTTGCTTAATATTGGCAACGGAAGAACTCCATTTCTGTTGAAAGTGAAAGAAGAATAGCAATTATATCTTTTTGTTGCCATTTTCCCATAAAAAGTGAAAAAAAAATTAAAATACGTGTTATTTTGAAAAAATATAAATGTAGTTCTGATAAAACATGGAGCTATTAGAAACTAAATTTAATTTTAAATATCTGCATTAATAATACAAACAAATGAAGGCATGTGAATCTTTAGATAGCCGATTTTTTTGTCGAGTTTTTGAATGACGAAATCTCTTTTTTTGAATTTATGTATTATTCAGCGATAGTGACGTCCTAAGCGTACTTTACTGTAGATGTTGTTTAACACTGGATCGCAAATGATGAATTCTTCAGCGGATTTGGATGACGTCACTTTATATAAAATAAAATCGCGTGTTATAAGTCTTAAAACTAACTATAGTAGAGTCCCGATTATCGGAGTTTCCGCTTTCACCGAGTTATTTTCTTCTGATGGACTGATGGCTTCCATTATTATGAAACAGTCATTATAAATGAAGTGTTAGTTGAAGATGAAAGAGCAGCCGTAAAAAGTTAGAACTCTGATTTTCTGGTCAGAATGGTGAAAAAAATGGCCATTTAAAAAAAAAAATTATGGCCTTTTTTTTCCCATTCTGACCAAAAAATCAGAGTTCTAACTTTTTACGACTGCTCTTTCATCTTCACCTAACACTTCATTTATAATGACTGTTTCATAATAACTTAAGCCATCAGTCCATCAGAAGAAAATTATCCATTCCAAAGGTATAAGTTGGATTAACTCGGATAATCGGGACTCTATTGTATCTATATTTATATACATATATTTTTTTTTGTCATCGGGGGCGACACTAAATTCTGAAAAAGCAGAATTCCTGTTTTCTAGTTTTTTTTCTCAGTGTGGAATTGAGACTAAGTTCAGCTAATATAAATTGGTGCATTTTGTGTAATTTCATTGTATTTTGATTCAGAACATCAATCAATAGGTGCCGAAACTATTGTGTAGCGTGCCATATGTTCGCGGACCCTGTACTAGGGGATCTAATTCGGGCATTCCGGATTACAGAATATAGGTAAAAACATTGTTCTTAATTGAAAACTAATATACTTTTTACATTTAACACATTTTTTAGATCGCACACTAACAATACTAATAATCATTTTTATATAAATTATAACCGATTACGTATTCAAATAAAATTTTGAAAGCGATACTTTCGTATTGGCTTCGGGTCAGGAGTTAACAGGCAAAGAAATCGCCGAAAATCGCTATTTGCCGCACCCTTTTTAACAATTTGTAACATAATGAAATTGACAAGCATTTATGTAGTGCACTGAATCATGCATTCTGAAGAATATGGGTGGAAAAGCATTTACAATTCATTTACAAGGCCACACAAAATAATTCCGTTACATAATGGTCTACGGGGAATTGTTTGCAGCGTATTTTAGTTCTGTTACACAATTTCAAATATAATGCAAATGATATACATTACTGAGGCTTACTACAAGATACTTGTTGTATAACATGATGTGCATAGCATTTATCGTTCATTTACAGGGACATGCAAAGGATACGGATAGAGTGCTATATCTGAAGTACACGGTCTGTTAACTGTAAGTGCTGGAAATGGGATTTATTTATGGTATGTGCATTTAACTAAATGTTTGCTTAGTATGTGGTGTGTATAAATGCTATAGATCATTATACATGGCTACACAAAAGAATTCGCAAGCACTGCGGATTATCAGCGTGAATGGCTTAAAAACAGCTTTTAATTGAGTTATGCGCTTCCAAATTAATTTATATTTAGTATTACTATGAAATGTTTGTATAATATAAATAAAATCATATACAGGGCCATGCAAAAATTGGACTCATGACCTCCTAAGGTAGATAAAGTTTGGAAGTGTGATTTGAGTAGTTTTAATTATGTTTTAACCAGAATTAAATTTTAGCTTAATATGCAGTGCATATAAAAATCTGTTGGTAATATACAAGGCTGTACAAAAGAATTCAAGTATGTTTCCGTATCTACTAAACCGTTCTTACTAAACTAAGTTTTAGCATATTATGTAGAATGTATACAAATTGTAGATTAAAAACAGGGCTGCACAAAATAATTGGACTATTTTTCCATTATGGACGATAATTGCTGAAATCTGGTTTTCAAATGTGCTATGAGTTTACTAAAATTTTTACTTAGAATTTTTATTTTTTGTAACCTTATTAAACAGCGAAGTTTCGGTAAGGAATACAGGAAGTGTTGAAAAGCGTTTCATAATCTTGAGGCATAATTTTTTTTCTCATTTTTTGTGCTGATCATTTCAGTGATAAAGAGCGTAATTCAATTACACGTCTTAAATTTTTGTTTTATTTATATTTTATTATTTTATTTATTTATTGGTGAAGGTTTAACTTCGTTACGGAATATAATCCGGAATCAAATGCTGAACTTTTTATATTAATTACGTGCAAGCGTATTTATCTTTCGTAATCATCTGCAAGCGATAGAGATAGATTTTTTTTTTTTTTTAATCATGCTTGAAAATTACTTTAAAACTGTAAAAAATGAGTAAATTACGATAAAGTTTTCGAACAAATTCCTTTAAAAGTACATCCTCCCCCTCTTATTTGACGGTGTAAAAATTAAGAATTTGCTATGTTTAGAAGTTTAAAAAATTGCACTAATAGCGAAATTTAACCGACTTGTGTTACCAACACCAAAATAACGTCAGCGTTACGCACCTACACGTTTATCCTCTATAATATCGATATACAGTCAACTCGGATAATAAGAGAACCAAGGGAATTATAAAAGTCCTCGTATTAACTGTTACTCGGAATACGATAAGAATCTCAAAAACACACACATAATTAGTCTAATTAGAACTATAAATTGCTCTATTTATCCCACTGTTAAAAATAGCATAAATAATTTTACCCAGAAAAGCTCGGTTAGTCTTGCAATTAATCACTACAATTTTCGATCGATTGATTTCTCAAATCCTTTACATGTTAATTACATGTTAACAGCGCAATAAGAGAAATGAAAAACTGGAAAACTGGTTCATATATATGGCTTAGAGTACTTATTTAAAGAAAGAAACAATTACGAGTTTCCATCTATGCTCCCATTCTGCTACTGTAAATCTTACAAAGGAACAGTATTTATCTCGCTCTTCTTTCTTTCATTCTTTCAAAACCTCAGGGCATTCCTTTGCATTTTCGTGAGAGGGGGGTGTCACCTGGAGGTTGAAATTCCGTCTGATAAAACTGATAAATAACTATATTATATAACACAGTTGTAATATAGAAATATTACCGTTGGGAGAGAGCAACATTCGATAAGAAAGGGATTTGTTTCCTAATTCTACCCTACTTTTAACCGAAAATCGCATTGAAATGAGCAGATTTTTTTCTCGTATTAACCGAGATCCTGCTTTTGAAGCTCATGAAAAGCGTGAAAATATTAATATAGTTTAAATGATGAACCGTACTTAACTTCTCGCTGCAACATCCCAAGATCTCCACGGGCAAAGTAAAAGTAGCAAAATTTGCCCAGCCCACTCTTTCCGTGATCTTTTTTTGTATGGTCTAATTCTATATTAAAACAAGTAAGAAAAATCATGCGTAAGCATAGATTACGAAACACTTTCCAACACTTCCTGAATGCTTTAACAATACTTCGTTATTTAGGGAAATAAGGTATATAAGAGAACTAAGTAAACATTTTGGAAAATGCATAAAACATAAAAACTCATTTCAGAAGTTACCGTCCATAGTAAATGTGTATTCCAATTCTTTTGAACAGCCCTGTCTTTGATCTGTAGGTTGATATATCTACCCTATATATATAAAATCATAATGAAACGAATTTATGAAACGGATATATGAAACGAATTTATGAAACGGATATATGAATCGACTGCGATTAAACAACTGATTTTGTTTCAAGCGATTTCTCCTAAAATATGAATACTTTGCGATGAAATTAACACCAAAAATCAGCATTGATCCGCAGATCTCAAAACTGCTATTAGAATTTTTAAATTCGAATTAGTTTTCGAAATATTAATTTTTTTCTAATTTAATATGCATTTTTCTAATGATGGTAACTCAAATTTTAATCAAACAGATACTTTTTTTTCATATTTCAGAAAAGGTTGACATGGTAACCCGGCTATTGTTGTTTATTTGATAATAAATGTTTATTTACTTTTATTTCTTTTTATAAATTATATAAATTATTTTGTTCTATAATTATTAATTATTTTTTTTATATTTCCTTTAGAAAATAATAGAAAATAATTAAAAAATTAACTTAAAAATTACTTAGTTATTCCGTCGACCAATTTCGCCAAATTATATAAATCTCCAAAACACTCGCCAAATTATACAAATTGACTTAATTTTTATTTTAAATAACGAAAGAACAAATAAATTAGTATAACATTAATAAATATCTACCCTATCTATATTATAAAGGACAAACATATCTGTGCGTAACGCATACGTCATTTTGCGAATGGCAACACTTTGAAATTTGAAATGAAATTTCGGTTTTGCAATTTTTGCTACTGCAAATTTTTAAACTTCTAAACATCGCACATTTTGAATTTTTACACCTTCGTACAAGGAAAAAAAATGTGTTTTTAAATGCAATTTGTTTGAAAGCTGTATCTCAATTTATTTTTGAGATATTAATTTTTTTGTAGTTTTTAATACAAATTTTGTAATTGTGGCAACTCAAGTACTCCATTTATATTGAAAGTAAAGGGAAAATAGTCATGGTTTATTATCTCTATTGATTATATCCTTATTGATGCCATTTTCACATTACAAATAAAAGTAACTTTTTTATAATTTTTTAACAGAAAATGATGTCAGACAGTAAAAAAAAGGCGCTTTCTTCTTCGTAAATCAATATTTCAATATTTTTACATTACGTTGATGACGAGTTTGAGACGCTAGGCAAAATGATTTAGTAAGTAAAAATGATGCCATATTTAACACAAAACGATGAATTTTTTTTTTTTTTTTTTTTTTTTTTTGATAAAATTAAATATTTGACCAATACTATGACAACTAAAGGCAAATTTCTGAATTTTTTTTCGCGGGTACTGAGATTAGAACTTAAAATTTATGCGAATGTTCACATGAAAAGTTGTATCGGACAAACGTGACTTTTGCAAATACATTCATTAATAATGTATTTGCAAACTTTCAAAATACTTTAAAATACTTTCAAATTGTGATTTTGAGTGGTGCGTATGTAAATTATGAAAATGGGAAAATAACGTACAGTTTAGAATTTATGAATGAAAATTTTATGATGTGACAAAGAGAAATCCTTTTTACAGATTTTTCATCCCGTAGAAACAAACACAAGAGCCTCAATCGATAACTTCATCATAATTACTCATATTGATTACGTATTGTAATACACTTTGATTTTTCAATAATTTAAGCAGTTGAAGTTTGTGGAAATAATATTTTGATAATTTTAGGTTAAAAATATTATTTGTTTTAAGAGTTAGACAACCAATGTAAGATGAATTTATTTAGTGTAATTACTTTTGTAGGGTTATTATTAATTCGATCTGACAGTTCCTTTCTAACATTTTAGTTCGTCGAATTTCGACGGGTTCCAACTCGTATATATAAAATCCTAATAAACGAATTTATGAAACGGATATATGAATCGACAGATTAAACAACTGATTATGTTTCAAGCTATTTCTCCTAAAATATGGAATACTTTGCGATGAAATTAACACCAAAATTCAGCATTGATCCGCAGATCTCAAAACTGGTATTAGAATTTTTAAATTCGAATTAGTTTTTGAAATATTAATTTTTTTCTAATTTTATATACATTTTTCTAATGATGGCAACTCAAATTTTAATCAAACAGATATTTTTTTTTTCATATTTCAGAAAAGGTTGACATGGTAACCCGGCTATTGTTGTTTATTTGATAAGAAATGTTTATTTACTTTTATTTCTTTTCATAAATTATATAAATTATTTTGTTCTATAATTATTAATTTTTTTTATATTTCCTTTAGAAAATAATAGAAAATAATTAAAAAATTAACTTAAAAATTACTTAGTTATTCCGTCGACCAATTTCACCAAATTATATAAATCGCCAAAACACTCGCCAAATTATACAAATTGACATAATTTTTATTTTAAATAACGAAAGAACAAATAAATTAGTATGACATTAATAAATATACAAATAAAAAGTCGAAATAAAAATCACTTGATGACGTCAACACGTGTAACGTGCTTAAAGTCAAGTGAATGTGACATTTACGATCAACCATTATTGGCATTTAATCTTATAGTTTGGCGATAGATTTTTGGTCGACGGGATAACTAAGTAATACCAAAAATGCATATATAACTGGTATTTGAAAACGAGGTTTTCGTCAAATTTTCGTAAAAAAAAAAAAAAAAAAAAATCACGCCAAACCTCCTGTGCGTATATGACATCTGGCCAAATATTACCACTCGAAAAAAAAAAAAATGCTAACTGGCGAGTTGAAAAAAAAGCTATTGGCGTGATTTGCATCCGGCTAGCGTAACAGTACCAAGAATTCTTTGCAATCATGGCAAATTTTATGTAGTTTTATTCGAAAAAAAGTTTTTGATTTTTTAATCAAAATGGAAAACTTACGGTCCCATATTGGCTGATTTTTTTCTGACGCCAATGTCATATACGGAACGGACACTTAACTGGCGCCGAAGTATCGTTATTTTGCTTGATATGGTAAGCCGGATGTTGTTGTTTATGCTGTTGATGTTTTCCCCAAATTGGCGTCGTTAAAAAATCGCGCCAATATGGGACGTATATGACATCTGTGTCAAACTTTCATATGAACGGCGAGGATGGCCACTCAGGGAAACTCAGCACATGCTTTAGAGTTTTAGTGCAAGGGTATTTGACAAGACCGTTTGTTTACGGCAGTTGATGATTTGAACTATTATAATACAGATGAAATGATGACGATAGAATAATATTTGGCGACTTATCACCTGTGCCTGTGTAACATTAAAGTACCAAAATGGCACCTAGGATATAAAAAGCGAAGTGGTCCGCCTGGAACTGTTAATGATAGTCACATGACTTGAACTATTGTTATAGAGATTGTTTTAAAATACCGGGAGACAAAGACTCTGTATACTTAATTCATTTTATTTTAGCTTCTTTTCAAATGTTTAACTGATCCTCTTTCATCAAAAACGAAAACAACCATTGGATGTCTTAACAGCAACTGATTCGCCCTTAAATTTTTGCAATCAAAGGGAATTGAATGGAAACCCGTTTACAGGGAGATCTGCACAGCTTTTTTCAGTATAATTCAATCTTCTCTAATATTTTTAAAACCCATCAGATTAGCGTGTTTTTAGATTCTGCGGTGCCTGAACGTGGGTTGGCGAGCGTAGCTTGCAGGGGGCAGGGCCCCCTAGTATACTATATAATGTGGAAATTTAATTTAGCAAGAAAACGCATAACAGGTTGAAATTTCTCTTTCAGCAATTTATACTAACTGATGGAAACATACTTGTATACTTTTGTACAGCCCTGTAGTTAACCTAGTACCTTTATTACACGCCATTATTTAGCTAAAGTTTAATTCAAAGTAAAACACTCTTAAAAGAACTGAAATCACATTTCCAGAAATTATCATTTATAGACGGCCATGTATCCAATTCTTTGCGCGACCCTGTATATCATTTTATGTATGTTCTACAAAAATTTCTTAGTAAACTAAATGCAGTTCAGCGTAAAAATGCATAACCCATTTAAAAACCACCTTTAAGCAATTTGCAATCATACCCAATAACCATTACGAATTCTTTTGTGTAGCCCTGTATATGAATTACAGCATTTATACACGCCATATACTATGCATAAATATAGTGAAACATTAAAGCACATATCATAATTAAAAATGCATTTCCAGCAATCGTCGCTAATGTACAGTATTTCGGATACAATATAGTATTTGAAATCCTTCGTGTGTCCCTGTAAATGCTATGCACTTCGTATTATGCATGAAATAAGAAATAGTAAACCTCAGCGACGTATATCCATTTCATTATACATGAAATAAATTAAAATAATTAAAATACGCCGCAAACAATTTCCTCCACCTCTATATCATTATCTAATGGAATTCTTTTGTGTGGCCCTGTAAATGAATAATAAGTATTCTTTACACCGCATATTCTACAGAATGCTTATTTTAGTGTACTTGATCAATCCATATCAATTTTATTATGTTTGAAAGCATGTAACATCATTAAAAATCATTTTAAACGATTTTTTCCCATAGGCTGTAATGTAACGGAAAACTTTTGGCTGTCCCTGTAAATGATCTAAACATGCTAGAAACTTCATTTGAAATAGAGAACGTGCTATGGTAGAGGTCACTAACATCCAGAAATTTCAGAACGATCCGAGTATATTTGCGGGAGTTAGAGCGCGGGCAGTCGACCACACGGCCAGGCGGCCAGATGGCCAGACAAACCGAAGTCATAAACACTTTTGGACTTTGTTAGAAAGTGTAAAAAGAACTCTTTTACAAACAAGTTTTACAATATTTTAACTCTAAAATATATGTACATTTGAAAAATGTAATAAAATAAATGCGCAATTTTTTAATCTATTTTTATTTAAAAATAAATTACGCAGCGAGAGGGTTAACGTGCAAAATGCTCGCTTTAACCGTGACCTCGTTTTAGCCGTGCTCGTATTAAACGAGTTCGACTGCATACACATTCTGGACACAATTCGAGTGGCGTCACTGTATATTTCTGCTCCTTTGTTTGAAATGGTGCATTTTCCAAAATGTACAAAAATATTCATGTATTTCTTATTTAGGTTTTCCACTAAATATTTGTTTGGTTTCTATTAAAAATTAATGTATGTTTTGATAATTTACTAATATATATATGTGTGTTATAATGACAAAGAGCTGTTGGCGAAAATCATTATTTATAAGGGTTTCTGTATTAATTCGCACAGCCGTGTTGGCTGGCTGGTTAATTTGAGACGAAAATAGATGAATATAATAAATGAAGAAGCAGTTGACTGTGCTAATTTCCAAATTTTATTAACATGTTCAAGAACAGTTTTTTTTTTTTTTTGTGGAGAAATGCTCATTTCACTCGATGATAAAAATATGAGTCACCTCCAGGTGGCAATTCAAATTGTGAAGAAAAAAGGAACTTCACATCAATTTTCGAAGTCTTAAAAGACAATCCATCTCGACGCCGACTTCCAAACTCTAATCTCTTTCTCCCCCTACTCTACTCCCACTCCACTCATTCTGTTTTCTACACTACTACATTACACTTTTCTATCCGCCGTATCTGGCTGTGCATCTGTATTTAAAGTACATCGGCTCAAAGTTATAAAACATGTCAGCTGATTCCTCTTTTCCAATCATATCGCTTTTAAGAGGAGTTCATTAATATTTCCGGTGGAATGATATCGAAGTAAATCAACTTCCTAGCGCGAAAACATTGTTGTGGAATTTTCTCTAACCTCAAACCAGGTGTACAAGGTATAAATACAATTTAATCCCTGCCTTCGAGATTGCAACTAAAAATAGATTTTACCAGTCAGACGATAATTTTAACAGAAACGAAAAATGAGTTTATTGTCTCGGAATAACTTTTAAAGCATTGAAATATTATAATAGACTGTTTGATATTTTAATAAAAGAATGATTTTAAATACTAAATAGGTTTTTTAGACGGGATAAATTATGAATTATGATATTTTAGCAATTAAATAAAGAATTTAGAAGGGTTTGATATACCGGGAAATAATAGCTAATTTTAATAGGGATTTAAATAATAAAAGGGTTTTATTAAAGGAATACAAGTAGTTAGCGCCATTTTTAGATTTACGCAATTTGGAATAAATATTATTAGATGGATTAAGATCTTATACCTTTACATATAGAGATTAACAGATTAGTTTATGAATAGGGTTTTAATTTAATAAACCGAAATAATATATGGAATATTATTAAAAGGGAAATTTCTATAGAATAATGTTAACCTTGGCGAAAAAATATTAAATTGTGTAATATATATGTATGAGGAAAAGTCTTAAAGTAGTTTGCAAACTGACTTAAAAAGCTGCATCTTTTCGCATTTTTAACTAAGACGATTAAAAAAATGTATTAAACATAATTTTAGAATGCTTAATTTAATTCCAAAAGCAAATATAACCAGATTTTTAAAAAATAAATCTATGCCTTTATCCTTTTCATACTATGCGCTATCATGCTATGCATTTATTGCAAATTAACAAAGCAGGGGAGTTCTGAGAAAGGATAATGAGTATAATAATAATCTCCCCATATTCAGAATGTTACTATGAAATGCTAATTAGTACCAATAAATATGTTTCGCAGAATGTTTATCTTCAAATTAAATTTGATTAGCCGTCATATAAAGTCAGGATTGCAAGAGAATTTAATCATTTAACAGTTTCCTGTTGTAAGCCTCATGATATGAAAGCTATCATTATAAAGTTAATTAATTCGCAAGCGGTCATTCAAGTGTTTCTAAAAAGTGTTGCAGCCGTCGTTCCACCGCAATGGTAGTGGCACTACATAGCCCACTGGATGCATACATTTACTCAAGCTGGGTACAGAAATAAAACAACATATAAATATATACATATATATATGTCAATGTAAAATGTATTTTTTATTAAGACCTCGAGATTGTTTTTAAAATCTGATATAATAAACATAATCGCAAGGCTTCCATAACTTTTCTCAATTAATAACCCGATACTGGAGTAGAAGATTGCAAATCTGCTCTATAAGCATTTCGTCTCAGCTTCAGAAACAACATCCATTAGCTAATAGACACCTCTTCCACAACGCAGTTAATACTTAATTGTTAACATTGGTTAAAACTCCTATTTACGTATTAATAATTAGTTTATTAATCAGTAGTTCATTATAAAACAGCCAAGTGACTGCAAAAACATAACTGAGTTCTCATTTCTCTACCGATTTTGGATCTTACTGGAAGTTTGGTGGGCATTGTTTATCTTCAAATCGCGCAACTCTCCACCTACAATATCAGAGTGCGACTGCTTATAATACACCTATATAATTCTTGAAAATTTTACTGTAGAAAATTTCTCACGCCTTGCATTCAATAATATTTCAAATTTGTACTGCTTAAAAGGCGTACAGCCAACAGAGTGAAAAAGTGTCCAAGCCGGGACTCGAACCCGGGTCATCAGTATAGCGCACCGGTGCTCTACCAACTGAATAACTTGGAACGATACCCAGCCTGGCACTTCTCACTCGGTATCTGGCACCTTTCACTAGGGAGAAGTGCCAGGCTGGAAATCTTTCCAAGTTGTTCAGTTGGTAGAGCGTCGGAACGCTATACCGATGACCCGAGTTCGAGTCCCGGCTTAGACATTTATTCACTCCGTTGGCTGTACGCCTTTTAAGCAATTAAAATTTGAAATATTATGCTTATAATACGTTTTAAAGGGCATATCACCATACCGTATATTGAGAAATCTAAGACAATCTTCTAAGGAACAAAAAGTTTATTAAACTTCAAAATTGTAAACAATATTAATAGAACATTAACTTGAAAAACATTAGTAACCATTAGCTAGTAGGTAACTTAAGTAACTAAACTAAACTAAACTCTGTGGCTATACAATCCAAGAAGGATCTTGGCCGACAGTGCCATTCTCTGTTTTCTTGACCCTGGACCCCAAGGTGCTATGCAGCATGCGTTCCGGCCAGGTGGTCAACCTAACGCGAGACCCTCGGTGTTTAGTTCCCAAGCAAGCTTGGTACTCATTTTATCGACCCCGAAGGGATGAAAGGCTGAGTGAACCTTGCCCAGTCGGGACTCGAACTCTCGACCTGCGGTGCGGCAGACAGGCGTGCTGACCACTACACCACTGGTCTTCTAATTTAAGTAAAGACTTTTTAATTTGACTTTTGCTTTCAAATAAAATTTTAGCCTCATATGCTATTGCGCAGTCCAAAACACACTATATCTAATTACACACATAAAACAAATTTTAAAACTGGTAGACCTGCCACATAATTGAAAACAACTAAAACTGACATACTGACAGACAGGCGCCCAGACAAATCGAAGTCAAAAAACACATTTCAACGATGTTGGAAAGTGTTAAAAATTCAAAATCGATATTTCTTCATATTTTTCCATTTCAGAGATATTGAGTACCTCCCTTAGAGAAGCACAACAAATAGTGCTACTCTAAATTTGCGTTTTTATTACTTACCAAATACATATTGTGCAAGGAAAGTATTGTAATCGTGGTGTATGAGTGTGAGAATGAATATACGATAGCGGCCAAACGGTATTTTTGATTGAACTCCCATTTGTCAAAAATGTTATAGGCTACTGCCGTAAGTAACTGTAGGTGAGACTGGGGAGGGTTGACCATAGGGGAAGCTTGACCCACCCTTTCAGTTTACATATTTAAAAGAATTTCAGAGTTTTGCCAATAGGTGGCAACCAAAGCTACTGAAATGCTCAAACAAAGTCCTTGTTTCATGCAGATAATTGAAAGAGGTATGGAAAATCAACTATGAAGAGTTTTCAGCTTAAAAAGTGCATTTTTTAGAAACATTTTCTTAGATTTTATCAGATAATATACATCATAGAAATTTAAGTAAGTGGGTTTTAAGTAGTGCTCCCGATGGGATACGTATTTCAGTTATACGTTTAAACGATATACGTATAATACGCTTCTATGAAATACGAATACCTTAAAATATACGTTTAAACGTATCCGGATACGTATAAGGGTACATCGATTAAACGTATATTTAAGCATACGTACATTTAAAGTATACGTATATTTCAAGTATCGTATCTACTTTTAATAACAATGGACCTCATCATAGTCTTACGTCACTGAATGTAGAATAAGCTGGAAATCGGTGGCGTTATCGTAGCAATCTGCATATTAAGTTTCATATATAACATCTTGTTATTTTTCTCTTTAAATATTTTATTTCATTTATTTTCTTCTAATTTTCATTAAATTAAATGATAAAATGTTATATAAATTTGCTGGAACAGTTTAAATTGTTTTATAAATAAATAATAATTGCTGAAAGTAGACATTATAGGTGTTTTAATTATGTTCTTATAATGGTTTAAAAAATAAATGTGGTATTGGTTCTGTTCACGAACTGCTTGTCGGAGTAAACATGGTCATGTATGTCTATTAAGAAAGTGTTTTGGAAGGATAAGGAGATGTAGTTGCTGATTTTGCCTGTTCTGGACGAGCTTTTTCAGCTACAGGTAATATAGCAACATCAAAACGTAGTTGTTTGAATTCTGAAAATGTTAATAATGTTAGTGTTTTTATTTCAAAACCGAAAGTTATTACCGTGAATTGAAAAAGTACTTACGCAAATTTTTACTTTGAATTTATTTAGATTTTTTGTTAATTTCATGGTATTGAGATCAGATACCCCATTATATTTATACATTGCATATGTAATACATACATATTGTATTCATTGTAAGTAACTAGCAAAATTAAACACTTTTTGAGCAAAGAATAAGAGTATAATTCTTTCAGATTTATTGTGAATCCTTGTTAAGTATGTTTTTTTTTCTTTCTAATCATTTAAAATTTCTTTATTCGTGTGTGTTACATGTCATAATTAGAGCAGAGTTATAAATACGCAGGTTTTAAGGTCATTTGGTGTGGTGTTAAGTATAAATCACATCGATGAAACAGTTCATTTGAAAATAACAGTTCATTTATTAAATTCAGCTTGAATTTTAAAACTTAAATAATAAAGATATATACATATACACCTCCAGCTT
Source organism: Maratus speciosus (assembly GCA_963932465.1). Taxonomy (NCBI): domain Eukaryota; kingdom Metazoa; phylum Arthropoda; class Arachnida; order Araneae; family Salticidae; genus Maratus; species Maratus speciosus. Next base: position 405,309,135 of record OZ010793.1, on the reverse strand, counting down.
TTGCTGGGAACTTTGTTATATTGACATATTATAACTGTAGCAAGGAGTAAGTTTAAACTCCGGTTCCATCGTCCTTCCATTACATCACCTCACACCACCTCACACCATATTTTAAAGTTATAAAATAATATTCTTAAATACAATAAAGGTATTATTACGAAACTTCCCAGGAGTTGGATTGATCAATGTCACTATAAAATATAAAGTAAATTTAATTCTGGTCTCTGGCCGCATGCAAAAATAATGTGCGAAGTGCCCATGCCATAAATCAAAAGAAGCTATGCTACAGATCTGCGAAAGGTAGCTTTGAAAGCTATCCCCTACCAATAGTAAAACATTTAATAATTAATAGCTTAGTTTTTAGAGAAAAGAACCAAACTCTATGCAGAGGAAAAGTATTCAGATTTTTTAAGTATCTGTGCACCAACCAGAAGGTAGGTAAACCCCAGGCCATCGTGCTTCTTTAAACAAAGAATCGCAATGGCCCCGGTAAACCACTCTATATACGGGACTCTAATAGAGGATATTTCTCAATATTTATAATCCGCATATAAGCATTAAAACATCTATTTCCATGCCTTGAACGAAAAACGTTTAGGCGTTTATACGTTTAACCGCTTGGGTAAGATCCGTATATACGATGTACAGGGCTGTTTTGCATTATACGTATAACCGTCGTAGCCATATTATACGTATCTGAAATGCGTACCTCGTATAATACGTATTATACGTATACTCGTATAAACGTCTAATAGGGAGCACTAGTTTTAAGTAATGCAGAAATATTGAGCTTTCATTCCAGGCATAAAGATTATACAGTAAATTAGGCCAAACATAAACATGTGCTATACTTTAAAAAGTGGTTATGTGGGGCGGCTTTACCCAATCAATGTGAGGGAGTGTTAACCAGATGGTCAAAACTCCCTTAATTAGGTATTTTTGGAAATCTTTTTATTATATACTGTACGTACTGAAGAGTTAATGGATATGTTTCTAAATTAATGCAAATTTATACTGTAAAGCTACAGTAAAATGCTGTGATAGAAAGGAATTTTTAAAAAATTGATTAAAGAAAGATGTGAAAAATTGCTATAGAAGCAAGAAAAAAATTAATGAAATGTAAATTGGAAAGTTGATAGGAACTTTTATTTCATTTAAATAGTACCATAGTAGGTAAATAGAAAGAATGGAAAAGACTAGAATAAGGATGAAAGCAGCAGCCTTAAGAAATGTTAAGTATTCATGCCTCCGCAAAAGAACATAACATTGATCAAAACACTTTAGAAAGGTATGTAGATAATTTTGACATCAAAATTTCTTAAGGCTAAATTTAAATTTTCTGTGGCCAAAAAACAACAAAATTTTGGGACATTTTTTTTAATATATCGAGACCCGTTGCCGTAGCATATTATTTGTCAATTACAATATTAAACACATAAGAAAAATCATGCGCACAGCATATATTATGAAACACTTTCCACCACTCCCTGAAAGCTTTAACGAAACTTCGTTACTTAGGGAAATAAGGTAATAAGATAACTAAGTAAACATTTAAAAATCTGATTTCAGTAGTTACCGCCCATAGCCAAATATGTATTTCAATTCTTTTGAACAACCCTGTATTTGATCTGTATTGATATATATACTATATAATGGGAAATTTTAGTTTAGAAAGAAAATGCATAACAGGTTGAAATTCATCTTTCAGCAATTTATACTAATAGATGGAAACATACTTGAATACTTTTGTACAGCCCTCTAGTTTACATAGTACCTTTATTACATGCCACTATTTAGCTAAAATTTAATTCAAACTGAAACACGCTTAAAACTACTGAAATTACATTTCCAGAAATTATCGCCCATAGACGGCCATGCATCCAACTCTTTGCGTGGCCCTGTATATCATTTTATCTATATTCTACAAATATTTCTTAGTACACTAAATTCAGTTCAGCGTAAAAATGCATAACTCCTTTAAAACCCACCTTTAAGCAATTTATGCTCATACTCAGTAACCTTTACGAATTCATTTCTGTAGCCCTGTATATGGACTATAGCATTTATACGCACTTTATAGTATGCATAAATATAGTGAACAAGTAGGTAAGTGTGATCACAGGTCGCACAGAGGGTTTCGTTTAATATTCCTTTCAAAACACTTTATCTTTTTAAAAAATCTGTTAGTTCCACATTTCACAACCAGGGGCGCACTGTATTCTAAACAAACCCCTATCAGAGCGAAACTCCGTTTTATAGACTATCCGTAGATATATTAGTCGGGGGGATTGGGCTGATAGCACCACTGAGCTCGACAATAGAACGGAGGGCTTACTCCCTATTCTGATACATTGAATCTAGCGGTCCGCCCATGAATACAATGCCAAAGATTTTCGGATGAAAATTTTTGGCAAAACAGAGATTTTCTCCCATAGAGTAGTATGGGGTAGATATTTTCAAATTGGATTTTCTTTTAAAAATTTGACGAAGTTGCTACAATTTTCTCTGATATATAATTTTTATTGAAAAAACTATAGATTTTATTTAAATTAATCGCAATTTTTTAGTTTGATATTAGTTAAAAATGAAATTTTAGGTAAGCTCAACGAAAAAAATTGAAAAACAAATTAAGTATTGCTCATAAAAATATCAAAAATATGTAGAAAATACCAAAATTGATAAAAAGTATGCGAAAAAGTTTGAAAAAATGCTTCTAACATTAAGAAAAGTGCAGGACTCATTACTTGCGAGCATTGAAAGTGTGATGCGGTCGCGGCAGAAGGTGGATCGGTGAGTTGGCTCTCCGTATTGTAGAGCTCAATAGATAGCACCCGAGATATGTAGGCGCCCCTGGCGGTAAAAAGTGGACCTAAAATATGTAAGGCTATGGTGCATAATATGAAAGAATGGTCAAAGGGGTGTCGGCAAAAGTTGGAAAAGTGCTCCCCGGGTGAAAAGGGAGGAGGCTAGAAAAATTGCTTAAATACACAAGTTAGAGCCTGGAGGAGTAAATAATATAAGAATTTTTGAAAATTTTATGATTTGCCGTGTGGTCTGAGGTATTCAGCTAGACGTATGCAAAAATTCATGTCTCCAACTTAATTAGGGGCTCTCTTAGAAAGAATTGCTTAAAATACATATGTGGTAGCTCAAAAGGTTAAACGTAAGACCTTTTTCAAGATATTATTATTTGTCGCCTGACCTCAGGTGTTCTGCTATAAGTAAGCAAAATTTCAAATCTCCGATTTAATAAGGGGCTCAGTTAGAAAGAATTGCTTAAAATACGCATGTGGGAACCCAAAGGCTTAAATATACGATTTTTTCAAAATTTTATGATTTGTCGTATGATATGTGGTGTTCAGCTATAAGTATGCAAAATTTCACGCCTCCAACCTAAATAGGGACTCACTTAGATAGAATTGTTTAAAATACACATGTGGGAGCTCAAAGGGTTAAATCTACAGCTTTTTCAAAATTTTATGGTTTGTCATTTGATGCGAGGTGATCATCTATAAGTACGCAAAATTTCACGCCTCCAACCTAAATAGGGCTCACTTAGAAAGAATTGTTTAAAATACACATATGGGAGCCCAAAGGGTTAAATGTACGACTTTTTCAAAATTTAATGATTTGTTCTTTGATGTGAGGTGTTCAGCTATAAGTATGCCAAATTTAACGCCTCCAACCTAATTAGGGACTTACTTAGAAAGAGTTGTTTAGAATACACATGTGGGAGTCCAAAGGGTTAAATTTACGATTTTTTCAAACTTTTATGGTTTGTCATTTGATGTGAGGTGTTCAAGCTATAAGTATGCAAAATTTCACGCGTCTCCAACCTAATTAGGGCTCACTTAGAAAGAATTGTTTAAAATACACATGTGGGAGCCCAAAGGGTTAATTGTACGACTTTTTCAAACTTTTATGGTTTGTCATTTGATGTGAGGGGCTCAGCTATAAGTATGCAAAATTTCTCGCCTCCAACCTAATTAGGGCTCACTTAGAAAGAATTGTTTAAAATACACATGTGGGAGCCCAAAGGGTTAAATGTACGACTTTTTCAAACTTTTATGGTTTGTCATTTGATGTGAGGGGTTCAGCTATAAGTATGCAAAATTTCACGCCTCCAACCTAATTAGGGCTCACTTAGAAAGAATTGTTTAAAATACACATGTGGGAGCCCAAAGGGTTAAATGTACGACTTTTTCAAAATTTTATGATTTGTAGTATGGTGTGTGGTGTTCAGCTATAAGTATGCAAAATTTCAAGTCTCCAACATGTATAGTTTCTGAGAACGAACTCTGTGACAGGCGGACAGACAGAGGAGCGAGACGAATAGGGTTTCGTCAGATGAACGAAACCCTAAAAAAGCGCATATCATAATTAAAAATGTATTTCGAGCAATCATTACTAATATACAGTAATTCGGATACAATATAGCATCTGAAATCTTTTCAAATACACCGCAAACAATTTCCCCTTTACCATTATGAAGGGAATTATTTTGTGTGGCCCTGTAAATGAACAATAACTATTCTTTGCACCGCATATTCAACAGAATGCATATTTTAGTGCACTTGATAAATGCATATCAATTTTATTATGTTTGAAGGCATGTAACATCATTAAAAACCACTTTAAACGATTTTTTCGCATAGGCCGTAATGTAGCGGAAAACTTTTGACAGTCCCTGTAAATGAACTAAACACGCTACAAACTTCATTTGAAATAGGATTCGTGCTATGTTAGAGGTCAATAACATCCAAAAATTTCAGAACGATCCGACTATATTTAAGGGAGTTAGAGCGCGGACAGACGGACAGACGACCAGACGGCCAGACAAACCGAAGTCATAAACACTTTTCAACTAAGTTGGAAAGTTTTAAAAAGGTACAATATTAAATTCTCCACAACTCTCATATTTACAAATTTTTAGCAAGCGCAGTCCGCCATTTCAAAAATAGGACAATTTTTTCGATTTTCTTAAAAACCGTGTAAAACGTAGTAATTCAAATGTTTCCCACGGATTTAATCGTGTATGTCAACTTCCATATATTGGTAGTAGTAAATTATGTGTTTCAGGGCCAAAACTAGCCTTTTTTGCACCCGTGGCAAACATGGATTTTTGGCGCCCCCCTCCTCCTTAAAAAGAAAATTTACCACGAGAATTTTAATAAATTTCTAATAGCCGGCTTTTGAAAATTTTAAGTCTGTAATCATTAAATGCGTAATGCGGAACTACTTAATCAGCTTTGTCAAATATTGCTTCATTAAAAACTTGAAAACCGAATCAAAATACATTCAGCATTAAACAGATTTCCATCTTAGCAGGTATAATTGTTCATTTTCTTGCTTTTGAAAATATATATTTTTTTTCCTTAAAGACCGGATTCCGTATATACAGATTTCATTTTCAAAGATTTTACGGTAGTTATAGTATTGAGGCGTTTAAAGTCTCAGTTATACTAATTATGGGAGTAAGTCACACGAAGACAAGGTAATATTAAACATAAGGGAGCGTTCTTGACAAATATCTCGCTTGCATTTTATTACTTTTAAATAAATGTTTTTCATGGGATACCCGAGATCAATATTTAAACATCACTCACTTCGATGCTACCACAAAGTCCAAATCTGGTTAGGAAACAAAAAAGAAACGCAGAGGAGTGGGGGTTGGGTAAACATCAATCATAGGGTTATACCCGTCAAGACAAAGATCCAGCGCACGGTGGGTGATTTGCCGATTCTAGCTGGCCAAAAGTCGATTTTTAAAAGTTTATCCTAGCGTAATTTCCTTTTTGCTTGTTATAGCTCAATAGTTAGGGCGCTGTACCCAGCTATTGGTTTTGATATAAATATAATTGTATGGTCCATAGAATAGCGCAAAGTTGATGCTTTTTAGTTGGGAATGAATCAACCAATTTGAGTATAGTTCTTTAATTTGTTACTTGAAGCGGAATAAAATATACTGCTCGATTATGGACGCTTCCAAACAAAATATGGACTTTGTTTTATCTTATTTATGTGCATAAAGCTTGCACATATCAGCTGTTATTTTATATTTAATGTCGCAAAAAACTCTGCTTTTTTTACAATTTTTCACATTTAATATAGAAAAAAGTTATTTGATAAAGCACGATTAAGCTCAATGTTTGATATAATTAAATAGCTTATATTATTACCTTTTCGTTCCAATTTAATTTGTCTACCCTTAGGTGACCCCCCCCCCCTTGTTTTTAGAATTGTTTTTAGCTTATTAATTCTAAATAAATTTTATTGAAATTTTAGTTCAAGTACCATTTTCTTTTTATCAAAGACAGCAGAATTTACGTTAGTCACATAAATAAACTTTTGCACCATTATGCAATGGCAACAAGATTTAAAAATTAACGAAAATGTGAATTTGATTGAAAATCTTTTGTTTATAGGGGGAAATTTATTTTGTGTGCCCCTGTATATGAAAGATGAATGGCACATCATATTCAATTGTAAGCATCGTATAGAGAACCTCGGAGATATTTTTCAATTTAAGTACTTTTGAAATAATGTAACATGAACAAATACACCACAAACAATTTTTCTCCATAGACCGTAATGTAACATAATTCTGTTTAGTGTCCCTGTAAATGATCGATAAATGCTATCCGTACCATATTCTATAGAAATCATCTTGTAGTTTACTTCAGAGATATGTTTAAATAATTTTCAAAGTGTTTGAAATAAGAAACATCATTAAAAACCACCGCAAACACGATTTTTCCTCATAGGCTGTAATGTAAGGAAATACTTTTGAATGTCCCTGTAACGAAATTATGACCGTTACACGCTACATTTTGCAATACCTAACATTCAATAGTGAATAACAATAACATTTTTCATTCTTGGCGATGCGACTTGCGATGCTTGGCGATGACATCTTGTATTCTTGGCGATGCGACTGTACTGACGCCAAAAATAATTTTGGCTAGCTAGAATCGGTAAATCACGATACCTCAGTCGTTGCAACAATTAATTTCTTGCTCATGTAAAAAGGGTTGCGGTAAAGCACGTACTTGTACATGTCGAAAGACAGGAATAAAGTGCTCTTCGATGTGCAAAATTTGTTGCGGAATCAATCGCGGAAATGCTGTTAAATTTTCTGCAGATGACGATGAGGATGAAGATGCCACTATGGCAATACTAAAGAAAATGCAGGAAAATGCTGATGAATGGGGAGTATCAGGCTTTATACCTCTAGATGAACATAATCCAGATATCTCTTCCATTCAGGATAAAAATATACCTTTGATGCTAATAATCATACAACAGTGCCATCAAAGAGAAAAAAAATATCAATGCAAAAACCCTTGACGGGTTAAAAGTTTCTGACGCAGCACTTTATCTTATGCTCTAACAATTTTAAATATGGAACTTAAAAATACTGATATCAAATTTTGAGTGACGTTATGCTATTTCTTAAAAAATATATTTGTATTTATTTCATCATTTTATTTTTGTTTTATTTATAATCGCATGCGCAAAAGTTATGTTCAACATGAAAAGCTGCATAAAATTTTATTCGCTGTTGCTTTATCATTTACATCTCTCATAAATTCAAAATATGAGTTTTAAAAGATATGATATAAAATTTAAGTGACGCCTTGATGTGGCTTTAAAAGGTTTGTTTTAAAATTCAATTTAAATTATTTTTGACTTGGTTAAAATATTTTTTTACATCTACGCAATACTTTTAATTTTCCAATTCACTGTTAAATATATCACTTTCATTGAATCTATACTATGCATTGAAATGTATTTATTTCAATAAATTGATTTATCTTTTGTGTCACGCTATTCAAAATTGTGAGTAAGATTTATGTAAATGGTTTATTTGCGTCAAACTATCCTTTTTCATACATTTCATGTAGTTTGGACACAATGACGCAAAGAAACCATTTACATAAATCTTACTCACAATTTTGAATAGCGTGACACAAAAGATAAATCAATTTATTGAAATAAATACATTCCAATGCATAGTATAGATTCAATGAAAGTGATATATTTAACAGTGAATTGGAAAATTAAAAGTATTGTGTAGATGTAAAAAAATATTTTAACCAAGTCAAAAATAATTTAAATTGAATTTTAAAACAAACCTTTTAAAGTCACATCAAGGCGTCACTTAAATTTTATATCATATCTTTTAAAACTCATATTTTGAATTTATGAGAGATGTAAATGATAAAGCAACAGCGAATAAAATTTTATGCAGCTTTTCATGTTGAACATAACTTTTGCACATGCGATTATAAATAAAACAAAAATAAAATGATGAAATAAATACAAATATATTTTTTAAGAAATAGCATAACGTCACTCAAAATTTGATATCAGTATTTTTAAGTTCCATATTTAAAATTCTTAGAGCATAAGATAAAGTGCTGCGTCAGAAACTTTTAACCCGTCAAGGGTTTTTGCATTGATATCATTACTTTTTTGAGGTTAGTGATAAAATGATTAAAAAAAAAGATACCTATGGGATTTAATGCAGATTTAATTTTTACTATTTTATTACAATTTTCCTTATAGCAGTTTGTATATAAAAACAAGTGGGTAAGTATAATCGCAGATCGCACAGAGGGTTTCATTTGATATTCCTTTAAAAACACTTTATCCTTAAATTAATAAATCCAAAATGTTAATTTATAATTATTAAATCCTTACATAGATGGTGCACCAATAGTTCCAATTTTCATGGGGCAGGGAACGCACTCTTTTAAACAAACCACCTTCCAATTGAAGTCATCAAAAACCAAGTTGAATAAGCCAGACCCCGTTGTGTTGTTTGACAAACAGCAGTCTCATGTCCCCTCCTTCCCCCCTTTTTCAAAATTTTTCAAACCAGTACCTAAGAATGGAACCGAAATAATTTTTTCTCTTCAGAAATTACGATAAAAAAATAGTATGCAGTACTCATAAATTTACTTTAATGCTATATAGGGTGATTATTAAGTTAATTATAACGTTTGGAATCTGTTGCATTGATGTCCGAAAGGTAGTTTCTGAGTTATGGAAGCTGGACCCATAAGGCGCCATAGAGGGGCGAAGCCCGCTAGTGTCTATCAAAATTATATCTGCCATGTGGACTAATTGCGATATTTAATCAAAATAGCCCCCCCCCCCCTCATCCCCGGAAATATAACAAATACAAAATGTGTCTTTATAAACCTATCGACAAATAGGTTTTTATTTCTTTTTCCCTAAAAAAAAAAAAAAAAAAAAAAATGATTTTTATATCCGTAACGTAAATAGCGGACGAAGCCCGCTAGTTCCTATCATAATATATATTTTTAATAATTTTATATAGTCTATAAAAAAAATCAGACTTAAAATAGTCTAGTTCCATGAGTACTTGTAGTGTCAGTTACATGCTACGATTTTTGGATACCAGTATTTTAGAACGGGAAAATGTGACTTATTTTATCGGAGATATCTCATTAATTGAATAAGGCGAAGCAAACTTTTTGAAAAAAAGGTGGCCAACAAGCATGGCAGTTATCAGCTATGTGACTTTGTGCTAAAGTCCATTAATTTGATCTGCTTTAAAAAGATTACGCAAGATTGGATTATAGTAGAACCTGGATTAACCGAGCTTCGATTAATCGAGGTTTCTGTTAACCGAGCCGATAACGAAGTCTGATTTTTTTTCCCTTTTGAATGAGCCTTAAAAATAACCACACTCTTTAGCTCACTGTCCGTGCTATACAGGCCCTTCTGCCCCCAAAAGCACTCAACTCCAAAGAAACATTGGACCCTGAGAAGTCAATAGCGAACAATGCTTTGTTTCCAGTGGCTGTGTGAACTTTCGTAAATTTTTCAATTTGCATTTTAAAATTTACTACTGGTAGTTGATTTTCTTTTTAAATTTGTTAAGCTGTGAAACAGAACTTTACATATATTTATTTTTATTATTTAAAAAACGTTCTATATATATTTTTTTTTAAGAGATGTTAAATTCGCAAGCACGGCGAGTTTTTACACACAGTTTCTATTAACCGAGATTTCCGATTCCGATTTACTAACAGTCCCAATTAGATCGGATAATCGAGGCTGCTCTGTATAATTAAAAAATCAATGGCGATCTTACTGTAAACAGGTTTCCCTTTTACTGAGGGATTTCAAGACCGAATCAGCTGATGTTAGTTGCTGTTTCCGTGCTTGATTAAATAAGATTAGTTAAACATTTGAAAATTACCAAATATAAAAGGAACTAAGTCAACAGAGTCTTTGCTTTATGGTATTTTTGAACAACGCTATAAGAAAATGATTTTAAATAAGAGATTTTAAATGTAACGTTTTAAATCTGACATAATTTTCACCAAACTTTCCTTTCTCTTTGTAACATTCAACTGAAAATATTTTTATTATTAGAAAGATAATATTATTATTTGCGCTACCTTAAAATTGGCAACTATAGTTTAAAATATCATCTCGAAATTTGAAATAAATCTCTCATATAAATATATTTTTTAATTTAAACTGTTTTGCAATATTATTATTTGGCTACTTTGGCCAATATGACGTAATTTCCTCCATTTACGACTTTTAACACATATCAATGAATTTATTATTTAAAAATTTTCTTTTTCTTTTAATATTCACGTGTAAATATAATTTTTATGACGTAATTTTCAATGTTTTCCTGCTTTTAATGCGTAATCATTTAATTCTAATTTGAAAATAATTGATTATTTTATAATTTTCTTTCATTTTAAGTAACCATGTGTAAAAACAATTTTTATGACATAATGTTTAATATTTTCCTGCTTTTAACACGTTATCATTTAATTCTAATTTAAAAGGATTTTTTTTCTGTTTATAATAGTCATGTGTGAATAAATTTTTAATTTAAAGGATATATTATTCTTTGCGCTGTTTTAACAATTGGCAACAATTTAAAATAACCTTTTCTAAAATATGTAAAAAATATCTCTGGAAATTCTGAAAATTTTAATTTAAAATTGAAATAAACCGTCAAAAAATTAGGCAAGTTAAAAATAATAAATGCACTCTGCAAACTTCGAGTTTCTATTGAATGATTAAATTGAATGAAAATGATTAAATTCCCATGTATATTTTTTTTCCTATGAGACTTTTTTAATGAGACAATTTTATCCAGATTTAACATTAAATATCTCTTAAAATAATTCTTCGATTTAAAAACTGTCTACTTCAACCTTTTTATCAAACATTTCTCTATAATACTACCCATTTTAATATTTTTGTATGCAGTAATTTTCTTAATATTTGCGAAATAGACCTCCAGTCACAAGAGATTCTTTCAAAGCGGCGAAGAGCGTTAGTTTTTTTTTTCCGAATAAGAGACAAAATGTAGTACGCAATTGCGTCAAAAGATGGCGACACCAGAATTCTGATATGCTTATTATGTAAACTGTAATATTGCAAAGTTAAATAAAAACAATTGTCTCGGGGTTATCAAACTTCATTGTTATTTATAAATAAAACATTTCAACTAAATTATTTATTATAAAAGAATTATTACATCACAATAGTTTTTATGCAAGGAAAATAATAATAATAATAATAATAATAATATGGATGTCAGTGATTATATATTGATTGACCGTCATAATAATAAAAAATGATATTATAAAAAGAAGAGCTGAAATGAATTATTTTTTTACGTTTCTGATCGTGTGATTTATATTCAAATAATAATTATTAATGTATATTTTTTGTAAAGTGATTGAAATTAAATATATTTATAAAATTTATGGTAATATTTTTATTGTTGAAAAATTGCCAAGAAATAATCATCATCAAATTGGCGTCATTATAATTGTAATTTTATTTAACTTAATAGCAATTAAAAAATTACAAAGGAACTGAGAATAATGGTCAACTAACAGACTTTAAAAGAAAAAAAACACATTCACATGTGAAAACAAGTACCAGGGAGTATCGAACTGCCTATCTTAAGATCAGTAGACGATGGCCCTTAACCGCTCAGCCAGTGGGAAGGCAAAATTTTTCTCCCCAAAAGTGGTTAAAAAGAAAGCATGTGTATGAATACAGTGTCATGCATTTTCGGTGAAATTTCCATAGAATGGCGAAGAAATATAGTCCGATTTTTCATGCGCATTATAAAACGAACAAGAGTCTTGCTGGAAACAAGTAAATTGTTATTTGGTTCATCTGAAACATATTTATTTGATTTTTTAAAAATTGCCCGTGTCATTTTCCAGAGAAAAAAAATCGAATTATTTAACGAACGAGAGTTTTCCCAGAAAAAAGAAAAGTGTTATTCACCTCGCCTTAATCACATTTATATTATGTATCAATTTAAAGATAATCGTTAGAACCGTTTTCGAGATTTTCAAATTAGGAACTTCCTCGATATCATACCAACGTTTTCACTTTAAAAATGGCTATTTAGATCTCAAAATATACTGCACGTAGAAATGTAAAAATTTCAGTATACGATTAGACTGCAGATATAAGACTGTTCTAGAAAATTCAGAACAATAAGACCTATATCTGCTGAGTTATTAAAAGGCGGCTTTTGGCGTTTTCTTTGATGTCGAGTTAGCTGTATATATGAGTTCCGCCATCTACGAATTCTATGATACGATACGATACGATACGATTTTAGGCTTAAGGCTGCGTCACTCGGAATACTACCGTCTTCCATGATTGTTAAATAGCTTGTGGAAATTATTATTAGTAAAATACATTTTTCATTCAGCTTATGCAGTCATATTGCGTACCTTACTTTATTGTGTAGTGAAAGTGGAGCTGAATGAGACAGGGGATCAATGCGAAAACAAAAATGTTTATATGGCCTACAATCATAAATAAATTGGTATTTCATTTGATAAATGGTATCACTAATATCATTAAACAGATATAGTTTCAAAACAGTACATATTACAGAAGATTAGAATATTCCACAAAGTGTATTTTTCAACAACCAAAGTAAATTTTTCTGTTTGAGCTTTAAATCAATTAATAGATAATCTTCAAGTTTTATATATTTGTGCATGCTAAAATGATGTAATCTCTTGTTATATTTATTGATATAAGTGGGAAAATATTTTGACAATATTTATTAAAACTAATCTTTTAAATATTTTTATGAAATTAGTAATCTCAAATATTTTATTGACAGAATTTTTAAATTTTACAAGACATAAATACATAACATTAGTTAGTGAAATAATCTATTGTCATTTTTATTGTAGCTAAAAGTGTTTCTTACGTAAAAGATTTTCGAAAATTTCCATTCCTATCCCATTGATCCCTGGAAAAATATGTATGCATTATAAAAATTATAAAAATTATTAAAATTATTAAAATTAAACAAGAGTTCTTTCTTAATTGAAAACTGTCGTGCCAGTAAGTTACTAAATATTGAAGTATTCTTTTAAACAGTGCTTTGAAAATTAACATTGTATACACTTAAAGTTACTGTCTAAATATGAAAATTGTCTTGTTCATCTACACTCTGGCCTACTTTTAAAATTATATAGATTTATTGAATATAAAATGTCTGTTGAGATGAAAATAAAGACGTGGGTGTGCAAATAATAATTTACTGCTACCAATTTTTAAAAGTCGACCTACACGATTAAATTCGTGGAGAACATTTGAATAATCGGGACAAAGCTACGGTTTAAAGGTTTTTAAGAAAATTGAAAAAATTGTCTTATTTTTGAAATGGCATACTGCGCTTGCTATTGAGTGTATAAAAAAGCTGTAAGTATGGAAGTTGTAGAGAATTTTGTCCTCTTTAATATTGTAATTGATAAGTAATATGCTATGGCAACGAGTCTCGATATATTTAAGAGAAATCCAAGAAAGTTCTAAAATTTTGTTGTTTTTTGTCCACAGAAAATTTAACCTTAAGAAATTTTGTTGGAAAACTTGGTTTTTACATGCTGGCCTCAGTATAAACAATTTTTTTAAAAATCTTCTACCCGACGTTTTGTAAGGTAAAATGTACATTTCCCCTGGACTAGTAAAAGTTTTTGGAAATATTTCGCCCCAAGACTCTATTTTGGAAAATGGTCGTCATCTTGAATTCTAAGGCACATTTTAAATGCCTCCCCTTCCTAAATTGTTAAATTAGGTCTAACTACATCCGTGCAATTCTGTATTTAAAAAGTGCAGTTTAAATTCATGCACCGCCTCCACTACATTAAACATATGCTACCAAAAAGAAAATAAATCTATGACATTTACAACAAAAAGTTTTGTTACCCTTTTCTCGAAGTTAAATTTTTATTAAATAACACTTTTCAGTTATGTTCTTTAAATGTAAGCGTAGTGATGAAGAAGGCTCTTCAAGTTGTAAATCCTTTCTACTTGAAACTCCATAATCCCCAAATGAAAATATTTTATTATAAAACTAAACCTTCATAAATTTTCATATGTGGTATCAGTGGTAATTTTCTATGTATCAGTTTAAGTTTATCGAAGCATATAATTTGAGAATACATGAATAAATAGGGTGTTCAAGATGAAAGTAAATATAACGGTTGCTAATTTAAGACAAGGAGTTCCAATTTTGCAGGGAGGGGGGTTGGCTATTTTATAAAAATGAATAAAATATTATTTTTCCTAAGCAAAATTTATTTAGAAAACAAAATTAATAATGATTTGTTAAAACTGTCTATTTTATTTTTCCCTCTGAAAATTTATAATAAGCAAACACCGATCGAAGTAACAGAATATATATATACTAGAAAGGTAGCCCGTCAAAAATGACAGAAATTTAGATATAAAGATGTATACAACTCATGAGCAAGAATATGAGTTTTCTCGCTTGTTCCGCAGTGATAGATGAAAATAACGCATTTTAAGAACGAAACACAATTATTAAAAACTGTGTACAGTAGAAGACCACTAATCTGCATAGTTTGGTTCCAAGTGTTATGCAGATTTGAGGCTTTTTGCGGTCATGTCTATTCAATCTTTGTTTACATTTTTTTTAATTCATATATTGGACAATTTAGATTGTTGAGCCTTAAAAATAAATAAATAACACACTTGAAGTAAGGTTAAAAACTATTAAATTATCGTATACGATTTCATGAAATGGTATTACATTGTATTATATGTGTGTGCTTCACGATCTTGGTTAGGACGTTGCCGAAATTGGCTGCAACTTGTCATAATCCTAATAGTGTGGGCCGCTATAACAAAAAAGTAACCAGTTTTTAGTAAAATTTCTGATATAAAGTAGCTTTCAAAAACTTGTGTAAAATTGCAGGCCGTTCTCGTGTTATGTCAGTCCTAGGAATAATATTTCTAACACTGAAGATTTTCCATGTATATATGGAATTTAGAAAAGCTTCTCCAAAAGAAAGGTCCTGAAATGACATTGTAATTCCTCTATCTTCAAAGTTTAATTGGGCCCTGATGTTGAGTACTGAAATCTAATAAATACAGTTATTTTGAATATTACAACAGAATTAAACAGTTAAACTTATTTAACTTAAACCCGCTGTTACTTCCCGATGTTATTTTTTAGTATTAAGAAAGAAAATTATTAAATTTTTTTAAATCATGCATTTATGATTTTTTCCGTCTTTAATAACTAAATAATGAAAAATTAGGCTTTTGTTCTGAGCTCATAAATATGACAATAAAATAATGTAACTAAGAGACATTGCAAAATTAAATCTTTGTGATTATAAACCATAAACAAACGATACCGCCACCATTTTACCTACTATGACGTCATTAGAATATTATCCATTGATTGTTGGAGAACTTACTTTGTGAATGATTACCTCAATGATTTAATATTTTTGACGTTTCACGATGAATGATTCACTTGTGTTTGTTTAGGTTTATGGAATGAGATATTAAGCTGTGAACCTAATTTCAATTGAAGTTATCCAAGGATATATGTATTTTTAATCGAAATTAAAAACAATGCTTTGATCTCGAAATAAAAAGTTTTAGTTTGTATAATTTGTTATTTCTGTTAATTATTTATTTAAATACTTTTCCATTATAGCGCATTTTTGGTACAGATGTCATATTCGCCCCATATTGGCGCGATTTTTTTCGGTTGCCAATTTGGCGAAAACATCAACAGCATAAACAACATAATCCGGGTTACCACATCAAGCAAAATAACGACACTTTGGCGCAAGTTAAGTACCCTTTGTCTATATGATTTGGCGTCAGAAAAAAATCGCGCCAATATGGGGCGAATATGACATCTGTTCCGCATTTTTAAAAAAAGCTTGGCGCGATTCGGGCATCAGAAAGTGAGATATGTTGCGAAAATATATAAACAGCTATGAAAACAAATCTAATGAACTTTTATCTTTGTTTATATATGCACTTATATACATAAAAAATTCGTTTCTAAATATATATATGTTTTTTTATATACAAATTACGGCACAGATTTCAGTTATGAACCGGGATATCTAACTGGCGCCAAAATGGTGTTATTTTGCCTGCTATGGTAACCCGGCTATTGTTTTTTATTTATTAATAAATTGTTTATTTACTTTTATTTTCTGTTTTTTAATTATATAAACTGATTTGATATATAGTTATTATTCAAATTTTATTTATCTGGGAGCACGGCAGTGCGTCCGCCAAGTTCGCACAAGCCGTAAGTTACCTTTTCCTGAACCATTTCGGCATACTTTTCACCCCCTCATAACGTCGTTTTATGGAAAGATATAGAAATTTTTCTTTTATACACATGTTCGTATGGTCAAACTGAACTAAGGATCCACGATTTCATGTTTCTATATTTAGTAGTTTTCGAAATATTAAATTCCGAAAAAGCGCTTTTTTGTCACTGACTCACTTCGCATCATCAAATAACTAAGGTACTTCTAAAAGTCGTACAATCCTGAAATTTCACAAGTAAGTCGGGTTTGTAGCACAATTAACCAGAAAAATCTGAAAACACAGAATTTCCGCCTCTAAACCCTTCATACAGGGGGTGTTCATTTGGCCGTAAACAGTTCCTACGCATTCAATTGTGCCAATGTTGGTCGCCATAACTCAATTACAGAGCTTTGAAGGCGGTCACGTGATTTCAAGCAGAATAACATTTTATATATATGCTTTTCCAAAGATGTTTGTTAAATAGAAAAAAATGAATATACCTAAAAATTTAAATCAGTATAGGTTATGGTATATTTACGATATTAAAACAATAAAACATTTAACAAAATATAACCGCAATTCGGTACGTTTTCGATATAGTAGCCTTGGCGAAATACAGAAAATAGTCTTGACGAGAAAAGAAATTTGATAATAACGTATTTTCTGGCAACCTATTTACTGTGTGATATACGCAAGCAATTTTTTCCATCTGTATACAATTTATTTAATGTAAGGAACCCGTTTATTTATTTTTATATACCAACATAAATAATCTGTATATAGAAAATAATATTTTATACATGTATAAATAAAATGTTTATATGTATATAAATGCATATAAATAACATAAAAGTTCATCAGGTTTGTTTTCGTAGTTGTTTATATCATTTGGCAACATATCTCAGTTTCTGAAGTCCGAATTGCGCCAAGATTTAAAAAAAATGCCAAGGTCCCTATAGTGGAAAAATATCCTAATTCCATATGAAAGTTTAAAAATCTCCTTTTAATTAAATGAAATGTGTAACTAATAAACTATCTTTAACGATGTGGACAGATGCGGCGTCCGAAGTCCTCTGCTAATGTTATTATATTGTATTATTAGCCTACTTACTGTTAATTTATTGTTAATTTTAAATCTGTAAAAGAAAGATTATAGTTATAGATAAGATATGTTGGTCGCCAAAACCCGATTACAGAAAATTAGCCTGAGTTCTAAAGGTGTTACATGATTTCAAGCTGAATGAATTTTTATATGCTTTTACAAAAATCTTAATAAGGCAAATCTTTCAGTTTATCTGTCCATCTTTCTATCTTCTACTTCCTTAAAACAAATTTTATTAAAGACCGGGAGGCGTCTGCACTGATCATCACCTCATCGAGTCGACGGCTGAAATTTTAGGATTAGTTAAATATCGATTAGCGTATTGAAATGTAACTGGTCTGCCAAGTCATATCTTTGTGGAAACCACCTACAGACCCGATTTTACCGGTTAATTGGTGGATTTTCCATTGTGTTTTCCTGCACCCATTCCTCCATGTTTCCAAACTTTTGGATTCAGGAAAATACAATAGTAAACCTATCAGTTAACCACTAAAATTAGGTCTTCAGGTGGTTTCTACCAAGATATGACTTAACAGACCAGTTGCATTTAAATATGCTAATCTAGTTTTAACTAATCCTAAAATTTCAGCAGTAAACTCGATGAGGTGATGGTGTGTACAGACGTCTATTATAAATGTCGGTATTCTAATCTCAATAGCACTCTGGTCAATCTGGCAATTATCCCTACTATTTATGAAACACTATTCCTTTAAGTGCGTTTTAGTGATGTTAATGAACTTATGCATATGCATCATACATATTATACATATGCATATAATACGTAATACATTTGCATCATACATATTATAGGTATGTGTATAATACATAATACATATGCATCATTATGACGTCAGAATAAACAAAACATTTTTTTGTCGCCAAATTTGAGAATTGACATGATATATTACCAAATTTGGCGAAACTTTGCTAAATGTCGCCAAGATTGGCGAATATTTTTCGCTAGTGGCTATTTTTCAATGAGTTAATTATTAATGCGAGCCATCTATTTTTATTTTTCCGCATATCATCTGAATAGTTAAATGATATAACGTACTAATATTCCCAAAGTGCTAATAGTTTCGTCACTGCCCAAAACCTCTGCTATTGTTATTATATTGTACTGTTATTATACTTACTGTGACTATGTTGTTAACCTTTACACCGCTAAAACTTCTGTATTATATAAAGAGAATTTACGGAAACTATTAAAGCATTGAAACTGCCAGTTCTCCTTATGATTATTATAATTCTATAACATGTAACCTGTTAATCAATATGTACATTAGAATGAATCTTCTATAATCCGGTTCCTCGCATTTTAGTTTTCAGGTTTCGAGTAAAATTAGCTAAAATCTTAAAACCATGGCTCATTGACTAATTCTTCAATACGATCAGATGAGAAGAATGACAGATTTTTAAATGGATCATGGCAGTGAGCCGGTACACGTTCTATTCTTCCGTAATCGAGTCTATTGAAAAGGTTAACGTGAAACAAAAAGATATTAGCATCAATGTGGTTTAATGCAAATACAGATATTGTCAAAGGATTTCATAAGAACCATTTCACTTGTACCCAGTCATATCAGTTAAAATACAACAATTGGCAGTGAGCCCAATTAGAAAAGATTACTTAATAGGATTAAAAATTTCCGCATTAGAGAACGAATCGTAACTGCTAAGGAAGCATGCATAAGTGAGTTAAGAGATATTTGTCACGAAAGATGAAATACATGACAACACAAAATATGTTATGTGCTTCCATGATCGTAAAGAGTTCTTGATTTCTCTATCAAAAGCTTCCGAATTGGCGAAAGAATGGGCAAGTAAATTAAATTATGAATCACAGTAACATGATGCAACGTTTAACATGGAAGTAATACGGTAAATACTGCTTGCTAGAGGCGGCTAGTACTTTAATATAAAAAGAAATAAAGACTATAAATTTGTAAAGCTCAATAAAATAAATTTAGGTATTTTTATGTTAGCCGGGCGCAAGTGGCAAATCGCCAAATACTGTTCCCAACTCGATTGTTCATATTGCATTCATTTCATTTAAAGATATATACTTTTCAGTCATCTCATTTTATTTAATAGAACATTTAACATAGAAATAAATAAATAAATAAATAAGAAATAATAACATAAACCAAAATATTTTATTTGAAAATCAAAGCATTGTTTCTAATTTATACAAGTGAAAAATGAAAACTGCTATTGGCGAAAAAACAAAAGGCTAATGAGGATATTTGCTCCCGGCTAACATAAAAGTACCGAAATTTAAGTTTTTTCATATTAATAAGAATAACAAACTTGAAAAAACATACGAAAAGTAGTGATATCCCAACAAAACGTTTTCGGTAAAAAAAAAAAAAAAAGCGCCAAGTTCTCCTTAATGTTTCGGCCAGAAAAAGTAGTGATATCTGATGTTCGCACAAGTTAAAAGCCAAACATCCCAAATCTTTCATTGAAAATGGCTTCCTGCGACTTGGCCGTTAATGCCTTCGTGAGAGTTTTTCAAATTTTAAAATATGTACAAATGAGCTACATGCCAACTACATTTTTTGATTATTTTAGGCATTTTGTGACACAGAATACAGAAATAAAATACACATTTGAAAAAAGCATTTAAACAACTTCAGTCTATTTAAATGCTTAGAAGTTAAAAATAACAAATTACTTGTATTCAGGAGATAATATCCCTAATTGCTAAAACATAATTAATATCAACTTTTAACAGTTTCTAAATCGAATACCTCTTAATGTTTGCAAACAAACTATAATAAATGTTCAAACGAAAAAAATCTCTTTCGTCAATACACAAGATTTCAATATTATACAATGAAATATAATGTAACATATTGTGAGATATGAAATAAGTAAATTTTGTTTTATTTCTTGGGTTTTACGTTAATGACTTTAGCTTTAGACCGTACAAAATGGCAATTAAACCGCAAGTGGACTAAATGATCTGTAATCAAAACTAATGTTTGTTGAAACTGAACGATAGTTATCAGAAATCTTTTACTTATAATGCCTTTATGTGAATTTGACTCTTTGCATTCTAATATTACTTTTAATATTTAAATAATTCATAAATGCGTAATTTCTAATCATTAATTTTGAAATGCTGTAGAAGGCATTAACGGCCAAGTCGCAGGAAGCCATTTTCAATGAAAGATTTGGGATGTTTGGCTTTTAACTTGTGCGAACATCAGATATCACTACTTTTTCTGGCCGAAACATTAAGGAGAACTTGGCGCTTTTTTTTTTTTTTTTTACCGAAAACTTTTTGTTGGGATTTATAGTTATTTCCTTTTCAAAATGATAGCAAATAATTGAAAAATATATAAGTAACTTGTATTCGAAAGCGAGATTTCTGCCAAATTGGCGTCATAGAAAAATCACGCCAACCCCCATGCGTATATGACATCTGTGCAAAAATTACTTCTGTTTCTTTATAAAAATGGGTAAATAGCTTTTTTTATATTAAATTGTCGGCACAGATGTCATATACGCCCATATTGGCGCGATTTTTTTTTACGCCGATGTCATATACGCACCGGGTACTTAACTGGCGCCAAAGTGTCGTTATTTTGCTTGTAATGGTAACCCGAATGTTGTTTATGCTGTGATGTTTTCGCCAAATTGGCGTCGGAAAAAAATCGCGCCAATATATGACATCTGTGCCAAATTGTATACATATGGAAAAAATTGCTTGTGAGTACGAAGCAGTAAATAGGTTGCCAGAAAATACGTTGGCAAATTTCTTTCTCGCCAAGAAACTTGTCTCCGAAGTATTGTACATAAGCAATGATTGCTAGAAATGCATTTTTAATTATGATGCGCTTTTATGTTTCACTACATTTATGCATACTATACTGTGTGTATAAATGCTACAGTTCATATGCAGGGCTACACAAAAGAATTCGTAAGGATTACTGAGTATGAGAGTAAATTGCTTAAAGGTGGTTTTTAAAGGAGTTATGCATTTTTACGCTGAACTGCATTTAGTTTCCTAAGAAATGTTTGTAGAATATAGATAAAATGATATAAATTGTCACGCAAAGAATTGGATACATAACCGTCTATGGATGATAATATCTGGAAATGTGATTTCAGTAGTTTTAAGAGTAGTTTAAATTAAATTTTAGCTAAATAGTGGCACATAATAACGGTACTATTGGCTATGGACGGTAACTGCTGAAATCAATTTTTAAATTTTTTTATGCGTTTTCTAAAATGTTTACTTAGTTATCGTGGTACTTCTTAGTTATCCCGTCGATCAAATTACTGTCGCCAAATTGTAAGATTAATTGCCAATAATGGTTGCCATTAATCAATTAATTGTAAGATTAAATGCCAATAATGGCCAATAAAATCATCAATTCGACGTTTTATTTGTATTTTTATTAATATTTTACTATTGATTTGGCGATTTATATAATTTGGCGAAATTGGTCGACGGGATATCTAAGAAGTAACGTTATCTTATTTACCTTATTTTCCTAAATAACGAAGTTTTGTTAAAGCATTCAGGATGTGTCGGAAAGTGTTTCATATTCTATGCTTAACGCATGATTTCTCTTTCTTCTTTAGTCTTATTTTGCATTTATTTTATTCTTAATTTTTTAGTCTTATACTGCTTTATAGAAACTTTGGCACAGTTGTCATATACGTTATCATATATTGGCCCGATTTTTTTCCGACGCCAATTTGGCGAAAACATCAACCGCATAAACAACAACATCCGGATTACCATATCAAGTAAAATCACGACACTTTGGCGCCAGTTAAGTACCCGTTGTGAATATGACATTGGCGTCAGAAAAAAATCGCGCCAGTATGGGGCGTATATGACATCTGTGCCGAAACTTTAATATTTAAACTCTTCGCTCCACTCCCCTTGCATATAGTACAAACTATAACACGGATAGCGCAAAATAATAGACAGTTTGGTACTTTTCCACTGTAGGGGCTTTGGCATTTTTAAAAAAAAGCTTGGTGTAATTTGGGCATCAGAAAGTGAGATTTGGGTACTTTTCCATTATGCGGACACCATTGTCGCCAAGCATAATAGTTGGCGCAAAATCGTGAATTGAAGCATTTGAAAAATAAAAGAAAAACCATAGTCGATACTAAAGTGAGCATTTAAAAAATATAACATTTGAAAATTCCAGACTTTTACGAACTATTTCATCAAATCACAAACATATACTTAAAATAAGTGAACAAATAACTGCTATAAAATAAAGCAATAAAATAAAACTCATATTAAACTGCTGGCATAAAATTACAAATATCTTTTAGCATTTTGAAATAATTGGCGCATTAGCATCCATTTTGGCATGGTGTTCGTATAACGGGAAAATATCGAGATTTGTTGTCAAATCATATAAACAGCTATGAAAACAAATTTAATGAGCGTTTTTGTTTTTTTTATATGTATATTATTGATGTTTTTACGTACAAATTACATATGTTTCTGTATAAAGTTAGAGAAACGGCTTTTTTATGTTAAATAAATCGTATAAATATCGAAAAAAATGCGTGTGTATATAAAATGAAACAGTGAATAGGTTCCCGGAAAATATGTTACCAAATTTCCTTTTTCGCCAAGGCACCTATACTGGAAAAGTACCTAAAGCACATTAAAATCGCGCAGTTAGGAGCTCATACAGTACACCGTTGTCTATTGGCGGTTATTTTATTAGTAGCATCGGGAGGAAGATGTAAAGATGTACTTTAAATTCTCACCTATAGATTTCGAAAAAATATCTTAAAAGAGTGGAGTTTAAATTAAATTTCGGTGACCTCCATTATGAAAGATTAATGGTTTTAAATGGGAATTTCGCCAAATCAGCCAGCTATCGCGAAATTGGCTAAAATTTGGCGCTACTATGGTAACCCTGCATTAATATTTTTGAACAATTACTCATTTCAATGAGGCGGTCCTACCGGAATAGTGAGGGACACACAGAGACTTGGATTTTATATAAATAGATAACCATTAATTGAACATTACTGACCACCATCAATAATTGTGATAGTATGAATGAATTTACAACAATACAGTGTTCCCAAACACTCTGAATGGATACCAAATACATAATAAATAAGCTACTGTGTATAAAATAAAGTCCCTCGTACTATATAATAAGAATTAATAATAAAGAAAAAAAGAAGAATATGGATTTCGATAAAAATAATTGAAAAGCTTATATACTGAATTACGTTATCAAGAGTACAGAATTCAATTATATAAGCAAAATCAGTCGTTTACTGTGAGAAAAAAAGCTAAAAGCTGAAAAAAAAATTTCTGCTGTACTCTAACGACCAATATAACCAAAAGAATAGTTTCAAACTTAAAACAGAATAAAATTAAAAGCTATGAAATGTAAAAAGCATTACAACCTTTTGTATTTTTTTCTATATGTAAAAGAAGAAAGTATTGGAATGGTGAAAATTTTTCGACTGCCGTTTTTCGATAGATTTACACTTTTGGGATGTCCTTAATGCGATCTGACTATTTTTGGAAAATGTCTGTCTGACTCTGCGTCTGATTGTTTATATGTATAATGTATGTATATTTTGCTTGAACTGTTACTTAAGTAATAATGATCAGAACTTCATCAAACTAGACAAACTTGACAAAAACTAGTGCTGATTAGGTTTGAGTACAGAGTGGTCATAAAAAAAAACTTCCCCGAGATATGTACCCCCAGCGACCTAACCACTCAACCAATCGAAAAGAAATTTCAGATTTAGTTACTTGAATGTCTGCGCTCGAGATCGTGATAATTTAAAACAATAGAGCTCTCATGGTTACAATTACAGTGAAAATATTTCGAAATTTTCGAATGGCAACACCCTTTTTTCTACGCAAATCCATCAGCATATAGAAAAACCATAAATGGCGTTGGAACGATACACGTATGACTAAAACTGCCGGTGTAATATCGGGGCACTCAGTCCTAATCAGTTCCTATGTAACGTAATATTCAGCACTCTAAAACAAATTATTACATTTTTGTTTTCACTATGTGTACACAAACACAACTCAAAAACACATTTTAAAACAAAGCTTACAACATTACTGAGTTAGTTCACAAGTGAAAAAAAAAAAATCGGCTACTGAAAAACATGTCTGGCAGCCACTCCTTATTTCCTCGCATATCGAAAACGTGCTCCTGCGATACGATAGTGAAGTCATCCAGACGCAAGTTAAAAGGACTCGAATTCAGGAGCAAGTCCTACTTTCACATCTCATGGTATATCCAGAGTTTATTTGAGGTTCTGCATCTTACAAAAAATCACGCATTCCAAGTGATATTTAGGTCGGTACACCGGCATAAAACATTTGCAGAAAAGAGCATTGTAAAGGACCAATTGTTGGATTCCAATGTAAATAAATCTCTTAACTAAATGAATCCCTAAAAGTTAAGTATTAAAATATCTATAAGCTATTAAAACTGCCCTCAATAACATTTCTTATTGTTAAAGCGAATATATTTCTAACTTAAATTCAATGACAGAAGAGCCGTATATATTTCACATTACTTTATTTTCATAAACTTTTCTCTAGAACAAAACAAAACCAACTGTTGCCAGATATTGAAACAATGCAATTACAACCGGTTAAATAATTATGCAGGTGACTGATACATGGATGAAAGATAAAGTTAGTCATTACGTAACATACTCCCACCTTGAGTTGTGGGGAATGCACAACTCAACAATTTAAAATTACAAGTTAAATCTTTTCGGTACCTTAACTGCGTCAAAGAAATGTTGCTTTGCTGCTTCTTTCATACAAATCACGTAAAACAGGAGACATGATCTTTGTGAATATGGATCTCTCAAAGATGATGAATAGGGATCCGCATGTTTATCTCTCAAGGGCGCAATAGATGGACTACGACGATCATAAGGTGAAGGGTATGGTCTCATGCGAGGCGACATTGAACTGTAGCCACGGTCATAAAAATCTCGACTTCCAAAAGGTGGACTGTCATATCTTCGGCCGTAGCCATTAGCATACCCATCACCACCACGGGCTCCACCATAACCACCACGACCCCTGCTTGAACCTCCTGTAGCTCCTCCTTCTGATACTGGCTCATGATGAAGCTTGCTTTTTGAAGGTTCAACACTTAAAGAAGATCCTCTGAAGTAATAATTATTCAGAGATTTTAAGGCATCCTGGGTTTCTTCAGGTTTGATTAACCTTTCAGGAACTCTTGGACATACTAGAGTTTCATGTTTTTTTCTGCATACAATGCATTTTACTTTTGCTCTGCAATTTCGGGCTAGATGGTTTAATTTTAAACATAGGAAACAAGTTCCCTTCTTTTGCATTATGTCTTTCTTAACATCATACGACATTGACATTGCCTTGAAACATTTTTCCGATGCATGGCGTTTGTCACAAAAAATACACAGTTTTTGTTTAAAATTATTCTTATTTCTGGTATATTTTCTCATATCAATGTTTAATAAATCTGATACAGCAGATATTTGAGATTCTTCGATTTCATGATTATTGCGTGCAGCTTGCGTGTATCGAAAAGTTTTGTCAAAACTCTTACTTGCCAAAGAAATTCTTTCTTCTGCTTCAACTTCGTCTTGCAGAAATTCTAATAAATTATCTAGATCAGTTTTTGAGACAATTAAAACACCATTATTTAAATCTGTATCATGATTTTTATCTAGTTCAGATTCCACATCATTACATCTATTTGAAGATCTTCTGTGAGATGTTCTATACCTTTCCCATGCTCTAAGAATATCATCTGGAAGAGACGATTCAACAAGCGGATATAACATCGCAGCATATTTGTCTCTAATAACTCCAAGACTTTCTAATGATCGCAATTTCGATTCTAATGAATCATATAATCGTCGCAAAGAATTATGTTTTCCTGGATTTTGCTTCTGCAATACAAGGCCTAACAAATCTCTAACATAATATTCTATCAAAAGTTCTTTTCGTCCAAAACGAGATTTAAGTTGACTGACAGCTTTGGCATAACTATTACCACCAGGCGGAAAACTTCTAATCAATTCTTCTGCCACACTGCCTTTTTCCATGGCTTGTGATAAATACGCAAATTTGTCATGAAAATCTAGGCTAGTATCTTGATCAATTTTTTGAAATTGACCCCAGAATTGCAACCAATTTCTAATTTCACCATTAAAAGTAGGTAATTGTATCTTCGGATAATGAAGCAATACATCCTTATTAATTACCGAAATATCAGATTTCAAATCTTCATTTTTTACAACCAAAAGTTCGTTTAATTTCTGTTGTAATACACGCCAGCGATCGATGTAAACCTCAGATTCATCGATATCTTTGTCTATTGTTTCTTCGTCAGCTTGGTCGCTATACAATATTTCTCTAATTTTATATTCTACATCGGTCATAAATTTCGCTTTCTCTTCTATCATTGTCAATTTCAGAATTTTTTCAGCAGCCGATAAATTACTTTCACTTGCATCAAATTCGTTACACGCTTTAGTGAAAATTCTACGATGTTGTCGTCTAGCTGCTTTCAACGCATCCATAGTATTCAACATCAACAATATTTTTTTTTTTTCAACAATAATAATAATTCTCACTTGAGCAGTTCAAATAAAATTCTACTTACAGATTCCAGTCTTGTCAGCGGACGCCATATGTTGGATTCCAATGTAAATAAATCGCTTAACTAAATGAATCCCTAAAAGTTAAGTATTAAAATAGCTATAAGCTATTAAAACTGCCCTCAATAACATTTCTTATTGTTAAAGCGAATATATTTCTAACTTAAATTCAATGACAGAAGAGCCGTATATATTTCACATTACTTTATTTTCATAAACTTTTCTCTAGAACAAAACAAAACCAACTGTTGCCAGATATTGAAACAATGCAATTACAACCGGTTAAATAATTATGCAGGTGACTGATACATGGATGAAAGATAAAGTTAGTCATTACGTAACACCAATGACAATTCAAAGACGCACTTTGCATAATTCACAAGATTGAAGCACCATTCACGGAACACCATATGCAAATCATTCCGTGTAGAAAATTTTTAATAAACAGTGTGGGAAGATTGTTTCTTCAATCAGTTATTCGTAAGTGCCAACAAGATGATACTTACAACAAAATAGCGAGGTGAATTGATAAAGCTGTTTTATCTGAACGGGAAAAAATCAGCTGAAGCAGTGCGAGTTTAGCCCCAAAATCATAAGTTACGACGAGGCCCATGTTTCGTAAAAACTGTACGTGATTTGGTGAAATAAGTTTAAGAAAGTGGATGCACATGTGATCGACCACGATCCGGACGACCGTCTGTTCCTGTTGAAGTTGTTGCGGTTGTGCATATTAGGATTACTACAAGAAGTGCTGCACGCAATTTAGATGTGCCGAAAACAACAGTCCTCAAGATTCTGCGCACCGTTCTGTGGATGTTTCCCTACAGATTCCAGCGCGTCCAGATGTTGCAACATGGAGACGAGTAACAGCGTTTGGGCTTAGCAAATTATTTTCTCATCAGATATAATGAAGATAACAGCTGGCCATAACAAACAGATGAGGCCCATGAAACCATGAGGCTGGACAAATGAGGCCCATTTTTCTTTAACTGGGAACGCAAGTTCCAAGAACTGCGTTCACTGGGCTAATGAAAATCCTCATGATGTGACACCAACACCTTTACACGAAGCTAAAGTGACTGTGTGATACGGCATTGCAAACACATTCGTACTCGGTCCGAACTTTTTTGAGGAGGCCGCTTCCACAGGTGAAAAACGTTCTCCATCACAAGTGCTCGGTATGCAATAATGTTGCAGAATTACGTAATTCATTAATTGCTGCAGCGAAATGTCGTTAATGATATATGGATGCAAGACGATGCTCCTCCACACGTCGCCACATCTGTTCAATAAGTGCTGCAATGGCACTTTGATGATAGAATCGTCTCTCGTAACTTTGCGGTTTCGTGGTCATCACGATCCCCCTGACCTCACTCCAATGGATTTTTGGTTCTGGGGTTCTCTGAAATCAAATGGTTACACATCAAATCCAAGAAATTTGTCCAAATTGAAAGATGCCATAAAACGTGAAATTGTACAGATTCCTTCTGCGATGTTACATCCGGCATTGTTGTCAACAGTCTCGCGTATGCAATGCGTTATTGTCTGCGAAGGTGGGCATGTTTAAAACTGCTAATTCAAATAAATGGTTTTTTCTCTCTCTTGTCCTGTGTTGACAATGGTCCTTTACAATGATCTTTTTTGCAAGTGTTTTACGCCGGCAATTTTCATCGTACGTGTATCATTTGAATGCTATTTATGGTTTTTCAATGAGCTGATGCATTTGCAGATGAAAAAATGGGTGTTGCCATTCGAAAATTTCGAAATTTTTTCACTGCAGCCGTAACCATGAAAGCTCTATTGTTTTAAATCATCACGATCTCGAACGCATATCTTTAAATAAGTATATCTAAAATTTCCTTTCGATTGGTCGAGCGATTTGGTCGCTAGAAGTTCATATATCGGGGAAGTTTTTTTATCACCACCCTGTATATATCACTCAACTGGTAGCTTTTCTATGCTGTATTTTTTTCCGATTTTCGTGGTGGTTATATACTTACGGGATGGGATTTCACCAAACACCATATTACGTTAGACTTTGACTCATATAGGCACTGAAAAGGTTTTAATGTATACATACCTAAAAAACACTCATTAGGTTTGGTCGTATCTCGTTCAACAGGTGGCTCTGCTCTGTTGTACTTTCCATGGTTTCTGTGATGCTATACCTCAGCATCTAGGAATTGAATATCATGAAATTTATTATGTAAGTTATTTATTAAAAAATATGTTGATTCAACTTTAGCTTTGTTCACTCAGCAAGGGACGCTGCCATGTTTTTCACGATTTCAGTGATAGCTATACCTCAGCATTTATAGGATAGAATTTGATCAAATTTCGTATCCAGTTAGACCTTCATATATAAAAGGTACCGATTAGGTTTGGGTGTATCTTGCCCAAAAGGGGCGCTGCTGTGTTGTGTTTTTCACGATTTCTGTGATAACAATAACTTGTCCTCCATGGGATGGAATTTTACCAAATTTAAAATGTAAAACATTTATTAAAAGATGTGTTGGTTCAATTTTTACTTTCTTCCCTTAGTAGAAGCCCTGCACACGCTATTTTTTCCGATTACCATATAGTTGTATCTATGTTACTATTGAGCAGAAATACGCAAATTTTATATTTTAAATTATTAATTAAATATATGTAAGTTTTGCTAATTTTGTCGTTGACTGTGTCTTACTAAGCATTTTTAATTTGCTGATGAATGCTGCACTTTCGCACATGATTTTTTTTTACTTCCAATATATCTAATTTCATATAAGACTATAGGTGATTTTCAAATTTAATAACTATTTATTTAGTATTTTTTACCCGACTGCCAAGAAGGGTTATGTGTTTCACGCGTTTCTGGGTATGTGGATTTTTTTATACCCTCGGAACATGCCAACGGCTGGATGGATTTTAATGAATGAGGTCTCTATCGATTCGTCTTAAGAGTTCGATGGTTATGGGCTAGATTTTATTTTTTTAATTCAAAATGGCGGCCGTAAAATACAAAATGGCGGTAGACACGAAAACAAAAATTACGCACCCTATTGAGTGGCATATCATTTGCTAGGTCTTTCAAAATGAAGACGATGTTTCATTGACTATTTTACAGTCAGAAGCTCCGTTTAAATATTACATGACCTGGGAGTTGTGTAGGTAGGATCTCTAGCTTTACTGCAACTCTAACCTTCATAGACATCTATAGGCCTCATCAAAACAGTGTTTATAGATAGGAACGAACAATAAAACACAATTTAAAAGTCATCAATACAAGTAAATAAAAAAAAGGTAAGTAACATAAAAAATAGTTTAACATTGATGAGAAATAATTAATTAGTTCGCTTTTTACGCCGTCGGGTTTTTTGATTTTTTAAATTTAATTTTTACTTGTTTCTTTTTCATCTTCTTCATTTTAGATTTAGAATCCGAACACTTAGGAGTTTTATCAAGCAGAAAATTCAAATATTGCGACTCAAAAAAGCACACTATAGACGTAATTATGTCAGAAATCATACAGAACAAATGACAATAAGCAGTTTAATTAGACGTTTTATGCAGCAAGGTTCTATATATTCTTTAAATCCCCCGAGCAAAGCGTATTCAATCTTTACACTACAGAATATTGTGCATACAGTAATTGGAGCGTTGACTTGAAAAAAGTACGTATATGTTGGTAAATAAAGTAAAAAATGTCATATACAGTGAAACTTAGATTATTCGAAATTCTGGATAATTCGAATTTTTTACTCGTTCCCTAGAATTCTGCATTAAAATAATGTAAAAATATCGTAGATATTTCGAATTTTATTTTGGATAATTCGAATTTTTCGTACGATTGTCCTTTAAATTTTGCGGTAAAAATTGTTCCAGAGACTTTTCAGCTGAGGTTCAAAATATTTCAGTAGTTATTTTAACTGTCTTTCTAAGGAAAGGAAAGATTTGAAATGTCACTATGTGGGGATTTCCAAGGAATTTCCTGGCACAAGCAAAATCCTGTTTTGCAAAATCCCAAGACTTGGCCATACCACTAACACCCAAGATGTAACATCTGATCCATCAATCTTGTATGAGGACTATATCAACGTGGACCAAAATGTGGCTGTGGGTTTCGAGGCAGCTGGTGCGGACATCATTGCTCAACAGGCGAAGAACAACCAAGCTGAGGGCGGACTAACTGATGATGAAGAGAACAAGCAAATACAAAAAAAGCCCTTACCTAGTTCGTCAGAAACTATGGTGCATATACATGAACTTCGCCTTTTTTTATACTCAGTCTTATGTAAAAGATTCTATTTTTGTATCATTCGATAGGTTGGAATTATATGTTATGACTCAAAGGTTGCATTCAGAAACGCAATAAAAAATATCTGGCTTTTTCTTAAAAGTGATTAATAATTAAGCTAGTAAAAAATGTTTGATTTAATGAAATAAATTGTAGCAGTATTGTTAGATAAAGTTTATGTGTTAAATCTTTCATCGTGAAGTCAATCTTTTTTATTTATCTCTTCTTTTTGAGAGAGTATATATATATGCAATTCGAATTTTTGGATGTAGTGTGACTTCAAAAATCCGGCATTCAGAAATCCGGCATAAAAACCATCTTTTTATTTCTTTTTTCATTTACTTTTCCAAGTTATGGGAGAAGTAAAATAGCAATTCTTTCTGAATTAAAAACATCAAGATCGAAAGGTAAAATGCAAAAAAAGAATATTTGACTTTTTTTTCATTTGTCAGAGGCAATTATTTTCTGAACAAATTTTCTGGGAGCTGCACCGTTGCTCAGCAACAGGAACAATTTTGGGTACAACTTTGGCGAATGCATGGCACAATATATGGCCGGGACGAATTTTTGGCAACGGCGGCATCAATGATGAGGAAGAATTTTCAGGCTTTCACATTTCCCGTGAAACGGCCTCAATCTATGAACTCATTAAACACGCAGAGTCTGAAAACGAATTAAGTGTCGAAAAAAGGGATATAGGTGATTGGGTAAGCATTGACGAAAATGCATCAACAACGAATAATAACGGGCAGAAAAATCGCTGACGCTGAGCTAAATAGAGCCACCGATAATGCTAGTAGAAGCTCAGAAGACGGGGATGAACAACCGGCAGAAGAAAATGTGTCACTAGAAAAATGCATAGACTGGAGAATTAATATATGCTTTAGAGAAATAAGACTGTGTTTCCGAAATAGACATTCTTCATTCGTATAAAATGCTAAGAAAATTGTTAAAAAACGCTCAAAAAAATTGAAGCAAACAAAGTTGATATCAATGTTTCCGAAATTACAAGAGAATTTCTTTTTTTTTCATAATTATCACTTAATAATGAATTAAATTATGGGTATACGCACCAGTAAGAATATAGTAGGAATACTAATTTTGATATTCCTAGTTACTACTTTTGATATTCCTTCAAAAATCCGGAATTTTCAAAAATCCGGCATAACATGGTGTTTTGATCTTCCATGTCTGCAGGAGCAATGAATAATCGAGTTTTAGAAGTTAATTAACAATAATTTATTTAATAAAATAAGAGAGTAGCATAAAAATATGACTTTAAAAGGATTAAACTAAGTCTCAACTTGAAGTTGGGAGTGAGGGAGAGAGGATAGAACTACTTTGTATACAAATCTTTAAAAAAATTACAAATATTTAGGCTAAAAAACACTATGAAACACTATCGATGTCAAGATGATTATGCATAATAAGTATTACCCATATATAATTGTAGTTCTAAAATGTTCAAACAAGCTGAAGTTCTATGTGCTTTAAAAAATAGCTTTATTCAAGTAAATAAAAGCTCCTAGCCTAATAATGGAGATACCCCCACTCACTCTTTTCAATGTCGCTTTAAACCTACTGAAATAGCTTAATCCTGATGATTCACAGCTTTCCACATGGGAAGAAATTCATACGTAAAACTACCCGCATTGGCCGACTTTGTTTACCGAAAACCGAGAAAAGTTCGTTGTTCAAAAACTACTCTTACTAGCAAGACTACAGCGTCTAGAATAAATAGAGTGAAAATCGGCTATCCAAACAGTGCGAAAAATTTTAATCCCTTAATGTGCAACGACGCTAAAATCTTAACAGTCGATCGCAACGACATCTGAGGGATATTTTCAAATTTCAATGTAAACATCGTATTATCAAAGAGTCTAGACTAGCAATCGTCTTGCAGTTTCAGAAAATATCCTGCAGATGTCGCTACGATTGACTCTTCGGATTTCAGCATCGTTGGACATTTAAGGGATTCAATAATCTAGCACTTTTTAGGGTTTCGTTCATCTGACGAAACCCTATTCGTCTCGCTCCTCTGTCTGTCTGTCCGTCACACTGCCCGTTCTCAAAAACTATATATGTTGGAAACTTGAAATTTTGCATACTTATAGCTGAACACCTCACATCAAACGGCAAATCATAAAATTTCGAAAAAGTCTTATATTTAACCCTCTGACTTGTGTATTTTAAGCTTTTTTTTTTAACTCAGCCCCTAATTAAGTTGAAGACTTGAAATTTTGCGTAATTATAGCTAAACACTTGTGATCACACGACTAATCGTAAAAATTTCAAAAAGTCTTATATTTACCCCTCCGGTCTCTAACTTGTGTATTTTAAGCAATTTTCTAACTCAACCCCCTAATTAAGTTGGAAGTTTGAAATTTTTCATACTTATAGCTCAACACTTGCGATCACATGACAAATCATGAAAATTTCAAAAAGTCTTATATTTACCCCTCCGGTTTCTAACTTGTGTATTTTAAGCAATTTTCTAACTCAACCCCCTAATTAAGTTGGAAGTTTGAAATTTTTCATACTTAAGCTGAACACTTGCGATCACATGACAAATCATGAAAATTTCAAAAAGTCTTCCGGTCTCTAACTTATGTATTTTAAGCAATTTTCTAACTCAACCCCCTAATTAAGTTGGAAGTTTGAAATTTTTCATACTTATAGCTGAACACTTGCGATCACATGACAAATCACGAAAATTTCAAAAAGTCTTATATTTACCCCTCCGGTCTCTAACTTGTGTATTTTAAGCAGTTTTTCTAACTCAGGCCCTAATTAAGTTGGAGACATGAAAATTTGCATACTGATAGCAGAACACTTTCGATCACACGAAAAATCATAAAATTTTCAAAAAGTGTTACATTACTTACCCCTCCGGCCTCTAACTTGTGTATTTTAAGCAAATTTTCTAACTCAGCCCCTAATTAAGTGGAAGACTTGAAATTTTGCATACCTATAGCAGAACACTTGCGATCACATGAAAAATCATAAGATTTTCAAAAAGTCATATTAATTACCCTCCCTCCGCGCTCTAACTTGTGTATTTTAAGCAATTTTTTATCCTCCCCCCTTTTCACCCGGTGGGGCACTTTTGTAACTTTTGCCGACACCCCCTTGACTGCTCTTTCATATTATGCACCATAGATTTATATATTTTAGTTACAATTTTTACCGCCAGGGGGCGCCTACCTATATCGGGTGCTATGGGCCCGACTCCCTCGACTAATATATCTACGGATAGGTTGCAAAACGGAGTTTCGTTCGGATAGAGGTTTGCTTAGAATAGAGTGCGCCCCTGATTGCGAAATGTAGAACTAACAGATTTTGCAAAAGAATAAAGTGTTTTGAAAAGAATATTAAACAAAACCCTCTGCGCGATCTGTGATCCCACTTACCCACTTGTTTTTAAGTTGAGATAGCCGATTTCCACACTATTTATTCTACACGCTGTAGCAAGACATCACATTCTATAGAAAACACTCCAATTTTTACCAGAAAACTCATCAAAAAAAGAAAAACAAGAGTTCAATAAGATAGATTCCGATCAATCATGCACATTTTGTTAAATTACAAAGGCTAGAAGTCCACATACCGGAGAAACATTCGCAAAGGCGAATACTTTTAATCTCAGAGTAGCGAATGCCCTCTTTATAAAGGGTGTCCAGATTTTAAATGCAAAAGTAACAGAATAAAATCAAAAGTTACTAACTTTTGAAATCCCCTAGTAACTTCTGGGCCTCACATATATCGAATAAAACAGTGCTTGAAAATGGATTTTAAAAAATAATACAGCTTTAAGTTATCGAAGATAATACCTTTAAAAAAAAGTGTTAAAATTTAATAATGAAGAATTCGTAATACATGGATATAATTAATCATCTGGAGATAAACGTAACGAAATTCCTCTCTAATTCATCTTCTACCGAAACTACATCCCGTCAACAAAATTTTATTAAAAATTTAAAATCCTTTATTCTGTTATACAATCCTTTATCCTCTCATCTTTTCAAACTCAAGATCGTATATGCTCCCAAACAGAAGAGTTCTAGTTCTACCATTTTAATGTTGACAGCTAATTTCAAACTAAGTGGCACACATATCCAGATATTTTCAGGACTTCATCGTAAAATATATCCCTAATTCAGCTCAATAACTATAAGGGCTGTGTATGCTATTAATCCTCGAACTAAATTAGTTTTGTCAGAAAGAGGAGCAAGCTAAGCTTATTAGTTCAATATTTATTTAGCACCAACGCTTATTTAGCGAGTTGATAATACGTAAATCGTATTATTTTCACGAACAAATATATTTTCAATATTTTCCAACGTAATTATATTGTAATTGATAGCGCGTGTATATGTTATTATTATTGCATATATAAAAGTTTAAATCTATACTAATATAATAAAGAAGTAACGTTTGTTTGTTTGTGAGTGTGTGTGTATTTGTAGGAGCAATCTCTGCAACTGCCGAATCGATTTGAAAACTAATGGTGGCAAATGGATGGTGAAATTCTCTGCTCCAGCATAGGCTATATTTTGTGTCGATGCAACTACCCCCAAAGGGGTGCAGAAGCGAAAAATGTTCTAAAATTGCAATTTTCGTGACACTGAAGGGATTAAAAACTTGAAATTCGGCATGGTAGTTACTTATAAGATGTAAATGCTCTCTAAGAACGGTATCTAAAAAAATCGAAATTTAAAAGGGTGAAGTACGCGAAAAGCGTTCTGAAAACATTCTAAATTACGATATCTATGTAATTGTTAAGTATAGAAACTTGAAATTTGACGTAACTACTACTTTTAAGACAAAAATGCACGTGCAGAAGAACTTTTAAAAAGGCGAAATTTAAAAGGGTACAGGAGAAAAAAACGTTCACGCTATACTGAAGGGACTAAAAACTTGAAATTAGGCATAGGGGTTAATTTTAAAATAGAAATGTTCGCTTAGAATGGTTTCTAAGAAGAATTCGAAATTTAAAAGGCTATAATGAGCGGAAAATGTTCTAAAAACGTTCTGAATAATAATTTCTATGGAATTTTACATAATACAGAGTGTCCTAAAAGTTCGCGTACTGAGGACATATGTGTTTATTATTCACTAAACAACAAACCTTAAAACGATTACTTTTATGTTAATGATAAAAAGCGCATTTTTAACAATACGTAGGGAAAAATACTGAACTTAAATTTATAATAAATGTTCAAAATGTCCACACCTTTCTAGGAGGCAAAGCTCAACTCGTTTGCGCATGTTTGTAGAAACTTATTTTAACATGCTGGGAGTGATTTCTTGTATCCTTTGAGTAATGGCAATTTTCAGATCATCTATTGTTTGAGGATTATTTGCATAAACTTTGTTCTTTAATTACCCCCACAGAAAAAAGTCCGGGATGCTCAGATTAGGAGATCGAGGTGACCAAAAACATTTTTGAGATGAGTCGATCGCCAACAAATTCTTCAAGCATGTTCATGGTTTCATGACTTGTATGGCATGGTTTCATCACCATCCACTTGTACGGTATGTTGTACCACCTTGTTGGAACCAAGAATCTCGTCATCCACTTCTAACAATGCAGGAAATTACTGGATAATTTCCCTGTATACAAAACTATCAACAGTTGATTCGAAAAGCAGAGATCCAACAATCCTTTTGCGTGATACGGCACACTGTAAAAAAAAATCCGCAACGTTCCTGGGAAAAAATGGGCAGCTGAGTTTCCCATTATTTCCAAGAAACATTCCTTGAAAATGACTGGAACTTTACTGTATATGTTAAAAACTTTCTACAGAAATGCCAGTAAGTTTCCTGCGAAATACCAGGAATATTTCTGTTGACAGCAAAACATTACTGACATTTCACAGCATGCGGGATCCGCAGACGATTTTTGCATTTCCAGTTGACAATTTTCGCTTTATTATCATTATTTGTTAGAATGAAAAAATATTTTGAAATTGACATCAAAATTATTATTTATAATTTACACGAAAAAATAAATTTTCAGTTAAAATTCAATAAAGTAAATATATATATGATATATTGCTTCTGAACTTCGCTTAAAATAAAAAAATATATAAATGTAAATAATAATTAGAAAAAAAATCTAGACATAAAATATTTTGGATTTTCGTCAGTAATTATGTTAGTTTACAAGTTAGATAAGATACATATAAATTTTCATGAAAAAAAAAAAAAACCTAAACGTAATTGTATATTTTTTCCGAAAAAAAAAAAAAAAAAATCAAATTTGCAGTAATTCAAAGTGTCAAATATATATCAAATTTAAATCAAATTGTAATAAAGTGTTAAAATATAAAATTAATTAAAAAAGAAAAAAAAAGTCAAGAGGTAGCATCGAACTCGAGCCGTACGGGTGGCGTGCGAGCCTTCTGCGTCCACACCACGAAAGACACGTTGAGAGCTGCAAACTAATGGGTATTTGAAACGTATGCTAAACCTCGGCATCTAATTTCTGAAAATCTAAGGCCCATTTGAAGAAATCCTTTCACAAGAATAATTAGAGATAAGAACTCTAAAACATACTTTAAATTAATCAAAATCGGTGAGAATCATGCTTGATGGTCCCCTGGTTAATGGAGATCCAAATAATAGGTGTATTTTTTTTACACGGTCTGCTCGTTAAACATTCCACAGACAAGTACGATAGATAATTTCTTAGCGATGTCACAGAGGTATTGTATTTTCATCTGAATTGTCTTGACAATAGAGACGTAAATGATTATGGCGTCTATTGATTTATTTGCATTCCATATTGATTTTTTTACATTCATTTAAGGAATTCGTTTTCGACACTCGCGCGCGAGCAACGGATTATAGCAAAAAAATAATAAATGGCGGCCGCAGCGTTTTGCTGTTTCCAACTTTAGTTCAGGAACGTTTCAGATAAGAAAACCAGAATTTCACAGTCCCGGAAATAAATCTCCGGAACCACCGGCAATAATGAATCCGCTTCTCAAAGTCCGATGGCTTTATCTCTTGTACCATTTTTACACGATAAGCATGAAAATGCAAAGCTCTAGCCTTATGTGTCGATCCACGTGATGCGCCCACTTCTTGTGCCCAAACGTCTCATGGATTTTTGAGGAGTTTGCATTGTCCTTCGTTAAGTGTTTTGCAGAAAGGCTGGTGTAACAACTTTCGGCCTTCCACTCCTGTGCTTGTCTTCCACCGAATTTGTATTACAAAATCGTCGAACGAGCCTATATAGCCTATCTTTACTGGGTATTGCATCATTTGGATAGTTATTTCACCAAACATCTTTGTACCTTTCATACGATTTACATTCAAAATAAGTTTCGATCAGTGCGATTCTCTGAATGCGTGATAACTCATTTCACTATGAAGAACAAAGTAACATAGAATTTTATTCTCGCTCCATTTGAGCACGAAATGGACCAAACGATAGAAATTCAAGAATTGATGAAGCAGACGATAAAATTTAATATTTCAAAAAAAAAAAAGTCACGGACAATGAGTTCTTTGAGTTGGAGTACTGCAACTTTTAGGACACACGATATTTGTTAATTAATTAATTCCACATCCATTTATAAAGCACATTAAAACCACTTGGCACATTTCTACAACTACGCATGCAAAGCCTCGGGTTTTGCTGGTAAATATATATATATTTATATATATATATATATATATAAGGTTGTAAGATTCATTCAGTTGTTTTACCGGCTGTTCTTATCGGTCAACAAGAATACCAGAAAAACGAATATGTACAATCTGTCTTGTCAGTGTTAATGTAATTCTAAATAAAAATTAAAGTAAGATATTTCTCAATTTAAAGTAGCATGTACACTTATAAGCTTGACAAAACTGTCGGCAATTTTGAGCCCTAGGGGTGGCTGATTGCAGATAGTGCTCCCAAAATCGATGTTTCGATATAATCGTTTTTTAATGATCAATATATATCAAATGGATTGTGTTACAAAATGTTTTGGTAGTTTTATGTTAGCTAGGCACAGGTCATAAATCGTCAAATATTGTTCAGAACGTTATTGTTCGCATTACGTTCATTTAATTTAAAACATAAATATTTCACTCACTTCATTTTAAAAACATAAGTTTCATTTAAAATACTACATACATTTAAAATGAATACATTTCACTCATTTCATTTAAATTACCAAAAAAGAGGAAGAAAAAGAAGCAGCAATTCCATAAATCAATTTTTTTTTTCAACATTAAAGCATTATTTCTAATTTACACACGCGAAAAATAAAAGCTGCTATTAGCGAAATTTGAGCCAGGCTAACGTAAAAGTACCACTTTTTTAATTTAGACTTTAAGATTAATTTTTCCGTCACCCTGTTTGCGAATCTTCTGGGTTTCAGAAAAGTTTTTCTATAATTCTTAGAGCATAGATATGAAATTGATTAATATTTTATTGAGGTAAAGAGGAGGAAAATGATGGGCATTCGACTCAAAAACGTTTGAGAGTTTTCTATTTAAAAGATTAAAATACTTTTAGTTCAGTTTAGCTATAAATATTCTTAATACCATTGATGTCTTTTTTATACCCCCTCTATTTTTTCTTAAGTTTTTCATATTTCGAAGCAGAGAAAAATAATAATTTAAACTCAATTAGATACCGCGTAGAAAATGATAAATTAAATTGAATTAAATTTCTGGTTCAAATCATGCAAAACTATCAACGCTCTTCAAAAATTGAAACATCGTTCGGAGAGGGTTAATTACTAAAATATTAATTACATCATGTCATTTTGATAGTCAGGTTTTAATCAATTAGCTAAACTTTTTTTATCAGCATCCTTTTAAAAATATATATCATTTATTAGGAAGTATTTTTAAAAGTAGCATCAAGTCATAAAATGTTCTACCAATATGTCTCTTTCTTTTTTTTTCTTTTCAATTTTTTACATAAGATGGTAAACAATTGTTTCGCGTTTACCAGTTCCACAATTATTGATACTGTAAGTATAACTGGTTTCCAAGTCAATAGCATAATATTGCATTGTGAAACAAAAGAAGTAATTTGTAAAGAAACATCAATTTTTTAACTTTATTAGCTTTGCACTTCAATAACAAACATGTCATAAAAAGGCTCTAATAACATATATATCAATTACATGGCAATCCGAGTACATTTACGCAAGTTAGAGCGCAGACAGACAGATGACTAAATAGACAGACGAACCTATCTTTTGTACCATTTTTACACGATAAGCACGAAAATGCAAGGTTCTTAAAGCCTTATGTGTCGATCCACGAGATGCGCCCGTTTCTTGTGCCAAACGTCTGATGGATTTTTGAGGAGTTTTTAATGTCCTTCGTTGA
Organism: Maratus speciosus; assembly: GCA_963932465.1. Classification (NCBI taxonomy): domain Eukaryota; kingdom Metazoa; phylum Arthropoda; class Arachnida; order Araneae; family Salticidae; genus Maratus; species Maratus speciosus. Next base: position 405,268,132 of record OZ010793.1, on the reverse strand, counting down.
GTGTTTTACAGAAGGGCTGGTGTAACAACTTTCGGCCTTCCACTCCTGTGCTTGTCTTCCACCGAACCTGTATTATAAAATCGTCGAACGAAACGATATAGAGTATTTTTACTCGGTATTGCATCATTCGGATATTTATTTCACCAAACATCTTTGCACCTTCCATACGATTTACATTTAAAATAAGTTTCGAGCAGTGCAATTCTCTGAATGCGTGATAACTCATTTCACTATGAGGATCAAAATAACATAGAACTTTATCCTCGCTCCAATTGAGCGCAAAACGAATCAGACGATAAAAACTCAAGAATTTATGAAGCAGACGATAAAATTTAATATAAAAAAATCACGGACAATGAGTTCTTTAAGTTGGAGTACGGGAACTTTTAGGACACACCGGTATTTGTTAATTAATTAATTCTACATCCCTTTATAAAGCACACTAAAACCATTTGGCATATTTCTACAACTACGCAACAAACCGACAAACCGAGGTCGTAAACACTTTTTAACACTGTATGGAAAGTGTTAAAAAGAAAGTACTTTCAATTATTTTATATCTCCTAGAAACTTAAAATTATAAATGCTTGAAAAGGGAAAATTGCCCCAAAATGACATACTTAGGTAAAATGACATACCTTATTTTTCTTAATATTGTCGCTAGAGGACAACACTTAACGATACACAGTTATGTTGTGGAATCAATCAGGACGATAAACATTTAATGACAAAGTTTTCAAGTTTGAATTTTTCATTATTTACAAAGAAATTGTTTACACTTTCGTCAAAAATTTCTTAGGACTATATTTTTCTGCTAATTCACGTCTGCTTCATTTCAGTTATTACCCATCGGAAGTATGAGGTGAGCACTTATTTCTTTTTAGATGAATCTAGATATCTTTCCCTATCATGTTTTCTCTGTTTCAGTTGTGACAGAAAGTCCACTGGAAAATATGTATACCAACGACAGCGACACAACAGCCTATCTAGACATAATCCGTCAATTTTCACAGTTTCTATGTCACCCCCTCCAATTCCAGCGCCGACAACATCTGTTTCTGATAGTCGAAGACATGTATTTTTTCAACAGGCAGTGTCTTAAAGTTCATCATCTTCATTTATCAGACCACTCTATGTGTCTCCACTTCATTGTGCACCTCATGTTAGACCATCTTCTAAAAAGAAGAAGCATGAAGGTGCACTAATCTGTTTACCAGTCTTAATATTGCCGAAGTGAAGGCAAAAGCTGCTGAGAAACATAATTCACAAATAAGACTTGCAGCTCTACAGACTCAGATGAAAATTCGCTTTGTTAGATCCAATGACGACGACAAAGACATGGATCTTTCTACAGATGATGATGATGAAGCATGTATTTATTCCAATGATTTATTCAGTCACTCAAAACAGAAGGAAAAATGGATAAAATGTATTAAATGTTCAAAGTGGTCACACAGTGAATGTGTCGGTGTTTCTTGGTGTGCAAAGAAATGTATTTGGGATGTAAGCAAGTACAATTAATAACAACTTTTGAGTGCTTCATTTTAGGACACCACTGTAAATAAAATGGCATAGTGCAGCATTTTAAATAAATCGTTATTATGCCGTTGTGACTTTATTTGATACAGTAAACTCTGTCTAAGGCGGAATCGATCGGGACTGAGAAAAATTTCCGTGGTAGACAATATTCCGGCTTATGCAAAAAAGCCCCCCCCCCCCCTCAAAAAAAAAAAATCCCTCGAATTTGATAATTTTTTATTGATTTTCCTGACTCAAAAATCGGTTGAAAGCTGAAATTCGGAAAGATCATTTGTCTTTATAGATAAATGAGAAACGCTATTCAATTTCTTAGTACCGCTGTAATACATGCGAATTGGAAGTTTACACACACACACACAAAAAAAAAATACAGAACCCCCCCCCCCCCCCAATAAACTTCGAGAATGAGACAGAACGCTATAACTTTGAATTTGAGTACATCCTTAATCCCTTGAGGGGCACCGGTATATAGTATATACCACCTACGATTAATGAAGTTTTACACCAGAAAAATTTTATTAAATTTTACTTTTCTAACTTTGATGGAAAAAAGCGTTAAAATTGCTTTTACTTATTTTGAAATAGAATTTTTCAAAGATTCCGGCGGGAATTCAGCATTTCACAAACGTAATTGCTTGCCCCTCAAGGGGTTAAAGTATAATATATTGCACTTTCGAAAATATATATTTTGATAAATGTTCATTCTACTAGAAAAATTTTAAATATAATTTTGAATATGAAAAAAATGGCACAAGCATAAATTCCTTAAAATTTAAACAGTTTCTGTCCTTTTGAATTAACTTTTTCAAAGTGCTACGGAATTTAACTCACATGCACGACATTGAGTATTTGAGTTATCAGTTTTAAAGTTTAATAAACAAAATGCCTTTCATTTTTAAATTATCCTTTTTTCCGCCTTATGCAAAATTTTGATTTCGGTGGGACCTTAAAATGCTTTCCGTTTCCGCGTTAGACAGATTCCGCCTTATGTAGCATGAACTAATGTAATTTTCTATGGGTTCGCCGGGACTTGGAAAAATTTCCGCGGTAGACAGATTTCCGGCTTATACAGAGTCCGCCTTAGACAGAATTTACTGTACTTTTTAAAAGATGCCATTGCATTTTGCATACTTTTGAAAGTTAATTTGTAAAAAAAATAATGGTCTTGAGTAAACGTTTGTATGAATAAAAGCATTTTTTTTTTAGGGTATGTCATTTTAGGACAGTTTCCCCTACCGCAAAAATATGTGCATAAAGATGCAGGAATCAAACACAAGCCTGTAAAATTATTTGAGTTCAAAGTTCAACAGGTTGATAGTTCCTTGGGCAAAATTAGAGAAAAGTATATTTGAAGCATGAAATATCATTCAACGGAACCGAAACTGAGTTAAAAAGAAAGGAAAAACAAATTGCAAAATCCTCCAAATAATATTCGGTACAAGTATAATAAAAACTCTTCACCAAACATTTCGAGACAATACAAAGATGCAATGTGCAATTTTGTAAATGTGATTAATGAGATGCTCCATTATGTAAAATAGACTGAAAGACGCCTAGATAGACAGACGGTCAGACAAACCGAGGTCATAAACACTTTTTAACACTGTCGTAAAGTATTAAAAAGATAGTATTTTCAATTATTTTATCACCTCCTAGAAAACTAAAATTATAAATGCTTGCATACTACACAAATGTGTGCATAAAGATGCAGGATTCAAACACAAACCTATAAAATTATTTGAGTTCAAAGTTCAATAATAGTTTCTTTGGCGAAACTAGAGAAAAGTGCATTTGAAGAGTAGAATACCATACAACGGAACAGAAACTGAGTTTAAACAAAAAGAAAAACAAATTGCAAAATCCCCCAAATACTGTTCGGTACAAGTATAATAAATACCCTTCACCAAACATTTCGAGACAATGCAAAGATGCAATGTGCAATTTTGTAAATGTGATTAATGAGATGCTCCATTATATAAAATAGACAGAAAGACGCCTAGATAGACATACGGACAGACAAACAGAGAAAATAAACACTTTTTAAGACTGTCGGAAAGTGTTAAAAACATAGTACTTTCAATTATTTCACTATCGCCAAGAAACTTAAAATTATAAACGCTTGCATACGGCACAAATGTGTGCATAAACATGCAGGAATCAAAAACAAGCCTAAAAAAATATTTTTGAGTTCGCATTGTTCAACAGCTTGATAGTTCCTTTGACTAAACCAGAGAAAAGTGTATTTGAATAGTGGAATACCATTCAACGAAATTGAAACTGGGTTTAAACGAAAAGAAAAACAAATTGCAAAATCTCCCAAATAATTTTAGGTACGAGTATAATACTCTTGACTAAACATTTCGAGACAATGCAAAGATACAATGTACAATTTTTGTAAACGTGATTACTTAAAATGAGATGTTCCATTATGTAAAATAGTAATAGTAATTGTTTTATAAATTATCATTTACTGTAATTTTTGTGTATAGGATTGCGCAATAAGTAATAAATTAAAAAATCCTCAATATTACTTTTTTTTCATTTCAAAATATGTGCACAATTATTTACGATGTTATTTCTTGCAATTAAAATGTTTTTCCATAAGGGAAATGTACCTATAGTGAGCCAGTAATTTTTAAAGTTTAAAAACAAGCCCACAATGAATTTCTGAAAAACGACTGAAAGAAATCTGATTGACTATCATCCTTAAATGTTTGCTTTCCAGAAACTGTTTGGAATAATTGTTTTTTTTTCTGCTTTTACATTTGTTTATTTTCTAGAGTGTCGTCAAAAGCAGATTTTTTGACGAATTCTTGGAAATTCATTGAGTTGAATTGTTGAGTTTTTATTGTTTCTTTAATATTACTTTTTTCTGCTTTTACATTTGTTTATTTTCTAGAGTGTCATGAAAAACAGATTTTTTGGCGAATTCTTGGAGATTTCATTGAGAGTTGAGTTTTTATTTAAAACATTGTTTCTTTCATATTATGTTTTTTTCTGCTTTTACATTTGTTTATTTTCTAGAGTGACGTGAAAAACAGATTTTTTGGCGAATTCTTAGAGATTTCATTGAGAGTTGAGTTTTTATTTAAAACTTTGTTTCTTTCATATTATGTTTTTTTCTGCTTTTACATTTGTTTATTTTCTAGCGTGTCGAGAAAAACAGCTTTTTTGGCGAATTATTGGAGATTTCATTGAGAGTTGAGTTTTTATTTAGAACATTGTTTCTTTAATATTATGTATTTTTCTGCTTTTACATTTGTTTATTTTCTAGAGTGTCGTCAAAAACAGATTTTTGACGAATTCTTGGAGATTTTATTGAGAGTTGAGTTTTTATTTAAAACATTGTTTATTTAATATTATGTTTTTTTCTGCTTTTACATTTGTTTATTTTCTAGAGTGTCGTCAAAAACAGATTTTTTTGCGAATTCTTGGAGGTTTCATTAGGAGTTGAGCTTTTATTTAAAATATTGTTTCTTTAATATTATATTTTATTTAGATTTACTCTGCTGTTGATATACTCTATTACATTGTAAATAATTTGTTAGATAAGCCGAAAACTTAAAAATTCATGCATCAGAAATTTACTATGCCCAATACTGGAGCATAGAGGAAAGTAACATTTTTTATTTTTTCCAAAGAATATATTTTAAAACTTTGAATGTTTATTCTGATACATGTAGGTTAGGAAAAAAGGCTAAAAATATATATATCTTTTAGAATTCACTAACACTTTAATAATAATTAGATAGATGCCCTTAAGTGACCCACTACTGGGGCGTTTACCTTAATATAAATATAATTCTGCGTATTTTCATGTTGTAGCCAGTTGGCAAACTTTATATTTTTCAAAAAAGACTGACAACAATTAGCCTGTGAATTGTTTAAATATTTTTCGTATTATGTATAGACGATTCTCCAATAAGTGAGGAATTTCACTCTGTGATTTTGTGAAAAATAAAAGTTAAATTATAAGCTTTTTTTTTCAGAAATAGATGAGGCATACAATATCCCGGCATAAACTTTAAACAGTCTTTTCATTTAAAAACATTATTTTATAAATTGATTTGTAATCAATGTCACTACTGTTTCCACAATAGTTGCTTACTTTTTAATTCAGGATTTTAATAGATATTTTTTTAAGATAGATATTTAAAAAAAATATTCATGGATATATACTATCTGCAATAAATTTAAATATGTTTCAAATTTCAAGAATAAGGGACATAAGTGACGTTTATAGGGACATAAGTGACAGACTCTTTAAAATATTCAGTTTAAACATTTTAACAATTTGTATATTATTCAACATCTGTATATTTTTTTAACTATTTCAAAATTGGATTATTCCTTTAGAAATAACCAACTCTAAAGTAATGGGTAGGAAAACAAATAAATTTATTCGGACAATTTTAGTGAGAAAAAATAGTGTTTAGGTGCAAGAAATATTTTTCATTTTTAAATTCATGATGATTTTAAAATATTAAAATCAGTATAAAAAATACGAAAAAAATGAATTATTAATGTCTTAGTCAAGAATACCGGATTTAATTTAGTACATAACACATTCAATTCAAAATGAAAAAGTTGCATTTTTATTTTTATTTTAAATGATAACATTGATATATATTGATATACTACCTTCATATTTATTTAAGCGAAATTCATTAGCATATCAATAAAAGCACTTCTAAAACGTGAGAAAATTGAATGTTAATATGAATCTATTCATCTATGAAGATACGCGTTTAACAGCAGCTAGATAAATATGTTTTGAACAGCCTTCGAACAATATCTGCTATGCATTCGCATATTTTAAAATTTGGTCTTATAATACTGATTAACATCTATGTATGTATTTTGCACGCAATTTATCATTAAAGTGAGCTTGTTTAGCAGCAAAGTAAACCAACAGTAATGTTGCTTTAAAAGCGATTAAATTTATAGTTTCTAAGTAAACTTTATAATGCATGTTATGCGGCAGCAAATTTAATTAACATCCCATAGTAAAATTAATTAGATTTATATAATAAATGAATATTCCTGTCTATTTCGTCCTATTTAGCTTTCAGAAAAAGGAAATAAACTGATATAGTTTTCCAGTCATGGAATTAGGTGTGAATTTTAAGAAAAACATAGAATGCATTTAAAACAGCGTTTTAAAAAACCTTTTTTTTACTTTTATTGGCTTATTTTATTATTATATACTTTCAATGCATGTCGCTCATTACTTTACTTTGAAATAAACTTAAAAATGAATGAACTAACTTTAATTTTTAGGTGCGTTCATAATTATATAATAGTCGCCGTCTGGTCCGTCCGTCTGTCTGTCTGTCTGTCCGCACATACCCAACCGAATGGTTTGAAATTTAATATATATAATCATTGCAGAATTTTGTCGGGTCATTTCAAATTTTATGAAAATCGAATCAAAACTTAAACTATATTAATAAAAGTTTTCTTCATTCTATTAAATCCTATCATTCGTAAGTAATTCAATGATAGCCCATGATAGGTAAAGATTGTAGGCTGCTATGGTAATTGTTCTATTAAATCCTATCATAAGGAATTAATTCAATGCTATCCCACCATAGGTAATGATTCTAGGTTGCCTATTTAAGATGGAGTCCTATTATTTCCCTATATCTGAATTTAATATATATATAATCGTAATAAATTTTGTATTTGTTATGTCGTAACACAGCATCATAATTTAAGGTATAAAATTACTATATTAATCATTTATGGATTAATTAATTGTTATATTTTAATTTATTTCAACAATGTTTTTTACTTTAATTTTGTTTTGTTGTCATTCGCGATCGGTTTGTTTACAAAGTAACGATCTTTGTTTTGGGTAAATTAAGTCAGTTAAAAGTAAATAATTAAGTGTTATAATATATTATTGTTAAAGTATTGGCACAGAATTTTATGAAACTATTGGGGTGAATTCACAGTGTCCACAAAGCTCATTTTAAATTAAATATTTTTGTATGTTTGTCTGTGAAAGCAATATTGGTTGGTGGAAGTCATACTTTTACTAATTGGCAATTGATGGGTTGAAGATTGCGCAACTTCTCCTCATCGGTGTTTAATTTCTAAAATGTGTATTTCCGACTAATTAAATTGTTTATCAACCATCAAATGTGTATTTTGTGATAATATTAATTTTTCAATATTTTGGAATCAATGTTTAAAATATCAACCATGGAGCTACTGGAAACGAGGTTATTTTATTTTGGAGCTACTGGTATTTATTTTGATATTTTTGAAGTTTAAAAGTAATTCAAATTAATGGTTTATTATTTTAATTTCTGTTCTATCAATCTTAATTTTCACATTCTCTCGTTTTTTAACTGTACCTGCAACACCATGAATGACATGATGACGCGGCACTAAGTACATTTTCCCGCCTGATGTGGCGTCAGAGGAAGGCAACCAGCATCACCACGTGATCAAATTGCGCGCAGGGATATTCAACAAAGTTTAAATTTTTAACAACAAATATATATAATCAATGTTCTTCTCAAGAATTTCCATGGCTTTTGTAGCTGGCTCCTCACATTTATGATGCAAGTAGTTAAATAAATTAAATAATTATACAGTTCAAGTGTCATTTTCATTGAGCTAATTACTCTGCGCTCTGCGCATATGTGGGAAAAAGGTAAGTAAAAGGTGTCTGGCGGGAAGCAAGTGGTTTTTTTGGGAGTTGGAGAGGCAGCAGTGATCTGAGAAGGTGGTTTAAGTTGAAGGTGCTGAGAAATTGTAGAAGATGCCGTGGGGCCCCGAATTGCTAAGTCTTCTTTTCTTTCTGTTCATTTTCTAACTTTATTGCATGATTAACATTCGCTAGTTTTTTTTGTTGTTGTTGTTGTTGTTGTTTTTGTTATTGTTTTTTTTTTAATTGGCCAATCTAATCGTGGAATGTAAGCCTTTCACATTTTTTTTTATCATCACTACCAGTAGTTCCATAAATACTGTTAAGGAATTTAATTAAAATAAAAGGCAAGGAAATGATTATATGTGAGAATTCAATATGTCAATCTATTAATTATTGTAACTTAAAATAGTAATTATGCTATCGGCGGAGTCTTTCTAGAAAATGTGTCAGTCTATAATGATTAGATTAATATTGTAGGATGAACTTGAAATTATTCTTGTTTGAATGAAATAATTATTGCAATGAGTAATATTCATATGTAATTTAATTGTTATCTAATAAATCCCTGTATCTTTAATTTTTAGTCATCATTTAACTGCAGTGTGCCTTCTTGTTTAACTAGAAATTTTTCAGGAAATTCAATTGAGTTTGTTCGCATTCAGGTGGTGTCTTTTAGGAATTACTTGGCAGAAATAATTTTATTCTTGAAGTTAGTTAAGGTTGTTTTTGGAGTTTTAAAGGCTAGGTTCAAGTACTGTGATTTGGAAATTTGTTGTTATTAATTTTTCTAAGGTGTTCAGAGAATTCAATAAGTTTGGAGTTTTCATTGTTTTCTTGAATTTAATTGTTTCTGCTGAGTTCTTGGAATAAATTGAAGTAAATTTGTCCTTGAAGAAGTCATGTGTAGTACATGATTTGGGTTTAACTTTAATTGTCCTTAAGGAGTCATGCGAAGTGCATGACTCGGGAAAATTTAAATATATTAAATTATGGTGATCTCTAGATTAGGATCTAGTTATTGCGGGTTTCTCAATTTTATAGTTGAATGTTCACAACGCCATTCAACACTTAATATTTGTTAATTATTAAATTTAAATTATTTATTTAATAAGGGAAGTTTTAATTTAATATAATTAAGAAGATATAATTATGATTTTAATGGGATTAATGTTTAATTGAATAAGTATTATATAAGGGATTGTGTTTTTAATGGGATAAGTTAATTGTTTAAATAATATTTTCAGGAAGTTATGAATTAAGTATATTTTTTGGGACATAACTTTCTGGACAGAAGGGAAATTATTTAACTTGATATTTTGTGTTGTCTTTTATCACAACATTACTCTTTCTCACAATTTTATTTTTCTCAATTTGAATTGTGGGATTGATTTTGTTGTGGTAAGACACAACATATTCATGCTATTTTGCATAATAGTGCAAGATCTTAATATTTATCAAACTAGTTATAGTACGAACACACCTCATTTGCCACGTTTTACGTACAATCTCTGACCGAAAAATTGAAATTAATTTTTAAAAAATAGTATTGTGGTAAATATAGTTTATAATAATTATTCTTTTTAACTTAAAGTGGCCAGTGTAAGACGGAATTTTTTTATTTGAATTATTTTTGTAGGATTTTTTATAATTTGTTTTAAGGAGAAGTTCTACTGTTTTGGGGTTAATTTTTTTTTATTTTTCATTTTTTGCATCCCTCAAGTGTGTGGATTGTTTCCCTAAAGCAGTATACAGTAGTACCCCAATTTACATCCCTCGACTTACGTCACCCCCGCATTTACGTCGTCAGACCTGGAAATTTTTTTTCTTTGATTAAGATGCACTTTGAACTTTTTTGGAGACTTTTGGAAGAAATTTAACATCCCAGATGCAGTCACATCATAGGAGATTCATAGGGTGAAGTTCAGCAAAAAAGCAATGAGAGATGCTTTGAAAGGACTGTGTCCCTTTTCCTTCGCAGAGACCAACAAAACATCTGAAAATTGTGATTCTGTACCTCTCTTAATTGATCAAATCATCGAAAATGGAAGAGAACTCAACTTAGAGATGGATGTTGAAGATGTATTGAACTCATAAATTCCCTTGATCCGGTATTAACCATCGACGAACTTTATCGAATTAAAGAAACAAAGTACTGTCGAAGAAATGGATGAATTTTTTGAGCCTAGGGGGAAGATTGTGACGGTTACAAATTTAACAGAAGGAATAAACCTTATTGAAGCTGGAATGACGGTTCTTGAAAATATTGATTCAGACGTGCAAAATGTAGCAACGACTAGAAAAAGCTTAGAAACCTCACTATTTTGTTACAAAGAGCTTGTAAGTGAGAAAAAACAAAAAGGAAATTTTTCGGTTCGAACTTCATTGCAAGATTTTTTCACATGCTCAAAAACTCGTCGGGGAAGCTAGAAGAACAATAAATTGTAAGTTAACAACTTATTGATTTTGTCCAAATTATTATACTGCAAATGCATTCTTTTGCTAATGTTAAATGTATGTAACATTAAATACAATGTTCATTAGAATATGTTCATTAGATTTTGGTAAATTGTTATTACATATACTTTTTTGCTCATCTAAATGTACCTCGCCTCACGTCGCTAGTCTTGAAACGAATTGCTGACGAATTACTATACTGATATTCCAATTCCTTACAATATTTTTTTGCTTATTAACGCTGCTCGATGTACGTAACGCTATTGCAAAATTTTAAACAAACTTGTTTTTATGGAAATCCTGATTTTCATACTGGCCGACCATTTTTCTCGAGAACAGGTTTTTATTTTATTTTATTTATTATATTATATACAGTTCTATTCTAAAGAGCATATTGTTATATGGAGCAGAAGGATGTAGATTTATGAAGACAGAAAGAAAGCAATTAGCTGCAGTAGAAATGGATGCCCTAAGAAGATCATGTAGGATATCAAGAATAGAAAGAATAAGAAATGAAAGAAACAAGGAAATGATGAAAATAAAGGGAACCCTATTAGATTGTATTCAAAAAAGCAATTAATCTGTTATGGTCATGCTAAAAGAATGAGTGATGAAACACTACCCAAAATCACATTTAATTACAAAACAAATAAAAAAAGGAAACGGGGAAGGCCAGGAAAGAACTGGATGGATGATATAGAAAAAGCGATGAGGGATAGAGGTCTGGAGGTGGAATGGACCCTTGACCGGAAGAACTGGAATGGACTCTGGTAGATTTTTGGGCTGGCAGCATCTGGCGCCATAAACCGAGTTTATATATATTTTATTTTATTTTTTACTTTTAGTTTATTTATCTATTTATTTATTTATTTTAAGAAAGGTGCTGTAGCTTATAACACCGAAAGGTATAATTTTGATTGATTAATAACTTTTTCAGGCTTGCGAAAGGTTTAAAGAGAAAAGCGAAAAATGATCTTTTTTGTTCAAATGGTCGCCATTTTGTCAAAATTTAACTTTTTATATTAAATGTTAGTACAAGTTCCAGAGAATCACATGTCTTTTCATAATTTGGAGACCCAATTCGTTTCAGATGCTTGTGACCAGAGGAAAACCGTCGCAGCTGTAGATATTTCTATCGCGCAGGGTGTATTTTTCATTTTTTATACACAAAAATTTAAATATATTAGTGAAATATCAATAAAGACAGGGTCTGATGAGGAAATAATAAGACTGAATTTTTCGCGCCAAGCAGAAGGCCAAAGGGGCAAAGTTTGCTGGCGGTACGTGCGGTGGGGACTGTCAGCTACAGAATCTGGCGGAAGTCAGTTGGCCTTGAACCTTTACAGCGCACGGATCGCTCGTGAAGCAGACACGTGTGTGAATGTGGCGTTAGGTTTTCTGAATTCAGCGGAGTCTCTAGCAACGATACACCATAAACTTTTGTTCAAAACTAAACAAATCGGCCACTGAGACGCTTGTCATGTTACAAGAAGCCTAAGGGAGGGATTCTTCGTTCAAGGCTACAGTGTTTAGGTGGCTAAACGCCTTCAAAGACGGAGAAGAGGACGCTGATGACGAACAACACGCTGGGCATCCATTAAGTTCTCGAACTTCAGACAATGTGGCTAAAATTAAAGCGCTTTTGAACTCTAATCGTCGGATGGGTGTCCGAATGATTGCGGAGACGTTGGGACTTACAAAATCGATTGTGCATCAAATCGTCACGGGCGAATTTCAAATACGGAAAATTTGCGCCAAGCTGGTTCCAACACATCCTTGAAAGTGGCTCAGTTTCTGTCAAAACACAGCGTCGCAATGCTGCCCCAACCACCGTACAGCCTCGATCTGTCACCTCCGGTCTATTTTCTATTCCCTCGGTTAAAATCCAGCTTAAAAGGTCATCTTTTTTCCAATCTATAGAACATTCAGAAAAACGTAACGCGCGTTCTGAACAGCATTCCAATTGAAGACTTCCAGGTGGGCATAAATGCGTGACAGAGCCGTTGGCAACGGTGTATTAATGCAGAAGGAGGCTATTTTGAAGAATATTAAGTGTCTAAAAGTATCTTCAAATTAACGAATATTATGGGATCAGTCTCATTAGTTTCTGGATAGACCCTGAATAATGCAAAAATTCCAAAGTGATACCTTTTTAATTAATTTATTTTGTAAGCGAAGAAACATCGTACAAATTACGTGAATTTTGGGCCAAGGAAGTAGACTTTCCCCGTAACAATTCCTCATTAAACGTTTCTATTCCGTCGAATTTCGACCTCGTAATCTGTTCAAATTTAATTATTTAAATGCGTCACCTCGTATCTGTCTAATTATCTAAAATTCCCATTCTTTATACAGTAGCAATAAAAGGACTTCTTTGATTTTGACTTACTTTATACTATAATTTTTGTGTATTAACTTTGATTATCGTACAAATTACGTGGATTTTAGGCCAAAGAAGTAGATCCTTCCCTTAACAGTTCCCCATTAAACGTTTCTATTCCGTCGAATTTCGACCTCGTAATCTATTCAAATTTGATTATTTAAATGCGTCACCTCGTATCTGTCTAATTATCTAAAATTCTCGTTCTTTATACAGTAGCAATAAAAGGACTTCTTTGATTTTGACTTATTTTATACTATTACTTTTGTGTATTAACTTTGATTATCGTACAAATTACGTGGATTTTAGGCCAAAGAAGTAGATCCTTCCCTTAACAGTTCCTCATTAAACGATTCTATTCCGTTGAATTTCGACCTCGTAATCTGTTCAAATTTAATTATTTAAATGCGTCACCTCGTATCTGTCTAATTATCTAAACTTCCCATTCTTTATACAGTAGCAATAAAAGGACGTCTTTGATTTTGACTTACTTTATACTATAATTTTTGTGTATTAACTTTGATTATCGTACAAATTACGTGGATTTTAGGCCAAAGAAGTAGATCCTTCCCTTAACAGTTCCCCATTAAACGTTTCTATTCCGTCGAATTTCGACCTCGTAATCTATTCAAATTTAATTATTTAGATGCGTCACCTCGTATCTGTCTAATTATCTAAAATTCTCATTCTTTATACAGTAGCAATAAAAGGACTTCTTTGATTTTGACTTATTTTATACTATTACTTTTGTGTATTAACTTTGATTATCGTACAAATTACGTGGATTTTAGGCCAAAGAAGTAGATCCTTCCCTTAACAGTTCCTCATTAAACGTTTCTATCCCGTCGAATTTCGACCTCGTAATCTATTCAAATTTAATTATTTAAATGCGTCACCTCGTATCTGTCTAATTATCTAAAATTCTCATTCTTTATACAGTAGCAATAAAAGAACTTCTTTGATTTTAACTTACTTTATACTATTACTTTTGTGTGTTTACTTTGATTTTAACTTAACCTTATGTTATAGACTTGAGATACTGATGTTTAATTGGGATGTCAATGTGAGTTTTTCTGACGACGTTTACATATGCACATTGCAAAGAGCATACACGCTGGTGTACGTGTGTGTATTCAAAAAGAAAAAAAATAAGCAAATTAAAAATAACTCTTGATATTAAAAATAAATAAAAACATTTTAAAGAAGATTTGGTGAATAATTCACGAAACTTTTCATATACAATATTAATAAGTAATTTTTTAACTGCTTTCATAAAAAAATAGCTATTTATATAAGTGATTTAAATATTTTTCCTTGTAGTGCTAATTAATATCCATAAACGCAGTTTGCATATTCTTATTTAATAAATCAAACTTATCATGCAGAAGAGTAAAGCTAAGATAATTTTCTTTATAAGCTATTAAATTAACAGTTTTCACCACACACTGTAAACATCGGATTATTAACTAACATAGATCTAATTAATGCCTCATCAAAAGCTCAATTAATTTTATACCATAAGAGAATCGTAAAATGCATGCAGTCTAATTAGCGTTAAAAAAGTATAGTAATCTCACAGGAAGTTAAAAAACACTTTTTAAAATTCAAAATAAGAATTTCAGAGTGAAATTATTCTACTCTGTTTTTAATTAACTTGCATTTTTTAATAACCTAAAAGGCGAGAAAAACTAGATGCGATTAATCAATAAATTTTCTGAATAAAAATTGATAAGATCGTCGAATTTTCATGGCTAGAATCTCTTGATATATTTTTACTGAAAATTGAAATAATATTAAAAAGTTACATTTATTTAAACAAAAATCCCTGAAAGATCAGGTTATTGGCTCTTAAATATTAATTCCTTTTTTCATTCAATATTCCCAAGTACATTATTATATAATTTAATCTTATTATTTTCTATACTGAGGGATTCTTAAAAGTATTTTTTTTTATGATTAACCCTTAGACCACTAATCGAGACGTATATGTTCCAGTGGACTATTTTTTTATTCCATTCGTACCACTTTTTAAAAAATAATGTCTGACGTACAAGGATAATTTCAAGGATAATTCAAGGATAATTTCAAGAGAAATCTACCAGAAATTATCTCAATTTAATTTTTTGTATATTGAGTTATTCTTAAAAGTATTTTTTTAAATGATTAACCCTTAGACTACTATCCAGGACGTATACGTCCCAGTGTTTTTATTATTATTGTTATTATTCCATTCGTACCACTTTTTTAAAAATAATATCTGACGTACACTTATGCAAGGATATTTTCAAGAGAAATCTACCACAAATTATCTAAATTAATTTTATTTTTTTCTATATTGTTTGATTCTTAAAAGTATTTTTTTAGGATTAACCATTAGACTACTAATATGGTTGTATACGTTACAGTGGACTATTTTTTTTTTCATTCCATTCGCACCACTTTTTAAGAAATAATCTCTGACGTACACTTATACAAGGATATTTTCAAGAGAAATCTACCACAAATTACCTAAATTAATCTTATTATTTTCTATATTGAGTGATTCTTAAAAGTATTTTTTAAATGATTAACCCTTAGACTACTATTCGGGTTGTATAACGTTCCAGTGGTCTATATTTTTCATTCCATTCGTACCACTTTTTAAAAGATAATCTCTGACATACACTTATACAAGGATAATTTCAAGAGAAATCTACCACAAATTATCTCAATTAATTTTATTTTTTTCTATATTGTTTGATTCTTAAAAGTATTTTTTTTTAATGATTAACCCTTAGACTACTAATCGGGTTATATACGTTCCAGTGGACTTTTTTTTTTCATTCCATTCGTACCACTTTTTAAAAAATAATCTCTGACGTACACTTATTCAAGGATATTTTCAAGAGAAATCTACCACAAATTATCTAAATTAATTTTATTTTTTTCTATATTGTTTGATTCTTAAAAGTATTTTTTTTTATGATTAACCATTAGACTACTAATATGGTTGTATACGTTACAGAGGACTATTTTTTTTTTCATTCCATTCGCACCACTTTTTAAGAAATAATCTCTGACGTACACTTATACAAGGATATTTCAAGAGAAATCTACCACAAATTATCTAAATTAATCTTATTATTTTCTATATTGAGTGATTCTTAAAAGTATTTTTTTTAATGATTAACCCTTAGACTACTAATCGGGTTGTATACGTTCCAGTGGACTATTTTTTTTTTCATTCCATTCGTACCACTTTTTAAAAAATAATCTCTGACGTACACTTATTCAAGGATATTTTCAAGAGAAATCTACCACAAATTATCTAAATTAATCTTATTATTTTCTATATTGAGTGATTCTTAAAAGTCTTTTTTTTAAGTGATTACGAAAGGGGCGTATACGTCCCAATGGACTATTTTTTTATACCATTTGTACCACTTTTTAAAAAATAATCTCGGACATACGCTTATACTAGGATATTTTCAAGAGAAATCTACCACAAAGAAATTCTTGATAAATTGTGGTAGTAAAAATATTAAAATTTAAAAAATTGAATGTACAATAGAAAAATATAAATCGTCGCCAGACCTGGTCCGTAAGGAAAGGGTTAACAAGCAAAAACAGCCTGGTATCAGTCCATCAGACAATTTAATTCTATACACTTTTCAGAAGAACAATATGGGTATAATCAGTCAGTGAACAAAGTGCGTCATTTGAGCAGAATATGGTTTACATTAGTGATGGGCGATAACGAGATGTTTTTCTCGATTTTCTCGATTGTATGGACATTTCGATATTTTTCGATTGTATAAATTTTTTCTCGATGACTACAGTTTGCTAATTTCTTTTATAAATCATATATTATGTATTATATACGTCATACATTTATCAAGAATAGTCTGCGGGTGAACTGGAATGAGTCGATGTTAATAAAGACTAGGTGACTTCGACCGCTAGCGGGCCCCTCCTTTAATTGGGGCCCCTAATTTATACGTAATCTTGTAATATGAAATCACGAACAGGTTACCCGCTATATACGGCACTGATATATGATAGCAGGCGGGTGTGGTGTGCACGCACTACAAAATCTTGTAAAAAATATAATATCGAAACGAATGAACGTCGGACCAGATCTCTTGGGGGAGGGGTCAAAGCGAGCGGAGGGGCACAGCAGCTGCATAATATGATTAAGTCGTCACAGGTCTTTAGGCCTTTCCAACCATATGTCACATGAGAAGTCTGGATCTGAATTTATAAAAATTCCCTCCCCGTGGGGGGAAAGGGGGGAGGGATGCGGGAGGTGGATAACATGAGTAAGTGGTCATAAGCCTTTCCAACAATATGTCACATGAGGGGTCTCGGCTAAATTTAGAAAAACACCGCCGTGGGGGAAAAGTGGGGGGGGCGGTCATCGGAGGTGCATTACATCAATAAGTAGTCACAGACCTTTCCAACGATATCTCACATGTGGGGTCTTGGCTAAATTTGGAAAAGTGTCCCCGAGGGGGGGGGGGGTTCAAAATGGGGGGATGGACACCGGAGGAGCATAACATCAATAAATAGTCACAGACCTTTCCAACGATATCTCACATGAGGGGTCTTGGCTAAATTTGGAAGAGTGCCCCCCCCGGGGGGGGCAAAGTGGTGGTGGGGACACCGTAGGTACATAACATCAATAAGTAGTCACAGACCTTTCCAACGATATCTCACACGAGGGGTCTTGACTAAATTTGAAAAAGTGTCCCCCAGGGGGGGGCAAAGAGTGGGGGGACTGTCACCGGAAGTGCATAACATCAATAAGTAGTCACAGACCTTTTCAACGATATCTCATAAGAGGGGTACTGACTAAATTTGGAAAAGTGTCCTCCGGGGGGGGGCAAAGTGGGGGGGGGGCAAAGTGGGGGGGCGGCCACCGTAAGTGCATAGCACTAATAAGTAGTCACAAACCTTTCTAACGATATGCCACATGAGGGGTCTTGGCTAAATTTGGAAAAGTGTCCTGAAATTTCATATATTATAAATAATATTTAGCGGAGGGCTCCATAAAAAAATCCGATCTAAAATGATAAAAGCGGAAAAAACTACCCTCGCAGTGGGGGCCAAATTGGGGAGGGGAGGAAGAAAGTCTCATAATATGAAAGAGTCATCCGAGAGCTTACCTATGACATATCACATGACTGGTCCAAAAAAAGTTTGAAAATTGCTCCCCCTCTCTCCCCCTGTAGGCCCACTCTTTCACCCCGGAATTCACACAGCCGGCACTTTAAAATTTTTATGTTCAATAAATAATATTTACCGGAAGACTGCATAAAAAACCCATATTTAAAGTGATATTTAAATTTATTATAGAAATCGGCTACGGTTTTAAAAATTTGTTCGCCCCATCCCACCCCCCTTTGGGCGAAGAAAGGTTCATAGTATGAAAGAGTGGTCAAAGGGCTTTTCGATTATATGCCACAGGAAGGGTTCGGTAAAAATTTTAAAATTGCACCCCATGAGTCCACTCTCACGTCCTCCTCCCTCGAAATCACCCGACCCACCTTCCTCTTTGAAAATTTTATATTTAATAAATAATTTTTATCGGAGGGTTCCAGGTATGTGACATCTTGGTAGGGCTAAAATAAGAGAAACTTTGAAAATTAGGGCTTCATTTCACAGCTCATTATCATGCCTTTTTCTCTATCTCGTCCCTTGGTACTCTCGATAAATTTTCTTACTTTTCATCTCTGCCGAGGACGAGAGAAATCCTCGAAAAGCTTCTCATAGCGAAATGTTGAAAAGCGCGAGAGAAATCCTCGAAAGGCTTTTCATTGGGAGATTTCGAAAAGGACGAGAGTAACAAGCGAGAGGCTTCCCATCGGGAAAGGTTGAAAAGGGCGAGAGGAATCTCTCCAGAGACTTCCCATCCCGAAAGGTTTAAAACAGCGAGATAACCAACCATCGAGCAGATTCCCATCTGGAAGCGTCGAAATGCTGGAAAAATCATCGAGATGAGATTTGCCGAAATGCGAGATGGAAATGAAGCTTTCAGAGTCAAACTTACTGCATTTCTGGTTTAAGTCATAATTTCTCAAAGGAGTCCATCTGCTTATCCAATCTCTTTTTAGCTCACAGGCTATCTAAGCCTGAGAGCTAATGTACCCGTCGGTTCTGTGTGTATGCATGTACTGTACGTACGTATGTATGTACGTAACGCGATAACTCTTGATTAAAATGTACGATTTGCTTCAATTTTTTTTATGTTCATTCTGATAAGGCGTTCCGTTGTTTAGTTTTGACGGTTCATTGGTTAAGGATAAAAGGAGAGAAGGGGGGCTGGTCCCCCCCCCTCCTTAATTTAGATAAATAGGTTTTTCATGCAGAATTCTTCGATTTGCTCCAAATTTCGTATACCGGTTTATTATGTTAAGGAGCTTCCCTGATTAAACTTGGAGGCTCATTAGTTAAGTATAAAGGGGGGTAGACCCCCTCCTTAATTTAGATAAATGGGTTTTTCATGCAGAATTATTCGATTTGCTCCAAATTTGGGATACCGGTTTATTATGGTAAGAAGCTGCCTTGATTAGATTTGGAGGTTTATGGGTTAAGTATAAAGGGGAGGGGCTAGTCTCCCCTTAATTTAGATAAAAGGGTTTTTCATGCAGAATTATTGGATTTGCTTCAAATTTAATATACCGATTTATTCCGATATGGCGCTTCCTTCATTAGATTTGGAGGTTCATTGGTTAAGTATACAAGGGCGAAAAGGGGGCAAGTCCCCTCCCCTTATTTTAGATAAATGGATTTTCATGGAGAATTATTCAATTTACTTTAATTTTTTTCTATGTTTGTTCTGATAAGGAGCTTTCCTGATTAGATTTGAAGGTTCATTAGTTAAGTATAAAAGATTTTAAAGGGGTTAGACCACCCTTAATTTAGCGATATGTTTCTTTTTTTCATGCAGAATTATCTGATTTGCTTCAAATTTGATATACTGATTTATTATAGTTAAGGAGTTTCCCTGATTAGATTTGGAGGTTCATTGGTTAAGTATAAAATGGGCAAACGGGGGATATTTCCCTTCATTTATTTTTTGAGGGACATTATTCTTTGAAATAAGAGTATAATATACAGTTAGTGTTAATAACCTGTGAGCTCAATGTCATCAGTTTAACTGGCACTTATCATTTTATTGCTATTAACCGATGTGGGTTATGAAGCATAGTGGTTTATGTATTCAGTTCTGTATAGTCCTAGTTTCAAACTTTACTGTTAAATTTAGTGTCATTTTGCCCCGAATTTTCAATGTTTCTCTTATTTTAGCTCTGCCAAACTGCCCCATACCTGGAGACTCAGATAAATACTATTTATTAAATATAAAAAGTTCAAAGAGGAAGGTGAGTGAATTCTGGGGTACGCGAGAGTGCACAAAGGGAGGGGGGGGGGGTAATTTTCAAACTTTTACCAAACCTCTCCTTGACATATCATCGGAAAGTTCTTTCATATTATGAACCTTTCTCCTCCCAGAGTTGAATTCCGGAAGGGGTTCGGGGGGGGGGGGGGGGGGGGGGGGGTGTGAGCGGTGCGGGGGTGACTTTTGTTTTAATTGTAGAGATTTCTACAATAAATATCATTAAATGAGGTTTTTTAATGGAGCTCTCCGATAAATATTATTTATTAAATATAAAATTTTAAAAGTGGGGCTGCGTGATTTCCGGGTATATTCTAGGATAAAAGAGGGAACCCACGTGGGAGGGATAGATTTCAAACTTTTTTTGGACCAGTCATTTGATCTATCATCGGAAAGTTTTCGGTTATCATCGCAAAGTTACTCTTTCATATTATGAACCTTTCTTCTTCCTTCCTTAGTTTGGTGCCCCGAGAGAGGCACTTTTCGAACTTTTTTGAAATCGTAGCGTTTTTAAACATTTTAGATCGGATTTTTTTTACGGAGCCCTCCGATAAATAATTTTTAATATATGAAAATTTCAAAGAGAAGGATGGGCAGGGAATATTTCGGGGTGGGGGAGGGACGATAATTGGAATCCTGGGAGTTGGGACTCTTTTCTATCTTTTGCTGACACCCCTCATATGATATATCATTGGAAAGCTCTGTGACTACTATTTCATTTTATATATCGCCCGCGCCCCTCCCCTTACTTTGCCCCCGAGCGGGGGCACTTTACTAAATTTAGCCAACACCCGTCATGTGCCATATCGTTGGAAAGTCCTGTGACCACTTATTCATATTATGCACTTTCCTTGCCCCTCCCTCCCACTTTGCTCCCCGCGGGAGTTCGTTTAATGTATTCCAAACGAAGACTTTGTAAAAATGGGGAAATTAAAGATCCAATCTCAAATGACGTAAAAAAATCAATAAAAAAATTTGATCCCTTTTATCATCCTTTAGTTCATATTTCTGCCACTAAGGGGTGCTTTTGATTCTTACTTCTTTGGCCATTTTGGTGCTAATTGCCGAAAAATTCTAATTTTTGATACTTAAACTCCCCTTACCGTTTCATAGCTAATCGTGTTTTTTCAGCTTTTTTCAACCAGGGGGCACCCTTACAAGACTTTTCCAGTCTTATGGCTCCTTTATAGTTTCCCTTTGGTTTGTTGTTTTTTTTATTCCATCTGTTTTCAGTTACCCTATATTTAATAAAATCTGCCTTATATATATATGTAAAAACAATGATTTCAATAATCGATTCTAGAACATCTCCTTTGTAGATTCTCGAAAATAATCGATGACTGTATCGATTGTGTATTTTACGATAACGATTTTTTTCGATTGGTAAATTTTCGAGAATCGCCCATCACTAAGCCCTATCACTACTATGAAATTGTCGCCCAGAATAATAGCTAAGTTTTCCAATAACTGTTTTTAGCTTTTCTCGTTATAATCGATTGTAAAACATCTCGATTGTAGATTCTATGAATTAATCGATGGCTGTATCGATTGTGATTTTTTACGATGACGATTTTTCTCGATTGTCGAATTCTCGAGAATCGCCCATCACTAGTTTACATGTTCGATTACATGTGTGTTAAATTTGTGCGTTTCATTCATGTAATTAATCTATTAATGAAATTTTAATTCGGTTATAGAATATTGGCCGGAAATAAAAGATGAACTGTTTGTATTTTTTTAAGTGCAGATGGGTTAATCTTTCGTAATTAGACTGCACGCGATAGAGATAGATTTTTTTTATCAATCTTAAAAATTATTTTAAAAACCATAAGTATTCAGTAAATTGAGATACAGTGTTGAAACAAATTGCATTTGAAAGAACATTTTTTTTCCAATTTGACGGTGTAAAAATTTAACTTGTGCGATTTTTCGAAGTTTAAAAAAAAAAAAAAATGCAATAAAAGCGAAATTTACTGGTCAGGTGTTGTAACACCTGACCAGTTAACGCTGTCAATATGAGTCATATTAACTTCGTCAACTAACGCTGACTCATATTAACGCTGTCAATATGAGTCAGCGTTACCCACGAGCATGTTTTTGCTTTATAACTAAATAAAATTTAATTTAAACTAAATTTAATTTATTTTATAGATATCTAGTTTTCTTATCCATGTACTATATCAAATTCAGAGGAACTCAAAGTAAATTAAAGATTGGGAAAGAGTATTAATTTCGTTTTCCTTGAAAATGCAAAATATTAATTTTATTTTCAGATTACCTTGTCATCGATGGCATTCACGTCGATCTGTTTAAATAAATATCTTAAAGGTTAATGCTCATTTCTTTAATTGATATAAAAACATTTTTTCATCTATGATTTATCGCTAGAGTGATTCGTTAGATTTTGAATTTTTATATGTAGCAAGCTAACGGATTTTTTTATTTTAACTTTTTCGTGGCTCGGCAGATATATTTCTCGGGGGCTTAGCAACCAGCCTTAGAAGAGTAAGGTCGCAAAATCTTGATCGTGTTAGAGGGGAATCACCTCACCGTGTTTTGTTTCATTTGAATAAAAGAATCCCATGGATTTCACATGTCTTCAATCTATCTTTGCTACAGTATTTTATTTCAGGAAACGGATCAAAGTATTGCGCATATAACGCAATCTACTCGCTATTTCCTTATTACAGACTAACTGCCTAACTTAACCTAACCTAATAAAAAAAATGCCTTTAAATAAATACATATAAATAATGGCACCATATGTGGAGACGTGAAATAATAAGATACTGAGACGATATTGAGGGGATCCCCTAAGTTGAAACCGAAAAATGCTTTTAATCAAATTTTCATTCATCAAGATGCATTATTTAAAAAAAAAAAAAAAAAAAAAAAAAAAAAAAAAAAATGACTGTCAGTGAAATAAAATTGTGGACTTATAGCTGAAAGACTAGCGTTCGGACACTGAGTGATTTTTGCTGGCCATCGGCGGACACTTTTTCCGTACATCACCGGATTCCAACAAGGTGTGACGTGTAATACTGGATATATCACATGTAAGGATGCGAAATAGAACGAATATTCGTCGTCTACCATCGGCGGCCGTGGGTTTTTACTTCTGACATTGCTCGGTCCTAGTGTGCCCGTACAGGGCATGTTTGGTGTTTTCTCCGTACCTGGTCATGGAAGTGCCGCTGCCTGTCGATGCCATAGTGTTTTAGGTAGGATTTGTGTCTGTTGTCATCTACATCTTGCATGGGTCGTTTCGCTGTACCTGGTCGCTGCGTGCATTAGTGGTGTTAAGGGAGATTCCTAACAGTGGTGTTCCAAGTGCACAAGTGAAGTGCTGTAGTGATAGGTACAAGAATTAGTTCCGATATCGTGAGCGTGCATTGTTTCGTTAGTGTGAAGATTACGGGATGAGGTAGTAAAATTATCAATACATAATGTTATGTGTTTCTTTGCCATCATTTAAATGATGACATTTATGGTTAATTCTATACATTCATCCTTTATAAAGACATAGAGGTAAGAATGCATTCATGTTTCCGTAACAATATAAAATATTAAAATAACAATTTCACTAAATTATAGGTCAAGAGTCTCGATTAGATGTGCGTTAAATTTGTGCTTTATTCATGTTATTAATCTATTAATGAAATTTTAATTCGGTTAGCCAGAAACAAAAGACGAACTGTATAATTCGGTTATGGAATATTAGCCGGAAACAAAAGATGAACTGTTTGTATATTTTTAAGTGCAAATGAGTTCATCTTTCGTAATCGGACTGCACGCGATAGAGATAGATTTTTTCTTTTTAATCATGCTTGAAAATTATTTTAAAAGCCATAAAAATTCAGTAAATTGAGATACAGTGTTCAAACAAATTGCATTTGAATGAAAGAACATTTTGTTTTTCCTATTTGACGGTGTAAAAATTTAACTTGTACAATGTTTCGAAATTTAAAAAAAAAAACTGCAATAAAAGTGAAATTTACTGGTCAGGTGTTGCCACTGTCAATATGGCGTCAGCGTTACTCACGAGCATGTTTTTGTTTTATAACTAAATAAAATTTAATTTAAACTAAATTTAATTTATTTTATAGATATCTAGTTTTCTTATTCATATACTATATCAAATTCAGAGGAACTCAAAATAAATTAAAGATTGGGAAAGAGTATTAATTTCGTTTTCCTTGAAAATGCAAAATATTAATTTTATTTTCAGATTACCTTGTCATCGATGACATTAAATTTTTATAAAAATCGAAAGAAAACGTGCAACCATGAAACATCATCCATCAAAATATGCAACGTAAAGACGTACAAAGTAAAAACTATTTCTCGAAATAATCTCTTTTAATATTATTTCCGAGAGTAAAAGATCTTCAATCAATTTCTTTTCTGGCGGGGAAACATTCTTTTAAGCTTTAGTTTTTGAAGAGACAGATCTAAGATAAAAGAAATAGATTATTTTTTAAATAAATTAAAGCAAAATAGAGTATAAGATATGTAAGAAAAAGTTCCCATTATTTTACGAAATAATCATCAATCAAAATGTTATACATCTGTAGCAAATGATATGTTAAACGTTAAATCATCGTACTGAATATATAGATTCATGAGACTTTAAACGATAAACACAAATTAATATTTTAAACTAGAAAACAGGAATTCTGATTTTTCAGAATTTAGTGTGGCACAAGATGACAAAAAAATATATGTATATAAATATAGATACAGTGGAGTCCCGATTATCCGAGTTAATCGAACTTATACCTTTAGAATGGATCATTTTCTTCTGATGGACTGATGGCTTCTATTATTATGAAACAGTCATTATAAATGAAGTGTTAGGTGAAGATGAAGGAGCACTCGTAAAAAGTTAGAACTCTGATTTTCTGGTCAGAATGGGAGAAAAAAAATGGCCATAATTTTTTTTGAATGGCCATAATTTTTTTTTTAATTATGGCCATTTTTTTTATTGTTATATTCATATGTTTATATATGAAAGAAATATTAATTTAAACAGTAACACATTATCCTACAGATATATAGATGATGTTTTGATAGTCAAATTAAATAATGATATTGAAAACATTGATTTTACATATTATCCTACGTCTCTGAGTCTGGAACCCTCCTCCCAGAATTGTAAAAATATTAATTTTCTAGATGTGACCCTAAACACAAAAAGTGAAAATTTTATATCTAAGTTGTTTGACAAGCGAAATGATTTCGATTTTAATACCTTACAGTTGATATATTTTGATTCCAATGTTCATGTTTCGGTTAAAAGAAATGGCTTAATACGAATCGAAAGACTGAGTACTAGAGTTAAGGATATGTTTAATGACATTTTAGAGTGGTGCCGTCAGGGATTCAAGCAGGGTTATCCTCGCAATTTCATCAGGAGAATAACTAGTGATTTTATTAAGAGTAGCAGTTACGGAACTGAACTGAACCCAGTGATGGATGAGAATGGTGATTTTGATGCTTTGATTGATCTAATGAGATACAAAGATATTTTGATGGATTTTGTAGATCTGTTTAGTTTTTCATTGTTTTTCATTTTTGGTCTCGGCGAGTGAAGGGGGACGTAGCATGCGTAAAGTCTGACTTAACCCTGCAGTGTATGTCGTTAGCCATGCGCTCGCCTTCTGTACTGTTTTGCTGTTATATATATTTTCCTTAGTTTGGCTTTATAGTTTGGTTTTATGAGTTAATGTTTACGTTAGTTATCTTAATATTTTTTATGTAGAGTTTTAATTTAGATATGGTGAGTGAAGGAATTTGATATTTTGTTTGTGGTTTTAAATATATATATATATTACCCATTTGATGTAAAACATAAAATACTAAAAATAGTAATAATGGCTTAGAATTGCCCTACTATTTTCAAAAGATTCCTACTATTTCCAAAAGAATTAAAACACAAGTACTTACACAAATGTACTCTATTTTCGAAATCTACATTGATGAAGCCGTTGAAGTAGTCAATCCAAAATGGCAGTGCAACAATTGATCAAGGGTTCAGCTGAATAAGAGTTACATTCAATCGTAACTACGTTCATTGATTGATCGGAAAGTTTTTTATTCAAGAATGTCTCAAGAATTGTTTGTTAGTTTATTAGATTTGATTTCTGAGATTAACGCACAAGAGCAGATTCAAAAGGTATATCCGAGCAAGAAAAGAAAGTCTCCTTATATTTCCTATTATTTAAAACGAGAAACTAACTGAAGTTTTAAATGGGATTCCCTTGGAGTCGTTGTATTCAAATTAGTGAATAGAAATTCTTTCCAAAGTCAAATGAATAATTTATAAAAGTTCATGATACCTCTTTTACATTAATTCTTCCTTCAAATTGCAAAAGTTTCAGCGAATCTTAATGTTTTCTCTATTTACCAAACGCAGTTTCTTGAATATTTTATCATTTATATATCATACCATTTCATTATATATCATATATCATTATATATCATAATATTTTATCATTTTAATATCAATTTATATTTTCAGATTTTACATTAAAACTAGCATTTGCCATCATAAAAGGCAAGTTTTCCAATTCGGAATGTAAATTTTACAGATAATTTTTAGTTTATTTTTCTTTTTTTAGGGTTTCGTTCATCTCACGAAACCCTTATAACACTGTTTCCAGATTGGGGACTTTTTTAATTCAGATTATTTGACTGTCACCACTTTTTTAAAATAGTATAATTCGCCTTATTTTTCAGAAATTTTAATCTATTTTTAACTATGCCGAATATTTCTTTTTCCAAACAGCGGTGACCAATCAACAATCTGGGGACAAAAAAGTCTCTAATCTGGCAACACGACCTTACAGTTTCGCTTCTCTATCTGTCCGTCACAGCCTCGTACTCGGAAGCTATTTAAATTACAGACTTGATATTTTTTTTTTTTTTTTTTTTTTTTTTTTTTTTTTTTTTTACATAGATATGAATACTCGCTGGCATACGCAAAAACATAAAATTTTGAAAAAGTCTTATACTATTTTAATTAAATGAGTTTATTCCTTTTCGATTTCAAAACATAATCTTAATATCAGCATATTCCGTTGAGTGTCCATAGAGTAGTGGTAAAGCAGTCGACTTCCACGCAGAAGATTGTGGATTCGAATCTCCCAGGCGGAACTGACCATTTTAAAGGCTTATTTTATTTTTTGGCGCAGCGGTAATTTTTTAAATATCTTTTTTTTTTTTTTTTCAGACAGAGAAAATCTGTAATTTCAATCTAGAACTAATATTTTTGTTTCCTGCTATCCTTTTTTTTTTTTTTTTGGCGTCATCTACCGAGTGTTTGGAAAGCTAAACAATTAATATGGATTTTTCTGAATTATTTCAGCATTTTAAATGTTTTAAACAATTTTTGCTTTTTAAAATTTTATATTTTATTTGTACCTGCGCTGAATTTTTGAAAATGCTGAATTTTAAAAATATTCGGATTTTTAAATTTTATTTAAATAACTTTTCTTGAATATTTTTAATTTGATTTTAAAATATTTTAATTTGATTTTAAAATATTTTTCTAATTGTTTTAAAATCAAATGTAATGGTGCTGCCATTTGTGTAAGGATTTAATAATTATAAATTAACAATTTTGATTTATTAATTTAAGTATAAAGTGTTTTAAAAGAGATATTAAATGAAACCCTCTGTACGATCTGCGATCACACTTACCCGCTTGTTTTAACTAATAGCACAACACCCATCAAATTTCATTCAGTAGAACTTCTTTTTAAAAACTAATTTTTCATAATAGGATTCACCCAATTATAGTCTAAATAAATGGCTAAAGTAATTTTTTAATTGCAGGAATTTTTGTATTGCTAACTGAAGGTATTATATCTATATGGCAAAAGTACAGTAGAACTTCTTTTATCCCAACCTCTTTTAACCGAAACTCTCCGTTAACCGAAATCCAATTTTAAAGATTTTTTTTTTTTTTTAATTATCGCATTTCTTGTGTGCAAAATCTATTTTGAAAGTTTTATTTTTTTTTTTTTACTATTATATTCTTTTATCATATTCTTTGTGCGCAAGTGTTCCTTTCCGAACCGCGAGTTCATATGAATATTTTTGATCCCCTTTCTTAGAATTCCTTTGAATTTAACTTGAATTCCCGTAAGCTGCGGAATAGGAGGAACAATTTAGCAATTCTAAAGCTTTTGAATGTTTTGTAAAAGGTTTGGCATGGCTGGAGCAGCAAGCAGACTGTGACACTGGTAAACTGACAATATTAAAAAACTTCGTGATAGAGCTTCAAAGCAAAGGCAATCGAAACTGCGACAAACAAAACCTTGTTTGAAACTCTTGTGAAATATGTAAAAGGCACTTAATTTCAAAATCAAAGCTCAGGTAATTTAATCTTGTTTCTGTTTTGCTATGGCTTTATTCAGGTAATTTATTCTTGTTTCTGTTTTGCTATGGCTTTATTTTTATTAAGCACTTGTTACCATAATAAGAAATAGCGCATATGTATTTCTCCTTAATCTTAAAATTGAAGCATTCTTGATCATCCGAAAATTTCGATTTTCCGAGAGAGGGTCGGTCCCAATTACTTCGGATAATCGAGGTCCTACTGTAATTTGAAATTTCAAAAATAGGCGTTCTTCAGATGAAAGGCTCTGATGCAAAACAGGGTAATCATGAAAATGCAAGTATAGAGATATTCAGTATTGAATATTTCTTTTAAAAAATCTACTATCAAACCCATTATAGATGCTTATGCCTGCAGAATATTAGAGCTCCGGGACTTTTTTTTTTTAAAAGACTAGGGGGCTCTGGCCCCTACGAGCTACGCTCGTCAACCCCCGTTCAGACACCGCAGACTCTAACTGCACGCTAATTTGATCGGCTTTAAAAAGATTTCGGAAGATTGAATTATAATTTGAATCTGACAATTATAATCTGACGTAATTTTCATCAAACTTTTCTTTCTCTTTTTAATATTCACGTAAAAATACTTTTGTTAGAAATGAAATATTATGATCATCTTAAAATATCAAATAAATGTCTCGCGCAATTTTTAAATTTAAACTGTTTTGCAATATTATTTTTTGTTCATTTTACGTAATAAGTGTAATCTGACGTAAATGTGACGTAAATTCTCCTATTTAAGGCTTATAGCGTATGTTAATGAATTTATTATTTTAAAATAGTTCCTGCTTTTAATATTTTCTATTTATAATAGTCACGTGTAAAATAAGTTTTTAATTTGAAGCAAACATTATTGTTTGCGCTTTTTATACAGTTAGCAACAGTTTAAATTAATACAGTTTTCTAAAATACTTTAAAAATATCTCTCGAAATGCTGAAAATTTGAATTTAAAATAGTAATAAAACCTCAAAATATGAGTCAAATTAAAAAACTAAATGCAGTCTCCACACCGGGAAATTCTGACGCATAAAATGATCTAAAATGATTAAATTCCTATGTACAGTTTTTGCTCCTATAAAACTTTTTTAATGGAACGATTTTGTCCAACTTTGGCATTAAATATCTATCTACATATAAAAAAAAGTTTTGATTTGGAAATGGACCAATGAAAATCTGCGTAGATATTCGGGGTAGATCGGCATCCAATTTGAATGCTTAAGCATGGCCTTTTATCGTTAATATTAAAAAAACTGTTGCATACAAAAATATGAAAATCGGCGGTATTATAGAGAAATGTTTGATAAACACGCTGATGCAGACAGTTTTCAAATCAAAGAATTATTTTAAGAGATATTTAATGCTAAAGTTGGACAAAATCGTTCCATTAAAAAAGTTTTATTGGAGCAAAAGCTATACATGAGAATTTAATCATTTTTAAATCATTTTATACGTTATAAGTTCCCGGTGTGCAGATTGCATTTATTTTTCTTATTAGACTCATTTTTTGAGGTTTTATTTCTATTTTAAATTCAAATTTCGAGAGATATTTTTTACAAAATTTAGAAAATGTTATTAATTTAAACAGTTGCCAATTGTATAAACAGCGCAAACAATAATGTTTACTTCAAATTAAAAATTTATTTATACGTGACTATTACAAACAGAAAAAAAAAAAATTTATTAGAATTAAATGATTACGTGTTAAAAGCAGGAAAATTACGTCATAAGAACCATATTTACACTTGAATTTGAGAAACAAAATCTTAAAATAAGAAAATCATTATTATGCATTAAAACTTGTAAATGGAGGAAATTACGTCATATTTAAAATGGCCAAAAAAATATGGCAAAACAATTTAAATTGAAAAATATATTTGCGCGAGATATTTTGAGATAATCTTTTCAACTATTATCGTGAATTCGAAGACAGCGCAAATAATTTCCTTCTAACAACAAAAGTATTTTCACGTGAATATTAATAAGAGAAATAAAACTTTGGTGTAAATTACGTCAGGTTTGAAACGATGCATTTAAAATGAATTATTTAAAAGAACTATCTTATAGCGCTGTTAAAAAATACCGGGAGACAATGACACTGTTTACTTAATTCATTTCACATTAGCTTATTTTCAAATGTTTGACTATTTTTTTTAATTAAATACGAAAACAGCCATTGTATCTCTTAACAGCAGCAGATTTGGTCTTAAAAATCCCAATCCAAGGAAAACGAATGGAAACCCGTTTACAGAGAGATCGCAACTTTTTTTTTTGTAATTTTAATTCAATATTTTTAAAGCCGATCAAATTATCGTGTTTTTAGGTGCGTTCGTAATTATATAAATACGTAGCACCTATAGTCGTCGTTCAGTCCGTCCGTCCGTCCGTCCGTCTGTCCGTCCGTCCGTCTGTCCGCATGTAACAGAGCAAAAACTACCCAACCGAATGGTCTGAAATTTCAAATATAAGATTGTTGCAAAATTTTGTCGAGCCATTTTGAATTTTGTGAAAATCGGATGTATAGTTTAATTACAGGGACAGTCAAAAGTTTTTCTTTACATTACGGCCAATGGGAAAAATTATTGAAAGTGCATTTTAATGTTATTAGAGCCTTCCGAATGATCTGAAATTTTAAAGATATAACTGTTGCAAAATTTTGTCGAGCCATTTCAAATTTTAGGAAAATCGGATGTATAGTTTAATTACAGGGACAGTCAAAAGTTTTTCTTTACATTACGGCCAATGGGAAAAATTATTGCAAGTGCATTTTAATGATATTACAGCCTTCCGAATGATCTGAAATTTTAAAGATATAACTGTTGCAAAATTTTGTCGAGCCATTTCAAATTTTAGGAAAATCGGATATATAGTTTAATTACAGGGACAGTCAAAAGTTTTTCTTTACATTACGGCCAATGGGAAAAATTATTGCAAGTGCATTTTAATGATATTAGAGCCTTCCGAATGATCTGAAATTTTAAAGATATAACTGTTGCAAAATTTTGTTGAGCCATTTCAAATTTTAGGAAAATCGGATGCATAGTTTAATTACAGGGACAGTCAAAAGTTTTTCTTTACATTACGGCCAATGGGAAAAATTATTGCAAGTGCATTTTAATGATATTACAGCCTTCCGAATGGTCTGAAATTTTAAAGATATAATTGTTGCAAAGTTTTGTTGAGCTATTTCAAATTTTAGGAAAATCGGATGTATAGTTTAATTACAGGGACAGTCGAAAGTGTTCCGTTACATTACGGGGAATGGGAAAAATTATTGCAAGTGCATTTTAATGATATTACAGACTTCCGAATGGTCTGAAATTTTAAAGATATAATTGTTGCAAAGTTTTGTTGAGCTATTTCAAATTTTAGGAAAATCGGATGTATAGTTTAATTACAGGGACAGTCAAAAGTGTTCCGTTACATTACGGGGAATGGGAAAAATATATTGGAAGTGCATTTTAATGATGTATCAGACTATGCGCTTTATGAAGTGCAAAAAAGTATACATTCAGTACAATATGGGGTGCAAAAAATAATTATAAAACTAGTTATAGTACGAACGCACCTCATTTGCCACGTTTGACGAGCAATTTCCAACTTGTTTGGAATTTGGTGTGCCTGAACGGGGGATGGCGAGCGTAGCTCGTAGGGAGCAGAGCCCTCTAGTCTCTTAAAATAATTCTTCGATTTGAAAACTGTCTGCATCAGCGTATTTATCAAACATTTCTCTATAATACTACCGATTTTCATATTTTTATATGCAACAGTTTTTTTAATATTAACGAAGAAAGGCCATGCATTCAAATTTTATGCCGATCTGCCCGGAATATCTACGCAGATTTTCATTGGTCCATTTCCAAATCAAAACTTTTTTTTATATATAGAAGGAAATTAAGCCTGATTACAAGAAGCATACATAGGAATGAGCAGGTTGTTCTTATCTTTATATAATTGTAAAGAAACTAAGGCACTAAGTTTTAAGATAATATGAAATAATGTTATGGTACCCTCAGTGTTCGAGTACAACTCGCACTTTTCCTGTTTTATTTAGTAAGATAGTCTCAACAATGGCAAGGTTTTCATTCAACGTAAACTTCTCGAATATTATGGGATTAATTTTATTTATCTTCTTAGTTTCATACCACATAATTCACCAAATAAGATTAATTTTATAAGTTTATTTTCACCCATAGCAGTTCCCTAGCTTTTAAATTCCTCCATTTCAATAAATCCAGGTCTGAGCAATTTCCTATAATCCCTTTTTAGGTAATGGGATTGTTAGTCTTTCGTAAAATTCAAAAATAGGGAGCCTTATGGACATTTATTTAAACCTGCTTAAGCAAAAGCCGTCACACATGTAAAGGATTAAAGAGTTGGGAAGATATAATTTCCTCGTGTGCGAAAGCAAAGAATAGCTTTAAAGTACCGCATATCTAATTGGTTTATGTGGTTTCTCAAAAATTCGCAGGAAAAAAAATTTTGTTTTACGGAAATTATCCCTTTATTTTTTAAGAATATAATAAAAGAAATGCAAGTTTTATACATTTACAGAACCACACAAAATTAAATTAATAAATAGAAGAAAATGCAACACTTTCACTTACATTACAGATTGAAACTCATTTTTTCATGTGTGTGGGCCGGAAGGGGGGGGGGGCGGTATTTGTCAATCGATAAAGAACCTTGGTCAACCGCAGTGGGCTCTAGAGAAGTTTGATGCTTTTTAACACTTTTTTATTAACATTCTTGAGACATTGCACAAGACACAACTCCGTACTGTCATTTTTACAAGTTGCTCGCTAGGTGAAGCCAAAAGGTATTTCCGATAAGAACCATATGTAAAACTAAATAAAAGGAGTTTGCGGGGCATTAAATCTTATATCTATATTATAAAGGAAAACATATCCGTGAGTAACGTTGGCATAACAAAGCCCGTTTTCCGGAACAATTCGGAACTGTTTTTTAACCGTTGTCTTTTTAAAAATTATATTTAAAAACACGTATTTTTATACACAAAACACAAAAACCGCTGCAAAAAACACCCTTTAGAACTGAATTGTATTTGACTGAATGACGTAGAACGGTGACAAAACAAAACTTAATAATTTTTTAAGAGAAATACCAACTGCCAGCTCCAACTAAACAAGTTGGCGAAACCTCAAAATTCCATAAAATGGGCAGTTTTGTTCAATGTAAATGTTTCATTTTTGTCCTGCTCGCTGATTTCTTATAAATTCTGGAATGTAGTTTTTTGAGTCAGAAATATTTATTTTAGCCAATGTTGCGGATTTTGACCATTTCGTCCCACTGAGCGGTGGTAACGATATACGCAATCAATTTTTTTGCGGTATTCCCAGCCCAGTTCTCGAGCTTTTTAGGCGTGTTTTATTCAGCTCGTCGATGGCCGGCTAATTTTAGCCCTTTTCAAAGGACGATTGTCATGAAACCTATCTCATTCTCTTCCCATCTTTAATTCCAACATTTTGGTGCAGGATTTGTCTTGTAGAGATCTCATCTCATTTGAACAGTATAAAGCGAGTTGCTATCTTAGAGTAACTGGTTTGGGCTTTTGCTCGACGATAACGTTCTCGACTACTGTTCATGAAGTCCCTGGTTCAAACCCCGACTCTGTAAATTCGACCTCTTTGTTGGTGACCCGGGCGAAAATAAACTCAGAATCTCCACCAACCACAATCATTTCCTCTCATAGCCAGCAGATGGCAGCACCAAATAAATCATCTCCAGCATGCAAAGACTATGAAATGCTCACTGAACAAAGCCTGTCATACTACGCATCACATATGCGCACGACAGCACAAAGCCTGTCATACCACGCATCACATATGCGCACGACAGCACAAAGTCTGTCGCGCCTCACATCGCACATGCGCACAGTAACACGACAGCATCACTCACGAGTTCATATTGCCCGTCGGATGTCAACAAGATATCTTCCTCACTGTGGATGGAGTGTGTAGTGATCTCATTTCACTTGAACAGTTTAAAGCGAGTTACTAACTTAGAGTACATGGACTGGCCTAACTCGACACTAACGTTCTCACCTACTGTTCATGAGGTCCCTGGTTCAAATACTGGCAGCTCCAACCAATCTCCAAATTGGTAATCCGGACAAACACGCAACCTTCATCAACGACCATAATCATCTCCTCTCATACCCAACAGATAGCAGCACCAAATAAATCATCCCCAACACGCAAAACCTGTGAAATGCTCACAGAACAAGGTCTGTCGCTGACGCCGAACTTCACATATACGCATGACAACACGACTGCACCACTCACGCATGCACATAGCTCATCAACATGACACTCACTAAGGATAGAGTGTGTAGAGAATTCATCTCACTTGAACAGTATAAAACGAGTTTTTAGCTTAGAGTAACTGGATTGGCATTTTCCTCGACGCTAACGTTCTCGCCTACTGTTCATAGGAACCTGGTTCAAATACCGCCAGTGCCAATTCAATCTCCAAAGTCAAAATCCGACCATAATTTCCCTTATTATTAATATTTAATAATTATCGTAAATTGAAATTATTTCTTTCTTACCTTATCCCATAAATGACTACTTTCAAAAGGCATCTTTTTATTCTTAGGTCTGGAGATTTGGCTGGCCGATCCATCAAGCGAATATCCTCACTTTCCAAAAATTCTTCGACTAGATTAGCTCTATGTGGGCGCGCGTTGTTGTCCATTAAAATGAAATATGAGCCAACTGCGTTCATGAAAAGGCGAACATAGGGTACCAAGATATCATCCCTACACCTCACATGAGTCAGAGAGCGTTTGCTAAACACATGGATGTGTGCGCGCCCATCCAACAAGATGCCTGCCAAGACCATCAAACCTGCGCTGATATAGTGGTCTCTTTATCGGACGTTGGAGGGCAGGTAGCGGGTAAGTGATTTTCTTAAAATGAAAGTATGTCGAACCGAGACCCATCAGTAAATAGAATGGTCCCCCATAAATCCCTGGTCCAAAGTCGATTATCTCTGGACCATGTTAAACGAGTTCTCCTGTGTGAAGAAGCGAGCGGGACGCAAGCAGCAGGTCTTCTTGCAAACAGCCCTCTGTCATGCAGCCTTCTGGAAAGAGTAATCCTTGAAACTCAGCTTCCTGTGGCCTCATAAAGGTCACGAAAGAGCTGAAAAGCTGTTGCACTCATGTTACGCCTCTCTGTAATGGACAATTAGCGGTCTTCATTGGCCGTCGTGGCTATTGCACGACCTTGCCCAGGCTTTCCTGTTATGGATCCAGTATCCTCCAACTGTTTCCATAAGTTGGACAAGACACTGGGCATTACATTGAAGTCTCTAGGAACCTGCACTTGAGACTGCCTTGTTTCCAGTCCCCCTGCGATTCGCTAATTCATTCCATCATCCAAATGTTGATGGCTACTCATTTTTACTGTTTGCTGTTGAATTTCAGCGAATGTTGCAAAAAAACACCAAGATATTCGACGAGGTGTGAGAGCGAACAAAACGCAAAAATTGCCACGCTCGCTTATAAAGCTTGTTTCTCTACTCGCTCTACTCATACAACGTGTACACTTACGTATTCGACACTAAAGATTTGCATCTTGGTTTCGAAGCATTCCTTTTATTCGCTTTAAAGTTTTATCTTTCGTTCAAGACTTTTCTTGAAATTCAACAAAATATGGAAATTCTCTTAATTTTGAAAATGAGTGTAGATTGTACACCTTTATAACAAAACCAAACGTCTTCACAAAATGCTCAATGTTCCAGAAGGTACTGATCTGAGCCAGCCAACATTACCTCTTCAATGAATTTCTTGTATAAATTTAAAGACTACGGTACGCAATTTCTGCGATCTCAATTTTTTATAGTCCCTGTGACTATAAAGCAATGTTTATATTGGGATTTCACCAGCCCCCGACAAAATCTCGTAAATCATTCACGTGGCCTTTCTTTTTCAAATGTTCTCTGATTAGCCCAGTGGTAGGGGAGCAAAAAAAGGCCGAATTCGGAATTAATTAGGGGAAAACTGGAAATTGTTTTAGTCCATTTAGTTTAGGTCTAGAATGAATATGCTAAGTTTTCCCTGTCGTAGTAGGTGAGCGTTAGAAAATATATACAGATTTATAATCAAAAAACGCGTTTTTTTAGATACCATAACAATATCTCAAAACAGCTAACTCTGTCAAAAACATTGTCAGTACAAATGTTGTAGAGGTTAAAATTCTGAGTAAAATGAGTACCTAGACTTAATATTTTTGTTGAACATTAAGGTCACAATTCCAGTTTAAAGTTTTAGACCCGTGGTCAGGGGGTTGAACTCAGAATTAATTAGGAGAAAACTAGAAATTGTTTTAATCCCTTCAGTTTAGGTCTAAAATGAACGTACTATGTTTTCTTCCTCGCACTTGGGTGAATGTTAGAAATTATGTACATATTTATTTTCGAAAAACACGTTTTTTTAAATTTCCTTAACAATATCTAAAACAGGTAACTTTATAAAAAAACATTGTCAATGCAAATGTTGTAGAGCTTAAAATTCTGAATAAAATGAGTACCATCATTAATATTTTTGTTCAACATTAAGGTCGTAATTCTATTTCAAAATTTTGCCTTAATCGCTAATCAATAGCTGGAAGCCAGGAGAGACCAAGTTAACTTAACAATATCTCAAAGCAGCTAACTCTGGGGCTGTTCAAATATTGCGTAAGCATATTTTTGACAATTTTTTACCCCCCCCCCTCCCCCCTTGTCAGCAAAAATAAGCAAATCGCAACCCCCCCCCTTAGTAATTACGTAAGAAAATTGCAACCCCCCCCCCTACTTAGCAGTAATAATTTAATTTTAAAAAATTAGGACACAATACAAATAAAAAAAACTCTACTCGACTTAAATAATAATAATAAAAAAATGCTTGTTTTATTTCCTTACAATTCTGTTAAAGAAAATTTCTTAGATCACAATTTAGAAGAACTTAGCCATTTGTAAAATTTAAATTTGAACATGCCCGTATCTATTCCGATGCTGATCACGGCTGCTCAAGGCATTTTTCCATATCTGTTATGATGTAGGTTTCCAGTTTTACTTGATTATCTTCATCGCATTCTTTTCGGATGCATTCTTGATCAACTCCATCTTCATTGATCCACTCAACATCTTACATATCTTCCACGAATTTTACGAAGCACATAAGTTCATTTGCTCGACGAGCAGCAATTCTCAATGGTAGTATAAGGCGCATCCCACACTGAGACGACAAGCGACATGTAGCGCAAAAACCGGTCGAAACAAAGAACGAAGTTGTTTCAAACCTGTTTTAAACCAGTTTTTCCAGCGAATTCAAGCGACATGTCTTATGTGTCGCCTTAGTGTGGGATGCGCCTAAGGCAGTCCTTCTCGCTTTTTCCACTGTGTTGAATTTTTTTGTGTCTGTTTGTTGACTTCTGAGATGCATGATATTGGCCACAACTTCCACAAGTTCTTGCGGATAATTGCAACTTTATGAAAGGGTACAAATAATCATACAGTATCTTTAAAAATCCCTTTGCTGTAATATTCAGATTTAAGGCCAGACGGAGACTTAAATCTATAAATTCCCCCTCCTCACTTGTAATGATGTCATTTGACGACTGTATCATTTTAATTGGAGGAGGAATGAATCGTCCTTTTAAAATACGAAATAATCCACTACGTGCAGGGGAGCAACAATTCTTTTCTTCGCATTTTACAATTTGCAGCAAGTATTGACTTTCTTGTACGTGCTTCGAATACCAATCCAAGTCATAACCAAGACAGTCTGGTTCGCCTGAATCAACATATGTGGCAGTAACAGGATAACCGTCAATGTTTAATGAGTTCCAGATATCTGCGAGAGTGTTACCAGCAAACGCAATGTTATTTTGCTCCATTTCTTCATCAATAGTGCGATCGTTCTCATCGAGATGGGAACCATAATGGTTATGAGGGTGTATAAGACCAGACAGTTCTCGACTGAGTGGTGCCATTCACCTTTCTACTCAATTATATGCACTTCTTCCAGGACCATTGCACGCTATGAAAATTCCATCCAAATCATGCTTTTTGAAATGGTTAATAGCAAACGATATAACTTTCTGGAGCGGGGATTCTCGTCTGGACCTCCATCAACCGTAACTGTGATTACAGGTTTGATGAAACCCTCTTCTGTTTTCACTAATTTTTTAAAGTTTTTGAGTATTAATACAGTTTCAAAATCCTGAGCATGAGTATTTGCTGTGGAAGAACTGTGTTTCCCACTTCTTATGACTATAAACGTTGGACCAGAATAACCTATGGCTTTACGTTGACCTGCCATGCCAGGAGCAATCGCAATACCAGCGTAAACAGATGGGATAAGTTTGTGGCGTTCAGCGATGACCCAGTCGTGGTCATGTAAGGATACACGATACTCCATATGCATCAGTATCGGAGCCTGATTATTGGCTGCTGTAATCCCCAAAGGTGCACGCTCTTTGTCATCCTGTGAAAGAAGAAACACTTGCATGCAGGGCCGAAACTAGCCTTTTTTGCACCCGGGGCAATCATGGATTTTGGCGCCCCCCCCCCTCCCCTCTTCCACAAAGTATATTTACAAAGAGAATTGTACTAATTTTATAATAGACAACTTATTTTAAAATTTAAAATATGTAATACTGAATTACGTACGGATCCAAGGGGGAGGTCCCTCTGAACATCAACAAAAATATTCTAAAGATCATTTTTAAAATGACATATTCATTAGAGTCCCGATTATCCGAGTCCCGCCTAACCGAGTTTCCGCTTTCACCGAGTTATTTTCTTCTGATGGACTGATGGCTTCCATTATTATGGAACAGCCATTATAAAAGAAGTGTTAGGTGAAGATGAAAGAGCAGTCGTAAAAAGTTAGAACTCTGATTTTCTGGTCCGAATGGGAAAAAAAATATATATAAAAAAAAATTATGGCCATTTTTTTCCCATTCGGACCAGAAAATCAGAGTTCTAACTTTTTACGACTGCTCTTTCATATTCACCTAACACTTCATTTATAATGGCTGTTTCATAATAACGGAAGCCATCAGTCCATCAGAAGAAAATGATTCATTCCAATGGTATAATCCTTCATTTAGCGCCCCTTTGTTCTGGCGCCCGGGGCACATGCCCCTTCTGCCTCCCCCCCCCCCCCCTTAGTTTCGGCCCTGCTTGCATGGGTCCAAGAATTGAAGCTAAAGTTCCTAAATAGCGGATGAATGTTACTGCAAATTGGGTATCAATGTGAGATTGGTGATAATCAGCCTGAGCCCAAGAAAGTTTTATCGGCACTGTGGGGACATGTCTTCGACCCTCGATGGTTGAGACATTTTTTGGAAGGAAACGAAGATATGTTCTACTCTTACTTATTGCAAAACCAACCTTTTTCAGTTCTGCAGTCAAGTCATCGAGAGTTTTGACACTTCGCATTGACTTGCTTCTTTTTGCATCTGCAGTGCTTCCAACAATAGCTGTGTCTGCTATTGCCTTAAGCAATAATGGTTGATCTACATTTAAGCTTGGCCTTCCTACTGATTCCCTCAAAGCTAATTTTTTTTAAATGTCTGTATTATCATGGTAAATTTCTTCAAGCTTTGTTCGTTTGGTGGTTCGATGTTTTCTTTGGTATTCATCATTTTCTCGTTTCCTTTTTAAGGATTGTTTTTCTTTTTTTTAGATTACTGGAAACCTTATTTATCTGTTTTTGAATTTGAGATACAATGTTTTCAATTCAATTGGATTACATTTCATTTTTAGTAAGGTACAAAATTTGAAAACAGAAGATTATCTGCTACAAAACTTACATATTTTTTAATATTTTTCTCCCCATGGATGCATTAATTTTCGAGTTATTTGGAAAGAAAAATAAGGTCATATTTAAAAAGTAATAACTCGTTTTTTGACATTTCCTTGGTCTTCATTTATTGCCATACTGACCATGTTTCACCAAGGCTACACGGTCATTTTATCTTATCTATCTTTTTTCCAATTTTTCCAATTAATTATGTAAACTTAAAGTTATGATAAAATATATTTAAAATTTTAAGAATAAATTTATTATAATTACCTTACAAAATAATCAAGAAAGACTGATTTATTTTTGGGTTGCCTTACGCAGTTCGTCTTCAATTCTTTTTAGCACCAATACCTCTAACTCTTTGTCAGTTTCATAAGACTTTTTGTACTGCCGCCACACATCATGAGTTTTATATTGAATATCCTTCAAAGGTTTATCTGATGCAGACATTTTGAAACTTTCAAAAAGTTTTTTACACAAGATTTCTCGAAATGAAGCCATATTTCTGATTTTATTTATTTTAAACACCACTACACTACAATACTGAGAGGTTTTCAAAACTCACGCGACACCAGGCAGTAGAGCAGTCGGTCACTATGGTTATGGGGTTCAACCACTTGACAGAGGAGGTGTGGAAACAAAGAAGATGTTATTTTACTTACATTTTGGAAGCTTACCCGGAAAACTCATATTGTCACAATAAAACATATCGC
The DNA here is from genome assembly GCA_963932465.1 of Maratus speciosus. Taxonomy (NCBI): domain Eukaryota; kingdom Metazoa; phylum Arthropoda; class Arachnida; order Araneae; family Salticidae; genus Maratus; species Maratus speciosus. The sequence goes on along the minus strand of OZ010793.1, from coordinate 405,226,791 downwards.
ATCGATCCATTCAATTCTATTCTATTTTCAGAATTGGAAACAGTAGTAAGTTCTCAGAGATAATAAGCCCCCATGCATCAAACCTGAACAGTCACCTCTAGATAAAAGATATCGTTTATGTTTTCCTTGTGCGGTCAAAATAGCTGACATCAGAACTTCAAATTTAATATTCTTTTACTAATTCTATTTTTCAATTTGAAATTTTTAGTAATTTTTTTTTAACAAGTTAAGAGATTTTGAAAATGTCTTACGTAAGCATCATTCAAACCCCCCCTCCCCCCTTGTCAGCAAAAATAAGCAAATCGCTAACCCCCTCCCCCCCCCCTTAGGTGCTTACGTAATATTTGAACAGCCCCTCTATCAAAAACATTGTCAGTACAAAAGTTATAGAACCTAAAATTCTGAGTAAAATGAGTGCCTACACTTAATATTTTTGTTCAATATTAAGGCCGCAATTTGAGATATTGTTAAGTTAACTTGGTCTCTCCTGGCTTCAAACTCTTGATTAGAAAATTTTTGAAATAGAATTGCGACCTTTATGTTGAACGAAAATATTAATGATGTTATTCAGAATTTTAAGCTCTACAACATTTGTATTGAGAATATTTTTTATAGAGTTAGCTGTTTTCAGATATTGTTAAGGAAATTTAAAAAACGTGTTTTTCGAAAATTAATATGTACATAATTTCTAATATTCACCCAAGTGCGAGGAAGAAAACATAGTACGTTCATTTTAGACTTAAACTGAGGGGGTTAAAACAATTTCCAGTTTTCTCCTAATTAATTCCGAGTTCAACCCTATGACTAGAGGTCTGCACGGGCCGACATTTCCAGGCCCGGGCCGGCCCGACTCATACAGAAAAAAATTCGGCCCGGCCCGTAGAAAAAATAATATTGGCCCGGCCCGGCCCGATAAAAAAGTAAAAGTTCGGCCCGAGCCCGGCCCGGCCCGGCCCGAGTGAATTTCTACAAAACATTGATTTTTACGTCGAATTGGTTAAAAATTTGTCTCGTCCGAGGAGACGACCAAAAATATTTATCTTAACTTTTTTTTTTTTTCATGTTTATAATCTTCATCTTTATAGAAGTGCCGCAGGCTGCGATATTTATTTTTTTTAATGAATCTCTATTTCTTGTATGTAAATGTTTCAGTTATCATTAATACTGTTAGTCCACATTCTATGTATAGAAATCTTAAAAATCTGAAAAATGCTATACAGTAAAATCTTCTAAGACGGAATTGCATAGAAAAGAAAAAAATGCGTTATAGACAAGTTCCCTTCTTAGCAAGTGTAAATGTATTATGTATTCTTTTCGTACTTATTAGTACATTGATTTTGCATGGATCAACACGTTTTTCAGTTTAAAACAGGGCCGTTCCGTCATAGACAGGTTCTTTTCAGACATTTTACTATATTTTAATTTAGCTACATTTTAATATTACTATTCTTTAAAAATAATAAATTTTAATGTTTAAGCGTACAATAATGGCGATTCAAAAACTTATGCATTTTTTGTAAAAATTTTTGGCCTGATTTAACTGACCTTTAAATGGACCAGACCACGCTGAGACAATGATTTTCATACGGGCTGGCTGGCTCAAAACCAGGACGGAAAATTTTGGGCCGTGAAGACTAGGAATGAAACCAGGCACGGCTCTGTACAGAAAAATTAAGTTAGGCCCGGCCCGGCCCGAGCGTTCAGAAAAAAGTATGGCCCGGGCCCGGCTCGACCCGAACAGAGTGGAGAGCAGGCCCGACCCGAGTGCCATGAATGAAAATCGGCCCGAGCCCGGCCCATGCAGATCTCTACCCCTGACCATGGGTCTAAAACTTTAAACTGGAATTGTGACCTTAATGTTCAACAAAAATATTAAGTAGAGGTACTCATTTTACTCAGAATTTTAAGCTCTACAACATTTGTATTGACAATGTTTTTGACAGAGTTAGCTATTTTGAGATACTGTTATGGTATGTAAAAAAAAACTTGCTTTTTGACAATAAATCTATACATATTTCCTAACGCTCACCTAGTACGAGGGGGAAAACATAGCATATTCATTCTAGACCTAAACTGACGGGATTAAAACAATTTCCAGCTTTCCTCTAATTAATTCCGAATTCAACCCCCTAACCACTGCGCTAGATCATCAAAAAACAAATGGGAGTTTCAACAAAAGAAAGAGGCGGTGATAAAATTGTCAAGGATTTCTCCACTGACCTCTGACCTCAATCGCAAAAGTTATTGTTAGCTATGGCGGAATATTTGTTGGTTCCAAACTTAGCAAACTACGTCCTCAAACAACTTTCTTGTGATGTAGGAAATGTCAATTTCTTGAGAAGTCGTGCTTTAACTTAGTCTATTGTGAAAACTGTGGAGGAAAATACATTTCGTAAATTAATGAAAAAAGCCTACACAATGTATAAATTGACTTTCGCTCAACCACAATTATAAAACGAAATTTGCTACAAATCACAAATATTTGGCCCAATGCAATGTCTGGCAAGCATAGCATACCATGAAGAAAGATCTATATGAAACCATATTTTCAATCCTTAAGTATATTTTTATTAAATATCAGTAGGAGGATATAAATTAACTATAGCGAACAGATTTTGTAACACCATTCTTCAGTACCTACATCAACAACATTCGTGATATATCGATTTCTATGCAAAGCAAAGGCTTGAATTCTTAAATTTACCCATGTGTTTATCGCCAAAATCACACCAAGTTCGACCAGTATAACTGGGCTCTCATTTTCCTCGTTATTGACAAATGCAAATCTACGTTTACAACAATAATACTGTCCGAACAGAGAACTAATAATAAGCTCGACGCAGTAGCGGCCGCACGGTAACTTCAGGGCCCCGAGCCCTCCCTTCCCGCTTTTCGGTGTCTTTCATTTGTGTAATTCCCCTTTTAAATTTGTTCGCTTCCAATGTAAAATAACTTTTTTTTACTTATTATTCGCGTTTATTAGGACTAGTTACCGAGACATAAAGAGCTTCTAAAAAATCTCATGCGGTACCATACATCTTATAATCAGATCAGATAAGAATATTCATGTGTTTTTATCACTCAAATTCAGAGCCATGCCTTTAAAATATAAATTAATGTGAGAATAAAGATCAAAGCTTTATGAAATTATTTCCAATGTAAAATAACTTTTTTTTGCTTATTATTCGCGCTTATTAGGACTAGTTACCGAGACATAAAGAGCTTCTAAAAAATCTCATGCAGTATCATACATCTTATAATCAGATCAGATAAGAATACTCATATGTTTTTATCACTCAAATTCAGAGCCATGCCTTTAAAATATAAATTAATGTGAGAATAAAGATCAAAGCTTTATGAAATTATTTCCAATGTAAAATAACTTTTTTTTACTTATTATTCGCTCTTATTAGGGCACGTTACCGAGACATAAAGAGCTTCTAAAACATCTCATGCGGTATCACACACCTTATAATCATATCAGATAGAACTATTCATCTTATAGGGTAACTCCGGGAGAGCCGCCGCATACGGGATAGATGTCGCACCCCTTGTATTTCTTGTAATTATCGATAGATGGTCGTCAAAAGCACAGTATAGGTGCGCAATGTGATTATTTTAACTAGTGTATAGCGTGAATCTCATTTCGATGTTTACTTGTAGAAGTACAATCCTTAATTTGCCGTAAGTGCATGATTTCGCTGTACAAACTTTTAAACACGTTATGTTTAATTACTTTTCATACACTAATTACTAAATGCATGCATGATTTCGAAGTCAAAACTAAGTGTAACATTTGTATAGAGTACCGTGTGTATGTTTACGCCATTTTCCTTAGCGATGGCAGGTAACTGTGATGGTCGACATCTGCACCATGCAAAATGGGATACATGCTGCACTGCTATTCCGGTATACATGCTGCAGTTTCTTTTGTACGGGATGATCAAGTGTTATTAACTTTTCCTTTTCTTTTTGCACAGACTAACCATGTTAGGCATGTTATCAAGTTTACTAAAACCAATGGAGAAAAAGGGGAAAATAAAAAGTAAAAAGGACGAGAAAGATGCAGTGAAAAATAAAAATTAAGAAGAGCAAGAAAGATGCAGGGGAAAATAAAAAGTAAGAAGGGCAAGAAAGGTATAAGTCAAGATGATAATAATGAAAAATTGGATTACGCGTAACGCAGACGTTCTTTGCAAGGAATGTTTAGAAAACTACTCCAAAAAAGAGGAAGTGTGATTGGCTTCGTTGCATTATGTGTTTAAACGTAGTTACATAAAGTCTGTACTTTTACGACACTTTTTCTGTAGATTGTAGTCGAAAAAACAGGTCTCTTAACCCATTCGGGACCATAGGTGCATATAAGCACATTCATAAAGGGCTTACAAAATTTGTTTTCTGGCACCAGTAAAAAAGAAAAGTAATATTTGCTTTGTTTAATTAGAGCATTTTCATGATTATTTAAGTAAAGGTAACTTCTTTTAAAAAAGTGGTACCAACCGAATAAAATTTGTGTTAAAGCCACCGGTCCCGAAAGGGTTAACAAATAAATTATGTCAACACAATTTTATTTTTTTATTTTTCCTTTCTATTACATTGATGTTATGTTGTTGCTGAAATAGCAATTAAAATTTAATGTAAAAAAAATAAGTCGATAATTTTAATAGTGAAAGTAGGCAACAATCATTAATTTGAATCTACTAATACGTTTCATTGTACTCATTTAGTTTCATTTTATTATTACATCGTTAATTATAGTCCAGATATGAATATTTTTTTTAAATATTTTTATTTATAATTTCATTCTGTTCTTATTACAAGCGCGGCATAACTACCGCACAAGTGCGGCGTCTCAGCCTGAATGTACGGGTGACGCGCCGCAGTGTAATGTTTTAGAAAAAAATTGTTAAAAAATATTAATAATTTGTTTTGAGATTCTTTGTCGCAGTACACGCGTTGTATATTTAACATTAAATAGCACAGTATGATTTTTTTTTATTTTATGTCCACCATGGGACTTCACACACAAATTCAAAAAAATGTGCGGTATAAATCCCGGAATTACCCTATTATAATACGAGTAAAAATTGTGTGTGTGTGTGTGTAAATTTTACCTTAAAAATGACTCTAAAGATTTTGACAAAATTTTGTATTTTACCATTTTCAGGCACGAGTAGACCATTGGGCTAGGTCACATGTTCGAGAAAATTCGATAAGTGGATCGTTTTGGGTCATTATGGGTCAGGGTCAAGCTAATCCAATCTAAAAAAAAGCTCAATCGATTTTGCTAAATTTTGTATCCAACCGTTTTTGGGTACGAGAAGACTATTGGGCTAGGTCACATGTCCGAGAAATTTCGATTAGTGGGTCATTTTTGGGTCACTCCGGGTCAAGCTATTTTTATCTAAAAAACGGCTCTAACGATTTTCACTAAACTCTATATTCTACAGTTTTGGATTACGAGAAGACCATTGAGCTAAGTCACATGTTCGAGAAAATTCGGAAGGGGGTCATTTTTGGGTCACTGTGTGTCAAGCTAAGTTTATCTAGAAAACGGCTCTAAAGATTTTGATGAAATTTTGTAATCTATCGTTTTCGGGCACGAGAATACCATTGGGCTAGGTCGCATGCTCAAGAAAATTCGATTATTGGGTCATTTTGGGTCACAGTGGGTCAGGATCAAGCTAATTGAATCTAAAAAAATGCTCAAAACATTTTTAACAATTTCTGTTATATACCGTTTCTGAGCATGAGATGACCATTGGGCTAAGCCCCATGTTCGGGAAAATTCGATTAGTGGGTCACTTTGGGGGTCACTGTGGGTCAAGCTAATTGTATCTAAAAAACGAATCAAACGATTTTGACAAAATTTTGTATTATACCGTTTCTAGGCATGAGAAGACCATTGGGCTAAGTCACATGTTCGAGAAAATTCGATTACTGGGTCATTTTTGGGTCACTGTGGATCAAGCTAAATGTATCTATAAAACGACTCAAACGATTTTGACAAAATTTTGTATTATGCCGTTTCTGGGCATGAGCAGACCATTGGGTTAAGTCACATGTTAGAGAAAATTCAATTAGTGGGTCATTTTTGGGTCACTGTGGGTCAAGCTAATTTTATCTAGAAAATGGTTCAATCGATTTTGACTAAATATTGTATCCAACCGTTTTCGAGTACGAGAAGACTATTGGGCTAGGTCACATGCTCGAGAAATTTCGATTAGTGGGTCATTTTTGGCTCACTGCGGGTCAAGCTATTTTTATCTAAAAAAAAGGCTCTAACGATTTTCACGAAACTCTATATTCTACAGTTTTGGCTTATGTGAAGACCTTTGGACTAAATCACATGTTCGAGGAAATTCGATTAGTGGGTCATTTTGGATCACTGTGGCTCAAGCTAAGTTTATCTAGAAAACGGCTCTAAAGATTTTGATGAAATTTTGTAATATATCGTTTTCGGGCACGAGAATACCATTCGGCTACGTCGCATGCTCAAGAAAATTCGATTACTGGGTCATTTTGGGTCACAGTGGGTCAGGATCAAGCTAATTGAATAAAAAAAATTGCTCAAAACATTTTAAACAAATTTTGTTATGTACCGTTTCTGAGCATGAGATGACCATTGGGCTAAGTCCCATGTTCGGGAAAATTCGATTAGTGGGTCATTTTGGGGTCACTGTGGGTCAAGCTAATTGTATCTAGAAAACGGTTCAATCGATTTTGACTAAATATTGTATCCAACCGTTTTCGAGTAGGAGAAGACTATTGGGCTAGGTCACAGTCTCGAGAAATTTCAATTATTGGGTCGTTTTTGGGTTACTGCGGGTCATGCAAATTTTATCTAAAAAACGGCTCTAACGATTATATTCTATATTCTACAGTTTTGGATTACGAGAAGACCCCTAGGCTAAGTCGCATTTTCGAGAAAATTCAATGGGTCATTTTTGGTTCACTGTGGGTTAAGCTAATTTTATCTAGAAAACATTTGCAACGATTTTGACAAAATTTTGTGTTGTATTGTTTTCGGGCTCGAGAAGACCATTGGTCTAGGTCACATGTTCAAGAAAATTCGATTAGTGGGTCATTTTGGGTCACAATTGGTCAGGAAAGCTAATTGAATCTAAAAAACAGTTCAAAACATTTTGACAAAACTTTGTATTATACCGTTTCCGGTCATAAGACCATGGGGCTTGGTCGCATGCTCAAGAAAATTCAATCAGTGGATCATTTTGGGTTCTAATGGATCAGAATCAAGCTAGCTGTATCTAAAAATCGGCGTAATCAATTTTGACAAAACATTGTATTGTATCGTTTCTGGGTACAAGAAAACCATTGGTCTATCTCGCATGCTCAAGAAAATTCTATTAATGCGTCATTTTGGGTCAGAATGGGTCAGAATCAAGCTTACTATATCTCAAAAAGGTTCAAACGATTTTGACAATTTTTTTTATTATACCGTTTCCTAATACGAGAAAACCATTAGAATAGGTCACATGTTCGATAAATTTCGATTAGTGGGTCATTTTTGGATCAACGTGCGTCCAGCTAATTTTATCTAGGAAATGACTGACGGTTTTCACTAAATTTTGTATTCTATCGTTTTCAGGCTTGAGAAGAGCATTGGGTTAGGTCTCATGTTCGAAAAAATTCGGTTAGTGGGTCATTTTAGGTCTCTATGGCTCAGGGTCAAGCTAATTGTAACTAAAACAGCAAGAATGATTCCGTGGGAATAGTATATCGAGATAAACACAAAGCTAATTTTGACCGAGCTTAGCTCGATCATTCCTGCTAGTATGCTTTTATCACTCAAATTCAGAGCCATGCCTTTAAAATATAAATTAATTTGAGAATAAAGATCAAAGCTTCATGAAATTATTTCCAGTGTAAAATAACTTTTTTTTACTTATTATTCGCTCTTATTAGGAGTAGTTACCGAGATATAAAGAGCTTCTAAAACATCTCATGTTTTATCATATACCTTACACATTGCTCACAGCGTTCCTAAAATTTTCACACTTTTCTACCGCAATTTTAAAACGATAATATTAAAATTCTATTGTAGATGTTAAAGGAATTTGTCACAAAGATTTTTGATTTAAAATACTGGTAGCAAAGTGTGAAAATTTTAGGAACGCTGCGAGCCCTGCTTATAATCAGATCAGATAAGAATATTCATATGTTTTTATCCCTCAAATTCAGAGCCATGCCTTTAAAATATAAATTAATGTGAGAATAAAGATCAAAGCATCATGAAATTATTTCCAATGCAAAATAACGTTTTTTACTTATTATTCGCTTTTATTAAGACTAGTTACCGAGACATAAAGAGTGTCTAAAACATCTCATGCGGTATCATACACCTTATAGTCAGATCAGATAAGACTATTCAAATGTTTTATCACTCAAATTCAGACCCATGCCTTTAAAATATAAATTAATGTGAGAATGAAGATCAAAGCTTCATGAAATTATTTCCAATGTAAAATAACTTTTTTTTACTTATTATTCGCTCTTATTAGGACTAGTTACCGAGACATAAAGAGATTCCAAAACATCTCATGCGGTATCATACACCTACACCTTATGATCAGATCAGATAAGAATACTGATATGTTTTTATCACTCAAATTCAGAGCCATGCCTTTAAAATACAAATTGATGTGAGAATAAAGATCGATGCTTCAGGGTCCCTAGCCTTTCCTTACCTCTTTTCGGTGTCTTTAATTTGTGTAATTTTCCTTTTAAATTTGTCCGGTTTTGATTTTTTATTCCACCTGGCATTCGCTAGAGTCTCTTATACTCAGGACGTGGCTGGGGATCTATGAACCTATTGCATTCAAATGTATTCAAATGCACATTAGCATTAGAGCATTTTGTGATACTATACCTTAACAACCAATGCGTAATCTATACTAATCTATACTAATCTATCTATACTAATATTATAAAGAGGTAAAAATTGTTTATTTGTAGGATGTAAGCTCTGGAACTACCGAACCGATTCCAAAAGTAATGCTATCAAAATGATGGTGTTAGTCCAACTTAGAACATAGGCTATATCATATATCCGTGCCACTGGCCAAAAGGGGATGCAGGAGCAATAAACGTTCTAAAAATGTGATTTTTGTGTTATTGAAGGGCCCAGATACATGGAATTTGGCACGGTAGTTACTTATTAGATATAAATGATCTCTAAGAACATTTCTTAAAGAAATCGAAATTTAAAAGGGGTGCAAATGCGCAAAAAGCGTTCTAAATGGCGATTTTTATTCAACCTCAAGAAATACTAAACCGATTTCGAAAATAATGGTGTCAAAATGATGGTGACAACCCTTGCTCCAACATAGGCTACATTTCATGTCGGTGCCACTACCCCTAAAGGGGGTGTAGGAGCAAAAAAAGTTCAAAATTGCGATTTTTGTGATACGGATGGGCCCAGATACATGGAATTTGGCATGGTAGTTACTTATTAGATATAAATTATCTCTAAGAACATTTCTTTAAAAATTCGAAATTTTAAAGGTGTGAAAATGCGCAAAAAGCGTTCTAAAAAACGTTCTAAATTGCAATTTTTACGCAATCTCAAGAAGTACCAAACCGATTTAAAAATAATGGTGTCAAAATGATAGTGACAACCCTTGCTCCAACATAGGCCACATTTTATGTCGATGCCATTACCCCAAAAGGGGGTGCAGGAACAAAAAACCGTTCGAAAATGCGATTTTTATGTTACTGAAGGGCCTAGAAACATGAAATTTAGAATGGTAGTTACTTAAAAGATATAAACGATCTAAGAACATGCTAAGAACATTTCTTAAAAAATTCGAAATTTAAAAAGGGTGAAAATGGGCGAAAAGAATTCTAAAAAACGTTCTAAATGGCGATTTCTACGCAACCTCAGAAAGTACACAACCGATTTAAAAATTAATGGTTGGAAATTGATGATGACAGCCCTTGCTCCAATATAGGATCTACTTCATGTCGGCGTCACTACCACCTTGCGGCTCCATTTTAAAAAACGTTCTAAATTGTGATTTTTGTGATACTGAAGGGGCTAGCAACTTGAAATTTGGCATGGTAATTACTTATGAGATGTAAATGCTCTCTGAGAAGAGTTCCTTAAAATTTTGAAATTTAAATGGGGTGAAAATAAAGGAAAAAGTTCTAAAAACGTTCTAAATAGCGATTTCTACGCAATCTCAGGAAATATAAACCGATTTCAGAAGTAATGGTTTCAAATTGATGGTGACAGTCTCCGCTTCAACATTGCCTATATTTTACGTTGTTGTCACTGCCACCTGGGGGTTACAGGAGCAAAAAATGTTCTAAATTGCGTTTTTTGTGTTAAAGAGGGGGTCTAACATTTTAAATTTGGAATGGTAATTACTTCAAAGATGCAAATGCTTTCTAAGAATTGTCGAAAGAAAATTCCAAATTTAAAAGGATGAAGTAAGCGAAAAGCGTTCTATGAGCGTTCTAAATTATGATTTTTATGCAATCGTATGAAATACGAAACCGATTTCAAATATAATGGTTGCCAATTGATGGTGATAGAACCTGCTCAAACATAAGCTATATTTTATGTCGGTGTCACAACCCCTAGAGGGTTGCAGAAGCAGAAAACTTTCTAAATTGTGATTTCTGCGGTACTGAAGAGGCTAGAAACTTTAAATATAGCACGGCAGTTACTTATAAAATATAAATGTCCTCTAAAAACAGTCGAAAATAAATTCGAAAATAAAAAGGGTTGAAGCGAAGAGAAGGAGCGAAAAGTATTCTAAAAGAGTCCTAAAAGGTATGCCAAAGCACAGAAGAATCTAAGGACATGGCATAAGGATGCTGTATAAGGCGGAATTTTTTTCAATTCCGTTTTCAAGATTTTAATGAATCAATATCTGACGAAGTAGATTAAAGTAGTTCAGTATTACAAATTTTATGATTACTTAATTTAAATTTTAAAATATGTTGGCTATTAGAAAATTAATAAAATTTTCTTTGTAAATATACTTTGCGGAGGAGGGGGGGGGGGGGGGACACCAAAATCCATGTTTGCCCCGGGTGCAAAAAAGGCTAGTTTCGGCCCTACATTTTCTGAAGAAACAATGCCCTTTTTCGCTGAAAAAGTGCCCTCTTTCAGCTTCAACTGTGCCCTTTTTGTGGCTAGCACCCTGCCCTTTTTTTTCCTAGAGTGAACACTATTTGACATGATGGTTAATTTTAAGATATAAATGTGTTAAGATTGTTTCTAAAAAATTCAAAACTTCAAATGAATACTGAAATGAACGTATGAAATGAGCATAAAAGTCTCAAAATACTTTCTAAATTATCATTTATTTGGAATTAGTTTTAGTTCTTCTTATTAATTAAAAATTCATTTCTGTCTATTTCACTTTTATAATGATGTTTAGTCAAACTGTGGCTTAATTTGTAATTTTTGAATTATTCCAAAAAGTGTTCTTCTATTAAAAAGTAGTCATGCAAATATCACACTTGGTATATTTCAACTATTACGCGAGCAAAGCAGCATTGTTTACTAGCATACTTATATTTCCCTGGATACATATATATATATATATATACATATATATTCTGCGGAGAGTTTTACATAAAATAATGTCATTTTCGAATTTCAAAAAACGAACTTGTGTATGCGCAGAAGGCAAATTTCAGACATTGAGTTTAATTTTCTACTATCATAGAAATTATTTAAAAATTTCTAAATAGAAAAAATATATATATATTGAAGTTACAACAAAACATTATGACTGGAAAATAAATCCAATAAAAAGGAGAAAGTTTTCGACTACCTGTAGATGTAACACAAAAGTCTTTTCTCAGCGGGTAATTCATTCATCCAAAAAATAACATCATCTGCTTCTGATTTTGATAGTAAAAAAAGCTGAGATGGGGTTTATAGTTTAAGATGCTGAATTGCGTGCTATCATCTGCAGACACATTCTTTTTGAAAACTCTTTTGTATATAAAAGTAATCGATCAAATATATTGCAGTCAGTGACAGGTTAACTCCTCTTTCTTTATAAGCGCATAAAGCATTTCTTTGACATTTTGAGGTAAATTTGGACTAGTTACTAACAAGGCAGTTCTTTTTAAAGCGCATTCTAAAAACTTTATGCAAAAAGTATTGAAGAATCTATCTATTCTAATATTACTAGCTGACCCGCCCGGCGTTGCCCGAGCAGAAACTGTGATCAGGGTTCGCACAGACTCCTTAGACTCCTTGGAAACTCCTTAGAAATGAAAACACTCCCAAGTAGTACTTAGAACTACTTAGATAAGCAAACCACTCCTTAGAAACTCCTTAAATTGTATTGCGGCTTCGGGCGCAAGCGATATTGCTGCCGAGGGAAAAAAAATCGTGATTGTAAAACGCACGGTAAAATCTTTATGCCCGTCATTTATGAAGCACAGCATTGATTGGTTAGAATAATCTTATAGCAGGGCTCCCACTAGGTCCTTTTTTCAATTACTAGGTTCGTAAAGTCCGTTTTTCAACACTATTAACCGATCTTTATTTTAAATTTCATCGATGTTTGGCAATTAGCCAAGAATCACGGAAAAATCGTGTTTTTTCGCAACTATGTCTCAAAAAATACTGTCAAATTTCGTCAATCGATCGCGGAAAAAAATCGTGATTTCGTCAAACGATCGCGAAAAACACGCGGTTTCCATCAAAAGATCGCAAAAATGTCAATTTCGTCAAACGATCGCGAAAAACACGCGGTTTCCATCAAAAGATCGCAAAAAACGTCAATTTCGTCAAACGATAGAAATAAAACGCGAATTCTATTAAAATATCGCGAAACCCACGGAATTTCCCCCCAGAAGATCGCAAAACACACGCGAATTTCCTCAAAAGATCGCAAAAAATGCGAATTTCCTCAAAAGATCGCAAAAAACACGTGAATTTCCTCAAAAAATCGTGAAAAACACACGAATTTCGTCAAACGATCGCGAAAAACACGCGGTTTCCATCAAAAGATCGCCAAAAACGTCAATTTCGTCAAACGATAGAAATAAAACGCGAATTCTATTAAAATATCGCGAAACCCACGCGAATTTCCCCCAGAAGATCGCAAAACACACGCGAATTTCCTCAAAAGATCCCGAAACACATGCGAATTTCCTCAAAAGATCGCTAAAAACACAAGAATTTCCTCGAAAGATCGCTAAAAATACGCAAATTTCGTCAAAGGATTGCGAAAAACACGCGGTTTCCATCAAAAGATCCCGAAAAAAACGTCAGTTTCGTCAAATGATCGAAATAAAACGCGAATTCCATGAAAAGATCGCGAAAAAAACGCGAATTTCTCCCAGATCATCATGAAAAAACGCGAATTTCTGCCAGAAAATCGCAAAAAGACGCGAATTTCTGCCAGAAGATCGCAAAAAGACGCGAATTTCTGTCAGAAGATCGCGAAAGGACGCGAATTTTCCCCAGAAGATCGCGAAAAACACACGAATTTCCCCCCAGAAGATCGCGAAAAACACACAAATTTCGTCAAAGGATCGCGAAAAAAACGTCAGTTTCGTCAAACGATCGAAATGAAACGCGAATTCCATTAAAAGATTGCGAAAAAAACGCGAATTTCCCTCAGAAGATCGCGAAAAAACGCAAATTTCCTTCAGAAGATCGCGAAAAAATGCGAATTTCCTTCAGAAGATAGCGAAAAAATGCGAATTTCCTTCAGAAAATCGCGAAAAAATGCGAATTTCCTTCAGAAAATCGCGAAAAAATGCAAATTTCCCTCAGAAAATCGCGAAAAACGCGAATTTCCCTCAGAAGATCGCGAAAAACAAGCGAATTTCGTCAAAGGATCGCGAAAAACACGCGGTTTCCATCAAATAATCGCGAGAAAAACGTCAGTTTCGTCAAATGATCGAAATAAAACGCGAATTCCATTAAAAGATCGCGGATTTCTCCCAGAAGATCGCGAAAAACACGCGAATTTCCCCCAGAAGATCGCGAAACACACGCGAATTTTGTCAAAGGATCGCGAAAAAGACGCGAATTTCGTCAAAGGATCGCGAAAAAGACGCGAATTTCGTCAAAGGATCGCGAAAACACGCGGTTTCCATCAAGTGATCGCGAGAAAAACGTCAGTTTCGTCAAATGATCGAAATAAAACACGAATTCCATTAAAAGATCGCGAAAAGCTCACAAATTTGTTCCAGAAGTTCGCGAAAAAACACACAAATTTCCCCCAGAAGATCGCAAAAAACACACGAATTTCCCCCAGAAGATCGCAAAAAACACACGAATTTCCCCCAGAAGATCGCGAAAAACGCGCGAATTTCCCCCAGAAGATCGCGAAAAACACGCGAATTTCCCTCAGAAGATCGCGAAAAACACACAAATTTCGTCAAAGGATCGCGAAAAAAACGTCAGTTTTATCAAACGATCGAAATGAAACGCGAATTCTATTAATAGATCGCGAAAAAACGCGAATTTCCCGCAGAAGATCGCAAAAAGCACACGAATTTCCTCAAAAGATCGCTAAAAACACACGAATTTCGTCAAAGGATCGCGAAAAACACGCGAATTTCATCATATGATCGGGGGAAAAAAAGGCGAATTTTGTCAAAGTTTTACCTTCAAAGGAATCGATTACCGCTGTTCTAAAAGAATAAAAGAAAAAACTATAACTTGTCATATTTTTTCTTGTATGTTGCGTTTAGCATTCTTTTTTTTTTTTTTTACCTTTTAAAATTTTCTTTAAGATGTATCATGTATGTGATATACATAATAAGTGTTTTTGATTTGATTGATCAAAATTGGAGTGTGCATACCACATAACAATGCAGCACATAAAAGCAACAACTACAAAAAAAAATGGCAAATCCTTAAAATTTTTTGGACTCCTTGGATTTTTTTCGGTACTCCTTGGATTTTTTCTTCCCAACTCTGTATGAACCCTGTGTGATGGGGGTGTCATTGAAAAGTATAACACTGGAGTGGACTTCATAAAAAAAACACTGAATAATATTTATTTGGCACAGATTTCCTAAACACACCACGCCCGTATAACTGTATATCCACAGTTATGCTCCGGAACGTTTAAATCAGTAATGTGGATTTCAGAAGCAACGCGTTCCCCATGCGACGGTTATTAAGCCTATTTTGGCGATCGCTTATGCTGTGTGTTTGACGCCGTTCTCGATCCATTCTATTTCGAATTTCTCTTCTTAATGCGGCTTCTTGTTCACTTTCAAGCATTCTCCGAGACCTTTTATGGGCATTTCTAACGATATTCTGAAGTTCCATAATTGTAGCAAAAGAGAGAACGTAAATAAACCGGTTTACCTCCGCCTAAATCCTGCCAATTGACTTTCTCGGGCGTTGCCATTAAACAATAACAAATAATCGCGATTTCTGTGCAACGTACGTTAGCGTAATATATATATATATAGATAAAGAAGTAACGTTTGTGTGTTTGTAGGGGGGGGGGGGGGTAATTTCTGGAACTACAGAGCCGATTTCAAAAATGATGGTGGCAAAATGCTGGTGACCATATATGCTCCAACATAGGCTGTGTTTGGACCCCAAAGCAGGGCTTCATTTCTAACAAAAAATTACCGGAGCCCTAATATTCTGCAGTACTAAAACCGTAGAGTGCCCCCCCCCCCCTCCCCACCCGCCGCAACTCCGATCCGAATATTTTTATACCTTATTTGCAAAATTTAAAGCATCTTTTTTTTTTCCTTTCTAGTCTATGAGCTAGAAACGTCAAAAAACCCGTGATTTTAGCAAGGCCCATTTTTCTATATGACGTTCCATTTTATGGTGTAGTACGCATGCGGGCAGCCTGGCTGGCGGGCAACGCATCCGGAGTGGATCAAAATATAGGCGATGTCGAACATAGGATTATCACGATAGTATAAGCCTATATAGATGATGTTTTGTGTTATATTTAGGTTTAAATGAGAAAAATAAATGATACTGAAAGTATCAAAAAACGTGTTTTTTGTAAAAACGTCAAAAAACCCGTGATTTTAGCAAGGCCCATTTTTCTATATGACGTTCCATTTTATGGTGTAGTACGCATGCGGACAGTCTGGCTGGCGGGCGACGCATCCGGAGTGGATCAAAATATAGGCGATGTCGAACATAGGATTATCACGATATTATAAGCCTATATAGATGATGTTTTGTGTTATATTTATGTTTAAATAAGAAAAATAAATGATACTGAAAGTATCAAAAAACGTGTTTTTTGTTAAAACGTCAAAAAACACGTGATTTTAGCAAGGCCCATTTTTCTATATGACGTTCCATTTTATGGTGTAGTACGCATGCGGACAGCCTGGCTGGCGGGCGACGCACAGTGGATCAAAGTATAGGCGATGTCGAACATAGGATTATCACGATATTATAAGCCTATATAGATGATGTTTTGTGTTATATTTAGGTTTAAATGAGAAAAATAAATGATACTGAAAGTATCAAAAAACGTGTTTTTTGTAAAAACGTCAAAAAACACGTGATTTTAGCAAGGCCCATTTTTCTATATGACGTTCCATTTTATGGTGTAGTACGCATGCGGACTGCCTGGCTGGCAGGCGACGCACAGTGGATCAAAGTATAGGCGATGTCGAACATAGGATTATCACGATATTATAAGCCTATATAGATGATGTTTTGTGATGATGTTTTGTGTTATATTTAGGTTTAAATGAGAAAAATAAATGATACTGAAAGTATCAAAAAACGTGTTTTTTGTAAAAACGTCAAAAAACACGTGATTTTAGCAAGGCCCATTTTTCTATATGGCGTTCCATTTTATGGTGTAGTACGCATGCGGACAGCCTGGCTGGCGGGCGACGCACAGTGGATCAAAGTATAGGCGATGTCGAACATAGGATTATCACGATATTATAAGCCTATATAGATGATGTTTTGTGATGATGTTTTGTGTTATATTTAGGTTTAAATGAGAAAAATAAATGATACTGAAAGTATCAAAAAACGTGTTTTTTGTAAAAACGTCAAAAAACACGTGATTTTAGCAAGGCCCATTTTTCTATATAGCGTTCCATTTTATGGTGTAGTACGCATGCGGACTGCCTGGCTGGCGGGCGACGCACAGTGGATCAAAGTATAGGCGATGTCGAACATAGGATTATCACGATATTATAAGCCTATATAGATGATGTTTTGTGATGATGTTTTGTGTTATATTTAGGTTTAAATGAGAAAAATAAATGATACTGAAAGTATCAAAAAACGTGTTTTTTGTAAAAACGTCAAAAAACACGTGATTTTAGCAAGGCCCATTTTTCTATATGACGTTCCATTTTATGGTGTAGTACGCATGCGGACAGCCTGGCTGGCGGGCGACGCACAGTGGATCAAAGTATAGGCGATGTCGAACATAGGATTATCACAATATTATAAGCCTATATAGATGATGTTTTGTGTTATATTTAGGTTTAAATGAGAAAAATAAATGATACTGAAAGTATCTGCATGGTTTTTATGAACAATTTTGCGCTTTTTTGTCGCAAACAAGAAATTTAGGGAGATGGTGAATAACTAAAATAAACTGGAAAAACAAAGCATGCAGTTTTTACTTATATCCAAATGACATTTGTGGAATATGTAAAACATTTGTTTAATTTTTAATTGGCAAAATATGTGATATTTATATAACTCTTTAAAATCGTTTTACAAAACTACAACATTCTACTGCAACATTTTAGAACTTATTTCAGTGCATATTTGTTATTATTGGGTTTGAGCTTTTTTAAATTACCTTTTACTACCTTGTATTAATATTAATTTTATCTGTTATTTCTGTTTTATTTGAAACAAGATTATTTCATTTTGTCTTTTTTACTTTCTTCTATCTTTACAAGAAGAAAGTATTGGATTCATGAAAATTTTCGAATTCCGGTTTTCGACGGATTTACACGTTTTAGGGGTCAGAGATTCCAAAAAACATGTTTTTACAAAATGTCTGTCTGTGACTCTGTGAGTCTGTCTGTCTGTCTGTCTGTCTGTCTGTGTGTATGTGACACAAATTTTGTGGGCGCTCTATCTCAAGACCTAATGCACGGAATTTAATAAAAATTGATATTCAGTTAGTGCCTAATACAAATTGATGCTGATTAGTTTTTGGTGTAAATCGCTCAACAGGTGGCGCTGCAATGCTGCATTTTTCACGATTTTCGCAATAGCTCTATCTCAAGAACTAATGCACGGATTTTGATCAAACTTCAGATTTAGTTAGTCCTTGATATGAATTGATGATGATTACGTTTTGGTGTAAATCACCCAACAGGTGGCGCTGTTATGATGAATTTTACAGGATTTACACGATTTCCCCAATAGCTCTATCTTAAGAACTAACGCACGGATTTTCATCAAACTTCAGATTAAGTTAGTCCTTGATATGACTTGCTACTGATTAGGTGTTGGTGTAAATCGCCCAACAGGTGGCGCTTCTCTGCTGCCTTTTCCACGATTGCCTCAATAGCTCTATCAATAGAACTAATGGACCAATTTTCATCTAACTTCAGATTTAGTTGTATGTTGACACAAGTTGTTGTTAATTAGGTTTTGGTGTTAATCACCCAATAGGTGTCGCTGCTATGCTAAAATTTTCACGATTTTCGCTATTGCCCTATCTCAAAAAGTAATGTACGGATTTTCTCCAAACTTCAGATTCAGTCAGACGTTGACATAAATTGTTGCTGATTAGGATCTGGTATAAATCACCCAATAGGTGGCGCTGCTAGGCTGCATTTTGCTGGATTTAGACGATTTCAGCGATAGTCATATCTCAAGAACTAATGCACGGAATTTCATATCGTTAGAATCCTCATGAGATGCATAGATTGCCATTTAATTTTGGCAGTGTGATAGCGAATTTTGAAGTATTAACATGTATGAGATAGAAGAAAGTTTTGGGATTGGTACATCCGACTAGTTTATATATTCTTTTGGAATATGATAACAAACAGAGATTTGTTTCTGTTTCTGAAGAGTTTAAATAATGGTTTTAGTTATGAAAAATCAATGCTTAGTTTTGTAAGTGATCAGTGTGGACTAATTGCCTCAGAAATTGATGAAAAAAATTTAAAGGAGCGTTTACGTATCTTTTGTGTAAATGCAAAAGATAGCTGGCTGAAATCTGAACGAAAATTAAATCGTTTCAATAATAAAAACTATTCTTAACTTCAGTGTTCATTTAAAGTTGGTAAAGAGCTTAAACCATTTGCAGTTGAAAATTTGCAGAAATCAACATCACGAAAATCTTTTTCAGACGTAACCGAAACTCATGAAAGAAGACTAACTCAATGTTTCAGAGAGATACTTCAGGAGAAGCTAAATTAAGAAAAATCAAAGAGAAAAATTCAACGCGAATTCAGAAAAGAATTAGGTTTGATAATAGATGTTGTTAAACAGGGATGTGGTTTGACACACGATGGAAACACTACAAGGACATTTTTGCTGAGTTTGAAAAGACATTTGAGATCACTGGATTGCATAAAGAACTTATTAAACGTTTTGCAATTATAATGCAAATGATCGCCTGTGACGAAGTAATTAATGCCGAAAAATTTGGCAATTTTGCACTAGGAACAGCTAAGCAATGTGCCTCAAAGTATTGGTTGGTATTTTATGCCCAGCTTCTGTACATAAATTACTAACTCATGGAAGTGATATGATTACAAATTTTGCTGTTCCAATTGGATAATTATTTGAAGAATCTAGTGAAGCTCGAAATAAAGAGTTTCGAAGGTAGCGGGAGTCCCATAAGAGAAAAATCAGTCGAAGAGCACGTAACGAAGACTTACTGCACCATTTGATAATAACATCTGACTCTTTGATTTCCAGTATTAAACACAAAATAAAAACTTTCAAAGGAAGAGAAAATTTCTAGAAGCATTGGAACTTTTATTTTAAAATATAACACTTTATCACTGACATAGCCAGTGCATCCATTTATTAGAGTACATTTAATCCTCTGAGAGTCTTTGAGCTTTTCAGCATTTTCATGTAAACGTATTTATAACCCAAGATACGAATATATTAAATTTAATTTTGTAGTTTAATGTTAAATTAGAGTTTTTACATCATTTCATCCTTGAAATTTCTTACAGCATGATCTTCTTTAAAAAATATTTTTGTGTACAGCCAATTTAACATGTTTTCTGGAAACGGAAAATTACATAACAGCCGCTTCAAGTCCATTTATTTCGAAAACGCGCAGGTTTGAGCAAAAAATCCCCCATACCACATTGAAGTATAGGCTTTCAGGAATACCAACATATGTTTGAAATTTCAAACAACTTTAAACAATTTAAGTTACGTAATTTTGAAGATTATGATACCGTTAATTCTATATGTGCTGTTCATAATGTAGAATGAAACA
The DNA here is from genome assembly GCA_963932465.1 of Maratus speciosus. Classification (NCBI taxonomy): domain Eukaryota; kingdom Metazoa; phylum Arthropoda; class Arachnida; order Araneae; family Salticidae; genus Maratus; species Maratus speciosus. Next base: position 405,206,392 of record OZ010793.1, on the reverse strand, counting down.
TAAAATTCAATCAAACTGTAGTCAGTAGTGATTTAAAATGTATTTTAAAAAATTAATAATGATATTTTAAATGAGTTATTAGTAGAGGTTACTTAGGTTCCATTTCTGAGCACAGCAAAAAGTCACTAAAATTCGCAGAAAAATTCCTCTGCTGAAAGGTGTATATTCCGAGCTATACAAATACGATATAATTTTGTATAATTTTAAAAATAAACATATATTCGTATTTTGTAGATATTCTTTTAAAATATTTCATTGCAAAAAATTAGTTATTTAATGATTATTTTTTAGCTCTATGTTCGCATTTTCTTAAGGATTAATCCACTGTGCGACGTTGTGTTTACCTGTGGGAGTAGAGGTTATGCAGGTGAAAAAACTTCAAAATTACGTCAAATAGCATGATTTTTGTTTATAATATCTGTTTCTACTAACTATTCGTGATATTAATCTATTATTGCCAGTCGTTGCCAACGTTGCTAAGAACCTGCCAGATCCCGATTTATAGGTAAAAAAAATCCCTGCCGGCTCGGCCTATAGGCGCAGGTAGGTTTCGAAGTTAAAAGTTAAATTTTTATTTTAAATAACGAAAGAACAAATAAATTAGTATAGCATTATTAAAAATACAAATAAAACGTCGTAATAAAAATCACTTGAAGACACGTGTAATTTGATTAAAGTCAAGTGAATGAGATATTTACGATCAACCATTATTGGCATTTAATCTTATAGTTTGGCGATAAACTAAATACAATTGTATAATTTGGCAATCCTCCAAACTATAGCTATCGCCTATAGTTTGGCGATAGCTTTTTGGTCAATGGGATAACCAAGTAGTACCAATACTAGTTTTTGTTGCATTAAAATTTCTCAATTTGTTTATTTTCTGTAAGCAAGTAAACCCTATTGATTTACAATGGAAGTCTATGGGAATTTGGCGAAATATTAGAGAGATCGACAAGTTGCCGTCACTTTTGGCGGCTAATTTTGGTCACCAAGTTTGGCTATATGTCACCAAGTTGGCGATAAACTTGGCGGCATTTGGCGTCGGAACAGGGTCCCCCCTACGGTAACCCCCCTTATATGTATGGAGATACGATAGCGCAATATATATATATATGGATTTTTATTTTTCACGTGGAAATCTTGCAGTAGAAAAGTAATTGTTGTGGTAAGAATTTTATTGTGGTTTTTTAATTGTTGGCAACAATATAAACGAAAAAATGTTTAAATTTCCTTTCATTTTTCTGTAACAGCTGGTTTTATCAGAATCATGTTAAGGCGGTATTCAAACTTTTTAACCTTCCCCCATTTCTACTGCCTTGGGCCTATTTTTTTCATTTGCAATCCCCGCCGAGATATTAGCCATCTCAATGTAGTTTGGCGAGTTTGAAGACGATCCGTGCATAAGTGTGATTTTTATCGTGCGGACAAAATTTAGTACATATATATATATATATATATATATGAACATTTTAGGTGCGAGTGGTCATGGGTTCCTGGGGTCATATAATGAAAAGTTATGAAGGAATTTTTCAAAAGTCACACCATGGTAACGACGTGGTATTTCCTACGAAATATACCTAAAAACATGTCATCTTCACATCACTTTAGCAAGCTTGAAAATTGTAACATATTACTCTTTGGCTATCAGACAACCTATAATCAATCTGCCAGACGCAAATTCGGTTGCAAAGTTAATGCCAAACGGCTTTAAATCTGGCAACGAAAGTGCCTGTTTAAAGAGTGGTTTATAGATTTTTAAAAAAATTGTCCCCTTCACGTCACTTTAGCAAGCTTGAAAATTGTAACCAGGGACTCGCCAGCGGTAACCAGCGCCTGTGTGCAGAACTTTAGTTGGCGCCCAAAATCCCTCTCCGGAAATAAAACTTTATATTAATATATATATATGAACATCTATAAATACATAGCTGCCATTCTTCTGGAGTTTTTCCCAGGTCAAGTAAACTTTTTTGAACCAGAAAATTAACTTAATAAAATGCATCTTATTTCTATAGGGTTCATGTTTTATTTCATTTATTAAATAAAATTTTCTGTTCCAAACATGTTTAAGCTTCTTGAAAAATAAGGAAGGTGGCAGCTATGTAAATAAAATTCGAAGCATAGTAAAGCCTGTGAAAATTGAACCTGTCTGTATCAGAATCCTGCATTAAACGGTAAAATTTCATTATCCCGGAAAAAATAACAATAGATTCCATCTTCACTAATAAAAGAATGTTGTTTCTCACTTATAATTTTCATATCGATACAGTAGCCTCCCACTTAACCGGCCTAAACAGGACCTAGGGTTAGCTGGTTAAGAGAAAAACCGGTTAAACCGGAGAAGTAAAAAAAAAAATTAAATAAGTAACTGCATACTTAATTAATTAAATGCGTACGATGCATTTAGTTTTTTAACCCTACTACTACCGGAAATTTGGGTCAAGTTTTATAGAAATATTTCACAATTGAATTTTTATTTAAAACAGTTTAACTTTATTATTTAACGTTTTTCTTCTTTGTATATTTTAAACTTATTTCATAATCAAATTTCTGGTTTGAACCGAAACATATTCATATGGTAGCCGTCAAAATGGCGGCTCACGGTAGTTCTAGTGTTAATTTATGTAGTTTTTAAAAAAGTACATATTTTCTATATTTTGTGAAATTGAAACTAGTTGTAATTAACTGAATTGAAATAAAAATTATCACTAATAGCAAATAATGACCAATATTTAATACAAATTAAATTATTGAAAAAAAATCTTGTCCCATACTTTTATAAGTAGATGAAATTACTCTACATTATGTAAATTTGAGTTAATTAACCATAAAAAAAATGAGAATCGAAATTTGCCTTTCTGAATTTTGCCTGATAGTGGGGAAAAAAGTCGGCCGGTTAAAGCGGAGTTCCGGTTAAGAGAAGGCTACTGTATTAATAAAAGAGAGCCGATTTTCTTTACTCTGAATGTGTGGCGATGGCTAAGAAAATCTACCACACATAGAGGTCTGAAAATTTGATAACGATGGACGATGTCAGGTCCTTGATAATTACCCGGAATTTTAATTAAAATCCATAATGATCATCGCAAAATGGCGAGCTTTCTTTCTTCAAAGCGATCATGTCTGTGGATCTCCCCCAGACGTTAAGCTGTCCATCATACTGAAAAAGCGTAGCGTTCGATTTTTACTGCATTTTGAAACTGCAATTATCAATAGTTAAATAAATAAATAAATAAATAAATAAGAAAGAAAATTGCCTTGCCTTACCGATTCATCTTTCGTTAGTATTTCAAAAATCCTTTTCATTTGGCCGCGATTCGCGTCAGTTCAAACTTAATAATTTTTTTTTTTTTTTTTTTTTTTTTTTTTACACATTCTCGGTATTTTTCCGGTTTTAACGCCATCTCTGGTGTGAAAAAATATTAATAATTACTATTTTAAAAATATCCTGAAGTCATTTCAAGGATTCGCCAGAGATGTTTTTTTTCTCTCGTGCTAGTTTTCGCAAGATATCGTTTCCTGTTTAAGAGATATGTGCTTTGGATGCCATACATTTTTAAAAAGTGAGGGGATGGTATGCATTTTATATTGTTTACATTTTATCAACAATTTTTGGTCAGAATTGAAATTTTTATATATCTAAATACCAGAAATTAAATATAAATTCTAGATTCGCTTGAAAAATCAAACCGGAGTGGGATGGCACTCCCGGTGTACGCTGCCGGAGGTAGTGGGCCCTCAACTTGAGGTTAGTTTGGATGGATTTTCATTTAAAAGTGAAAAATTATTCAAATTCATGATTGTACCCTGCGAAGGTAGTGCTTCTGGCAATATTAGGTTCGTTTGGAAAGATTTTCGTTTAAAAATATAAAATCAAACCAAACCAGACAGTACGTTGATCGTCTGGCGAAGACGTTTCCCCCACCCCCACCTCCATCTCTAGGTTCGTTTGGAAAAAAATGTAAAATCATTCGACATTTGATTTTAGGCATATTTAAGGTTATTATCATTGACCCGGGCAATGCCATGCGAGTCGATTAGTAGGGCATAAAGTGCACGGGAATTTAAAACTCTTTTTTTTTTCATGAATCTATATTTTTCCGTTCATATTACAGTCATGTTCGTTTGCGATTCTAGTCTCTGTAACGTCTACGATTACATGTTATGATAATATGTGCTCATATTTCAATACTTTCAAGTTTACGTTCTGAATTGAAATGAACAAATCTTACAATCATCACAGTTATTTATCCAGTATATGATGATTAGACACGAGCGTATACGCAGGGGATGCGGGGAAAGGCCGCTCTCTCAATCTTTTAAAAAGTAAGAATTTTTTTGGACATTTACGGCCAGATTTAGTCTATTTTCACCATCTTCTCACCCTTAACAAAAAATTCTGTTTTCGCCATGATTATAGGTCCAGAGTACAAGATAGCATAGATAAAAAAATTTTGTTCTGCTCTGAGGTCTATGGTCTTAAAAAACACACAATTTTTGTCCAATACATAATAGAGTCATTTGTAGAAGCGCCGAAAATAGATATTGCTTCGGTCACCTAACGTAGACTTTGAGCACGAAAATCGTAGTGTTAAACCTATGGCAGGGAATGCCAAAATCTTCACAAACGGCTGATGCTTCATTTTACCAGTTAAAATTTGTTCCATAGCTGATGCCAGTCTCTCCAATCTAAAATCTTTAGATTGAACAGCATATATCATTATACTCAAGTTCTGGTGTTACATTGTTTCTCTATTAGGGCTGTCCAGCGTGTCTTCTGAGGACACCATGGTGGCGCCCTTTGAAGGTTTTCTTGGCGCTCATTCGAATGTTTCCTCTTACTATCTATTTTTAAAATTAACAAGAAAGAAAAAATCATGCGGCAAACATGGATTATGAAACAATTTCCAACACATTCAGAATAATGTAACAAAACTTCCCCGTTTAATAAGTTGAAATAGGATGCCTAATAGAACCATACATACCACGGTTGAAAATTCCCCTTCAGCAATTTCCGCTAATAAGGAGAATGGCACGTGAATTCTTTTGTGCAACCCTGTATACGAAGTATAGAATGTATACACAACGAATATCATGCAAAAAATTTGTAAAATTTAAAACCTCATACCGAAATTGAAAACGCACTTCCAGCAACTATTGCCCAAAGACATAGTAACATCTTGTAGTGAAATTCAGTGATTTCTATCAATTTCAATTCATTTGAAATAGCGCAATGTCATTAAAATGTACTGAAAACTATTTTTCCCCATTGACCCTAATCTAACGGTATTCTTTTGAGTGTCCCTGTAAATGAACTATTAAGGTTACACACTTCATATTCAATACAGAATATGCCTTGCTAAACATCATTAAAATATATCAATTGCATGAAAATCCGAATATATTTACGTGAGTTAGAGGACGGACGGACAGACAAACCGAATTCATAAACACTATTCAACGATGCTTGTTAAAAATCTATTTTAAAGGATGATTTCTTTAAAATCAATAATATTTGAATAGGGTTCTTTTCATTGTTACGAGTTACTGTTATTTAGTGTTAATTATTTAATGTTATTAATTTTTTATTTAGTGATTAAGGTTTCTGGTCCTTCGCCTACAAAATTTTGAGATAGGTTGTCCGTCTAAAAAATCTAATTTTAAATTTACTATGATTTATATTATTTCTGTAAATTATTTTTACACAGAGTTTCTGATTTTTGGGTGTTTTATGGATATCACCATGAGATGTATGTGCATCATAAAGACTCTGGTGACTTGTGACGGATAAGTCTACCACTATTCACGGCCTGATTACCGCAAGGGAAACTTTTACCTATATTTCCGAATAGTAATTTTCATCTTATTTATGACAGAATTTCTGCAGTAAGGCGGCGATTTCTATTTTTAAATAAAAAACAGTTGGAATTTTGCCCCCGTGGTTATAAAACTGTACTACGCTCTAACACTACTTGCAGTAAAACAATAGTGATGCATGTTTTCAGCCATGTTAATTATGGCGCCTTTCATTGTTTGCAATTACATGAGGTGCGCTTTTTTTTATTGAAAGGTTGGACAAGTCTGCGTCTAAATCACTTATCAGTAGAAGTCACGTATCAGACTCAGAAGTAGAATAAAACGAAATAAATGAAAAAAAAATTGAATAATTATAAGTAAGTTTGTCTCATTAAAACTGCAAAACATAATTTAGATGTCAAGAAAATATAATACATTTTAGTATAATTAAATTAAGATTTTTTTTCTTTTAAGTATTTGTTCAACAACTGAAATCTTTGGCGCCTTTACTACTTCGGTGCCTGTGTGCGCCGCACACTTTGCACACTGGGTCGGCGCGTCCCTGATTGTAACATATTACTCTCTGGCTATCAAACAACCTATAATTAATTTCCTAGACACAAATCCGGTTGATAAGTTAATGCCAGACGGCGTTAAATCTGGCAAGGAAAGTGCCTGTTTGAAAAGTGGTTTATAGGTATTTAAAAAATGTCCTCTTCACGTCATTTTAGCAAACTTGACAATTGTAACATATTACTTTTTGGCTATCAGACAACCTACAATTAATTTGCCAGACACAAATTCGGTTGCAAAGTTAACGCCAGACGGCTTTAAATCTGGCAACAAAAGTGCCTGTTTGAAGAGTGTTTTTTAAGTTTAAAAAAATATATCCTCCTTCAAGTCATTTTAGCTAGCTTGAAAATTGTAACATATTACTTCGCTGTCAGATTTAAAGCCATCTGGTATTAACTTATCAACCGAATTTGTGTCTTGAAATTAATTATAGGTTGTCTGATAGCCAAAGAGTGATATATTACAATTTTCAAGCTTGCTAAAATGACGCGAAGGGGACATATTTTTTTTTTTTAACCTATAAGCCACTCTTCAAACAGGCACTTTCGTTGCCAGATTTAAAGCCGTCAGGCATTAACTTTGCAACCGAATTTGTGTCTGGCAAATTAATAATAGGTTGTCTGATAGCCAAGGAATAAATAATATGTCGCAATTTTCAAGCTTGCTAAAATGACGTGAAGGGGACATATTTTTTTTAGTCTATAAACCACTCTTCAAACCGGTACTTTCGCTGCCAGATTTAAAGCCGTCTGGCATTAACTTAGCAATCGAATTTGTGTCTGGCAAATTAATTATAGGTTAAAATAAATAATCATTGTTTAATGTCTGATATACGATTTAAAAATGAAAAATATATTACAATTTATCAGGCATACAAGTAAAAATTACATAAATACATTTAGTAAAATTAAAAAGCAAACGTTTCGAGCTAAATTTTAGCCCCTTATCGGTGCAATAAATAACATTCAAATGACAGAAAACTATATATCATGTTTACAGTTAGAAATTATTAGCAGTTAAAATTAAATAAAGTATAAAAAATATCAAAACAATGCTGTGTATTCAGGTGGAAGTGTACATGATTCATTTATCGGCGAAGTTTACTTACGAGTGAACACACCTTCCAGAAAAAAATCTAAACCTAAAATTCCCCCCTTACTAAGATTCGGTTCAATTTACAGTATCCCATGTAAAGATTGCGACTCGGTATATATTGGCGAAACTGGTCATACTTGCGCCATTCGCCTTGCCGAACATAAACGTACCTACAAATCTGGAAGCCTACAGTCTAAAATTGTACAGCATTCTTTAGATACCGACCATATCCCAGATTTCGCAAATATGAAAGTTATCACATCCAGTTGCAATCTATATTATAAAGTACAAACATATCTGTGCGTAACCCATACGTCATTATGCGAACGGCAACACTTTGAAATTTGAAATAAAATTTTGGTTTTGCAATTTTCTCTACTGCAAATTTTTAAACTTCTAAACATCGCACATTTTAAATTTTTACACCGTCGTATAAGGAAAAAAATGCTCTTTTAAATGCAATTTGTTTGAAAGCTGTATCTCAATTTATTTTTGAGATATTAATTTTTTTGTTTTTAATACCATTTTTCTTATCGTGGCAACAAAAGTACCTCACTTCTATTGAATGTTATTGAAAGTAAACGGAAAATAGGAGATACTGTATCTTTTTGTTGCCATTTTCTCATAAAATTTTTAAAAAAAGTTGAAATTAAAATATGGGCTATGTCAAGAATATTGTCTGTTATTCCGTGATAATGACGTCATATGCACATTTTTCTATAGACGAAGTTTAAGACTGGATTGTAAAAGTGAATTGCTTTAGCTGATGCAAATGACGTCATTTTATGAAAAAGCGTGTATTTTAATTCTTAAACCTGAACTATGTTTTGTAGAAGTGCGTCATTTTCACAGCCCAGCTGCTTTGAAAGTCTTCACAGGTGAAAATGCTTCATTTTTGAAAATAATATAATCGAAATCCCACACTGATAAAACGCAATGTTTTACAGAAAATTAGAGTGTCTTTATAAAAGAGAGGTGGCATGCAAATAATAGAGATTTATATTACAGAAAGTGATGATTCTCGCCTGGATGGATTTGCTCCGCCGAGTTAGACAAGCAAACAAATAATTCGTGGTTTAAAATAATATCGTGTTCCTGAAGTTTTTGTCGAAAATTCTCTCGAATAATAAAGTTTTAATGCTATTCTTAAGGACATTCTATTATAATTTTATCAAAATAACATAATTTGCTTAATTTAATTTTTCCTAATTTTATATAATCTATAGGGTAAGGGAGTACACAGTGAGACATGGTACACAGTGAGACAGCAGCCACTTTGACATATAGTTGTAACTTTTTCTTCAAGCTGACACACACACATAACGACCTCATCTTCTGCAACACGTGGATGTAGTTTCGGCACTTCAGTTACTCGTAATGTTAAAAGTAGAGTTTTTCTGGAAGGTGTGTTCACTCGTAAGCAAACTTCGCCGATAAATGAATCATGTGCACTTCCACCTGAATACACAGCATTGTTTTGATATTTTTTATACTTTATTTAATTTTAACTGCTAATACTTTTTAACTGTAAACATGATATACAGATTTCTGTCATTTGAATGTTATTTATTGCACTGATGAGGGGCTAAAATTTAGCTCAAAACGTTTGCTTTTTAATTGTATTAAATGTATTTATGTAATTTTTACTTGTATGTCTGATGAATTGTAATATATTTTTCATTTTTAATTATAGGTTGTCTGATAGCCAAAGAGTAATATGTTACAATTTCCAAGCTTGCTAAAATGATGTGAAGATGACATGTTTTTTACCTATAAATCGGGATTTGGCAGGGTCTTAGCAACGTTAGCAATGTCTGGCAATAATGGATTAATTTCACGAAAGTAGAAACAGATGTTATAAACTAAAGTCATGCTAAAATGACGTATTTTTGAAGTTTTTCACTTGTATAAACCCCTACTCCCACGAGTAAACGCAACATCTCCCGCCAGCCAGACCGTCCGCATACGTACTACACCATAAAACGGAAGAGCATATAGAAAAATGAGCCTTGCTAAAATCAAGTGACGAAAACGTTGCTAGATCTTAGACTATTTGCAAAATAAAAATTTTAAATATATCTGTCTACCTGCATATACTTAACTTTCAACTATTCTACTTTTTAGTTTATCCCTCCTTAAGAACAGAAATCTTTGCCTAATTTTAATGTTATTAATCGCAGAATTCTGCAAATAAATAAGGTAAGGATTCGGAAATAGTGTTAACGCAAAAAAGGAATTGTTCGCAGCTATGTATATACAGTGATGAAAAAAAGTATTTGCACGCAGACGATTTTTCGCATAAGTAATCATAGAAAGCAAATTTGATACTATTCTCTTAATTGTTCATTTATTTAAATAAGAAGAAAATAAAAATAACTACCCATTTTCCTTAAACAGTAATATTACACATTTTAAAAAATAAATTAATATTTTCTCATACCTAAAAAGTATTTGCACAAGAAGCATTGACTGTTAAAAAAGGCATTAAATGTGAACATTATGCAAATGTTTAGCATATCAGTCCCGCAGTACATTAGCCCCACACTTTAAAGTCACGTCATACATTAACTGGAGCAGGGATTCTGGGGAGTTTTTGTTCTAATGGCGCCGAAAACGTGTGAACTGTCTGTTGCTACCCGTGAGAAGATTATATTTCTTCACAATTCTGGCATTAAGTTACCGAGGAATAGGAAAAAAATTAAATCTAAACTTTTCTAGTGTTCGTTATGTAATTAAGAAGAAAAAAGAAACTGGTTCGACAATAAATAAGCCGCGAACTGGGCGTCCAAGAAAGCTAAATACCAGGCGAAGGAGAGCCATCATAAAAATATCTTCAAAAAAACCTTTTCTGAGTGCTCGAGAACTGGCTGTTGATGTCGCTTCAACGTCGGGAACAACACTTGCACCACAATCAATTAGAAATATTCTTCTTGATGCAAATATTCGAGGAAGAGCCCCTCGAAAAAAACCATTTATTAGTGAAACAAATAGGGTGAAAAGACTTGAATTTGCAAAAGCTTATGTCAGCAAACCACTAGAGTTTTGGAAAACTGTTATTTTTTCCGATGAAAGCAAGTTCAATATTTTTGGCTCAGGTGGTAAGAAAACTGTATGGCGAAAGCCAAATACTTCTCTTCAAATTAAAAACTTGAAACCAACTGTAAAATATGGCGGTGGTCATGTAATGATTTGGGGATGCATGTCTTTTAACGGAGTTGGCGAAATGACCTTTATTGAAGGCAATATGAATGCTAAACAATATATTAATATCTTGTGATATCATTTATCTAATAGTGCTCTGAAATTAGGAATTCCTAATTCATATTATTTCCAACGGGATAACCGTCCGAAACACACTGCATATATTACGAGGTTATGGTTGCTTTATAATGTAAAAATTCAATTGAAAACGCCACCACAATCACCAGACCTCAATCCGATTGAAAATTTATGGCATATTTTGGATGTGAAAATAAGGAAAAAGAAAATTCCTAACAAATCAGAACTTAAGCAAGCTCTTAGGGAAGAATGGCTTCAAATCAGCAGTGAAACATGTCACAAATTAATAGAATCAATGCCCAGACGATTACAAGCTGTAATTGAAGCAAAGGGCATGCATACTAAATATTAGCACTGTTTTTAACTTATAAATAATTCCTCTAGTTCTATTTTTATTGCTAGTGCGCAAATATTTTTTTGGCAGTACAAATGCTACTTTTTTATGTTTTCATATTTTAAATATAATTATTAAGTCAGATATTAAATATGTTTATTTGTTTTGTAAAAGTGTTGGTATTTTTAATTCTTAGTTGCTTTTTATTTATTTATACATATGCTACAACAAATTTACTTGGTGTGCAAATACTTTTTTTGCTCACTGTATATATAATGAATGAATAACTAGCAAAAATATTTATAAGGAAATTTTTCAGAAGATCTTACGCGCCATTTCAACTCCATCACCTGCGTGTGCGACACACAACGTCACATATGAGTGTTCTGATAGAAAAGAATGCAGAATATTAGAGATGGGAGGGAAAGGAAAGGGTAGTTTAGGTTTCGGTTTTTCGGAATCGCTGTTGCACTGGGCTCCGGAGCCCTGTATTTATGAGCTCCGGTGAATTCCGACCAATATTTAACTATTTACTAAAAACAGAGAAGTGCCGGAACTGAGCTCCAGTGGGCTCCTGTGCATATTAAGCCCTACCCCCAAGTGTGTACAGGAGCAAAAAACGCTTTAAAATTGCGATTTCTGTGCTTTTTTTCGATATAGAAATTTGAAATTAGGTATGGTGGTTACTTTTAAGATGTAAATACCTATAAACGGCTTCTTAAAAAAATCGAAATTTAAAAGAGTGAAATGAGCTCAAAACGCTCTAAATTACGATTTATTTGCAATTGTCAGGGCTAAAAACTCGAAATTTGGCATGTCTGGTTACTTTAGAGGCGTAAATGCTGGCCGAGAACAGTTTTCTAAAAATTCGAAAGTTAAAGATGTGAAATGAGCGGAAAACATTCTAAATTACGGTTTATTTAGAACTGTTGTGTATAAAAATTTTAAATTTGACATGTCTGTTATTATTTTCTTCTATCTTTGCAAGAAAAGTATTCGATTCGTGAAAAATTCGACTTCCGGTTTTCGACGGATTTATACGTTTTAGAAGATTCTGAACACGTTTTGACATTTTTTAGAAAATGTCTGTCTGTATGGGACACACAATTTGTGGACGCTCTACCACAAAATTTAATGCACTGAAATTAATAAAACTTGAGATTCAGTTATACCTTGAAAAAAAAAAATGATGCTGATTAGTTTTTGGTGTAAATCGTCAAACAGGTGACGCTGCTATGCTGCATTTTTCATGATTTCCGCATTAGCTGCACTGCAGCAGGCTGCCACTAATTTTATGGAGTAATTATTTTCTCTTATATAATGGTGTAATTTAAACTGATATAACTGGTGTAATATTACATATTTGTGTAACGTAACTCCGGTTATATCGGTTAAAATACTTCATAAAATTGGAGGCAGCAAGGCTGCCACCAATTTTTTGGAGTAACGTTACACAAATGTTTTACAGTGGTATCTCAAGAATTAATTCACGGATTTTCATCAAACTTCAGATTCATTTATATCTTGATGTAAATTATCGCCCTAAAGGTGGCGCTGCTATGCTTCGTTTTCAGGATTTCCACAATAGCTCTATCTCAAGAATTAAAGCACAGATTTTCATAAAACTTCAGATTTAGATAGAGATTGACATAAGTTGTTGCTGATTGGGTTTTGGTATAAATCAGCCAACAGGTGGCGTTGTTATGCTGAATGTTTCACGATTTCTGCAATAGCTCTATCTCAAGAACTAATGCACAGATTTTCATCAAACTTCATATCAACTTTGACGTTGACATAAGTTGTTGCTGATTAGATTTTTGTGTAAAACGCCCAACAGGTCGCGCTGCTATGCTGCATTTTTCAGGATTTACACGATTTTATTGTTAGTCATATTTCAAGAACTAATGCACAGAATTTCATCAAACTTCATATCAACTTTGACGTTGACATAAGTTGTTGCTGATTAGATTTTTGTGTAAAACGCCCAACAGGTCGCGCTGCTATGCTGCATTTTTCAGGATTTACACGATTTTATTGTTAGTCATATCTCAAGAACTAATGCACAGAATTTCATCAAAGTTTATATTCTGCTAGACCCTGGCATGGTGCTAATCAGGTTTTCGTGTAAATCATACTAGTATCCGTCAGGCCGAAATGTCGGAGCATGAAGTCGTATAAACTTAACACATAACATTTTAAAATTAAAAAAAAAAGTTTAATTTTCATGATTACTGTTTAATAATACAAAATTAAATTTGAAATAACACCCGTTGAATCCTCATTTTCTAGTGTTTAATTCAGTCATCAGTTGCCTCAGGTAATGCTCAAATGCTAATTTGTGGCACGATAATCAACAAAATGAACCATTATAGCATGTGGCAAGACTGGGGTTGAAATTTTGGGTCATAGACATTATCTTTTACTGTACTCAGTACACCGCCTATCAATCCCCACTCCATCCAGATATTGGTATGTAACATAACTCTGTATCCAACTGCTGAAAAAAGTCCAGCCTGAAGTCGAAACACGTGATCATCTTCACTACATCTTACTTTTAATTATTGTGGTTTGCTAACATTTTTGTCATTGACCACTTTGATTTAAGAAGTACTTCTTGATTATGTTCTTTCGCTTGCTTGTTTTTCGAAAAAAGACATATAGCATCTTGAAATCATTCAAGTTGACCCGGAAGCAGTGTAGCTTTCCACCGTTGCATAAGAGATGAGAGTAGTCTGAAACTTGACCCACGCAAAGCGAATATAGAGTCTTTCGAAACTGTCTTTGCTGATCGTCATTTTGTCTCAATGAGTTTGTTAATGTGAAGCAATTTTCAAAAGCTCTAAGCATTTTTTTGTCTGCGAAGAGCCAAAATGTCTTTTATAGAATGTCTCTTATATAGAGGGATGTCTTTTACGCGATGTAACTACCCAATACCACCAAGGATTTAAACAAAGTACCTTTGCGACATCTTTGTTCAAGTTCAGCCATAAGACGACAATTGAAAATTCGTCAATAAAGATAAACAATACTGTATCCATGCTGAGCTGTAGATTTCTTTCTGCCTGACTTTTTAAATCAGCGAACTATTTAAAAGACGGTGGTTTTTTAAGCACTGAGTGAATTAACTTTCGACATTAAGCGCAGCAGCACTTGTTAGTGCCAAAAGAATGACAGCTTCTGATCCTAACTGCTCTATGATTGTTTTACTAATTTCTTTGATTATCCTACTTTTTCCAGCTCTTGCTTTTCCAATAATAAAAGTTGACTTAGGAAAATTGTAACTTTTGCTTGCAATGATAAAAGCTGTTCTGTGCATAACTTAAGTATTTTCTGCTGCCCATCTGTAAATTTGATATCAGAGTTATCAAAATTTTCATGCAGCGTGATTTGTTGTTCTTTAAAATAATTCAGAAATGTTAAAAGTAAAGAGAATTTATTGAATAAGAGAGTCTACGGTAAAGAGAAAGAATAACCACAGGGGATGTGTTGAGCGATTTTGATTTGTTTAATGTAGCTCCGATCATTGAGACAATCAAAAATTGGAACTGGATCCATCGAGCTAACGGCAGAAAACTTCAAAGCCCCTTCAAAGACTTGCATGTCTGTCATAGCTCAGACTTATTTAATATGGTATAAGGGAAAGGTTTGTAACACGTGTGTAACACGCACACTTTGGTAATCTGCTATACTCCTCTATCAAACTTGATACTTTTGTTCATTTGAGTTATTGTTATATCGTTATTCGCGCAATTACTCGTAGGCAGCTGGGTTATTTTTATGTGACTTTTCCACATAGAATTAGACTGAATAACTCTTTTCATCTCAATTGCTTTCTTTTAACCGGCATTTTCGAAACTTTTGTGTATAATATTACACATATAAAAATATGCACATTTCTTAAAATGTACACTACATCTAGGCAACAGGTTAAAAAAAATCACGGAATGATTTATGACTTTTAGTGAAGTTGATTTCTCACGAATTATCTTTCATTGTTGTATCCATTTTTCGATTATAAGCATAAAACTATATAGTCATATACATTAACGTCAAAATTTTCGCCAAGCTTGGAGATATTTCGCGAAATTTCGCCAAATTTGGCGACCAAAAATATGTTGACATAAATGCAGCGAAATTGGCTGTAGCTGCCAAATTTGGCGAAATTTCCACTGGAATTCAACACTGATGATTCTTCTCTAATCGGGTTCTTCGCATTTTAGCTTAGTGTTTTCCCGTAATCTTAAGCTAAAATCTTAAAATCAAGAAATAAGTAAGCTACCTTTTCTTTACGCTTTTAGGCCTTTTTTTTTATTTTGTTATCTACATATTTCTGTTTTCAAGTGTACATCTAGGCCAAAAATGCTTATCTCATTCACTTCAGAATGTTCACTCGCATTTCAGTTGCAACACATTCACTTACAGTGAATAAAAAAAAAAGAGTAACCTTCTGTAATTGGGACCGCCACCAAATGGTTAAATTTACGCATCAAACAACGCTCGCTAAATTACGAAATTGTCTACAAACCCGATTGCGGAAATTTCCCAACACAAACATGCATACGTCTGAATATAAGCATACATACATATAAGTAATACACACATGACATTATATCAGGGTTCGTACGACTCCTGGAATTTTGTGACCAGGAAATTCTTCTGCATTGCTGTTTTCTTACAGAAAATTTCTCCTTATAAGAATGCGAAATTTCACCAGCTTAGCGTAGATTTCTTTTTCTATAAAAAAAAATACTGGAAAATACCCTGATCCGTACAAAACCCTGTTATATTTTTCTCGATTTCTTTGATTTATCACTCGTAGCCATGCGGCTAATACGAAATCCGTTGCCATGCGGCTAAGACCCAAAATCGTATTCCCCGTATTCGATTTCTTTTCATTTCTCTTAATTTTAAATTCAAAATGAATTGCATCGATTTGGTAGGTTATGGAGAATAAAAGGTTCGCACTGAAAAAAAAAGAAAAAGTGGTCGTTACGGACGTAGAAAGTAAAACTTCTGAAAGTCAATCTATATCTCAGGTCACAAATATTGACGACGCCATAACGATTCGAATGAGGTTAAAATGCATACTTTACAACAATGGAGCTAATGTTTTGTTTAATAACGAGATGAAACCCGTCGTATTTTGAAGAAAGAAATTGTTTAAAAAGGAACTTATACATTAGTTAATACTTACTCTCAACAAATATTATTTTTAATTTAAAGTTACCAAAATACTAATTCCATAAACTTCGACTGTTCAACGTATTAAAAAATTAAAATGTATTAGTATACCTAACCAAGATAAGTAATTATGATGAAATTACCCTTTGAGGCTCTTATGTTTGAAATTACCGATTGAAAATCAGCAAAAATCATTTCACCATGAGCGAATCATAGAACTATGTTTCGCGTGAAATCTAAAGTTAACGTCATTTTCATCGTCTCAAAATTTACATACGCATCTCTCAAATTTACATTCACCATTTCTAAAATATCGCAGTACGCAATAAGTTATTAATACATATATTTCCAACCTTGAAATCAAGTTTGTTAACTACGACTTTGCATGTGATCATTCGCACTTTTGACTTGTGATTCTAATCACCGGTGAGTAAAATTCCAGAAATTTATATCTTTTAGAGGCGTTCGTAGTAAAATATTTCGTTTTATCAGAGAAAATGATGGTTTTCATTTAAATATGATGTCACTTTGCCTCATTGAAGCATTTCACATAGCGTCTCAAACTCAGTGGAGTGAAAAAGTATTGAATTGTAATAACTTTTTGAGGAAAAATTTAGTGTTTTTTTTAAAGCGTGACGTCATTTTCAGAAAAAAGCTCAAGCTAGATGTCTAAAAAAAAAGGCCTTATCTTTCAAATATATAGATTTAAACCCGCAATGTTATCTCTATGGGAAATTTTTGAGCAGACATTTCACGCCGTTAGGGTTGGCGAATATTTATGATTTTCAATACGCACCGAGATTTTGGCACTACCAACGTCCATTTAATTTTTTGTGTCGATACGACAAATATTTTGGACACTATCGTGTTAACAATAAGTGTAATTTTTGCAAGGAAGCCGGAGCTGTGCTCCGACAATAATATGTGGCGCTGCTATGCTGCAGTTTTCACGATTTTCGCGATAGCTCTATCTCAAAAACTAATGCAAGAATTTAATCAAATTTCGTATTCTGTTACACTTACACATAAATAGATCCTCAGTAGGCTTGGCAGGCTATACTGCGTGACAGTTGTCGCTTTTATCCTCTTTGAATTGGAAATTTTGGATGCAACCATCTAAGCGGTGGGTGCCGAAATTCAATGATTTGTTTGAAAGATGCGATGCTTATATCTTCTTC
Organism: Maratus speciosus; assembly: GCA_963932465.1. Taxonomy (NCBI): domain Eukaryota; kingdom Metazoa; phylum Arthropoda; class Arachnida; order Araneae; family Salticidae; genus Maratus; species Maratus speciosus. The sequence goes on along the minus strand of OZ010793.1, from coordinate 405,188,956 downwards.
TTAAATGCACACAATTCAACAAACCTATACCTTTAGAATCCTCACGATGTGCATTGATTGTCATTTAATTTTGGCACTGTGATAGCGAATTTTCAATTATTAACATGTATGAGACAAAAGAAGGTTTTGGGATTTGCACATCCAACAAATTTTAAAGCCGTAAATGCTCGCACAGAACAGTTTTTACAAAATTTGAATTTTTAAAGGGTGCAGAAGTAAAAGACGGTCAAAAATTGCGATTTTTGTGATGCTGCTGGGCTATAAACTTGAAATTTGGCATGGTGGTTATTTTTAAAATTTAAGTGCTCGCTAAGAACGGTTTCTAAAAAAGGGCGAAATTTAAAAGGATAAAATGAGCGGGAAACGTTCTGAAAACCATCTAAACTGTGATAGATCTGAAATCGTAAGGGACAGAAATTTGAAATGGCTGTTACTTTAGAGACGTAAATGCAGCCACAGAACAGTTTTTCAAAATTTAAAGAATTTAAAGTGTGCAAGAACAAAAAAATTTCTAAATTTGTGATTTCTATGATATAATAGTTACAGAAGCTTGAAATTTGGCATGGTGGTTTCTTTTAATATGTGTAGATACGCTAAGAACGGTTTCTAAAAAAAAAAAATTGAAATTTGAAACGGTGAAATAATCAGGAAACGTTCTGAAAACCTTCTAAACTGTAATACAGGGTGCGCCATAAGTTCGTGCAAACTTTAAAAATATATAATTAAAGAAATAATGGTCGGAAAAATTTTTGGTTTGCGCGGGTATGATCAGACGGATTTTGGATTTTTTTTCCCATGAATAATAAAAAATGATTCCAAGAATAACCAATAGAGGGCGCTCACATGCCATATTGAGACGTTTTATGCAAATCAGACAAACACAAACAGACATTGAAAGAAATCACAATAACATGACACTGTGCATTAACTTTTATGGTACTAAAAGATGCTCAACATGACCACCACCACAAGGTATTAGGCAAGTGAGGCGTGTCAATACGCCTGTAACAGCTGAGTGTAGCATGTCGGCATCGATGCCACCGACGGTCAGTCGAATGGCATCTTTCAGTTCCGCCAAAGTGGCTGGGGAGCGCCGATAAACACGAGACTTTAAGTATCCCCACAACCAAAAATCTGCTGGGGTCAAGTCTGGAGATCGTGGGGGCCATTCAAACTTACAACCTCGACTTATCACTCGGTCTTCAGTGAAAGTGTCTAACAGGAACGCCTTGACTTCACGTACAAAGTGGGGCGGGGCACCATCCTGCATGAAGGTGACGGAAGGTAACGCATGTCTTTCCTGCAATGCAGGCACAACTTGGTTACGCAAAAGCGTAAGATACCGTTCTGCAGTGACTGTACACGCTTTCCAGCCGGATTCAGGACAAGACTCTTCAAAAAAGAAAGGACCCAGAATGAAAGCCGCGGTGAAACCACACCAAACAGTCACACGAGGAGAATGCATTGGCTTGGTCTGATACTCCCGAGGGTTTGACGTCGCCCAGATACGACTGTTTTGCGTATTGACGTCGCCATGGAGTGAAAAATGTGCTTCATCCGTCCACATGACATTCAGCAACCATTGTGTGTCACGATCCATTTGTGCCAGTGCCCATGTAGCAAACTTTAGTCTTTTATCTGTATCTGCCGGTAATAACTGGTGAAGTGTCTGTATCTTGTACGGATACAGATCCAAGATTCCGTGCAGAATACGTCGAATCGACGATTCCGGAATTCCCGTTATTCTACCAGCTTCACGAGCACTGCTACTTCCCGTTGATGTCTCGGCTGCCATTTCTTCCATGGCACTTTTTACAGCATGGACGCGATCCGCGTTCAAGGATGGTCTGCCACTACGTGGACGATCCTCCAAACTCCCCGTTTCCTCAAAACGTCGTACTAAATTGAGTATTCCATTCAACGAAATAGGGCTTTTTTGCGCCTTTAGTCCTTTCTCCGTGCGAAACTTCCTCAATGCAATAGTAGTGGATTCCCCATTCTTGTAGAACAGTTTGACCAGCAGCGCTCGATCTGGTAACGATAGCATGCTGCCGAGATCGAATGACGAATCCATTTCCATCCAGGTGTTTTATTGCTAGCCTGATTTGCATAAAACTTCTCAATATGGCATGTGAGCGCTCTCTATTGGTTATTCTTGGAATCATTTTTTATTATTCATGGAAAAAAAATCCAAAATCCGTCTGATCATACTCGCGCAAACCAAAAATTTTTCCGACCATTATTTCTTTAATTATGGATTTTTAAAGTTTGCACGAATTTATGGCGCACCCTGTATATCTGAGATAGTAAGAGATAAAAATTTGAAATGGCTGTTACTTTAGAGACGTAAATGCAGCCACAGAACAATTTTTCAAAATTAGAATTTAAAGTGTGCAAGAACAAAAAACTTTCTAAAATTGTGATTTCTACGATACAATTGATACAGAAGCTTGGATAACCAGAAGCTTGGAATTTGGCACGGTGGTTACTTTTAATATGTGTATGTTCGCTAAGAACTGTTTCGAAAAATTCGAAATTTTAAATAAAAAATTAAATGAGAGGAAAACCTTCAAAACACATTCTAAATTACTATTTATTTAGAATTAATTTTTGTTATTTTAATTGCCGAAACGTCAGTGAAGGCTTACTGTGGAGACCCGAAAAGTTTTTGGTTTCCATCTGTTTGTTAGTTTGTTTGTTAGTTAGTTAGTTAGTCTGTCTCTCTCGCGATAACTGCCATAAAAAGCATCCGATTAGCTTGAAATTAAGGATGCATGTTGGTGAGGTCCCCGGATTCAGCTGTATAGTTTTTGGTTAAATTTAGTTCATTCGTTCGGAATATATAGAACATTTTATTTTGCGACTAATGCTTCCCTATAGCAATTCAGACGATTTTTCCATTTTTATTTGTTGAAAGGAAATGGATCATAATGATTGAAAGATTTAAATGATAAATTATGGATGATGGAATTTCCTAATTGGAACCATACATTATTCATATTAGTTTGAAATTTTGTGTATACATTTGTCAGGGTTTTTAAATTCAATGTATAACTTATGGAGGGATTTTATATATGTGTTCCAATAATATAAAATATTTCCTTTTATAAATTTCGTTTTTTTTAAATGCACATATTTCATTGTCTTAATTTTCTTTTAATTGTTGCATAGCAACGGAACTACACCTAAAAATTAGTGCTGTAAAAGTAACGACTAAATGAATACCCGTATGATGTCGTTACTTTCGAACTCGCTACCCGTTAGAAAGTATTCGTTACTCGTTACTTTCGTTACTGTTCAAAAACCGGGTATTAACAATCATCGTATGTACTACAAACCTGCAGCAATAGCAAATCTAATTATATACCGCACATGAGTCTTTTGAAGAATTCGTTACTATTTTAACGTAAAATATGTGCTGCCATCTGTACGTTGAAAATACATTTAATTTTCTACGTTTTAATGAAAAAAAGGCAAACAAAATTAAAATACGATGCATAATTGAATATAACATGTCTAAATTGTATAATTTCTTACTTATGAAATAAGGAATAATCGGAGAAAGCAATTTAGGAAGAGTAAAAGTTCACCAAATTTATACGAAAACTATGAAATATAATTACACAGCCAAAATATTTTACAAACAAATTTACTTATTAATTTTACACTAAAAGTAATTATGTATTATGAAAATTTAATTTCTGGAATAATATAAAAATATTTAAATATATATATATTTAATTTCTTACGTGATTATCCTATCAAATGACACTGTACTTCAGTCACATTATTATTTCTGAAATTATTGATTTATATTTAAAAATACCCTTTTTTGAAATATGAAATTTAAAAACATAGCAACAAAAATATTTGGTTGTTGGTTGTATTTATGTCGGCCAATTATCAGCACGTGGGATATAGGCCCTAAGGGGGAGGAGTGCCTTCCGTGGAGGTCTTTCTAAGGGAACCTAATCCGTATTAACGTTTGGAGAACCGAGGTTCGAAGAAAACCACGAAAACTCCGAACGATTAGGCCGACGGAACAAAAATATTTGGCACAGATGTCATATACGCACCACACTAGCGTGATTTTTTTTTTTTTTTTTTTTCTGATGCCAATTTGGTGAAAACCTCGTTTTCGAATACAAGTTACACATATATATATTAAATAGGGAATAACAATAAATAAAAAAATGTTTCATTAATAACTATAGAACAAAACAATTTATATAATTAAAAAATAAATAAATAAATAAATAAATAAATAAATAAAAGTAACCATACAATTTATTTACAAATAAACAACATCCGAGTTACCATATCAAGAAAAATAACGACACCCTGGTGATTATATCACATTGGCCTCAGAAAAAAATTGTGCCAATATGATGCGTATATGACATCTGTGCCAATTATTTTTACAAGCCAAACAGAAAAAATAAATTAAAAAAAAGCAATTTAACAAATTACAACGACCATTTATAGAAAATGATTTTTTCAAAGACTAAAATTTAAGACATAAAAAATCGCACAAGTTGATCATACATATTTCGTACGCCATGGATTAAACATTAACATTCTTGGACCAATTTTAAATGAAATTTCATTTTTTAAATTTCTAAACATCCCACAATATTACTTTTTATATCGTCGTATAGAGAAAAAAATACATTTTTAATTGCAATTTGTTTGAAAGCTGTATCTCAATTTGTTTCTGAGTTATTAATTTTTTTTGTAGTTTTTATTACTTTTTTGTCATAGTGGCAACAGAAGTATCCATCTCAGTTGAAAGTAAAGGGAAAATACAGATTACAGTATAGACCCATCAGGAAACGAATAAAATGTGGAATCAACCAATAAAAAGCTTCAGATATGTTTTTGATTTCCTACCCTGACAGAGGACAATAACCATTTTTTCAAATGGTTAAAAAAAATTAGAAAACAGTAATTCTGCTTTTTCAGAATTTAGTGTCACCCCCGATGAAAAAAAAAGAAACATGTACATAAATATAGATAGTTCAGGTATAAGACTTAAAACACACGCATTTATTTTATATAAAATGACGTGATCCGCATCCGCTGAAGAATTTCTTTCGTTATTTAAGAAATCCGACAAAAAAAATGGCTATCTCATGATTCATATGCTTTCATTTGTTTGTAATATTAATGTAGATACTTAAAATTAAGTTCAGTTTATAAAAACTTCATGTTTTATCAGAAGTTATTGACTTATATTTTTTCGAAACAGCAGGTATTTTAATTACCTTTTTTTTTCAGTTTTTAACAGAAAATGGCAACAAAAAGATATAATTGGTACTTTCCAACTATTTTTCCTGTACTTTTACTTTCTACAGAAATGGAGTACTTGAGTTACAAAAATTAAACAAATGGCATTTAAAACTACAATAATAATAATATCTCAAAAATAAATCGAGATGCAGTTTTCAAACAAATTGCATTTAAAAGTACTTTTTTCCCCAATACGACGGTATAAAAATTGGAAATGTGCGATGCTTAGAAGTTAAAAAAAATGCGGTAGAGATTATTCGGTACAATGATACCTCTGCTTTGTTTTACGGCTGGCTTATACAACGAAGCGTGGTTTTTTTTTTTTTTTTTTTTGGAGACGACACTTTATTTATTAGGTTAGCTGGAAGAAAGAAATAGCATACTGGAGGTTAAAAAAATTAAACGTTATCATAAAAACATTTTTACAAGCAATCTAAAAACTCGTTTTTATCATAAAAAAAAATATTTTTTTTTTTTTAATTTAAAACATAAATACACGTACAAAGATATTTTTATAGGATAAAGAATGCACTGAAAGCAAACCTGTAAATTTTAGAACAGAATTTCTTGAAAATTTTCAGAATATTTAAAAGAAATGTGTTTCATTTTAGACTTTATCATCTTATCAATTAACAGTTTACGTCAATCGCATTATTATTTTAGAAATCTTTGATTTATGTTTTAAAATAATATTTTTTCCATTTTTTTTTTTTTTTTTTTTTTTTAATGAAGCACGCCTTTCAGATAATATATAACCTGATTTTGAAAAAAAATTCTTTCAGATGGTACTGCAAGCTCAGGGTATAAAATAGCTTTGCTTCTTTTTCTTTCCATAATGAAGGAATCAACAAGCCCCTACGAAATCAAAATCGTTTGAGATTTGAGAATAAATGATACTAACAGAATGATACGCATACACTGATACGTAAACAACTAACGCCGAAATATCCGAGTCTGAATACAAATTCGCATCTTTTACCGCATCCGGCTATCTGCTCCATTCATGAATTATACAAGCGTAAGCAGCGTTTGAAGTTAGTTTCATTTTGTTCGGCTGCGTATTGACGCAGTAACGACTAACGAGTCGTATTTCGAAGTACCGATTCGGTATTTCGTATCTTAGAGAATACCCGTTACTTAGTAACGAATATGTGCGGTTTGCTACAGCTCTACTAAAAATATCGGAAATGTGAAAATATGCGTATTTGTTTGAAGTTAAATCAACGTCGAAAGGATGAATTAATGCTTTTGTGTCTTTACACATAGATGGAATTTACCCCCAGAAATAAAGAAAGGCTATGTTCTATTGATTTTGCTCAAATAATTTTTTTTAATTAAAAAGTTCATTATTTTCATAAGGAATAAATTGACATTTTGCTATAAAATTTAACAATCTTTTTTTTTTTTTTTTTTTTTTTTTTTTTTTTTACCGTTGCCAAGAAAATCCGATACCGGAATAATAATTTATTCTAAACAGTTAATTTTAATTTGAAAGATTTTCATGTGCAAGAGGAAAATGAAATAAAAAAAGCAAATTGATATAAACGTCAAAATTATGCACCGCAAAATTATCGCTGTCGAAAATGACGTCATTGTATCGGAAAATAAATATTTTCATTCTTTAAAACCAAATATTAACTAGATTTCCTGAAAAAATATTTTTTGATGAGTGTTACTTCTTAATACCTGCTCATTTCAGAAAATATGAAGGAAAATTATTTTATTTTTAAAAAGAAATTACATTTTCATTCATAAAACCTAAACTTTTAATATAATCGCGTCAACGTAAATCATTTTCTGTCTACCAGTATTGAAAAATAAGGCTCGGAAGTGTAAGAAATCTAAGATTTACGATAACTATTAGCGCAATCAATAAAATGTTACATATGTAAATTAATGAGACCACGAGGGGTTCAGAGGTACGGAGCCCCCCAGAAGACTTTATTATTTAAAAAAAAATACCAGAATTAGTAGCTCATGAAAATTTCAAAATATCCTTCCATAGCAACGTTTTTAATTTAACGCTTCTACGTCTGCAAATAACTATAATACGTCTTGCTTCTAACGCTAACGTCTGAAAACTTCGTATTTTTTATTCTTATAAATAATTACATAATTTGAAAACTTTAAATTGCGGTTTGCAGGAAATTGAATATTACCAGAGTGTGTCTAAAAACAATGACTTGCAGAACTGACGTTGAGGCTCCTGATCTGCAGATTTACTAGTTAAATTAAGTATCGTGTTCCCCTAATGCAATATCAAAGTGAATTTTATTTAAAATGTGGCTTAATTGCCGAAACGTCAGTGAAGACTTACTGTGGAGACCCGAAAAGTTTTTGGTTTCCGTCTGTTAGTTAGTTAGTTTGTCTGTCCCGCGATAACTGCAATAAAAAATATCCGATTAGTATGAAATTAATTGGGTATGTTGGTGCGGTCCCCCGGATTTAGCTGTATAGTTTTTGGTTAAATTTGGTTCATTCGTTCGGAATATAGAGAACATTTTATTTTGCACCTGCTTCTCTATGGCAGTTCAGACGATTTTCAAATTTCAATTTGTTGAAAGAAAATGGTGGCGCCTTTGATTAATACATTTAAATGGTAAATTATGGATGCTGAAATTACCAAATAAGTGTTTTAAACTAGTAAATCTGCAGATCAGGAGCCTCAACGTCAGCACTGCAAGTCATTATTTTTAAACACACTTTTGGGTAACATTCAACTCCCTGCAAACCGCAATTTAAAGTTTTCAAATTACGTAATTATTTATAAGAATAAAAAATACGAAGTTTTTACAAGTTTTCAGATACAAGTTCAGATACAGTTCGATACAAGTTTTCAGACATTATAAGCGTTTATTTAAAAACGTTATGTAAGGATATTCTGAAATTTTCATGAGCTGCTAATTCTGGTATTTTTTTTTAGATAATAAAGTAGATTTCTTCAGGGGGGTTCCGCCCCTTTGAACCCCCCGTGATTTCATTAAATTTACATATGTAACAGTTTATTCATTGTGCTAGCGGTTATCGTAAATCATAGACAGATTTTTAGCCTTATTTTTTAATACCGGTGAACAGAAGAAAATTTACATTGACGCAATTATATTAAAAGTTTAGGTTTTATGAACGAAAAAGTAATTTCCTTTTAAAAATAAAATAATTTTAATTTATATTTTCTGAAATGAGGATGCATTAGAAAGTAACACTCGTCAAAAAATATTTTTTCAGGCAATCTAGTTAATGTTTGGGTTTTAAGAATGAAAATATTTATTTCCCGATACAATGACGTCATTTTCAACAGAGATAATTTTTCGGTGCATAATTTTGACACTTACTATCTATTCGCTTTTCAAAAGTTTTTTCTTATTGAAATTTTCAATTAAAAATTAAACATTTCTGTTAGCCGTGTGCAGACGATAAACCGTGAGATATTGGTAACATTTTTTTTTTTTTTTAATATTAAGAATTAATGTCATAACACAAGGCCCTTTTATTTCAACCTCAAAGCATATTCGCTTTGTTTTTGATATACAGTGTCTCACATAAGTGATGGGACACTTGTGCTTTACAAGAGGAAACTAATCAAATAAATTAAAAAAAAACATGTACACATTTTTTTGTGGGTGTGTTTCATACTTAAATTTAGTAAAGATTATTACATAACATACATTTTGTCAAAATATTAAAATATTAATTTAATAAAAATACAAATGTTTAGAAGGGAGCAAAAAATAGCTCACATAAGTGATGGGACACCATTATATATGCAACAAAAATCGTCTGAAATAAGCAATAAAAATATTTTTGGGGGTTTTATTTTTACTTAAAAGCAATTGGCAATAATTTATAAAATCGTCTGCAGTATTTCTCTCCAGTTTGTTTTGGAATTTTTGTGTTTTTTAGCTCTGTGTAGCCATGAATGCTAAACGAAAAGAAACTTCGCCTGAGATTCGAAAATTAGTTATTAATTTGCATATTGAACGTGAAAAATCTATTAGAAAAACTGCTGAAACAGTTAACTTGAGTCGTTCAACAGTTTTCAATATCATTAAACGATATAAAAAGAATCATATGATTCAGGATAAAAGAAGACCTGGCCGACCATCAAAGCTATCCAATGGAATAAAGCGAATAATCGTTCGAAATATTAAAAAAAATCCAAGAAATAGTGCTCCAAAAGTTGCTGCTGATTTACAAGCATTATATGGAATAATTGTTAATCCTGAGACTATTAGAAGGGTAATTCGATCTGCTGGATATCACGATAGAGTAGCCAGGAAAAAATTCTTCGTAAGTGAAAAGAATAGAAAACTCAGACTAGCTTTCGCAAAATCCAACATAAATAAGAATTCTGATTACTGGAATAAAGTTATATTTGCTGATGAGAGTAAATTTAATATATTTGGTTCTGACGGTAGAATCTTGGTGTGAAGAAAACCCAGGGAAGAATTTCGCAAACAGAACTTGGTACCAACAGTAAAACATGGTGGATGAGGAGTTATGGTATGGGGGTGTATGTCGTCCGCTGGAGTTGGTAATCTTGTTTTTATTGACAGTATAATGGATCAGTACAAGTATATTGATATTTTAAAGCAAAATTTGAAATCTTGAGCACGAAAATTGAACCTTCATAACGATTTTAAATTCTACCAGGACAATGACCCCAAGCACACTGCTCTGAACGTTAGACTCTGGCTGCTATATAACTGTCCTGAAATAATAAAAACACCACCACAATCTCCAGACTTAAATCCCATAGAGAATATTTAGCAAGAATTGGAATCAAGAATTCGCAAACACACCATTTCTTCAAAACAACAACTAAAATCGGTGCTTCAAGAAGAATGGGGTAAAATCACTCCAGAAATCACAAAAAAATTAGTCGAATCCATCCCAAAAAGATTAAATCATGTTTTAAAAGTAAAAGGAAATCCAACAAAATATTAAAACCTTTTAAAAAGTAAAATTTTTGGATAAATATTTGATGGAAAAGTAAGTGTCCCATCACTTATGTGAGTCATTTTTTGCTCCGTTCTGAGCAATTGTATTTTTACTAAATTAATATTTTAATATTTTGACAAAATGTATGTTATGTAATAATTGTTACTAACTTTAAATATGAAACACACCCAAAAAAGTTTTGCACATGTTTGTTTATTTATTTTATTGCAGTTTCTTTTTATAAAGCACAAGTGTCCCATCACTTTTGTGAGACACTGTATGAGGTAAAAATCACCGTATTTTTGTTTTATTTCCAATATGAAGACGTATATTCATGTCTATTGTTTATTTCATTTTCCTCTTGTACATGAAAATCTTTCAAATCAAAGTTAACTGTTTAGGGTAAATTATTATTGCGGGATTTGATTTTCTTGGCAACGGTAAAAAAAAAAAAAAGAGTTAAATTTTATAGAAAAATGTCAATTTATTCTTTATGAAAATAATGAACTTTTTAATTTAAAAGAAATGTATTTGAACAAAACAAATAGAACATAGTCTGCCTTTATTTCTGGCGTAAAATCCATCTATATTTTGCAAAGACAAAAAGGTTTGTTTGTAAAAAAAAAAAAAAAAAAAAAAAAAAAAATCATCCCTTTTTGACGTTTATTTGACTTCAAACAATTACACATACTTTCACATCTGTGATATTTTTAGGCGTATTGCGTTGCTAGGCAACAGTTAAAAAAAATTAAAACAATGAAATGTGTACATTCTAAAGTAGAAAATTTATAAAAGAAAATATTTTATGTTATTGGAACGCGTATATACAATCCCTCCATAAGTTATACACCGAATTTAAAAACTCTGACAAATGCATAGAAAAAATTTCAAACTAATATGAACATTGTGTGATTCCAATTAGGAAATTTCATCATACATAATTTACCATTTAAATCCTTCAATCATATGGGTCATTTCCTTTCAACAAATAAAAATGGAAAAATCGTCTGAATGGCCATAAAAAAGCATTATTGTGAAAAATAAACTATCCTATATTTTCCGAACGAATGAACCAAATTTAACCAAAAACTATACAGCTAAGTCCGGGTACCTCATCAACATGCCCAGTGAATTTCAAGTTAATCGGATGCTTTTTGCGGCAGTTATCGCGGAACAGACAGACAGACTAACGGAAACCAAAACATTTCGTGTCTCCACAGTAAGCCTTCACTGACGTTTCGGCAATATAATTTGGGGATTTTGTCAGTATATTTGTCGGATTTTTTAAATTAGGTGTATGAATTTTTCTGGAGCTTTATACATGTTTTACAATAATTGCCGAAACGTCAGTGAAGGCTTACTGTGGAGACCCGAAAAGTTTTTGGTTTCCGTCTGTCTGTTTGTTTGTTAGTTAGTCTGTCTGTCCCGCGATAACTGCCGTAAAAAAGCATCCGATTAGCTTGAAATTAAGGATGCATGTTGGTGAGGTCCCCGGATTTAGCTGTATAGTTTTTGGTTAAATTTGGTTCATTCGTTCGCAGGGTTCATTGATATATATCGATGGATATATATCGTGATATATATCTTGATATATATCCGATATTTATTTTTAAAATATCAAGATTTTTGATATTTTCGATATTTTCAAATTCTTGATATTTATTTTCAAAATATCAAGATGTTTGATATTTTGTTTATTTTATATTTATTTTTAAAATATCACTGAGCAAGACATTTTTTATATTTCCTACATTCAAAGCAAGTGTAAATGAAATTTCTACCTGTTATTGACTGTGTCATTCTGTAGGTGTCGATAACGAACTTTTGCCTCTGGCAATGACTTTTTTAGGAAAAGAAAAGAAATCTTTTCCAAACTTTATGTTTGAAACTTTTATTTTTAAATATAGAACTAATAATTATGTGACACAGTTAATTCAGAACAGCCATTGAAAGATAAAATGTAATTTAAATAATCGTTTATATACAGAGCCAGGGTTCGTTGATATATATCAGTGGATATATATTATGATATATAACCGATATTTATTTTCAAAATATCAAGATTTTTGATATTTATTTTCAAAATATGAATGTGTGCAAGATATTTTTGATATTTTCAGTCGTAGTTTGTAATATTTCAGTGTAAATTAAATAAATTTTCAACTGTTATTGACTGTGTGAATCTGATAAAGAACTTTTGTCTCTTTTGGATGTGACTTTTTTAGCCAAAAAAGAAAACAAATATATTTTTCAAGCTTTGGATTTGAAGCTTTTATTTTTAAATGTTGAACTAATAGTTATGTGGGACATAATTAATTCAGAACAACCATTGAAAGACAAACTGATTAATTTAAATAAGCAGTTATATACAGCTTCATTAGAAAATAACCTTTTCTCACGTTTTGGTTCAGTTGAGTTTAAACTACAACATGTTAGGAAATACGAAATAAGACATTTTATACTTACATTTATGTTAAAATTTTTCATTTAAAAAAACTTTTTGTGAAAAAAAAATAAATAAATGCATTTTTAGAATATTGTTTGATTAAGTTTTCATGTTAAGTACAATATATTTTAGTTTCTAATCTATATTATGCTCGAAAACATTTATTATCAGCAGTAAGTTGGTTGCTTCGAAAATATCGGATATATATCGAAAATATCGGATATTTATCAAAATATCGGATATTTTTGATATTTTCGAAAATATCATGATATTTACGAACCCTCTTCGTTCGGAATATATAGAACATTTTATTTTGCTCTATAATGCTTTTCTATGGCAAGTCAGACGATTTTCAGATTTTCATTTGTTGAAAGAAATGGCTCATATGAAAAATGGATTTAAATGGTAAATTTTGGATGCTGAAATTTTTAAATAAAATTATTATATTATTGAAATTAGTTTGAAATTTTGTCAATATATTTGCGAGATTTTTTTAATTAGGTTTATAATTTTTGGGGGAATTTTATGCATGTTTTCCAATAATATAAAGCATTTTGTTTTATCAATTTGACATAATACATATTTCATTTTTTTTCTTTCATCTGTTGCCTAGCAACGTATTTGGTCCTAATAATATTAGTATAATTGCGTGTATAATGTTTGAGAAAAGCCAACGTCAAAACGGAGGAATTAATGCATTTGTATCTTTGCATATAGATGGATTTTAGCCCAGAAATAAAAATAGGCAATATTTTATTTATTTTATTCAAATATTTTGCTTAAAAATAGAAAAGTTCATTATTTTCATAGAGAATAATGTAACATTTTTCCATAACATTTACCAATACTTCTTTAATTGTTGCCAAGAGAAAATCAAAACCCGGAATAATATTTTCTCTTAAACAATTTTCAATTGAAATATTTTGACGTGAAACAGGAAAAAAAACTAAGAATAGAAAAATTAATATGGCGGCATATTAGAAATAAAAAGAAAACTCTCGCGTATTTCTTAATAGTATAACAAGGTGAAAAGTTTTGAATAAGTACGCATAGCAGGTGAATTAGACGTCATTTTCGATAACAAAGATGCTGGAATAAAAAGTTCTTGGGTAAAATAAAGTTTACTATTATTCACGGAGGAAAAAGATAGATGGAGATGCAGTATGTCGTAGAAACAGTTTGCAATATAATGTGCGTTATCGCTCAGATTTAAATGCCCTCATTCGGCCCAAACAAAACAAGCACGTGGAACAGGGACCGAATTCTTTGACTTCATCCGTGCCTTTTTTCTGTAAAATGAAAATGATTTGCTTATATTTAAGCATTCTAATGGTGTTATTACACGAGGGGTCAAAGACGCTTCAGATTCCGGGCGTCTCCATGTATTCCTATGGCTCCAGAGGAGTCGCTAGGAGCGCGAGCGTCTTTTTTCTGTCGGAGCATCTTTGACGCCCGAAACGAGGCGAGTCGCCAGTAACAGCCAATCATATGCTTGGAAATCTGATAATAGAAAAGCCTTTTCCGGAACAGCCAATGAAATGCTTGGAAAAGACTGACCGTGAGGCGGCTGTTGTCGCTAGACGCCTGGGATTCCAAGCGTCTTTGAGTCCTCGTGTAATAACACCATAAGGTAGCATTTGATTGTATTATGAATTAAAAATTATATTACTAAAAATATTACTTTTTTTTTTTTTTTTTTAAGCACGTCCTTGTGTTTGTGCCGAATGTAGCGGATTTTAGGGTTATTTTTGGCGTCACTTCAAGATTTATTGTCTGCGTACGGTTAACATGAAGATTTTATTTTAAATTTAAATTTTATTAATTTATTTAAAAAAAACTTATGCGTTATCCTTATAAATCACAGCGTAAAAAAAAATCTAATATATACTATAACCAATCCGCTCAATCAATAAAAAATTACGAATGTAAATTTAAATAGACTACGGGGGGGTTCAGGGGGGCAGAGCCCCCTGAAGAAATGCAATTTTTGATTTAAAAAGTTACCAGAATAAGTAGCTCCTCAGAATTTCAGAACATCAATGTATAACCACTTGTTTAACACTTTTAATTTCTGAAACTTTACGTTCAATTACGTTACTGAAACTACGTTCAATTACGTTAGTGAAACTTACGTTAAATTTTGTTTTCTTATAAATATTTATCTAATTTGAAAACTTTAAAAAGCGATTTGTAGGAAGTTGAATATTACGCAATGAGTGTTAAAAAACAATGACTTGCAAAGATGACGTTGAGGCTCCTGATCTGCAGATTTACTAGTATAAAACATTTTGTACTATCATTTTACTTGTTTGACATGATACATATTTCATTTTTTTATTTTGTCAGTTGCCAATAAATCGATAAACAAAAATAATTTAAATAATCCAGGTTACGAAACAATTGGGTAAGTATGATCACAGATCGCACAGGGGGTTTCGTTTAATATTCATTTCAAAACACATTATTCTTTAATTAATAAAGCCAAACTGATAAATAATTTATAATTATTAAATCCTAAAAGCCGCACATAAAACGGTAAAAAACGGTAAGGTTAAAAAAAAATTGCCACCCCCCACACTCCACGAAATTTCTCGCGCCATTCTTTTAAAAACTTTTTATTACGTGTTAAAAGCTATCTTAAAGTTTCAAACAGATCGCAGTGTTAGATTTCCTAATTTAAATAAAATCGCGTACTTTTAATTTCATGTTCCACCACCAGGGAACACACTGTTTTCTTAACAAAACTGTATCTGAACAAAACTCCTTTCTACAACTTATCCGTAGATAGAGTCGAGGGGTTGGCGGTCTTAAACATAGCGGTCTTAATAATTTAAGATATTTGCTGAAATTACTATTCAAAAAGAGTGGTATCAACACTTATGATTATTTT
Source organism: Maratus speciosus (assembly GCA_963932465.1). Taxonomy (NCBI): domain Eukaryota; kingdom Metazoa; phylum Arthropoda; class Arachnida; order Araneae; family Salticidae; genus Maratus; species Maratus speciosus. Next base: position 405,173,393 of record OZ010793.1, on the reverse strand, counting down.
TTATATTGAACAAGTAACATTTATCTCAGATTCCGTCAAAAAACCGCACAAAAAACGGTAAAAAAAAACGCTAAGGTTTAAAAAAAAAAATAACGTCGACCTCCACCCCGAAATTTCTGGTGCCATTGTTTTCAAAACTTTTTATTACGTGTTATAAACTATCTGAAAGTTTCAAAACGATCGCCTTGTTAGATTTCATAATTTAAATAAAATCGCGGTCTGTTAGTTCCACATTTCACCACCAGGGAACGCACTCTATTCTTAACAAAAGTGCATCTGAACAAAACTCCTTTCTACAACTTATCCGTAGATACATTAGTCAAGGAGGTGGCGGTCTTAAACATCAATTTAGGATATTTGCTGAAATTACTATTCTAAAATAGTGGTATCAACGCTTATGAAATTTTTTATATTGAATAAGTAATATTTATCTCATCACGCCGTCAAAAAACCGCACGGAAAACGGTAGAGAACGCGACAGTTTAAAAATGGTCTTAAGCAAGAATTTAATATATTTGCTGAAATTACTATTCGAAAATAGTGGTATGACACTTATGAAATTTTTATATTGAATAAGTAAAATATATGCTGTATTTTTTAAAATGTGACACCGTTCTGAACAATGCTTTAAAAGCGATCGGTCCTTTAAGTTTTCCTAATTTTAACAAATTCCCGTCAATTGTGCGAAATTCTCCGTTAGTTTAAAATCGATTTTTTCATAAATCGGTAAGTTACGGTCCGATTTTTTTTTATTTAGCTTTTATGAATCAGCGTATGAAATAATATCGGGATGCGAAAGAATCAAATTTGTAAAATCAATAGTTAAAAAATTTTGTACAGCGATTATCAAACCCTAGTATAAAAATACTTTTACTTTCCCTGTCACGGGCAAGACGCATCCCCCCCCCCCCTCCTCTCAAATTTTTGACGCGGCCTCATATTTAAAATATTTGTTGTGTTATGAACTATGTTAAAGTTTCAAACAGATCGCCCTGTTATACTTCTTAATTTTGTTCGCCTCTCCCACCCTCCGAAATGTGATGCGCCATTCGTTTTATAATTTTTATCATGTGTTATAAACTATCTTAAAGTTTAAAACAGATCGCATTGTTAGATTTCCTAATTTTAACAAAATCGCGTTATGTTAGTTCACATTCCACCACCAGGGAGCGCAGTGTATTCTTAACAAAAGTGTATCTGAACAAAACTCCGTTAAACAACCTATCAGTAGATATGCAGACCTGCTAACTGCTACGAAAAAATCGTAGTTGCTACGATTTGGACCTATAAACTACGATGCTACGAAAATCGATCTTGAACTACGATTTTTTTCAAAAAACATGAACGCATTTTTTGCTTCTAGTTGCGATTTTTATCCCACGTAGCATATTTTTCAAAAGTGATTCTGTTCCGAATTTTCAAAAATTTCAAAGTATTCATTTCCGCAAATTCTAAAAAATTGGTCATTAGTCCGAAAATTCGGACATTAAAAATTGCTCATGGGAAAGAAAATCTGGGCTGCAAAACAAATTTCTTAACATAAAACCCTCTTTATCTGTGTTAACCACGAGTGAATCGTGTTTCTTTAAATATTTATACAGGAATTTCCTTCCTTAGAAACAGGGATGTCACTTTAAGAATTTCTGGAGGAGGGGGGGGGGGGTGTTCTCTGAAGGGCAGGGTTTGAAATAGTGTACAAAATCACACGATTTGCACACGGAAAATGAAAGTCCTGCATAAATGAAAACTGCTGTGCAGTATTTCCCCCTGCACATTCTTCCACAGATCTCTGATTCTTCTGCGAATATATTTTGAAATTTATTGAAGTCCGCGAATTTCTTTTTTTTTTTTTTTTTTTTTTTTTTTTAATGGAATTTCTCCAAATTAATTCGTGAATCGATTGCGGAAAAAATTGAGAATTCCTTCAAATGAAAGTGTAAAAATATCGGGTATTTCGTCAAAGATCTCAGAAACAAATAGTGATTATCTTCAATAGATCGCTTAATAAAATAGCTAATTTCTTTAAGAGTTCCGAAAGAGATTGTGAATTCCGCCAAAAATTACGAATTTCGATAAACTATCGAGGGAAATATATTGCAAATTTCGTCAAAAGGTCGTGGAAACGAGTAGTGAATTTTGTTAATTGGTCGCGAACAGATATCGAAAATTTTGCCAATCAGTTGCGATAAACTATCATGAGTTTCGACAAATGACCGTGTAAAAAAAAATCAATTTTGTCAATTGGTCGCAGAAGAAAATAAATTTCGTCAAAGGATCGTGGTAAAAACGTGAATTTTGTCAAAATATCGCAGAAAGAAAAAGCGAATTTCGTGAAAAGATCAGTTAGAAAACTCAAATTTCATCGAAAGATCAGTAAGAAAACGCAAATTTCACCGAAAGTTCGCAGAAAGAAAACACTAATTTCGTCAAAGGACAGAGGCAAAAAACGCAAAATTCGTCAAAGAATTGCGGTTAAAAAAGCGAATTTCGTCAAAAGTTCATGGTAAAAAGTGCAGATTTTAACAAAGAATCGTGATAGAAAAATGTGAATTACAATTGTGGGAAAAATAGTGAATATCCTGAAATGATCGCGGGAGAAAAATCGCGAATTACGCCAAACTTTACTGCACTGGGCTAAAAAATTGGAACCAGGGTTCTTTTACAAATGTGTAAAAAAAAAAAAAAAAAAATTGCGAAACGAGAAGAAACTCTAAAAATCGTATAAAAATATTCAGAGGAAAAAAATTACTACATTCAGTTGAAAGACTGAAACCTTATTCCTTCTACGAATGTCGAAAGATAGTTGCGAAACACGAAAAACCAACCAACCAACCAACATCCAGATTAATTTTAATTTTGTGTGCTACGATTTCTCATTTTCAAAGGTTGGCAGGTCTAAGATATGTTACTCGAGGGGGTGGTGGTCTTAAGCAAGAATTTAAGATATTTGCTGAAACTACTATTCGGAAATAGTGCTAACTAAACGTTTGACATTTTTATATTTAATAAGTAGCATTTAACTCAAGATTCCCTCAACAAACCGCACTAAAAACGGTAAGAAACGCTAAGGTTTTGAAAAGAAATCTAGCGCCCCTCCCCTTCCCCCTTACCCGAAATTTCACGCGCCATTCTTTTTTTAACTTTTTCTTATGTGTTATAAATTATCTTAAAGTTTCAAATAGATCGGTTTGTTCGATTTCCTACTTTAAATGAAATCGCGGTCTGTTAGTTCCATATTCCACCACCAGGGAGCGCACTGTACTCTTAACAAAACTGTATCTGAACGAAACTCCGTTAAACAACCTGTCAGTAGATATGTTACTCGACGGGGTGGCGGTCTTAAGCAATAAGTTAAGATATTTGCTGAAATTACTATTCGGAAATAGTGGTAACTAAACTTTTGACATTTTTATATTTAATAAGTAGCATTTATCTCAGGACTCTCTCAAAAAAAGGCACCTAAAACGGTAAGAAACGCTAAGGTGTTAAAAAGAAATCTGGCGCCCCTCCCCGAAATTTCACGCTCCATTCATTTTTTAACTTTTACTTATGTGTTATAAACTGTATCTTAAAGTTGCAAACAGATCGCCTTGAAAGGGTTTCCTACTTTAAATGAAATCGCGGTCTGTTAGTTCCACATTCCATCACCAGGGAGCGCACTCTATTCTTAACAAAAGTGTATCTGAATGAAACTCCCTTACACAACCTATCCGTAGATACATGGGTCGGGGGGGGGGGGGGTCTTAACCAAGAATTTAATATATTTGCTGAAATTACTATTCGAAAATAGTGGTATGAACACTTATAATTTTTTTATATTGAACAAGTAATAGTTATCTCATCGCGCCGTCAAAAAATCCCACGCAAAACAGTACAAAACGCTAAGGCTGCTGTAAAATATCACGCTAACTTTATATTAAAATAAGCATTTAATACAAATAAAACCAATTAGTTAAATAATAATTAATACAACTTTGTACTGCTATTATCAAACCCTAGTCTAAAAATAGTATATTTTTTATTTCCCTGTCACGTGGCCTGCTCTGCAAAAAATGTAATTCTGGAATCTTCGCTTCCCATTGTCGAAATTAAAAAATAAAGACATATTCTGAAAGTGAAAGAAAATTTACGTCGGATGGTGTAAAAATCGTAGCTCAAAAATCGATATTTAAGAAAATTTTGTTTTTGTATAAGAATTTTGTGATTCCCAAGATGCACCTGTTTTATATCTGGTTTACCACCGAAAATTTAATGTCATCCCGACGTCTGTCGCCTTCACAAATAAAGGAAAATAAAAGATTTTTTTTCTCGATTTTTAACGAATTTTCGAGTTTTTATGGTACGATCGAGACAATTTTTAGAATTTCTGAAAGCTGATTTTTTCCCCGTCTTGTAGAACTAATTTCGAATTTCTGGGATGAGTAGAAAAAAGTAATCGCGCCTTAAAGAAATCGCCAGTCCTTATCTGCCATTAAAATGACACCTGTTTTTAATACGTGGAAGAGATCGTTTTTGTAATTTGATAAAAAATTGCATGCTTTTGTTGAATTATAAATGCCTTTCCGATCGTGTAATTGGGGTTTTTTAATTAATAACGTCCGTTAATTACGACTTTTTCAAAATTTTATGATTCGTCGTTTGATGTGAGGTGTTCAGCTATAAGTATGCAAAATTTCAAGTCTCCAACATATATAATTTCTGAGAACGGGCTCTGTGACAGACGGACAGACAGACAGAAGAGTGAGACGAATAGTGCATTTATAAAAGAAATTAGTTTCAAACTTGTAACACACTGTAGTAATTTTTTTCCTCTGCGATTTTTGATTTTTTTTATCGATTTTTAATGCGATGTTTAGCATTCCACTGCTGTCTTTTGATATTCGTAAAAGGAATTGGGTTTTAAACTTTTAGCCCAATATAATAAATTTTGTTATATTTTCAACAAAATTTATTCGAAATTTGTACAGCAATTTTTGATTTTTTTGTGCATTGTTTGGAGATTTTTAGCGTTCCGAGACGATTTTTCTATATTCGTAAAGGAAATCCTGTTTTAAACTTTTAGCGTATAATAATAAATTTTGTCATCTGCGATTTTTGAATTTTTAGAGATTTTTAGAGTTTTTTCGCGGTTCCTTACAATTTATCCAAATAAATTAGTACTAAAAGGAATCCGGCTATCTTCTAGCCCAAAATAGTAACTTTTGTTTTCTTTTCATTTAAATTTATTTTGTTTATTCGTGAATTTTTTTTTAATTTTTCGCGATTTTTTATTACGGTTTTTTGAGTTTTTTTGTGTTTCGTACTATTTTTCGAGGGACCGGACGACACCGGACATGTCAGCATAGTTAGTGCATAATTGTGTAATGTAAATACTACAGGGTTGCGCACGAAAAAGCGGTCCTGCTGTTTTTGCCATAAATGCGCATGTACAGATATATACTTTTATATGAACATCGAAAAATTTGAAAATTCACGAAAATCAAATTAAATGTCATTCCGTAATGGCACTGAAAAATATGAAGTTTAGGCCCGTCCCTGGTTTACAGAAGAAAAAAAAATTAGATCCGATCTCTACCCAGCCTGCTATTAATGAAAGAAAATCGGCCTAAGATCGGGTTTCTTGCTCGGTCCGAATAAAAACAATTGAATGTGTACTGCTTGCCAGAGTTGCATAATATAGGCGCACACGCGCACGCCGTGCGCGGAAAATTTCCCGCAAAATTCGAAACTTTGCGGAAAATTTTTTTGAAAAAAAAAAATTTTGTTTTTGTAACTTTTTTTTTTTTTAATACCGAAATATTAGAAATATTCCCCAATTTTATGTATGATTTACTTATTGTTTGCCAGGGGTAGTTCTGTTCCGAATTTTCCGAAAATTTAAGGCATTCGGTTCCAAAAATTTAAAAAAAATCGGCCATCAGCCCGAAAATTCAGGCATAAAAAAATATCACTTAAAAATATTGCGAATTTCAACAAATGGTCGCCGAAAAAAAACAATTTCGTCAATCGTTCGCAGAAAAAAATCACCACTTTCGTCAAAGCATCGCGGAAAAAACGTGAATTTCGTCAAAGGACCGCGAAAAAAAACGCGAATTTTTTTAAAGGATCCTGAAAGAAAAAAGATAATTTCGTCAAAAAATGAAAAAACCGCGATCAAAACATCGCGAAATGCACGTGGATTTTGTCAAAATCGAAAAACTTGCGAATTTTATCAAAATATCGCGAAAAACTCGCCATATTAGTCAAATGATCACGAAAAAAGGGGGAATTTTGTCAAAAGCAAACAAAACGCTGTCAAAAGATCGCGAAAAAACGCGAATTTCGTCAAAAGGTCGCGAAACAAACAGCAACTTTCGTCAAAATACCGGAAAAAACGCGCGAATTTCGTCGAAAGATAGCGAAAAATACCCGAATTCCATCAAAAGATCGCGAAAAAAACATGAATTTTCTCAAAGGATCGCTAGTTTCGTGAAAAAACGAATAAAACGCGGTCAAAAGATAGAAAAAAACCCTGTAAATTTCTACAAAAGATCGCGAAAAACAAGCGAATTCCACCCAAAGATCACGGAAAACACGCGAATTTCGCCAAAAGATCCCGAAAAATATGCGATTTTAGTCAAAAGATTCCTAAAAACACACAAATTTAGTCAAAAAATCGCAAAAATACGCGAATTTTGTCAAAAGATCGCAAAAAATACGCGAATTTCGTCAAAAGACCGCAAAAATACGCAAATTTCGTCAAAAGACTGCAAAAATGCGCGAATTTCGTAAAAAGATCGCGAAAAATAAGCAAATTTCTTCGAAAGATTGTGAAAGTCACTCGAAATTCGGCAAAAGATCGCAAAAAACTCAAATTTTGGCAAGAGATTGTGAAATCACGTTAATTTTGTAAAAGGATCGCGAAAAACGCTAATTTCGCGAAATGATTGCGCGGATTTTGTTTATTTTATTTTGTGATTTGCTGAAATTAGGTTCCCAAAGGTTCCTTTTTAGGCGAAATATATGGCCTTTTTTGGTCCCTTAAAAAAAAAAAAAATGATCCCCTTTTACCATTTTTTACTATAAAAGTTGAGTGGGAGTCCTGTATGTTGTATTCATAGGCTTTCCTTTGATTAATTAAAATTATTGCTCAAAAATAATATTTTTTAAAGCCAAAAAAATTATTTTTTTTCTTCCTGCTGCTAATTCTTCATTATTGCAATCTGTACCCAACTGTCGTTTAGTTAGTCCAGAGTTACCAAAATGTGTGCAGAAATTTTATCTGTGTAATTATTCTTTCAAATATGAAAATATTTTCAAAATAGCAATCATTTTAATTTTTAGGAGTTTATTAGCATAAGAATTTCAGTCTGCTCCAAAAACAGAATTTTAATTTTATTGCTACAATATTACATTTTTGCTGCTCCAAAAATGGATTTTACTGCTCCAAAATCAGATTTTTGCTGCTCCAAAATGGCTTTAGTGCACTTTCATTTCTGTATCAGTTCTCTTTAACGGTGATACCTATGAATAGACCTCTCCCTATAAAATGTACAATTCAGTTGTTTCAGAAGCAATGCCGTATTCTTTCTGTGAACAAAGTGACTGGTATTTTGTGCAAATAGATATTAAGGATTGGGCTGTTTCTAAATGCATTGACAAAATTATTGATAAGAATTCCCCTTTTCTTATCATGGATTTTTAGCTTTATTATTTTTTTTCAACTAAAATAATTATACTTTAATTAATATCAATTAATTTTTAATTTAAATGGAATTACTTTAAAACTACTGTTTTTAATTAATATCGTCAAAATAATGTAACACATTATTTTATTAAACATTAATTTAATTTGCAGAAAGTTTTTTACCCAATATTTGCGTGCGCAGAAAGTTTTTGGTTTTATACAAGTCTGCTGCTTGCTTATAGGTAGCTACCAGATCCTGGTGAATCATCAGTTACTGTAGAGAGACCGCTTGCGCTTGATAGATTTGAACAATTTTTTTATAAATATGAACTTTATGCATGATTTAGAGACAAAGAGCTTCTCCTTCTCCCTTTATACTCTATGTTTTGGAAACATTGGCTTCTAGTTTGGTCATGGAACAAAACTTAACTCTTCTCCGCCCTTCCTCCCAAGTTCTTCAAAGCTCGTAAATTGGAACCACTTTCTTTGTAGGTTCGGGGAACGGCAAACCATCTTATCTGTGCTCTAATCAGATCATATCGGACACCATTTGTTGTCCGTTAAAAATGTGAATTTATTTCCCTATGTCTATGACGCCGAATAAGAAAAAGAAATTCTTCCCAGAAAGTGTGCCCAGTGTCCAAAGAAAAAAGAAAAACCTACCATGGAGAGTGCTTAGTTTTTTCCCATACGCCACGCTAAAATTTTCCAGTTGTTTAACTTGTTTATAAAGAATAAAAGTAAACAGGTAGTATAGAGAAATAACAATTATCCACCGAAATGATTATACGCTAAAATCTTTTGTAAATTATACGAGATTCCAAAATCTGAGTTTTTTTCTATGTCAGTTGGCGTAAAAAAATATAGCCCAACTGAAAAAAAATATTGAGGGGCGGGGGGGGGGGCGAGCCTCACGGGCCCATATAACTCTACGCCTATGGAAGTTAGAATTAAACAAAAAATGATAGTAAAGCATGTCTTTTATTCTTTAAATAGCTTGAATAAAAAAAAAATATTCAATAATGTTCAAGTACAATATATGTACACGAATATAAAATGAAAACATGCACTGTAGGTCTACTCGTAAAAGTCACCTTAAAAAAATCTCGAATATCAGTTTTTCAGTCCCTATAAAATTATTTTTATTTTTCTTTCTTTTCAACATCTTGATTTCGCAAATTATCTACAGAAATGTTTTTCTCCCCCCCCCCCCCCCTCCGCTCCTCGTTGACGTAGTGACTGAGCTATTATAAATTCCCGATTTTGTACCGTTTGTAATGAGTTGTTATGTAATTTCTTATTCTGAAGTTCCATTAGATTATTATAAACATAAAGAGTGATTAAACAAGCAATGCTTTTTTTTTTCTGAAAGTCGTGCCGGATTATCCAGCATGCCAGACCTTAGGATGCCAGTTCAGAGGATGTTTATCGTACTACTGAGTACTTATAACTTACATTTTCTTTAGTTAGTTTTAAATTAGTTCGGATTAGCGGGGTTCTACTGTAAGGCGATAATTAAATGTGTGTTTGGATCATTTACCATTGAATACAAACGGCTACACTGAGCTCCGCAATAGAGTTGTGTGGAGGCCTATTTTTAAAAATTTTAAATAATTTATCTAATATCAAAATAGCGGCTTTATGTGATAAAATTTTTATGTTAAAAACATTCAGCTCATTTCAGAATTCAATTAGAATTTGTTTAAACATTTATTTATTGTATCTGGTACAAATAACATGAGAACGCAGTCCTAGGATAAGATCAAAATATTAATCAATAATAATAAAAATGGGTACTACTTCTCTGTTATAGCGGCTGTCGAGGATGAATGTCCAAAAGACAAAGATGTATTGCCAAATTGTAAAATATATGACATTATAATCACAGATGATGCATATCATATTTCATGACTTATATGTCAAAGCTTTATATATAAATGTGATGATAAAAGATAAAGTGTGGAACAATAAAAGATAATAGACTCAAGTTTTCAATGAACGTGATGCGACTCATAAAAAGTGAAGTGGAAAGAGGAGAGCGAGATGAGGTTGTTCTATATATGTCAGCCATAAATGTGGTCGGTGATTTGTTAACGCAAGGCTCTTGGAAGCTTGTTGTGGTAATTATTGTTCAGTTATCAGTTGTACAATGTTATTTGAATGTTAAGTTGTATGTTTGGTGGTCTATTAAACCTTTTTTATACATATTCACAGTTTGAAGAATATCAGTTTTGATTAAGCAATACATATTTACATAAATGCCACAGTTTTGGGGGGCTCGGCCGGGATTGCCCAGGGGAAACGGACAGATAGAAAGAATTCACAGCATCCCGATTCCTGTGCTAACAACCATTTTCTTTAAAGGTTCTTTAGCATTATGTAGTTGAGCTTAAGATTTTTTTCGCGCCCTTCATAATATATTTAGTCGCAGTGTCATTTTCTAGAAAAGTTTTTATCTAATTTTTCAAATATTGAAAAAAAAAATGGGTAAAGGTGATAATAAACTTCGTGGACGAATGTCCGCATATGCTTTCTTTGTACAGACATGCAGAGATGAACATATAAGGAAAAGCATCCAGATGAGTCTGTTGTTTTCGCAGAGTTTTCACGCAGGTGTGTTGATAGACGGAAGACTATGTCTGAAAAAGAGAAGATCAGATCTGTTCTTATTTTTATGTGTAATCTTTACATGATTTTCAAATAAATACCTTAAAAAATTGTAAACAGTCAGTAACTGGAAGTCTTTTTAATAATGTTTATTTAAGTACATCCTTTTAATGTGCTATTGTATTTGAACAAAATAAAATTGACTTTGTCAAGCTGTGTGCAATTAAAAATAAATAAATCCCACATATATATGACATGTGTATAAGATGTATTTCTTATAAATTAACGTATACGGCGTTGGGAACGGTTGTATACACTATATGGCCAAAGGTGACCGGCCACTTGCGATTTTAGACGTTTTGTTAAATATCTAGAAAAATACACGAGGAATTAACCTGAAACTGCAAGTGTATAAACAGAATAGTATAGGTCATATATTTCAGCGAATATTTTTTTTTCCGAAACCCCATAGGGGACCGTCAACAAATTGAAAAAGAAATAATATCTTTTGGATAACCCTGTAAAAACTAATGTAACAAAAGCGTTCAAACTCGAGATTATTAATATGTGGCTTACTGTAATATACTGTGTTCATTTTTATGACGATAGCATGTATACTCGTAGAGAAATTAAAGTTTTTATAAAAACAGTCCCAAATTTCGCCAAGTTTTTTGCTTATAATTTGCAGAGTTCTTAATATAAAAAACAGTTCTTTTCAGAAGATATAACAAACAACTTTGTATACAATACACTGTAATCAGAATTAAAAAATAATAAAAATTGGATGAAAAATGAGCAGGTTTACTAAAAATTGTTTCACTGCGCATGCGCGAATGCAATCAAAATATAATGTGCAAAATGTATTAGCTAAGTATATAGAGCTATCATAGCTTGAAAATTATCGTCGAAAGAATAAGCTCGAAATCCGTTGTTCCCAAAAGGAAGCAAAAAGTTGACGGGTTGTATCCAAATATAGTAGTATGTGCAATATTGTGTACGTTATCTTAACACTAATCAAGAGATATTTGATACAACCCCTCATCTTTTTGGGAACAACGGATTTCGAGCTTATTCTATCGACGATAATTTTCAGTATTTTCAAGCTATGACTTTGAGACTTTCACAAAAGTTGCTCTATGTACTTAGCTAACACATTATATTTTGATTGCATTCGCGCATGCGCAGTGAAACATTTTTTAGTAAACTTGCTCATTTTTTATCCAATTTTTATTATTTTTTAATTCTGATTGCAGAGTATTGTTTACAATCCTGTTTGTCATATTTTCTGAAAAGTACTCTTTTTTTTGTATTAAGAACTCTGCAAATTATAAGCAAAAAACTTGGCGAAGTTTGGGACTATTTTTATAAAAATCTTATTTTCTTTACGAGTATACATGCTATCCTCATAAAAATGAAAACAGTATATTACAATATTATAACACTTATTAATGGTCTCGAGTTTGAACGCTTTTGCTACATAAGTTTTTACAGGGTTATTCAAAAGATATCCGTTCTTTTTCAATTTGTTGGCAGTCCTCTATGGGGTTTCGGGAAAAAAAAAATCTTCGCGGAAATATATGACCTATACTATACTGTTTACACACCTGCAGTTTCAGGTTAATTCCTCATGTATTTTTCTAGATATTTAAACAAACGTCTAAAATCGCAAGTGACCGGTCACCTTTGGCCATATAGTGTGTGTGTGTGTGTGTGTATATATATATGATGCACATATAAGCTTAGCGATGGATGGCATTGGCAAAATTGTAACTGCAACCTTGGCATAATGGTAATTGTGGGGGCCGCTATAACAAGGAAGTACCTAATAACAAATAGCATAGGAATGAGTTTAAAAGGAATATACCGGGTGTCCCAAAAAGGACTGACTGATTTTAAAATTCAATAACTTGCAAACGGTGACAGATATTTAAAAAATTCTTGCAGGAGGGTTATGCATAAGGTCAAAAGTTTTTTTACAGTGATTTTCAATTTTAGTTCGAATTACAAACAATAGATGGCGCTGCGATCAATAGACGCTGAATTCAGGCTCGATTTTTGGTACTTCGTGGCCCGGATAATACGTTTCCATCTCCTTTTTCAGCATGGAACAAGAAAAAGGACCAGAAATCGAGCCTGTATTTAGCGACTATTGCTTACAGCGCCATCTATTGTTTGTAATTCGAACTAAAATCGAAAATCACTGTAATAAAACTTTTGACCTTATGCATAACCCTCCTGCAAGAATTTTTTAAATATCTGTCACCGTTTGCATGTTATTGAATTTTAAAATCAGTCAGTCCTTTTTGGGACACCCGGTATAAAAATAGCATAAAAATGAGTGTCATAGATTGCGGTATTTGCTTGTTTTGGGGCACATTTTCAGTTAAATAAATGTACATAAAATATACTTCAGTGTTCGATAGTAAAGTTGCACATTAAACTCAATACATCACCGCGACGTGACATCTCTTTTCTTATATTTTCTTCCTCTTCCTTTAGATCTTGAAACTTTAAAAGTAAATTCAGCTTTTCAAGATCCAACGTAGCCCTGTGCAGCTCTTCCCAATTGAGATGATTGCACATTCGAGCTTTATTTCCACAATATCGATCAATACCATTTTCTTTACCTAAATAATAACCGCACACTTCATCGACTTTTCTAGAATTTTCATAATGAAGTGGGCACAAAACTTTCATTTTTTTGCACCATAAATTCTTACCGATTTTCCGATTACAAAAAATATTCCATTTTTCATCACTAGGCTTCATTTTATCGTCTGTTGAGACTTTTTTCTCCTGTTTTATGTAACATTGTTCTAAATGTCTTTCTATAAACTTGCTTGGTATTTCTATCCCACACAACATACAATCCATTGGAGCTGTGTTGTCATCGCATGGTAGCTCAACAAAGTAATTTGCGGGATTTTTAGATTGTGATATATTCTTGATCAATTTGGTTATTTTTATTTCTAATTCTTCAAGCTGTTTTTCTACATTGTGCATCTTGGCTCGTACATCGGTCAATTTCTTGTAGCTGAGTTCATCTGCGGCTGAAGGCGTGCGATTCCACTGTTGTATTCTATGAGGTAAAATTTCTAAAATACGGTGTTTAGCGAGAGTAATTCCACATTCATCACTACAATATTTGGAGCCTTTCCGGCTTGCCCTTGTACAACCTGGACCATAGCATTGCTTCAAATTATTTTTTTCCATTTTATTTGTCGCACCACTTAAGGCTGGATTTGACGGAGATTTAAACTTTCTGCAGGCTTCTGTTTTTGCCTTGCGAGTTGTTGTATCAACGAAATCGAAGCATTTTTTTGACTTCGTATTACTTTCGATGATTGTAGGTGTTTTTACAACATTGAGAATCTTATCATTAAGTATTAAATTTGAAGTGTTTTGGCTATTAGTAGATATTTTTTCACATTCATTTTCCTTTCTTATATTTTTTTTTCTGTTCGCCTTCTTGTAAGTTGTTCGAAAAGCAGGCTTTTTTCTTTTGCATCGTCTGCAACAAAATTTATCAATGCTTTCTGACTCTTTCTCTGTTATTCCAATGCAGTCGCCATGATACCATTCTTCACAAAAATCGCACTTTATCATAAAAACATCGATCACAGGAGAACGGCAGATGCAATAAAGTTGTGCATTTGAACTATTTTTATGCTGAATAACACTTTTGATTTTAGCCATTTTTTCTCAGCTTAAACTATTGCGTAATTGATGTTTACAATAACAACCTTTTCGTTTCGCAATAAGTTACTAGCGGAATACAAAACAAATACTAGCTGTTGCCATTCTGGAATATGAATTTTTTATTCCTCTTTAGCCGGGATTCACGTTCAAATATGCGAATTAAGAAAAGAAAAAATGCTTTCTAGTTTCGTAAATGAATATTGAATTATAAAAATAAAAGCATATTTTCTTTTAAAAATGATGTAGTTTCTCTCGTAGCTTTCCACTTTTACAGCGCTTGAGAACAATCTTAAAAACCATCTATTCAATTTGAAAATATTTTTTTCTTTTCTCTCTTTTGAACAACTTTCTTGCATAGTTGAAAAGTGTTTATGAATTCAGCTCGTCTGTACGCTCTCTAACTCACGTAAATCTGGTCAGATTGCCATGAAATTGATATATGTTATTAGGGTTTACTATGGAATATTCGGCATTGAAAATAAAGTGTATAGCATTGACAATTCGTTTACAGGTACACTCAAAAGAATTCAGATACACTACGGTCAATGGGATAAAATCGTTTGCTATGTATTTGAATGATTACAGTATTCTGAATGCGTTGGAAAGTGTTTCATAATCTACGCTGGACGCATGATTTTTCACTTTTGTTTGTACAAACGAAGGAGCTGGGCTACACTACTTTTCCAAGTCCCCTTCAGATCACGGCAGACTATAAAAAGACACTAATTTTCTCTGTTTTAACCCTTAAAGGGGACGATAGGATATTTTTATACCACTTAATTTTAATCTCTAAATGCCACAATGATACCAGAATTTTGGAATAAAATTTTCTTTTATAAAGTACGTGAAGAAAAGCTTTTACTTTTTCCAAATAAATTTGTTCGTAATTCTGATGCCATTCAATTATTTCAACGTTTTAGCAACCAAAGTATGTTGCCGCTGAAAGGGTTAACAAGATTCTTGAATACGGATGAATGAAAGATATTATCACGACTAGTGACGATCTTCCGTAATCGGGTAGTCGTTTATTTTCCTTTTTCGCTTCCCAAGGCCGCATCCATCACTTTCTCGAGAGCTGACGTATGCTTTCGTGATTGATTAAGTAAGATCAATCGCATATTTAAAATCAGCTTATATAAAATGCATACCTTAGGCCTTTTTTTATAAAAAAAAGAACATATTATGAACCAGAAAATTTGTTTAATTAAATATGTCTTGATTCTAGTCGTATTCCCTTTAAATCTAGTTAATTTCATTCATTAAATAAATTTCTGATTCGAAATACGTTTTTTTTTTTTTTTAAGCCGGAGGTTGGCATGTATGAATGATTAATTTTAAAAAATGCCGCTGCCTTCCGGACTGTTATAATGTTTAGGAGAAAAGTTTTCTTTTAGACACTAAGAAAATCGTTTTAAATATGATGTATTTTTTCCATTAAATGCTTTTCGCGCAAATAATTTAATTATTTTAAAGTTTTCTTTCTGTTTCAGTATTTATGTGTAAATATATAGTTCAGTGGAAAATACAGTATTTGGAAATATTACTATTTGGGCTTTTTAAAATCTGGCAACAGTAGATAAAAACTGCTATTTCAAAATTTGAATTAAACTCTATTTAGATAATGAAATTTTGAATAAAAAATTTGTAAAAAACTAAAAGAATTATATTTAAAAAGATTGGACACTGTATACTAACGTCTAGTGCCTGCAAAAGATGGTTAAATTGCTGTGCACCCAGTAGCAAAAACAATGCAGCATGGCAGCAGGCGCTGCGCAATCTAACAGCTTAAAAAGAAACGCCACAGCTTAAAAACAATTGCTAAAACTTATTTTTCCTTTAGAATTATAGTATCTTTTCATTATATTTTCTTTGTAAATGCAAATGTTGATTATTTTATGTATTTCTATAATTTCTTGTGACTGTAAGCTTGGTCCACCATTGATAGGTTGCAGATTGATTTTGGTTGGCTGCAGACTAGACCAGAAAATTCTGCGACGGGAGCTATGCATAGTTTTTGATCCTATAAAACTTACGTAACTGAACTATTTTGACCGATTTAATTAAAATAATTCTTCGATTTAAAAACTGTCTCTTTCAACATGTTTGTCATGCATTTCTCTATAAAACTGCCAATTTTCATGTTTTTATATGCAATAATTTTTAACATTTTCCAACATAGTTTGAAAAGCGTTTATGACTTCGGTTTGTCTGGCCGTCAGTCCGCGCTCTAACTCTCGTAAATATACTCGGATTGCCCTGAAATTTTTGTATATTATTGACGTTTACTATAGCATGATCCTTATTGAAAATGAAGTTTATAGCATATATAGTTCGTTTACAGGGACAGTCAAAATTAATCCGTTACATTACAACCAATGGGAAAAATCGTTTCCTTTCAAACATAATGAAATTGATATGCATTTCTGAAGTGCACTGAAATATGCATTCTATAGAATATACGATGCTAAGAATATTAATAATTTACAGGGCCACAGAAAAGAATTCAGTTGCATAATGTTATAGGGGGCTAGGGGATTGATTGCGGCGTATTATAATTATGTTAGACTATTTCATATATAATGAAGTTGATATATCTTGCTGCGGTTTACTGCAACTGACTTCCTATATAATATAATGTACATAGATAGCATTTCAGGGTCATTTTTTTAAATTGTATATTAGGCATGATTGCTAAAAGTGCATTTTTAGTTATGATATATTTTGCATACTGTGTGATGTGTATAAATGCTATAGATAGACCATATACAGGGCTACAGAAAATAATTCGTAAGCATTACTGAGTACGAGCGTAAACTGCTTAAAAGATGGTTTTTAAATGAGTTATGCTTTTTTACGCTGAGCTGCTTTTAGTATACTAAAAGATGTTTGTAGAATATGGACAAAATGATATACAGGACAACGCAAAGAATTGGATACATGGCCGTCTATGGATAATAATTTCTAGAAATGCGATTTCAGTAGTTTTAAGCGCATTTTATTCCGAATTAAATTTTAGCTAAAGTGGCATTTAGCTAAAGTGGTTAGCTTTAGTGGCATTCATATAAAGGTAGTAGGTAAAACACAGGGCTGTACAAAAGTATTCAATTACGCATGTTTACATCTATTGGTATAAATTGCTGAAAGTGAAATTTCAACCTTTTATGCATTTTCTTGCTAAACTAAATTTTTGCTTTAAATTGCATATATACCAACATAATAGATCAAATATAGGGTTGTACAAAAGAATCGGAATACATACTATTTGGCTATGGATGGTAATTGCTGAAAACAGTTTTCAAATGTTTTATGCGTTTTCTAGAATGTTTATTTACAATATTTCCCTAAATAACGAAGTTTTGTTAAACTATTCTGGAAGTGTTGGAAAGTGTGTTCATGTTGACTGATTGAAAGTGAATTATGTTAGAGATAATGATTTGTAAATGATAAACACTCCTTAATAAATATCAAAATGTATGCAATAAAGGAAATAACTAACTGATCAGAAGTTGCACAACGTATTTCCCCAAGGACATGTAATCATAATGAACTTGTATCTCTTTCTACTATTTCAGAGAGTATTGTGTTAATTTTTAAAGATATACAAAGTGTTTCATAATCTATGCGTAATGCTTGATTTTTTTTTCTTGTTAAAAGATAACCTGAGGAAGTGAAAAAGGTCGCAATAAATTAATAAATTTATTACAGCAGCAGTAATCTTTTTAATACTTTCGGACATATCGAAAAACATTTATGACTCGTTTATGACTTTGGTCTGTCCTTTTGCTGCCTGGCCGTGTTCTAACCATATGTATAGTAATATAGCTATTAGGTACTTCTGGTTATTCTCCCATTGCTTTTTAACGTTTTCCAACATAGTTGAGAAGTGGTCTGTCTGTCCGTGATCTAATTAACGTAAATATAGTCAGATTGCCATAAAATTGATATAAGTGATTAGAGTTTAGTATGGCACATTCGGTTTTGAAAATGAAGTGTGTAGCAAATTACGGTTCATTTACGTGGATACTCAGAAGAATTCCGTTACATTACGGGCTACGGGAAAAATCGTTTGCAGTGTTTAATATTACACTATTTTAAACATATTGAAATTTATATCTATCACTGTGGTATACTACAAAGCACTTATTTTAGAATCTGGTGTGCATATAGTATATCGTTTATTTACAAGGACACACTAAAGTATTTGGCTACAGTACTGCCTGTGAAGAATAATTGCTGGAAGTACGTTTTCAG
The DNA here is from genome assembly GCA_963932465.1 of Maratus speciosus. Classification (NCBI taxonomy): domain Eukaryota; kingdom Metazoa; phylum Arthropoda; class Arachnida; order Araneae; family Salticidae; genus Maratus; species Maratus speciosus. Next base: position 405,155,170 of record OZ010793.1, on the reverse strand, counting down.
TTGTGGTACGCATTTTAAAATTTAACTAGTGTTTTTGCATATTACTTGGTGTGTACAAATTCTATGGAGCATATACAGGGCTATGCAAAGATCTCAAAGTACATTTCTGTTTAATGACGGAAATTGGCAAATGGGAATTTTCAACTGTACTATGCGCCAAATTGAACTAACTTATAGCATACTATGTAGTATACATATGTACATCATATACAGGGATGCACAAAAAATACTGATATTTTTCCGATTATCGGCGATTTTTTAAATGCATTATGTATTATCTAAATTGTTTATTTAGACATCATCTTTCACCTTATTAAATGGTCGAGATGTTGTTAAAATATTCTGAAAGAGTTGGAAACACTCGTTTATTCTATAGTCGTTCAAATGTAACAGCCATGAGAGTAGCAAAAAGTGAATGGAACTCGACATGCTATACTACGAGCTAGATATCCAAATATTACGATATTTTTAGCGCTTTTTAATACTTTCCAACATAGTTAGTGTTTATGAATTCAGTTTGTCTGTCTATCCGTGCTTTAACTCTCGTAAATATACTCTGATTGCATATAATTGATCTGTGTTAAAGATGTTTACTATGGCATGGTTTTATTAAAAATGAAGTGTGTAGTTTGTTTACAGAACACCAAAAAGAATTAAGTTACATTATGGTGTATGACAGGAAATCCTTTCCTGTGTACTTCAATGGTGTTATATTATTACAAACAAATAGAAATTAATATACATTTCTGAGGTGCATTAAACATGTTTTCTGTTAAATATGGAATGAAAAGTATTCATTAGTCATTTACAAGTTCAATCATTTACAAAATAGTTTGGTTACAGTAAAGTCTAGTAGCGATAACTGCCGGTAGTGTGTTTTCTGTTATTGTATGAGTCTTTAAGTTTAACTAAATTTTTGCATATTACGCACTGCGTATAAATTCTATAGATCATATACAGAACTACACAAAAGAATTCATAAGCATTATTGTGTCGAACATGAATTGCTTAAGGGTATATTTTAAATGAGTTGCGCATTTTCCAGGTGAACTATATTTAGTAAACTAAGAAGTGCTTTTAGGATATAAATAAAATCATATATAGAGGGCTATGCAAAGAACTGGATACAATTCCGCTTATGGATGCTAATTTCTGAAAGTATGTTTTCATAAGTGTTATTTGTTTTCTGCATGATTTAAATTTTAGCTTAATATGAGGTGTGTATAAAAATCTAGGTAACACTTAACATACAGGGCTATACAAAATTATTTAAGTGCATGTTTATCTATTGGTGGGAATTCCTGAAGAGTATATTCGACTGTCAGGGTTGGTAAAAAACCGGGTTTTTTTTTTTTTCAAAAAAACCAAAAAACCGGGGTTTTTTTGGTTTAAACCGGGTTTTTTTAAAGATATTTTCCTATTACATATACATGCATATTTATTGATAAAAATAAACATTGTTGGATATATAAGTAATATAACTTCATTTAAAAATAATTTAAATTAAATAATTACAATCAATTATGTAGAAAATTGAAATCATTTACTAGAATTTAAAGATTTTTAGTAAAAGCTTTGTCTTAAATATGTTCCATGAATAAAATGCTATACATAGTGAAACATTGATACCTCGAAAATCTTAATAAACAATCTTTTGATTACTAATACTATAAATAAATATATGGTGCAGTTTCATAAATATAAAATATTTTCCCATGGCTATTCATAGTAATTTCTTTGAAATATTTGCAATTGAGGTATCTGATTTTTCTGTTGGAACACTACCTTAACAATTATTATCTTTTATTGAAAGTAAAGCTTTTTATAAATAATTCCTGGAATGATTTGAATTTAGCAGTAGAGTCTTTACGCGTATTAAGAAGTATTGTGTATTGCCATTTGACACTTCTCCTGAGAAACTGCCAGGTAAAAAAAAAAGGCAACAGTTAAATAAACAGAAATACCTATTTACCAGCATTTTAGATTACTGAAAACATTGATCTTAAAATGGAAATTAGATTTATAAAAGTTGTCATCCACTAAAACATTTAAACAGCCATTAGACTGTTTTACTAAGCTAGTGTTACACAAGCTTTTTTTCTAAGCTATGTTATAACACATATTACTTTTAAATGTCTAAACTAAAAATTAATAATATATCCTTTTAGACATTTTTATGAGACTTTTTTCTATTATGTCTCAAGCGAACCTTATCTCGATTTTCCCCATTTTTTTGTCATATCTAAATAGTGGATTCGATTATGCAATAGATGATTAAAATATATCTTATTGCATATTTTGGTTAAAAGTAAACATGTGCTTCGCTAGCACACGATTTTTCAATGTCCTCTTATTCGACTTCATATCTTGAGTTTCTTTTTTAGGTGCGTTCGTAATTATATAAATACGTAGCCCCTATAGTTGTCGTTCAGTCCGTCTGTCTGTCCGTCCGTCTGCCCGCATATAACAGAGCAAAAAGTACCCAACTGAATCATTTGAAATTTAAAATATATAATTGTTGCATAATTTTGTCGAGTCGTTTCAAATTTTATGAAAATCGGATGTATAGTTTAATTACAGGGACAGTCAAAAGTTTTCCGTTACATTACGGCCAATGGGAAAAATTATTGCAAGTGCATTTTAATGATGTTACAGCCTTCCGAATGGTCTAAAATTTTAAATATATAATTGTTGCAAGATTTTGTCGAGTCATTTCAAATTTTATGAAAATCGGATGTATAGTTTAATTACAGGGACAGTCAAAAGTTTTCCGATACATTACGACCAATGGGAAAAAATTATTGCAAGTGCATTTTAATGATGTTACAGCCTTCCGAATGGTCTGAAATTTTAAATATATAATTGTTTCAAGATTTTGTCGAGTCATTTCAAATTTTATGAAAATCGGATGTATAGTTTAATGACAGGGACCGTCAAAATTTTTCCGTTATATTACGGCCAATGCGAAAAAATTATTTCAAGTGCAAATTAATGATGTTATAGCCTTTCGAACAGAATGAAATGGATAGGCACTTATGAAGTGTACTAAAATATACATTCAGTACAATATGCGGTGCAAAAAATATTTATAAAACTAGTTATAGTACGAACGCACCTCATTTGCCACGTTTGACGAGCAATTTCCAACTTGTTATTCTTAAGGCTGTTCTCAAATCCGAAAGGGCAACTTTATGACATAAGTTTTAATTTATTTTTGTTCGGAAATGCATGAAACTAGCAGATGCTGTTGTTCAGAAACTATGTAATGGAACTACTGTGTTTTTCGGGGTTTCTTTTTTTTTTTTTTTTGCAAGCGTAATAGATCGTTCAGAAAATATTGTCAAAGTGGGCATTTTGAACCGAATTTCCGCGCGAAAGAGGAATAACCACTGAAGGAAGGTTAAAAACATCTTTGTCATGTGATAAAAATTGCTTATAACTCAATAGGTAATTTATTCATCAAAAATGGAAAACACAGTTCGATTCCAAATCGCTTCCATAGTCAGGCCTCCTGATTTTGTATCTTTCCGTTGTGTCAAAACGTTTTGCACTTGTTGAATAAGAGCAGTTGAGAACAGCCGTAAAAGATAATCTCCCCAATCAAGAAAATTTTCTTTTAGAACTTGACTGAAATCTTAAAGGTCATTTTATGTTATTAATTGTAAATAATCTGAGTTTTCTCAAAGGAAAATATTTTATTCAAAATATTGAATATTTTTAATCTATTTTATCTTTGCTAAATTCACATGTTTTAAATTTTCTCTTTAGAGCTTCAGGTATGTTCATCAATACATGCAATTTGCATTCTACATGCATACAAATATAACCTAGACTCACTATGTCTCACAGTGACTGCTGGGATAAGACTGTTAAAAGTAGAAATTATTTATATGCAATAATTTGAAACACTTAAATTACAAAAATGAGAAAATATTATATTAGATTTTTTTTCTAAAAAACCAGTTGGTTAACGTTGGTTTAAACCGTGTCAACCCTGCTGGTAACAGAATAAAATCATAATTCAAAACCCCAATACTAATGTAGAAATGTATGAAAAACAAAGACTTACTAAACCCAATAGCCATGATACAGCAGAGAAAACTCACAACCAATCATTCATTAGCATACGGAACAAAGAGTAACCAATAATGTGTAAAATAAATGAAAACATTAGGGAAAAAGTGAAAAAAAACCATATGAAAAAAAACCAGCATGGTTTTTTTTAAAAAAACATTTGGTTTAAACCAAACAACCCTGCGACTGTGTTATGCATTTTGCAACTAAGCTAAATTTTTGCACACTATGTAGCACTCATACAGCTCTTTAAATCATGCAAAAAAAAGTTTGAGTACCTTTTCGGCTATGGACAGTAACTGCTAAAGTCTGGTTTTCAAATATGTTGTGCATTTTCTAAGTTATTTACTTAGCTATCTTCTTTGAGAGTTCAAATGGTGATGTTCCGTTTCAGTATTATGGAAGTATTTTATAATCCAGGCCTGTCCAACCTTTTAATAAGCAAAAACACACAACAGCTGGTGGAAAACTGTGAATGGCATTATTATTCACATAACTTAGAATATTCAATATTATCTCACTGTAGTAGCAGTATCACTACACATACGTCTTTTACTATGCACATATATCTCACAGTCGTAGCCATAAGGTCGCTATGATTAAAAAGTTCTGTGTAAAAATATTTTGAAAAAAATATATACTATAAAATACAAAACTGTTTATCCAGAACGGTTGAGGTTGATGTATTCCGTATAACTGGTTTGGCATTCAACCAATGTTATTTGATCAGATTTGAAGAATATATGTGGCTGGCTATGACAGTGTTTTGATCTCAAATTAATTATTAGACTATTCAGAAAGAATCAGGTCCAAACAAGATCAGGCATTAATCAAAGTTTAAAAGAAGACAATTTATAGAAATACCTCGGAAACAAAAACACGTAGTTTTCCTATGCATAAATATAAAAATTCCCAATATATAAATAAATATGCTTCAATTTCAAATCTTAGTTGTTTCTAATCAAGTTATATCATGCATGTTGTAATGTTTAAAGCAATATACATGTCAAACTGGAACTGTGTGGCTCATTATTCTGAAATAAGTCAATTGGAAATATCATTCATCTGGATAACTGGTTTTTCGGTTAACTGATTTCCGGATAAATGGTTCCACACTGTATATTTATATATATATAAATCATAGTAAATTCTAAGCTATATTTTTCTGAGAAGGGAGGCTAATCTTAAAAATTTTTGTTGTGGAAAGAGCTAGAAACCTTAATCTTCCCTTCCAGTGTTGAATTCAGACACTTTTCTCCAGGAGGGATTTCTGTGGCTCTGGGGGTGACATTATAGGGTACCGGGGAAGGGGGGGGGGGATTGCACTTTTTGACCATTGAAAACACAATCTCAAATCAATCTCCCCCGGGCCACCCCCTGAAATCAACACTGTTCCCTTCCCCATAATAATAAAAAGAAACAGACAATCATTATTGATTTTAAAGGGAGTAATAATTTTTGAATTATACTACAAAAACGACCTACATTGCAATCTGTTTTGCAAAAATAAAAAAGGAATCTAACATTATGAGTTTAAAACTTTAAACTTTCATAATTCCTAAAACTACTCTATCAAATGTGTGCGGGTGTTGTTTATGACAGCCGATTATCTACACTAGGGATATAGGACCAAAGGGGGGGGGGGGGGGGAAGGCCCTCCGTGGGGATCTTTCTAAGGGAACCTAACCCGTATTTACACAAGGAAATCCAAGGTTCGAAAAAAAAAACACAAAAAACTCCAAACGATTAGGCTGATAGGTGAGATTGGGTTTGAACCCAGCACCTCTCGTCTACCAGCTTCAAGAGCAGAATCTCTCAGCTCAGCCACTGGTGGTGCTCTATATCAAATGACTTTTCGTTTGGTATCTGAAAATAAAATGTGCCGAAGAATCCAAACATGTCAAAATTAGACGTTATCATTGAAAAATTTCAAATTTTAAACCTCTTATCAATATTTAATTAGCTTTAATTAGTTATTACTTTCCTAAATTTAATTAGTAGATGTTATTATTTTCTTCTACATACATAAAAAGAAAGAATTGGAATCGCGAAAATTTTTGATTTCCATTTTTTGACGGATTTACACATTTTGGGATGTCCTGAACACGATCGGGTTTTTTTTTTTTGGAAAATGTGTCGGTCTGTTTGTGTGTGGCCCAATTTTTGAGGCTACTATCTCAAAAACTAATGCGCGAAATTTCATAAAATTTTATATTCTGTTAAATCTTGACATGAACTAGTGCTGATTAGGTTTGGGTGTATGTCACTCAATAGGTGGCACAGTAATGCTGCATTTTTATGATTTCTATGATAGATAGCTATGTCAAAAACTAATGCATGAAATTTCATAAAACTGCAGTCTCCTAGACCACAATATGAATAGATCCTGATTAGGTTTTGGTGTATATCACTCAACAGGCGGTGCTGCTATACTGTGTTTTGAATGATTTCCGCTATAGCTATATTTCACTATCTATGGAATTTTGGATGAAATTTCATCAAACTTCATATTCAATTAGACATTGGCATAAAGTAGATGCTGATTAGATTTCAGTGTGGTGTCAGCCTAACAGGTGGTGTTGCTGTGCGGTATTTTTCTCTGATTTCTATGATAGGAATCATAGACAACATTTGATAGGAATATGACGCAGGAATGCAGTGGAGGTACTCCCTGATGTATACCCTCTGCCTATAGCCTAATGCCCTCTGGGTTTTTACAACTACATCACTGGTTATACCTTCACTATCTATGAAACGGAATGAATTTTATCAAACTTTTTATTCACCTAGACCTTGACATAAATTGGTGCTGATTAGGTTTGGATGCATCTTACCCATCAAAGGAACTGTTATGCTGTATTTTTCATGATTTCCGTGATATCAATATTTCAGCATCTATGGGATGGAATTTCACCTAATTTACAGTAGATCTTCATAATGCAATTCTCTATGTAACTTCTCAGGTGTAAACAATGAATTTTGCAGTTAAGAAGCACAAACAATGTACCACATTGTAAATAATTGCTACTCTCTAGAGCAGTGTTTCTCAACCTTTTTTTTGTTTGACGGCACACTAAAAACATCTGGAATTATTTGCGGTACACCTGAATATAAAAAATGTAAAAGTTGTACGATATAATATACATATATATATTTATTTATTTGCAAAATTTTTTCAATGAGAGGGCTGAGGCTGTTTCATTGGGCAAATTCAATGAAAGCAAGGTTCCAAAGCCACAGACAAGTTCGTATTTCATCGTCAGCTTTTAAAAGTCATTATCACTTTTTGGACTTGATTTCTGTCAATGCTGAAAATCCAAATTCCCACAATCATGAAGATGCAAAAGGCAGACGAATTTTAATAATTTTCAAGCTGATTGTAGAGTAAATTTTTTTTACAAAAAACCAAAACTCATCCAAATATTTATCGTTTCTCAAATCATTGAGCTGTAATTTTTCTGTTTTTGTCAAATTTGGTGTCTTGCAAATTACAAATGGGCAGGCTAATACAGGGAAAGGAGTGAACAAGGAATATAGCATATGATAAATAGAAAATGTCGTATCATTGATACGACACCATGCAATTTTAAGTATCGTCAAAAACCCTCACGGCACATTTGCCAATTTCTCACGACACACAGGTTGAGAAACACTGCTCTAGAGGACTAAATTTGATACATTAGTTCAACTTTATTTCCTTAATTCAGAGCTTTTTAATAAAAAAAATAGCTAAATTGCTATTATTACACTAAATTTTTTTGAAAATGAGTAATATAATGAATGATTTGGTTCAGGCAAATTTGGACCATGTTTATAAAGTAAATTTAACAATGAGTTGAATATTATGCAAAAATTTATAATCTGCACAAATCTGTGTTCTAAAAAATGCAATATAAAGATACTTTACTGCATATTGATATGTTCCAGACATATTTGATCATGTTTACAAGCTATGTTTAATGATGTGAGAAATGGGATTCACATAATGCAAAATTCTATATAATTCACAAACACGTGTTTTTAGGTTTGCATTATACAGATCTCCTACTGTATAGGACATAAAAATAATGTTGATTCAGTTTTGACTTTGTTCACTCAACAGGGGGCACTGATATGCTATATTTTCATGACATTATATCAGTATATCAGTTTCTATTGGGTAAAAATAATGTACCAAATTTTATATTATGAGTTATTAATTAAAAACATATACGTTTATCCAATTTTATATTTGAATACCAAACTGGGGAAGCTGTTGAACTGTGCCTTTTCTATTTGCTGATCGCTGTAATTCCCAGATAAATCCAAAGATATGCACTGCACTTAGTAATTGTTGGTGTGTAACAGTGCTATTTAAATTAATGTATTAGAATAATATAGAAGTTTAATGATGGACACAACATACCAATAACTAATCGATTGTATGCACTGTATGACACTTTTTTCTAGGAAATTTGTGAAATCAGTCAATTATAAATATTATTCTGGATAACTCTTATTCTGGTTAACTGATTTCTGAATAAATGATTCCATACTGTACTGTTTTTGGTATATTTCAAAACTTAAAATTAGGTACATACCTGGTAACAGAAAGTTCAAGGTAAGAGACAGACATTGCAGATTTTCTTTTGCAGATTCTTTTTCCACTGAATCTTTATTTTGCTTTATATTATGCTTAGCTCTTTAATGCTTAATACATAAACTATTATTATTAATAAAAATGAATAAAATGCATAAAGATGTTATAGGCAAGTGATTAATTAACCAGGGTTGCCACTCTAATCTTGGAAAAAAAAATTCCCTGTGTTTTCCCTCTACTACAATGTGTTTATTACTATGCTGAGCGGGCAAAAATATATGCATGTATGTATACTAGTTAGTCCTCTTATGATTTACCATTACCCAATTGATTGACCAAATAGAATATATATGATATGGGCAAATAAAAAAAACTCTTTAAAGTTGTTACACTTATTAAATCCTGCATTACAGTAAAGCAATACTCAAACATTCTGCTAAAAAATACTTTGAAATTATTTGTACATGAATGTTAGAATATGTAAAAACTTTGTATCTAATAGTTTAAAGAATATAAAGTTTTAAAAACTCTTACCTAAAAACCAATTATCTCAAATATAATATCACAAAAATTGGAGAAATAAAAAAAAAAAGATAAGGCTACTTACTTTATGCATTCAAATTAATATTATTCACATTGAAATACGGACCCAGGACACATAAAATATAAGACAACTTTGATACACAACACTGATTTATTTTTTACTTTAAAAATGTTATAAAGATAATATTAGTTGTTCATTATTCTTTTTTGGTATTCACTTATTTGAGCATCAATTTCTGCAACTTCTACAGATTTTTCAGTTATTAGCTTCTTTTTTTATTCTGCAACAATTTAATTTGTTGCGATACTTTTTGCTTGCTGTTTTCTTTTTCCTTTTCTTTAATCTGACTTTGTCTCTGTTTGTTGAATCACACCAATATTGTATAATTAAATCCATTTGACACTTTTAAGAAATGTGATTTAATGATTCATCAAAGCACATGACATATTTTTTGTTTTTCACAGACTTTTGAAGAGAAAGTTGGAAAAAGGTAGCTAATCCATAACAAATCAAATAGGACATTTTCGTACATCCTGAAGTACATTTTTTAGCAATGTCACTGTCTGGAAATATATGACAAAATATCTCAGATACATCATTGAACGTATTAAATGAAGAGTGCGATGCAACAAGCTTCATCGCCCACAAAATTTTCGCTTTGAATGTATTTTTCTGCATCACGAAATGAGATAGACCTTTTTTATTTTCACTAGTAACAGGAGCCAACGTTTCCGAAGAAACCAAAGTGTTATCTTCTTTTTTAACACTTTCCTTGGGTACAAAATCAAACATTTCAGACAAAGTTGATCGTGAAGTTAGTTTTTTATGTTTTTTATTTTTTGCATAACTTGTAACAGCTTGCTTTCCCATATTGCTCAGGCTGAAAATTCTCTTGCAAAGTTTACAATACGCACTAAATGGATTTTTTGGAACTTTCGCATTCCAACTGGAAAAATCCAGATACATATGTGAATCCATCTAATCCGTATTAAATATGGACTTTGAAGAACTTATTATAAGAAATTTAATCGATTAAATCGCACCTCTTATTAAGTCAAATAAAACACAAACTAAAACAAAACTGAATTTCAACATTCGAGAATCAAGCTCGCGCCAATTGCATCAACATTGTTATGTTTTTGCAGTATCAGGTGCATGCATGCTTAAGAGAGAAAACAAAGAGAAAGAACGTTACATGCAGTCAGATGGGATGAGTGCAGCCGCTTTGTGGATTCAGCTATATGCAAGAAAAGGAGTGTAGGCAGAAACGTGCTTTACAAAGTTTTGTTGAAAATGAATTTTCATGCTGCTTTTTCCGTTTTTTTTTTACCCGCAGAGCAATTTTTTTTAAAGCCAAGAAAAAAATAATTTCTTTTTGAAAATACCAGAAACAAGAAAAAAATAATTTCCTGTGTTTTCCAGATTTTTTAAGGAAATTTTCAAAATTCCCTGCATTTTCCCTGCTTTTGGAGGGAAATTTAAAATTCCATGTGTTTCCCCTGTGGTGTGGCAACCCTGTTACTGCTTTAATTGTAAAATATTTTATTTGCAGATTATTTTCTGCCCTTGAAGTATATGGCGCAGGTGCACTTGGAGAATTTTCTGCTACTGGGGCTGAATATATTGTATACGGGGGTGAGTATATTATATACACAGTGAATATTTTGTAAGTACATGGAAGGAAAAATCAGACTTTAAATAGACACAGACACAAAAATTTATAAAAAATATTACAATGAAACAAAAACATGCAGTGATATTTTTGAAAATATTAAAGTGTGACAATTTTAATTTTTCAAATTTTATTCCCTTTAGTATTCCCTTTTTACATATGTACATTAGTTATTTAATTGTATTTTATAGTGATAGTAAATGATAGTATAGAGAAAATTTCAATATCAGTTGATGAATTCATGTTAATGTGTAAATTTTTTGTCAATTTTTCATCCCATTCTATTTGACCCTTTGAGGGGCAAGCAATTAATTGTGTTAGTATAATGCAGAATTCTCACCGGAAATTTGGAAAAAATTTATTTCAAAATAAGGAAAAGTAATTTTTTAACTCTTTTCCCTAAAGTTATAAAAGTAAAACTCAATTAAAAGTTTCTGGTGGGAATTTTAATTAAACTTTATCCCACCGCCTCTCAAAGGGTTAAGGCCAGCTTCCCATATTAGCCTGCACAAATCAAAAAAATATTACAAATTGTTATATAAATACAATTTTACAACATCTCACTGAATTTGCATTTGCTTTAATATTTATTGAAAGTACGTGCATTTAAAATAAATAATTTAATTATTTTCTCTAAAATATTTTAGATTTAAGCATGAAACTTAGAAATTTTTTAGAAACTGGAAGATGGGGGACATATAGTTTCTTTTTATTTTATAAGCATAGCATTGACTATATAAAGTTACTACACAACTGACTACATAAACTCAGTCTGAAATCTAATTGTAAATATTAGAAGCAACCCCTGAACGAATGAAATACCAGAGAAAACTCTATGAGAAGTATGCTGAATTTTGTAGTCACCAACAGTTTCCATTTAACAGATTTATTCCCTATCATGTTCATAAGTAAGAAATAAAATTTCGGGCAGGAAAATGAGTGGTAGAAAGGTTTTGAACCCTTTGGATAGTTAAAGTACCGTTTCTAATCCCAGACACTTTTAGCTTATTGCTCCAAAGGAAAAGCCAAAGGAGATGAGTACATACGATTTTTTGTCCTCCCCCAACAAAGTAAAAAAAAAAAAAAATCTAAGATGTTTTGGTTGTTTTAATATAATTTAGGTTGTAGCTCAGAACGAAATAAAACATAGTTTGTATAGTATGTATATACAATGATGAATTCTTTTTTTTTTTTTTTTTTTTTTTTTTTTTGGTAATTCCTACGAAGTTATCCCCCATTCTCACTTTGAGATTACCATGATTAACACAATTCTAGAATTGGCTTTCAACTTGTGATCCACAAAAATTTTCAGTCAAGTTCTTCATGATTTTACAAATTAACAAAAATATTGTTCTATATTACAACACTTTAAATTATGCTTATTTTTGTGATAAAGTTTATTTAGTGTAATAAAGTAGCATTTCTTGCAGATAGATTTCAATATCTCAATATTCTTAGAGTATGTACAAAAATCATGAATATGTTTTCATATTTTGAGACAAAGTTGATATTTTTATATAGAAAATGCAGTAAAAACGCCTGAAACAGTAGAAAGGAATAAAACATAAAAATCTTAAGAAATTTTACAAAAATGAGATTTATTGCACACAAATTTAAAATATCACATTTGCCTTAGACTTGACACAATTTTTATTAAGTTAGAAATGCCTTTGATTTAATATGTAATGCATGTACATCAGCAAATTTATATATTACGTATGATATAAAAAACTGGTGGAACCAGAGAGAAAAGTAAAGCTCGATCTAAAAAAGTTACTGTAAAAAATTGTCAAATAGTTTCAGTTTAAAAAAGTAAGTAGTGTGTAGAAAAGTAATGGAATCAGATTATCTGTAAAGCTCATGAAATTACCCAAATTTTTGTTGATAGCTGAAAATGTGGACTGAGCTTTATTGGTGCCTTAAAATCAATCAGGGAAGTAAAGGCATTTTTAACTCATTCTGAATTCCAATCACTCATAACCAGTTTAAAAATTTGGGTTCACAAGAATAGGTTAGAGGTTGATTTGGAAATGAGAGAGAACATGAGAGGTATCGAGAACATCAGAGGTCGTTCAGTACGAAGTATGGACCAAATTCCATTCCAGGGGTCACTGATAAGCCTGGAAGATCAAAGTCCAAAATAAGCCCAAAATCCTAAGCATGTACGATTCAACCATATGCTAACTACTTGTCTGGCTTAAGTCCATTGACATAAGGCTCCCTTTTAACAGCAATTACATGAAATAAAAATTATTACGCTACATGTGTTATGTCAGAAATGTTAATAACAATTCCTCAACAACTTGACTATATTAATGTTATACTTAAAATATTACTTGATGGTTTACAATCTTTCACCTTTGTGGAGTTTAGCTTGACTTGATGCAATCATGTCCACAATTCTGGGCCTGACAGAAATTTCTTTGCACATAACTACTTATTCTGTTTACTATACCTGGTACTCATAATGAGTGGATAATATGATTTTGAATATAAGGCACCAGTAAAGCTCAGTCCACATTTTCAGCTATCAACAAAAATTTGGGTAATTTCATGAGCTTTACAGATAATCTGATTCCATTACTTTTCTACACACTACTTACTTTTTTAAACTGAAACTATTTGACAATTTTTTACTGTAACTTTTTTAGATTGAGCTTTACTTTTCTCTCTGGTTCCACCAGTTTTTTATATCATTTCACATCTTTTTTTCAGATCCTTTCAGGAACTTAATCAACCGGCTTCAACTAACCAAACAACCGCCCCAATTAACCAACCAATGATCCCAATTAACCGGCCCAATCAATTGTCCCAATAAAAAACTAACACAAACATTGGTTCACCAGTGTATTTCAAGAGCTCTGATGACCCCATACTTATTGCTAAACCCCATATTGGGATATTGACTTATACTTTACTCAGGACTGACCGCCAGACTAGTCCTTAGACTATGTTTTATACATAGTGTGATCGCTTGAATTTTTCTGCTATGTACTACGCTCCTCTGGTTTGAAGGACTATGCAGTGTCCTAGGCCAACCTCTCAAACACACAAAAAGCTAGGGTAAGAAACAGTGATAAGATAGGAATTAAAACTGCGAAAAAACTATAAAAAGGGAAAATTTCTGTCTTTGGAACTTGATAGGAATTTTAAATTAAAAAAAGCCTGAAAACGACTGAATGCAGAAAAATGATCAAAAGTGATTGAAAATATTATACAATACACCTGTAAATAATATCAGAAATATTACTAATATTGGATATTTATAATAATATTTCGGAGGTCAAATTAAAATACCACGATAATGACTAACATATTTACATCTAACTGTAACCATTGATAAAAAAAATCAGGAAAATTGGAAAGTAGGTGTCCTTTGTAAGTATGCATTAAGGAGATAAAATACGTAAACGAGTCCATTGACAATTGGCGTATTTGGTACGGATAAATTACATAATTGAGCCTTACAGACAATTGGCGCATGTTACCGGGCGTCGTTTAGGGCATGATTAACTGAACCGGAAGCGCACGCACCTATTTTTGTAACATTAACACACTCGTGGGGTAAATCTCTCCTCATTTTGTCTCCCATTATATTTTTGGCTAAATGTGTTTAAAAAAAAAAGTCTACTACTCTATATTGTAAAATGCTTCAGTACTACTTCTTTTTGGGGAAAAATCAAGCGTTTCATATTTATTTTCTGATTTTATAACAGTTTCTGTAAAAATGGCGGGTTTTTTCCCTTAGAAAATATGCAACGATTTGTTTTACCTCTTAAAACATGAATTATTTTATAAAATTTACAGTAATTACATTTAATACACTTTCATCAATATATGCAGGTAGCTTTTATTTCACTCTTTCAGTAAAATTATTTTAGTGTGTGTTATCCCGTAACGAATGAACATATCGAAATGTAGCGTTTGTATACGCACAGGATTATTTAATCCCAAAAGCTATATTTCTACTTTTCTTGCCAACAAACTAAAGACATTCTTTCATACAACCTTTCTCAACCGTGTCCTTGAAAGATACAAGGAAGGTCAGAAGTGCTTCATGACATAATTTTGAAGTTTTTTCACCTGCATAACCCCTTCTCCCACAGGTAAATGCAACGCCTCCCGCCAGCCAGACCGTCCGCATACATACTACACCATAAAATGGAAGAGCATATAGAAAAATGAGCCTTCCTAAAATCAAGTAACGAAAACGTTGCTAGCTCTTAGACCAGGGATGGCGAACCTTTTCACGTCCACGTGTCAAATTTTTCCAAAAATATACTTTACGTGATCATGACGTGCCAACAATAAAAAAATTTAATGGATCAAATAATAATGAATCAAAACTACTTAAAATTTTGTTTTTAGCATTAAAAAAATACAGGTGATATTTGATGTTATGCTGTAGAAATTTATTTAAAAATATATTATTTTTGTTGCCTCATCTGAAATGCCAAATAATTTATATCCGCTTTGTACTTAGTTATTTTCAGTAGAATGCAAGTTTAATTGCACTCGCTTGACAAGACGTTTTTAGTTGAATTTTTCTGTTTCTTTTAACGAAAAGAATGTCTTGCAGAAAAAATTGTCAAAATAGCAAGCGCCAGAAACTATAGCTTTTAGTGTCTGGAATTGAATTCCAAGTTGTTATAATTTTAAAATCAGCATTTTTGCTTATTACACTTTTAATTTTTGTTTAGCAATAATCTTCTAATTCTCAAAATTTTCTGAGCTAATATTGACCTAGATTTAGATAAATTAAGTTATATTTCAATTTCTTCAATCTATGTGACAATCACAACCAACCGAACTAATCAGATTCAAGTGACATAGACAACATCTATATTAATTAATGCATTTTGTGAAATTCTACTATATTTTGATGTAAAACTTAAATCTATGCCATACCAAAAATAATCTGCAGCGTGCCACTTATGGCACGCTTGCCATAGGTTCGCCGTCCCTGTCTTAGTTTATTACTTTCGGTCCAACAATATTAATTTTTTTTTTTTTAACTCGCGAAATTGAATTTCATTTGGAGTTATAATGACGTAATTATAATAAAGTGTTTCAGCTTTTAAAATTAAAATGCATGTTTTCTTTGGCGCGTGCAATAGGAGTATACGATTTCCTTGACAATACGCAGGAAAATGCAATAAATACAACCAAATGAACTAGCATTTACTGAAAATTTCTTTCATATGACCTAAAAATGAATCTTTCGTTTTATGGATGATAGTAATAAGAATTAATTTCAGAATATCAGGCGTCTCTTTTCAGAATAAAACATCATTACAAAGTTATGTCAGTTAAACAGAAATTGACGTCATACCTAGCAAACAATTTTTTTAATTATTATCTTTTCCTAAATTGTTTTTTTTTTTTTTTTTATTAAAACTCCTGTATTAAAATAGATTTTTAAACATTAAAAATGTTTAAATGAAGATACTGCGTCATTTTAACATGTGTTAAAGTTTTTACATATATATAGGGAATATTTTCATTTTCTGATTAGAATGACGTCGATTTGAAAAATGCAAAAATATAACGAGAAAATCTGATTTTTATTTAAAACAAAATACGCGTGTTATCACTTTTTTAAATTATTGTGCCGCTTTTTATGATATGGCAACAGGAAAAAAAGATTGAAGGAAATATTTTTATATTGTTAAATTATGGAATGCTATGTAAAGTTTAAATGGGTGCCATTCCCTTAATATTGGATATTTTTTGATGCGACCTTCGAAAGGCACATCCCTAAATTAAGAGCTTTCCAACAAGCCATTATTCATCACTGAATGTTTTCTGGTTTGGATTGTAATCGAGTTGTTGTCTTTTCATCATGTTTCAAAACGTAAAAGATGCGGCTAAGCTCTACTATACAGCACGATCGTGCTGTATGATAAGAATCTTCCACATTCTGGGAAGATTTCAATTTTTTTTTTTTTTTTTTTTTTTAAGTTTACATCTAACTCTCTGCCCCCCCCCCCCCCTTAACCCCACTCTTAAAAAAAAATTATTTTTTGCTTTTGTCCTAGCAAACAAAGTTTAAAATTTTAACTTTAGTAATATTTTAAACATTGTTTGTTACTTCATAACAATCCATTTTACCCTGAAATATTTTATGAATCTAATGGCAGGAAATATATTTTTTTAAATTTTGGAATACCAATTTAACCAGCTTCAGAGATACTGTCAATATTAAACAATTTGTCCAGTTTCATGATAGTTTGTTGACTGCAAAGATGTTTAATTTTCACTAAGTGATTTTTTGTTGTTGTTAAGAGTAGTATGTTTCTGAACATTGAACATGCTATAAGATCCTTTGAATAATCAGTGATAATTTGGGAGCAGAATAGGTGTCTGAAACTAAGTTTTAAGTAATACAACAACCTTAATCTAATTTGGAGAAATCCACAAATAATGACTAGTCACTGTATAAATGGAAGAAACTAAATTATGTAAAAGACACTAAAAATGAAAACAGAAACAATTAAAAATATTGAAATGTCTTTTATATGTGTGATACAAATGAAATATACAGCAATAAAACTGAAATCAAAGTTCCTTATACAAAAGATGAATAAATTAATTTTCACCGTCAGCTGATTCTTCCTCTTTTACAAAAGCAAATACCATATACAAGCCTGAAATAAAATATGATTAAATTAAAAATAATATACATTATAATATATATCATATTTACGACAGCTTTCAAAATATGGGAAATAAAAATAAAATGCATTGTACTAAAATAATAAAACGTAATACATTGCATTAAGTTACTATTAAACTATTAAATTGCAACTACAGTAGACTCCCTCAAATCCGCACAGCTTGGGACCAGAGGTTGTGCAGATTTTAGAATTTTGCAGATTTCTGGTCATTGATTTGTTTACATTTTTGAAACATTAATTTGATTGGTAGTTAGTTAAGCAAGGGAAATTATAATGAATGCTTACAATAAAGTGAAACATTAAAATAAGTAAAATATTAAAATAATTTATTAGTTTAAACGTAAGTAATTATTAAAATAATTATGTAAAATAAAAATTTTGAAAAATATTAAATTATTACTGATGAAATCGATTCAATTTGATTCCAAAAGTCCTATGCTGCCATCTAGTGGTAAAGCGATCGTAAGATCGATACGTCATCATCAGAGTTGTATAATATAAACGCACGCCCGAATGCCGTGTGTGGAAAAATTTCCAAAAAATTTGGGACTTTGCGGAAAAAAGTTACAAAAAGAAAAACGTATGTTTGGTTTTTGTAACTTTTTTTAATACCAAAAATTTAAAATATTCCCCAATTTTATATACGATTTATATATTGTTTGCCCACGATTCACAGTTTAAAACTCAAAACGTTGTGACATCACAGACACTTTTATTTCTATTTTACGTAGACTAAAACTCTTCGACGATCGGTTTTCCGTCGGTGGCTGCAGTGACAATTTAGCCTGGAAACAGCTGTTAAATCGAATATCACAATCTTAAGGATTGGGTTGTTTCTAAGTGCATTGACAAAATAATTGAAAAGAATTCACCTTCCTATCATTGATTTTTGCTTTATTATTTTTAAATTATTCTTTAATTAATATTAATTATTTTTTAATTTAAATAACAATTATTTTAAACTATGATTTTTAGTTCATATCGTCAAAATAATATAACACGTAATTTTATTAAACATTAATTTGCGGAAAATTTTTGACCTAATAGTGCGCGGAAAGTTTTTGTTTTTATACAAGTCTGGTCATCATATAGATATGCTAATTTATATCAAAAGTAATGTAAATTTATTTAGTAATAAATCAGCTGTAATAACCAAAAGAGAATGATTAACAAAAAATTTAGTAAAAAAAACATTGCGGTAGTTGCTTATTTCGGCGCCATCTTGAATTTTGTTCCTGTAACTTGACTGTAAATTTCATTGTTTATGTCTGAAAAATATGCAGATTTTAGGCGTTCGCAGATTTTAGGGTCGCGGATTTAAGGGAGTCTACTGTATTAAATTTATTAATATTTTTTCACTGTATGATCTATACTAATATTATAAAGAAGTAAAAATTGTTTATTTGTAGGAGGGTAAGCTCTGGAACTACTGAACCGATTCCAAAAGTAATGGTATCAAAATGATGGTGTTAGTCCAACTTAGAACATAGGCTATATCTTATGTCCGTGCCACTGGTCAAAAGGGGGTGAAGGAGCAATAAACGTTCTAAAAATGCAATTTTTGTGTTACTGAAGGGCCTAGAAACATGAAATTTGGAATGGTAGTTACTTATAAGATGCTAATGATCTCTAAGGACATTTCTTAAAAAAAATCGAAATAAAAAAGGGGTGAAAATGCGCAATAAGCGTTCTAAAATGTGATTTTTAAGCAATTTCAGGAAGTACCAAACCGATTTAAAAAATAATGGTGTCAAAATGAGGGTGACAACCCTTGCTCCAACATAGGCTACATTTTATGTCGGTGCCACTACACCTAAAGGGGGTGCAGAAGCAAAAAAACGTTCGAAATTGCGATTTTTGTGTTACTGAAGGGCCCAGATACATGGAATGCGGCATGATAGTTACTTATTAGATATAAATGATCTCTAAGAACATTTCTTAAAAAATTCGAAATTTTAAAGGGGTGAAAATGCACAAAAAGCGTTCTAAAAGGTGACTTTTATACAATCTCAAGAAGTACCAAACCGATTTTAAAAATAATGGTGTCAAAATGATGAAGACAGCCCTTGCTCCAACATGAGTTATATTTTATGTCGGTGCCACTACCCGCAAAGGGGATGCAGGAGCAAAAAAACATTCAAAAATGCGATTTTTGTGTTACTGAAGGGCCTAGAAACATGAAATTTGGAATGGTA
Source organism: Maratus speciosus (assembly GCA_963932465.1). NCBI lineage: Eukaryota > Metazoa > Arthropoda > Arachnida > Araneae > Salticidae > Maratus > Maratus speciosus. Next base: position 405,135,429 of record OZ010793.1, on the reverse strand, counting down.
GCTACTTATAAGATATAAATGATCTCTAAGAACATTTCTTAAAAAATTCGAAATTTAAAAGGGGTGAAAATGTGCGAAAAGAGTTCTAAAAAACGTTCTAAATGGTGATTTTTAAGCAATTTCAGGAAGTACCAAACCGATTTAAAAAATAATAGTGTCAAAATGATGGTTACAACCCTTGCTCCAACATAGGCTACATTTTATGTCGGTGCCACTACCCCTAAAGGGTGTGCAGGAGCAAAAAAACATTCGAAAATGCAATTTTTGTGTTACTGAAGGGCCTAGAAACATGAAATTTGGAATGGTAGCTACTTATAAGATATAAATGATCTCTAAGAACATTTCTTAAAAAATTCGAAATTTGAAAGGGGTGAAAATGCGCGAAAAGAGTTCTAAAAAACGTTCTAAATGGCACTATGGTTTTTTTCGCGACCCTTTGACGAAATTCTCGTTTTTTCGCGATCTTTTGACGTAATTTGCGTTTTGTAGCAATCTTTTGACTTTTATGGTTATTTTGCTTTCCTTTTGATGAAATTCGCGCTTATTTCACCCTCTTTTGACGAAATTTGCAGTTGTTTTGCGATCTTTTGTCAAAATTTGCAGGTTTTTTCGCGATCTTTTGACGAAATTCGCAGTTATTTCACCCCTTTTGATGAAATACGCGTTTGTTTCGCGATGTTTTGACAAAATTTGCGGTTGTTTCGCGATCATTCGACGAAATTTCAGACTTTTTTTTGCGTTCCTTTGATGAAAATCGACGTTATTTCGCCCCTTTAGACGAAATTCGCGGTTTTTTCGCGATTTTTTGACGAAATTCGCGGTTGTTTTGCGATCGTTTGACGAAATGTGCGGTTGTTTCGCGATCTATTGTCAAAATTTGATGTTGTTTCGCGATCTTTTGACGAAATTCGCGGTTGTTTCGCGATCTTTTGTCGCAATTTGCGGTTCTTTTGCGATCTTTTGTCAAAATTTGCGGGTCTTTTGCGATCATTTGTCAAAATATGCGGTTCTTTTGCGATCTTTTGACGAAATATGCGTTTATTTCGCGATTTTTTGACAAAATATGCGTTCATTTCGCGATTTTTTGACGAAATTTGCAGTTATTTTGTGATTTTGTGACAAAATTCGCGGTATTTTTATGACCGAATTTTCATATTCATGAACAATTTTTTTTTTTTAAATTTTCGGAACCGAATGCCTTAATTTTTCGGAAAATTCTGAACAGAATCACCCCTGATATACGGTACATATTGTTCCAAGATCGATTTTGTGAAGGTCACCATACGGATCTTTTTATTTCTAGTGAAATTTTTCGATCTCAGGGAATTATGGAATTTGTTGTTAAAATCGAAATCAATTGTATATGTTTCTGCAAAATTTCCCCAGGTGGTTAAAATTTCCCCCGATCATAGATCGCCGGATCGGACATGTTCTGCACCCCTGCTACTTATATTTGAATACAATATTATGAAGAAATTTTCAGAATAAATAAAGGAGAAGGGAGAAGATCTAAAATAGAGTCCTGCATCGGTCCGGTTACTCACTTTTACCTGAACCTGACCCACAGTTCGGGTCGTGTCGGGTTGGCACTATATTTTCCCGTTGCAGGTCGGGTCAGGTCAGGTTGACTTTAATTTTTTTTTTGGTGAGGGTCGGGTTCGTGTCAGATTGGCTTTTACTGTTTCGGGTTGGCTCTTTTACTCTTGTGGGTCGGGTTGACCCGCTTTTTTAAAAGAATGTTGAAAATATTTTTTCCCGTTAAAAGCCTAGATCAAAGTTTCAAAAAAGTAAAATGTGTGCCTGTCTGTTTTATCTTTAGTCATCTCATCTTTTTACCGTATTTTAAAAATACAATATGCAGCAAAACACTAAATGGTCCTTCCTGCCTAATATATCAAGTTAATAATTTAATTGTGGTGATATGCGATGCACTATGTTAGACGGGAAAATTTTCAAACTAATAACGGCTGATAAACTAAAGGCAGATGGTCAATTCTGTAAAACAAGGTGCATCTTTATAAGTGGAACTTTTGAAACCGCAACTAATTATAAAGCATATTTAAAGATTAGAGTTTTAGTTTTATACCATTTAGAAGTTGAATATTAAAGAATATAGTTTGTTCATTCTTCTATATAAAACATAAAAATAGTATTAGAGAATTAGAGGTGTACACGGGCCGGAATTTCCATGCCCGGGAACAGCCCGTCCCGTTCCGTTCAGTCCCGTGTAAAACTTAAAAGTTCGGTCCTAGGTTGGCACGGTCCGTATATAATTTTATTGGCTTCATCTAAATATTTATATTGGGCCGGTAGACCCACTTAATTATAGTTATCGGCCCGGCCTGGCAGTGCCATTCAATTTTTTTTCCCGGTCCGGCCCGTTTATTTTGTTTATCAGCCCGGTCCGTTGAAAAAACTATCCTTAAAGATACAATTGTAGATTATTTTACATAATAGTATTAAAACATGATTTGCTTACATTGCGGATTCGGGTTGATATACCTCAGGTTTGGGTTCGGTTGCCTGAAATTATTTTTGCCGGGTCGGGTTGCGGAAAATTATTTTTGCAGGTTCGGGTCGGATTGCGGATTGACTTAAAATGGAATCTGCGGGTTCGGGTTGGGTAGAACCCGACCCACGCAGGACTCTAATTTAAAATAAATAAATGTGTTTTGTGGTTTTTCTTTCTTTTAATTTTCGCCCTGCATAGAGCTTAGCCCCCAAAAGGGCTTTTTTAGTCCTGAAAAAGACTATTTTTTTTAGTTCAGAAAGAGATTTATCTTTCTAAAACTTTTATAAAAACTTTTCTTACAACATTTCAGTGTCACTTATGGTAGAATCAGTATCATAATTTATGTCGGATTCGTCAGTTTCGGTTGAAGTATCAGAGTCATTTTCATCTCCTACAACGAAACTGATATTTTCTATCTTCTGCTCTACTATAGTCTGTTTTCCAATATTCATCTTCTATGTTAATTACTCGCTGACAATATTTCGACCATTCATACTTCGTTATGCTCGAAAAAGCTTCGAAAGTTAATTTTTTCATTTCAGTTAAATTAAGTTCTGAATTTACATTTCTGTTTCTGATGTAGCGTTTTGTATCAGCCCATGCAAATTCAATGGCATTTAAATCGCAATGATATGGTGGTATTCTCAACACATCGTGTCCTCTCTCTTTTAAAAATTCATCGACACAGTGCCTTTTTGTGGGGGGTGCATTTGCGACTACCAAATCATATAGGTCTACTTTTCTCATTGCAATAGAGTGTGGAATTTGGTTTTCTGTTAACCATAAAGATAGTTCCTTTTTTGCGGCATATTTTGATGGTGCTTTGTTCAGAATTTTTGTATGGTAAGGAGCACTGTCCATACAAATAACACTATTAGCTGGGATATTCGGGAACAATTTTTCCTTCAACCACTTTGAAAAATTATCAAAATTCATTTGCCCGTGGTAATCGCCTGAAGCGGTTCCAGATTTGAATACCAAGCTTGTGCCTGGTATAAAAACCATCTTCGTTACCGGCATGTACTACGATTAACCGGCTTCCTGCATTTTTAGGTAGCTTTTTTTACAAAAAGCTACCTATTGCAGCCGTTCAGAGGAAAGCGATTTCAAAAAATGTTGGTATATTTTCATCGATCATGACCCCCAGACCCCGAAACCACCCTCCGTTCAAAACTGATATATATATTATATATATATATATATATATATATATATATATATATATATATATATATATATATCATCATCATCATCAACCGTTTTCAATCCACTGCTGGATGTAGGTCTCCCCCAGATTTTTCCAATGTTTTCTGTCTAGTGCTTTAGTCATCCAATTTACACCGGCTACTTTTCTGATTTCATCACTCCATCTTACTTGAGGTCGTCTTCTTGGCCATCTCTGGGATACCATTGTAGGGTGTTATATATATATATATATCTGACCTATGTCACACTGTAACTCTCGTAATTATGAACCGATTTCGATGTAATTCGGTGTGTACATAGTACTTAACTTACCAATGTCTCGACCGAGTTCGTAGGCCAACTTCATCCGCCGTTTTGTTTCAAAATGGCGGCCATTTAAAATTTTTAAAAAAATTTAAAATTTGAAATGGGGTACCAAAAAATTAAAAATGGAAAAATATTTTTTTCTTATGTATTTGACCTTTATACAAAGATTCCGGAGCAGTTTTTGTTTTGTCTATATCTTAAAAAATGGCTGAGTTATAGCATTTTGAATTTCTAGCGTGGCTGACATTTTGAAACGTCCTGAATTTTGTCACGCGATAAAAGGCGTATTTATGAACCGATTTCGATGTAATTCGGTGCGTACATAGTACATACCAATGTCTCGACCGAGTTCGTTGGCCAGCTTCATCCGCCATTTTGTTTCAAAATGGCGGCCATTTAAAATTTTTAAAAAAAATTTAAAATTTGAAATGTGGTAACAAAAAATTGAAAATGGAAAAATATTTTCTTCTTATGTATTTGACCTTTATACAAAGATTTCGGAGCAGTTTTTGTTTTGTCTATAGCTTTAAAAATGGCTGAGTTGCAGCCTTTTGAATTTCTAGGGTGGCTGACATTTTGAGACGTCCTGAATTTTGTCACGCGATAAAAGGCGTATTTATGAACCGATTTGGATGTAATTTCGTATATACAGTGGAACCCGGTTAAGACGCTCACGGTTAATACGCGATTCCGCTTAATACGCGGATTTTTTCCGGTCCCTTGAGTATCGCCCATAAGGCTAATGCAACAATATCACGTTTAATATGTGAACGGTTAATACGCGATCCTGCTTAATACGCGAGATTTTTTTGGTTCTTTGGGAAAAAATCACACTTAAGACGCGAATTCATTGATCAAGATGCGAATTCTTTGTCTCTACTTCAATGTTGCCAATTTACCAGATTTTTTTCATATTCAAATAAAAAACACGGCTTACGAGTAGTAGTATTTACTTTATTTAGTAACATATTAATTAAAGCTAATATTACTAATCGGAAATAGTGGCAGATATTTGAATTTTTAAAAACCCGCTAAATTAGCAACGCTACAATTCTTGTTTGATCCTGCGTCCTAGCATTCTTTGTCTCTCGCTTTGTGTATGTTTTTACTGTAGTAGAGAGAGATAGACGAATTCAAGATACTCAGAGTAGTCATGGAATTATGATTAAAGATTAGTATACCTATTGTTAGTGAAATTTTAAATATACGTTATATCCCTACTATGTTTCATTATAGGCAAAATAACCAAACTCGTACAGATTAAATAAATACGACTGCTGTTGTTTAGTTCTTTTATGTTTTCTTTACTCCTTGCTATGCTAACAATGTTTTTTTACACAAATACTATTATTAACGATAGTCTTTTCTTATAATGAAAAGAAGGACAAATTATAATTGTACTCATTATCACATGTGCTAAATATGATTTTAACAATTGCTTCAAAGGTTTAATAATTTTTTTAGCTCTGTTAAAAAAATTAGTCTAGCAGGAAATTATTATTATTATTATTTTTTTTTTTTTGATTGCAGCATATTAATCCATAATAAAGCCATTTGAATTCACTTTTTATTTTCAGTTATTATTCCATTTGGTTCTATAAAAAGAAACAATGAGTTGAACTCAATTAAATTTTAATCTAAATACACCTAAACGATACAATTTTCGATTGTAAACATATAAATGAAAGTTCTAAAGTTCATTTAGACGATTAGATGTTGTAAATAAGTATAGTTCAAGCAAATTATACAAATCACTTTTAATACGCGATCCCGCTTAATACGCGACTTTTGCCCACTCCCTTGAAACACGTCTTAACCGGGTTCGACTGTACATAGTACATACCAATGTCTCGACCGGGTTTGTTGGCCAGCTTCATCCGCCATCTTGTTTAAAAATGGCGGCCATTTAAATTTTTAAGAAAAATTTTAATTTGAAATGCGGTACCAAAAAATTGAAAATTGAAAAAATATTTTCTTCTTATGTGTTTGACCTTGATAAAAAGATTCGGGAGCAGTTTTTGTTTCGTCTATATCTTAAGAAATGGCTGAGTTATAGCATTTTGAATTTCTAGCGTGGCTGACATTTTGAAATGTCCTGATATTTGTCACGTGATAACAGGCGTATTTATGAACCGATTTGGATGTAACTTGGTCTGTACATAGTACATACCAATGTCTCGACCGAGTTCGTTGGCCAGCTTCATTCGCCATCTTGTTCCAAAAGGGTTGCCATTTAAAAAAAATAAATTTAAAATTTAAAATGAGGTATTAAAAAATTGGAAAATGAAAAAGTTTTTTTTTATGTGTTTGGCCTTGATACAAAGATTCCGGAGCAGTTTTTGTTTGTGAAAATTTGTTCTTTTGTTTATATCTTAAAAAATGGTTGAATTATAGCACTTTGAATTTCTAGCATGGCTAACATTTTGAAACGATCTTGTATTTGTCACGCGATAAACACACGTATTCGCCTATTTCGATGTAAGAAGGCATGTGGATAGTATACATCAATACCTCGACCAAGTTCGCTGGCCAGATTCATCAGCCATCTTGTTTCAAAATGGCGGCCATTAAATTAAAAAATATATATATATTTAAAGTGAGGTGCAAAAAAATTAGAAATTGAAAAAGGTTTCTTTCTTAAGTATTTGACCTTGATATAAGGATTCAGGAGCATTTTTGTTTGTCTTTACCTTAAAAAATGGCTCAGATATAGCAGTTTCAATTTCTATTGTGGGTGACATTTTGAAAAATCTGATTTTTTGCATGCGACAGCACTCGTATATATCAACCGATTCCGATGTGAGTGAGCATGTGCACAGCAATTACTAAGGTCTCGACCAAGTTCGCTGGTTAGCCTCATCCACCATGTTGTCTTAAAATGGCAGGCACTTTAAGAAATCGCCGAATTTGGCAGCCAAATATAAGTTACTTTAAAGAAAAGCAGCTTGGATAAAGCTGACTAATTTCGCGAAATTCTCATTCATTATATTGATAAAAATTAGTATTGAATCTCCTATATTCGGTTTCCACTAAATTGAGCTTCGTGTGTTTGAATGATATAAGTTGGCTTTTTTAAAATAAGGAATATGAAAGCTACCTCTTCCTCCCGGCACTGGCCGGAAGGACTTTTTTTAATATATGCTACAGTTTTTCCAAGCTGCCAGCATTTTCCAAAACTCATGTTACTATCAATCCATGTTTCGTCTATATATATATAATCGGCCTCTTATTATTACTATGTTGCCTTATTTCACGTAAATATTTAATTCTCCAGTGTACAATATCTTGCCTTTCCATACTTATTTTTCTTTTGTCTTGACAACGTTTCCACCGAAATCCATTTTATGCAGTATTCTTCGCAAGGCTTCTCTTTTCCAAGGAAATTTTATTTTTTCTCTTATAGCGAGCAATAGAGCATCCAGATAATGCATCCTATTATTTTTATAAAACTCATTTACCGTTTGTCAAATAACACAAAGATCAAAATCATCTATATTTAATAATACATTACGATTTTTTTGAGGTCTCCTTCATTTACCAGGGGATTGTAGAATGGGAGAAAGCATAGCTTCTTTTTTAATGCGTGCAATTGTTCGCAATGACACCCCAGTTGCAGCAGCCGCTTTTGGCTGAACTTGTTTAATAGGAATCTTTGGATTTTCCAACTTTGCTTCCTCCTCAAAAAATTTAAAAACTTTCAAAATAACATTTCGCTCCTTGGAATGAATACTTTTCTTTTTCTCTTCCATTTTGCCAAGACAAAAATCGATAATAATAATAATAATAATAATAATAATAATCTAAAAGGAAAGAGGAGAGATCAGCTTCAAATGCAAGCATGGGCTTCGACCTGAAATACTAAACTCAGAGGTAACAGATAAGAGTAAACCTGTACTAAACTAGTACTGCATATGCAAACCCCTATTTCTGGAATTGGCAAACTGACCGCTCGCCAATTACGCACTTGTACGTGCAACCTTTGACCCCGAAACTCCTGGTCAGAAATAGATTCTTCCAAGGCCGTCTGCCAAGATACCAGAGCTTAGCAGTACTTCACTATTTAGCCACTCGTTAATTTCATTTTCTTCATAGCTTAGGATTCTTCCCTTCTTCTTTATTGTTTTTAAATTCCTCATTTTTTGATCCATTAATTTTTTTCTTTATTTAAAATTTCATTCCAAGCCAATGGATAATCGGGAGTTTGGTTAAAAAAATTTTTTTTTTTTCGAGAGAAATAGGCTGTTTGGATAATTGGAAGTTCGGTTAATTGGAGTTCGGATAATCAGCGCTCTACTGTATATCTAACTCGCTAAAACAGAGAACAGTGAATTTCTATTTATATAATTTTTGATTGACTTAACAGTGTAAAATTTACAGGTCAACACCTTGTGGGCATTTTCTTGATATATCCGCTTTAACTGAATATCAAGTATAAATAAAATCAATTAAATTATTTTTTTTATTCTCATAGGAGGGGACGAAAAAAGAGGTGTGGAGATGTAAATACGAAAATTACAAAAAAAAAGTTAATTAAATCAGGATAAGCATTTTAGATACATTCTTTCATCACTCTTCCCTTACAAACATACACAAAATTGTTTTTTTTTTCTCTCAAAATGTTTGGTTAAAATGAATGAATACAATAATGGTATGCAATTAATAATCAACAATTCAATGTAACTAAAAGAGGGCAAAAAATCAACAGTATATATAGCTTTTATTTTTCTTTCTTTTTTTTACTAGGTAAGTGAAATATTTTGTCATCAGACAACAAGACAAAAAAAATTATAAAAGTTTTGTAAAACAATGAAAGATAAAAGTATACTTACATATAATTTCCCATTCAGAAAGAGATATAGTTCCCTGAGTATAAATGAAAATGCATTAGACAAACAGAAGCTAACAAAAATAACTCAATTTAACTAAAATATAAAACTTTAAAAATATTCTCTAACTCTATAGTAAAATCAGTTATGTAGGTCTATCAATTGAAAAAAAAACTTTTATGTATATATAATGATACTATATTTTATAACACACATTTTAGCACATCATCAAGCAAAAAATTAGAGAAGAGATGCTTAAAAGAATTGGTACTTTTCCAGTATAGGGACCTTGGCGAGATAGAGAAAAATGGCCTTGGCAAGAGAAGGAAATTTGACAACATATTTTCTGGCAACTTATTCACTGTTTCACGTACACACAAAATCTTTTCAATATTTATAGAATGTATCTAATATAAAAAAGCCATTTGTCTATTTTATGTACAAACAGAAATAAATCGTACACAAAAAAACATAATGATATACATATAAATGATATGTTTATATATATATATGAAACCACACATTTTATTTCTGGAACTTTAGGCATTTGGGACCCGACGATTCTGTCTAAGTTATACAAATTTCCATTATTTCATTTCTGTTATTCAATTTCTGCTGTTTTTTACTATGTTTTTGGAATTATGTTAAGTGTGTTGGGGGGAACTGTATTTTTGTCAATTTGTTAATCTCAATTTATTCATAATTTCACAGTTTTTGTTGGTGGTCAGTAATGTTTATTTAATTGTTATATATATATTATATGTATATATACAGTGGTGGCCAAAATTGTGGACATTTTTTGAAATTTTCATGTTTTATAATTTTGTGTACTTGAAGAATATAATAAATTTCACTTAAATACAAATGTTTATACAGTGAAACCTCATTGAACGGCCACCTCTAAACAACGAATACCTCCGAACACCGGCCACATGTTGATGGAACCAAACACGCTCCATAGCATTAATATTAGTACGAACCTCTAAATAAGGAATTCTGAACAACGGCCACTCAAAAGTCACGAGAAAAAAAAAATTACAGCTCCTGGTGCTATTTCCTATTTATTTGTAAACTAAACTGAAATGTGAAGCAGATCAAACAAAATTTACTTGACATGCGAACAAACAGAAAATGAAGACATTAATAATAATGAGGAAATTTTATATAATATTCTTAGAACGGCAGGCATAACTAACATAAAGACCAGCTTGTTTGTATCTCTGGTGAAAAAAAAATTGACAGTTGCTGCAACATTTGATTCCATACAGCAAATTGTGAAAGATAGAAGAGAGGAAGAGGAAATAGATAATAGAATCACCCAAAATTTACAGTATTAAGACATATACCGAAGATTTGAAGAACTTTCGTGAAATCTAAAATTTCTCATTAAATCATAATGATGATGAGTTGTATAGCAAATTAAGTCATATTTTTTTCTTTTGAGAAAGACATTTGCAGCAAAAAAAAACAAAGCAACTGCAAACAACTGATTTTCTTATTATATTAAAACAATGATGATTAATTAAAATGACTGTGTGTACTTCTATTCAAATTTATGTAATTTTGATTTTTTTTAAATGAAACCTCTGAATAACACCCACCTCTGAAGAGCGGTCACTTTTCACTGGTCCCACGGGTAATCGTTATTCAGAGGTTACACTACATCAAATTCAAGGAAATTTAATGTAGAATTTAATTTTAAAAAAATAATTAAAATATCTGCATTACAAAAAAAAGTTACGCTTGCAAAAAATAAGATCTATCTTCGATTTCATTGTATTTTAAAGTTACACTTATACATTCAATATTTAGTAGGATAACCCTTGTTTTTTATTACAGCTTCACCAGCATCTTTATATTGAGAGAACTAGTGTTTAAGTTCATCCTTTTTAATCACATGATGCCAAGAATCAATTATAGCTTCAATAAGTTGCGTCTCATTAGATGGATGCTTTTTTTACAAGGATTTTCAAACGTCGCCTCAAATTTTCTATAGGATTCAGATCAGGACTATTTATAGGCCAGGATAATAATTGTATGCTTTTATTTTTAAACCCTTCTTTGTATATTTTTGACATATGGGAGATCATTTGCTTCCAATGATTTTCTGACCAATTAATGTGTATTGCCCACTGAACTCATTTCTTCCATTGCTGAAGAATTAAAAATGGTTTTTTCCTTGGAATTCTACCTTTCAGTCCAAAACCTGCTAATCTTCTCCTTATTGTTCTTGAACTAACTGAAATACCCATTGCATTCATTTCACATCTAACAGCATCTGATGAAATTCTTCTATCTTTGAGGCATATAACTTTTACCTTTCTATCGTCAGAAGCACTTGTGCATTTTTTTCGGTCTGATCTTGCCTTATTTATCACTGATTTAGTTTCTTCATAATGTAAGCACAACTTTCATACGCCAGACAAAGTGACTGATCCACCAACCAGTCTTGTAATTTCAGCATAAGAGAGACCATTTTCTCTCAATATGACAATTCTGCTTCTTTTTGTAGGTGTCCAACCAGTTCTTGTTGTTGATGACATTGTTTTAAATTATTTGCATTAAAAAAAATAGACATATTAAAAACATTATTCTATTTAGTTACACTAGTATTCACCCTTCAGCAAAATTCATTCCAGCAAAATACCACTTTTACAAATCCAAACATACTACATAGGGCTTGAAATTCAATTTATCCAAGGAGGGGAGTCTCCCTACCAACATTTATAAATGAAGGGAGTTGAGATATTTGGGAGGGAGAAAAAAATCTTTAAAACCCACTGTTATTTTACATGCTATTTAAAGAATTACATTAACACAGATATGGCAAAATACCATTGCAGCAATTTAAATCAACAACTCAGAATAATTATGTAACATGTTTTTTATTTAAAAAAGGAAGAAAGCCAAGCTTTTATACAGTTTATTTTTCAACTTTCAACCAAATGCTATGGGTCTTTAATAATGGGGTTTTTAAATGAAATTCTGAATTTAAATTTTTTATTAAATTTTGGGCCCTGAATCTGCTTTCACAAGGTAAACTAAGCACAAGCACAACATTTATAATTTTGGAAATTATTGGAAACATATGGTCATGTTCTCTTAAAAAAAATTCGGAAAACTTTGGAATATCTGACATGCCTTCATTTTTAACTACTTGCATGAACAATGTATATACAGTGAAGCATCATCAATATCCATTACTGAACGAAATTGTTTTATTATATCCTTTATGGAATTATGGTCAAAACCCGACTCCCTGGAATTTTCTTTGAACAAGCTTTTATGCATTTAAATTTTAAACAAATTCCAAAGTTTGATATGGAAACTGTTGATTCATTTCTTCTATTACACGAAAAATGTAGGTTAACTTTAAATTGTCAAGTCTTAATTTCAGTGAATTGCAAGGATCAACTATTTGGTGTTTCTAAATATGTTTAATTGGTACTCGGAATTTTTCTTTCATGTGCATCACGAGATCTTTGTAGTCCTTCTAATCTTATTTTTGCTTAGTACTGAATCTAGACCAATTTGGCTGAGCGGAGCACACGGTGACACTTACTGTCCTTTTTTGGCGCACCCTTTAAGACATTTTCCTTTTTCTGTCATGGGAAAAAATATCGTGAAATATGCCAATCAGGCGTAGGAAAAAAAACTGTAAATTTTCTCGATCCATCGAGGGAAGAATATTGTGAAATTCGTTGACTGATTGCAGGATAAAATCGAAAAATTCGTCTATCTGCTGCGGATAAAACTGAATTTCATCAGTCTGTCGCAAAAAGTAACAGTGATATTTATTCTCGGCTGATTCTCGGTAAAAAAGGAAAAAAAAAATCTGAAATTCACAGCAAATTTTCTAAAAGGTTACAGCAGGGGATGGAAAGGGATTGGGAAATCCTCTCCCGGCGCTAATTATTTTTTGCTGCAGGTCAAGTAAACTTTTTTTTTTGGTTCAGTTTGATTTCAGGCTCAGCGTAGATTCCTGCAAGCTGGGTTCCGGTTAAACCCACATTTTCAAAAGTTAGTTCAGTATATTATTTCAGATTAAAAACTATACCTATAATAATAAAGATCGATATTTGTGTGCTGTTTTTTCTAAAGAGAATGTCGCGTTTTTTTCCCGCGATCCTTTGATGAAATTCGCATTTTTTCCCGTGATCCTTTGACGAAATTCGTGTTTTTCCCGCAATCCGTTAATGAAATTCGCGTATTTTTCGCGATCCTTTGACGAAATGCATTTTTCCCCGTGATTATTTGACGAAATGCGTGTTTTTCCGCGCTCATTTGACGGAATTCACGTTTTCCACCATCTTTTAACGAATTGCGCATTTTTTCCGCGATCCTTTTATGAAATTTGTCTTTTTTCCGTGATCCTTTGATGAAATTCGCGTTTTTCCACGATCCTTTGACGAAATTCGTATTTTTTCCCACGATCTTTTGACGAAATTCCTGTTTTTCCGCGATCTTTAGACGAAATTCGCGTTTTTTCCCGCGATCCTTTGACGAAATTCGCGCTTTTTCACGATCTTTTGAGGAAATTTGCGCTTTTTCGCGATCCTTTGATGAAATTCTTGTTTTTTTTCTGCGATTCTTTGACGAAATTAGTGTTTTTTCCGCGATCCTTTGACGAAATTCGCATTTTTTTTTTGTGATTCTTTGATAAAATTTGTGGGATTTTTTGCGATATTTAGATAAAATTTGCAGGTCTTTTTGCGATCTTTAAATAAAATTTGAGGTTTTTTTTTTTTTTTTTTTTTTGCGATCTTTAGATAAAATTTGCGTTTTTTACAATCTTTTGATAAAATTCGCGTTTTTTTTTTACAGCGGCCCTTTGCTGAAGCTCTCGTTTCTTTCCACGATCCTTTACCGAAATTTGCGTTTCTTCGCGATCCTTTGATGATTTTTGAGTTTTTTCCCGCGATCTTTTGCCGAAATTTGCGTTTTATTTGCGATCATTTGACGAAATTCGAGTTTTTCCGCGATCTTTTGCGACAAAATTGACAATTTTTTTTGCGAACAATTGACGAAATTTATTTTTTCGGCGATCATTTGTCGAAATTCGCGATATTTTTCTGTTATATATATTTTTTATGTCCGAATTGATGACCGATTTTTCATAATTTTCGGAACCGAATGCCTTAAATTTTCGGAAAATTCGGAATAGAATCACCCCTGAAATCGCCAATCGCTCACGGAAAATAACACGAAACTTGTCAACCGATCTGCGGAAGAAATTGTGAAATTTGTCTATTGGTCGCGGGAAAAAATCGTGAATTTCAACGATCTTTCGCGGTAAAAAACTCGCAAAATGTGTAAATCGGTCGCACGAGATTCGCAAGGCGTTCGGGGGAGTTGATCATAGTTTCAAAATGGAAAATTTTCCAGAAAAGGGTGAAATTTTTGGGCGGGAGCGTCCCGCCCACGTTATTCTTTTGGGTGGGATTTGAAAATTTTGGGCTCGAATCCCGCCCTCCTGCCCTGAAATTCAAGCCCTGCTACAGTTTAGTTACATTCATGATTAATTGTGTTTGTATTTTAGACTAAAATAAGTAACTTTTTCTGTAATGCAGATATTTTAATGCTTTTTTTTTTTTTAATTAAATTCTATATTAAATTTCCTTGAATTTGATATATAAACATTTGTATTTAAGTGAAAATTAATATATTCTATAAGAACACAAAGTTATAAAGTAGGGATGCAACGGATATCCGGCATATCCGGCTGATTTTTCAATATCCGAAATACTGTCGGATATCCGAATCACAATCACTGGATATCCGACTTATCTGCCGGATATCCGGCAGAGTGCAGCAAAGCGAATATATAAGGATAACAGAAATCGTTTGCCTTAAACAATGCCGAACAATTTCGTTTATAATGTAAAATATGAAAGTAAGTTCACTATTCATGAGTAAAAGGTAATTCTCAAAAGTTTAAAGAATTGCCAGCTTTCCTAACATTGATATTTGAACTCTTTATAATAAATTTAAGAATTTATGTTTACTTCTTTTAGAAAATTGTACCTTTACTTTCAGAGTGTAAAACAAAATTTGAAGTTGTTTATTAAAGTATGACTTTATTAATTTTCTTTCTTTCTTTTAAGTTTAACAATAAACAGGCCTATTTTTAGAAGAAAGTATTGTAATAGAATTTTTTTCGATTTCTGGTTTTCGATGGATTTAGATGTTTTAGGGGTCAGATATCCCAAAACATGTTTATACAAAATGTCTGTCTGTCTGTGTGTCACCATCGTACCATCGAAAAGTGAATGAAGTTATACATAGAATTGAACCATTTTTAGGGTTTCGTTCATCTGACAAAACCCTATTCGTCTCGCTCCTCTGTCTGTCCGTCTGTCTGTCACAGAGCCCGTTCTCAGAAACTATATATGTTGGAGACTTGAAATTTTGCATACTTATAGCTGGACATCTCAGATCAAACGACAAATCACAAAATTTTGAAAAAGTAGTACATTTAACCCTTTGGGCTCCTACATGTGTATTTTAAACAATTCTTTCTAAGTGAGCCCCTAATTAGGTTGGAGGCGTGAAATTTTGCATACTTATAGCTGAACACCTCACATCAAACGACAAATCATAAAATTTTGAAAAAGTCGTACATTTAACCCTTTGGGCTCCCCCATGTGTATTTTAAACAATTCTTTCAAAATGAGCCCCTAATTAGGTTAGAGGCGTGTAATTTTGCATACTTATAGCTGAACAACTCACATCAAACGACAAATCATAAATTTTTCAAAAAGTAGTACATTTAACCCTTTGGGCTCCCACATGTGTATTTTAAACATTTCTTTCTAAGTGAGGCCCTATTTAGGTTGGAGACGTAAAATTTTGCATACTTATAGTTGAACACCTCACATCAAATTACAAACCATACAATTTTGAAAAAGTCGTACATTTAACCATTTGGGCTCCCACATGTGTATTTTAAACAATTCTTTCTAAGTGAGCCCCTAATTAGGTTGGAGGCGTGAAATTTTGCATACATATAGCTGAACACTTCACATCAAATGACAAACCATAAAATTTTGAAAAAGTCGTACATTTAACCGTTTGGGCTCCCACATGTGTGTTTTAAACAATTCTTTCTAGGTGAGCCCCTAATTAGGTTGGAGGCGTGAAATTTTGCATACTTATAGCTGAACACCATCATGCGACAAATCATAAAATTTTGAAAAAGTCGTACATTTAACCCTTTGGGCTCCCACATGCGTATTTTAAGCAATTCTTTCTAACTGAGCCCCTTATTAAATTGGAGATTTGAAATTTTGCATACTTATAGCAGAACACCTGAGGCCAGGCGACAAATCATAAAATCTTGAAAAAGTCTTACGTTTAACCCTTTGAGCTACCACATATGTATTTTAAGCAATTCTTTCTAAGAGAGCTCCTAATTAAGTTGGAGACATGAATTTTTACATACGTATAGCTGAATACCCCAGACCGCACGACAAATCATAAACTTTTCAAAAAGTCTTATATTATTTACTCTTCCGTGCTCTAACTTGTGTATTTTAAGCAATTTTTCTAACCTCCGCCCTTTTCACCGGGGAGCACCTTTCCAACTTTTGCCGACACCCCTTTGACCATTCTTTCATATTATGCACCATAACCTTACATATTTTAGTTCCACTTTTTACCGCCAGAGGTGCCTACTTATCTCAGGTGCTATGGGCCCAATCCCCTCGACTAATATATCTACGGATAATATGTAAAACGGAGTTTCTTTCGGATAGAGGTTTGTTTAGAATAGAGTGCGCCCCTGGTTGCGAAATGTGGAACTAACAGATTTTTCAAAAGGATAAAGTGTTTTGAAAGAAATATTAAACGAAACCCTCTGTGCGATCTGTGATCACACTTACCCACTTGTTTTGTGAATGTTTTTGGCTATTCAATGTGGAAACATTCCACTGGAAGGGGGTGGGGAGGCACGGTAATCGCGATTTTTGTGCCATTTTCATTATTGTACCATTGAAAAGTGTATGAAGTTATCCATATAATTGAACAAAATTTTTAGTATTTGTTTTTGGCTATGGCTATGGCCAGCAGGTTCTCCTTAAATTGGAAATATTCCGCCAGGATGGGGATATTTCCAATAATAGCGATTTTTGCCATCATAATGAAGTTATGCATAGAATTGAACCAATTTTTTTGTGAATGTTTTTGGCTATAGCCAGGCGGCCCTCCTTCAATATGGAAACATTCCACTGGAGGAGGAGGGGGGGGGGGGGGGGGGACACTGTAATAGCGATTTTTGTGCCACCTTCATTCTTGTGCCATCGAAAAGTGTATGAAGTTATGTATAGAATTGAACCAATTTTTTGGGGATATGTTTTTGGCTATGGCCAGCAGCAGGTCCACCTTCAATTTGAAAATATTCTGCTGGAAGGGGGTGCTATAATATGGGTTTTTGTGTTATTTTCATTATTTTGCCATTGAAAAGTGTATGAAGTTAAGCATAGAATTGAACCAATTTTGTGGTGTATATTTTTGACTATGGCCAGCAGTTTCTCCTTGAATTTGGAAATATTCCGCCAGAAGGTGGCACTGTAACAGAGGTTTTTGTAAAATTTTCTCGATTTTTCACAGTTTTTTTTTTTTTTTTTTTTTTTTTTTTTGTACTGTATATTGGCAGCTCATGAAGCGAAGGGAACTTCGCATCCTGCTAAGCTGGCTATTCACAAACAGCTGATGTACAACAGAATAACGAAAAATTTTTTTGATTTTAATAAATATCATGATCGAGATTAATTTATTCTGATTAATTGACTGAAGCAGAAATTTTAGACCAAAATCAAAGTTAGTATAATATTGAACTAATAATATTGAAGTGTTAACATTTGGAACTACTTTTTGAAATATTAAGATGTATGAGATAGAAGAAAGTTTTGGGATTGGCAAATCCAACTAGTTGTTTTTGTAACTTCATTATAAATATTTAAAATTAAAAGTAATTTTCTTTTTACTTTTAAATATAAAAATAATTTAACTTAAAATAAAACTAAACGTGACTTAGAGCAAAAACAATATTAAATAATTAAAACAGAAAAAGGGCATCAACTAAACCTATGTTTGGAGAAAATAACTCTTTAATCATGGGTATATTAGTAGATATTTTATGTTTAAATTATAAAAAGAAAGTATGTAGTATTTCTTTGTGAAAATACTCTACAATTATACACATATTAATTGGTTAAAATTTGTTATACAAATTATCAGCATTTCATTGTACAAATTAATTATTAGCAATTATCGATATAGTCAATTCCATATTCAAATCCAATAGCAATTATCAGCATTTCCTTGTACAAATAAACAGAATATTTTAATGCTTAAATTACATTTTTTATGCAATATTATTAATATACGTTACAGGGCTTGAATGGCAGATACAGGGCTTGAATTTCAAAGCGGGATGGCAAGATTCGTGCCCTATTTATTATGCCCTATTGTGAGCGGGCGGCTCCTGTTTCCAAATAATCATTTTCCAAAAATGTTTCTTTGTAAAACGACGAGCAAGTCTCAGGACCGACTGACAAATTTCATGATATTTGACTATCGATGGGCAGATTTCACAGTTTCTTCTTACGACAGATTGACAAAATTCATGGTTGTTTTTCTGCATCTGACTAAAAAATTTTGCACTTTTTCTCCACGACCGACTGGCGAATTTCACAATTTTTTCTAGAGACCAATCGGTGAATTTCATATTTTTTTTTTTCTCGAGATCAACTGATAAATATAGCAACTTTATTCTGTGACTGATTGGCAAATTTCCCTGTTTGTTCTTGCGGCATACTGATGAAAGTAACGATTGTTTTTCTGCATCCGATTGAAAATTTTTGCGTTTTTTTTTCTCTGCGGCTGGCTGAAGAATTTCACGATATTTGCTCGTTTGCTCGTGACAGATCGATTGACGACTTTTGTGATATTTTCCCGCTGCTGATTTCCCTTGCACTTCAGTTTTCTTCTTGCGACCAGTCGACAAATTTTTTTATTTATTTTCACCATGATTAACGAAATCGGCGATATTTTTTTTTTTTTTAATGACCGATTTATGTATTTTGCGATTTTTTTTTTCCCTATGCCCAAAATAGCAAATAACTAAAAGGGCAGTAATGGCCACTGGAGACAGCCCTACCAAATTGGCCAATAGTCAGCACTCAACACAATGAAATTACACTTGTGGTGCACATGAAGAAAAAAAAATTTAGTTGAACTTAATAAAACATTAAAACACCAAATAAAATAAACTAAGACAGACTTGAGCACAGTTAAAAAATAAAATTTATAAAGACAATAAAAAACAAAAATACAATATGTAAACGTTTCGCCAAGCGACACGCAAGGCATCATCAGTACAAAAAATATTCATTGCATTTCAAACGTCAGAACAAACCAAGAAAAGTTACAGTTAGCTATTTTAAAAACAAACAATATTCGCTAGGGACAGAACGAGCATCATTCAAAGTATGCGACCGCAATTCAGTGAACCAAGCCTCACAGAGCAATCTACCATGGTAGTTGTTGCAACCAGATTTCAAAATACTGGCGTTCGCAATGAGCGGAATGATTGCTCCTTGAGGCTTGGTTCACTGAATTGCGGTTGCATGCTTTGAATGATGCTCGTTCTGTCCCTAGAGAATATTGTTTGTTTTTAAAATAGCTAACTGTAACTTTTCTTGATTTGTTCTGACGTTTGAAATGCAATGGATATTTTTTGTACTGATGATGCCTTGCGTGTTGCTTGGCGAAACGTTTACATATTGTATTTTTAATTGTTTTTTATTGTCTTTATAAATTTTATTTTTTAACTGTGCTCAAGTCTGTCTTAGTTTATTTTATTTGGTGTTTTAATGGTTTTTAAATTCAGATGTTAAATGTATATGTACTGTTAATAAAACATGTTTAGAAATAACAAACTAGTTGATTCTTGCAATTCACAGATTAGGACATGACTTTTTGAAATCAACCTTTTATTGTGTAATAGAAAAAATCAATGACTATTTCCTTTTCAAACTTTGGATATGGATTTAAAATTCCAATGCATAGAACATAGTTCAATTAACAAAAATACCAGGGACTACAGTTTTGACTATAATTCCATTAAGGATATAATAAAACAAGTTTGTTCAGAAGTGACATACAATCACCGTAGGATATTGACAATAGAATCACCAATATGAATTATTCATGCATTTTTAACTTACTGTTAAAAATTAATGCACATCAGATTTTGCAAAGTTTTCTAAAATTTTTTAACAGAACATAACCATGCGTTTCCGATAATTTCTAAAGTTATAAAAGTTGGTCTGTGCTGTTTGTCAAAAGTGTAACTTGTGAAAGAGGCTAAATCACACAAAATGGAATAAAATCTAAATTAAGAAATTCATTTAGGAACCCAATTGTTAATTGTCCATAACATTAGGTGAAAGTTGAAAGATAGAGATGGTATATATAAAACTTGATTCTGTTCCTTTGTTTTAATATAAAATAAACATTTTGGATAATTATCTTGAGTTGTTAATTTAAATTATTTTAATGGTATTTTGTCATGTCTGTATAAATGTAATTCTTTAAGTGGCACATAAAAAATAACGGGGTTTAAAGATTTTTTTTTCCTTTCTAACAGTTCAACTCCCCTGCATTTTTAAATGTTGGGTAGGAAACTCCCCTCCTGGGGAAAACTTGAATTTCAAGCCCAAAAAATATAAGAGATATAGTTAGATACTTAAAGAGATATAGTTTTTGTAAATTATATTTCAATACATTTAAAATGTTTTAATGATGTGTGAAACATGCTTGTAATTTATTGTTCTGAGATGGCATTATATAAAGAAATAATTCACCATATAACTAAAAACATATCTAGTGCCGGATATCCGAATCTGGCAGGCAAAGGAGCTTCGGATATCCGGTATCCAATATCCGGCAAAATCAATATCCGGTGCATCCCTATTATAAAGCATGACAAAAAACGTCTATTTTTTTTACCACCAATATATACATACATAAACAAGCATAAAAGTTCAATTTCAGGTTTATTTTCATAGCTGTTTATATCATTTAACAACAAATCTCCTTTTCTCCAGTCCAAATTGTGCCAAGCTTTAGAAAAAAATTGCCAAAGTCCTTAAGTGGAAAAGTACCAAAAATTGTAAAAAGACCTTCAGGATGCTTAATTTTTCCTTTGAAAATTGCAAAAGAGACATATGAAATAAAATACATTAAATCTGTTTGTTTGTTTTTCTAAAAGGATCCACATTTATAAAAAAAAGAAGGCTTTTTGGAAACGTCTGGGTCCCGGGATCCCAGGATCTCAAATGCCTAACAACATCACTGAACATTATCTGATTATAAACTACTTGACATTATGGGTGCAAACAATTTTACTACAACACTGCACTTTTCACTATTTATTGCAAAATACTATAAATAGCTAGGCGTTGTTAAATATAAAAAATAATATTTAATTTTTATGGTTTTCCTCTTGACAAATATAACCAGGGGTCGGAAAACTACTTTTAATTATAGCGAACTACAACGACTTTTTATAAAAAGTAGCGACTACAAACTACTTTTCAAAAGTAATCACTACTTTGCAGGGCTGCCATATGCAACTATTTTTATATTTTGTTTGCATCACTATTTTTTAAAAATATATTTTGTAATATATTTCTCTTGCAAATGTTGTCAAAGCATATATAACAGATTTTTGCTTACAAAAAGTGGTGCGAAATACAATTAAAAAATAGTTGCCTGTGGCAGCCCAGACTTTGCTACAGATTTTGAAAAAAATTCAATTTACACTCTAAACTGAATGCTACACAGATTAAATAATACAGTAACCTCTTGTTATATTGTGTCTGCTGAGATGCAATAAAATAAGTGTGATATAACTGAACCACTAAAAAATTAAGAAATTTAATATAAAAGAAAAGGTTTTGAGTTTGTCGGCAAAATGTTAGTTTATACACATATTATAAATTTCTTTCGAAATTTAGAAAGATACATAATGTAACCCATATTTAAACACAGTTACTTAAAAAAAAATCTGGAATTACACCACTTGACTTTCCAAAGAATTTACAGAGTACTTTAGGCTCAAATAAATAGTAACATAACAATAAATAAAAACTTAGATTTTAATTTTACAAAGCTGGACCTGAAAATGTGAAGAAATTTTAATATACACACATACAGTAGAAAAATTAAAAAAAAAACCTGATTATTTTGATTTAAATTGGAATTTTTTTTAAAAATTTAAATCAGATTTTTTTTGTTTGTTTGTTTAAATTAACTAACGATATTATTTTAAACTTTGAATGCTATAGCATGCCATTTTCAATAGTTTTATAAATGCAATTAAGATAAAGGCTTGAAAATAGGCTTATTATTATTATTATTATTATTTTATGTATATAAATTTTTATACTTCTGTGTAATGATTGTATCACCTACCTTAAGAGTTCTCAATAAGATGTTGTGTTGATGCCATTAAATGTAACACCTATTGCTTTAATGCACCAACTCACCAAAACAACATCCATTATTACATACTACAGTAGCTTCCCTCTTAACCGGCCTCCTCTTAACTGGAACTCCGCTTTAACCGGCCAACTTTTTTCCCCAACATCAGGCAAAATTCAGGAATGACGACCTTGGGAACTCAGCTTACGCTTTCCAGTTGAAGTGCAATCTTGAGAGGAAGGATGCAAAATTCAGAAAGAACGACATCGGTTTTAAGTGGATACGCGTTGACCTTCACCGGTGTGGTTTTGGGGTGTGGGCATTCTCCCACGAACAAGGTTGGTTGGTTGATTTTTTGACGGCCGATTATCTACACGTGGGATATAGGCCCCCCACGAACAAGGAGAAATGAAATGTCCTCCCCCGAAGATAAGAGATTTTGCATTTTTAATGGGAAAAAGTGCACCCCCCCCCCCCCCCAGAACTCTATAATATCTGATCTATCTGCAAACTGTTTTGTACAAACATTTAAAAAGCTTGAGGGATGCAAACAGATCACCGTAGAAGATGTATAAAATTCGTTTGAGCCTGATAAAGATTAGAGATTAAACATCTAGCACGAAACATTATTTGATGAGAATATTAGGACTGTGACCGATGTTGTTCAATATGAAGACGAACCTGATGTTGATCCAGTTGAAGTTGATACTGCTAAAATTCCACATACGGAAGAGGTAAAAGCATTGGAGTTGGCGCTGCGCTAGTTGAGCAGCGGCTAACAGCTTCCTCGGTTGAACTTATGATGTTAAAGAAATGGAGAGATTAATATGCAAAATATGTGCGCCATCTTGCTTTCAACATTAAAAGGTCACTGATTTCTTTATTGTTGATTAACTTAAATATATATTATGTAGAACAATTTCAACTTCTTATAAAGGTGTGTGGCACGATTTTCAACAATATAATTTGTGTTAAATATTTTTCATTATTTGTTATAAGTGATAATTTTCCTTGCAATTCAATTAATTATAACTAGTATTCATTTCACAAAATATAGAAAATATGTACTTTTTTAAAAATTCACAAATTGAAAAGCTAAATGCATCATATGGGCTTAATTAATTAAATTACACAGATACTTATTTAATTTTTTTTTTCTCCTCCACTTTAACCGGGTTTTCTCTTAACCGGCTAACCCTCAGTCCCGTTTAGGCCGGTTAAGCGGGAGGCTACTGTATTTTAAATGCATGTTATTAGTACATTATATAACAGGATTATAATTCACTCGTAAACAAATGCAACATTAAACACAGAATAAGCATCCAAAAAGGTGCTAATGAATCCTTTGTTCAATATAAATATTTTAAAACTAAATAAACTAAATTAACTATTATTATTAACTACTAACTAATAAAACTATTTCCAACTAAATATTTTATTATTATTAAGATATATTTTTTATAAATCAAGATCAAATTATTAATAAAAATACTAATTTTATAGCTGGCCATATTATAAACCTAAGTTCTTTTAAACTCTTTTATAACAAATCCCTTATACTGGCATTTTCAGAGAAAAAAAATTGGTCAAAGTATCAAGGTAACCATTTTTATTTACTTTAAATCGAGAAATGTAATCATGGAATTTTTAAACTAAGGCAAATTTAATGCTTTGTAGAGAAAACTAATTCTCCTGCTTTACCTGTAACTGTTGCAATTTCTGTAAAATGGAGCCATATGGGATCCTTTTTATACCTGCCATCTTTGAGCTAATTTTTTTTTTTTTTAATTTCCCTTGTACTATTACCAAGAAATGCTATCTACAGTTCAGTGTGCAATAGTAACTTCCAGCAAAGAGCTTTTAATAGCTGATATACATTCTTTCTTCACGTATGCTTGAAGAACAGGTTTGTAACTAACACCTGTTTGCCAGTAATCAAAAGAAGGAAATTCTTCTTTTTGATGTATTTACTCTGGGATACCACAGTTATCCCATTTAATGATTTCCCTTATCTCTCCAGGGAGTGCCTACAAAGAAAAACAAGCAGAGGATTGCTGTTGAAAATCAAAGAACATTCTTAGAGTGTATTGAAAACATACACCTTTATTTTTTGTTTGATTTAAAGAACATGTACTCTTTTCAAGATTATTTTGATTTAGAGTATAGTTAAACATTATCAATGATTTTTTTTTTTTTTTTTTTTTTTTTTAATGTAATGTTTGATTTTAACCAATGATATTTTTTTTTTAATCAAATGTTAAAATTTAAGCTGATTTAAATCGGCGTACCCTGCTCACATATGTATGGAATCATTGTAAAATAGCTAAAACAGATTCAGAGAGCCTCAAAATGTAAAAATCATATCCATAATCAGATTTTTCCATGATTACATTACTTTCCTTGCACTATATGTGTACTAAAAGTACAGATATGATTAAATTACAGCTTATTTTTTTCAGGAAATACAAAAACAGAAACTTTTATGAGCTAAGTTTACTGCATTTTCAAAATGTATCATCATTTTGATTTCTACTTATGTAGTTACATGATGCCCTTCTGTAAGAAATTCCATTTGATGCTGCAAGATTATCATCTCTCTTGGTCTCTATTAAACTTTATCTTTAAAATCAACATATTATGTCTTGATACTCAATTTTTAAAATTAATAAGTTTTATTTGAAATTGATGATGAATTGCAATATTCTATAATGGTTATATATATATATACATAGGAATAGGGTAGATAACCATTAAATAAACATTAACGACCACCAACAAAAACTGTGAAATTATGGGTTACTATTTTATATAACATATTTCTGTACAACCATACCACTGTATAAACTTTATTTACTATTCTTACAGTAATCATTGCAATGGGATACAAAATTACCATTGACACGCATTTAAAAATACATGTGTTTACTTAACTCTCCAATATACTCTTACTACGTTAACTGTATTTAGTTCTGTTGAGAATTAATTACATTGAATTGTCTAACTTTATAATCTAGAAAACAGCAGTAACGTAATTCTAAATGCAAACAATGAACAAATCTGTACATAAAACAATTAAAACTTGGACTATTAATTGATTTTAGCAGAAAGTATAAATGTGAAAAATCTATGAATTCATGTGATGTATTGCACTGTACGACATAGACACTGCAGCTGACAGGGGCGGATCCAGAGACTTTATTTATTTATTTATTTATTTTTTTGGGGGGGGAGGGGGGGGAGAGATACCGGAAGGATGATATATAATTTACACAGTCTTAGTTTCTATTGGTTAAATCATTCCTTGCAGTTAATTATTATATGAATAAGAAATAATTAATGCTATTTAAAATTACTATAGACTCGATTACCGACGTTCAATTAACCGACACACTTGGTTAACCAACCCTCTTATTATATAATAGGGTGGGCCGAAAAAAAACTTTTTTTCGATTTTTGATGATGGGTAGTGCGGAAAAGTTGCCACTGGTTTACACAAAAAAATTGAAATATTTCAGATAATTCCTTCATTTGCCGCAAATGGCTTGAAGTTTTGTTCAAATGCTGATTTTTGAACTTTTTTAGCAAAAATTTTAAAAATGGTAAATTTGTTTTCGCTGAATTTACTTGAAATGTCATGTTTAGTGTACGAAATGATTGAATAAGCTCTGACTATCTATTATTTATTAGTTATGTGTATTTTGAATTAGGCTATAAAAATAGCCTTTTCGCGTATAACTGAGCAAAAATTGTAAATATTGTTTGGTTCGTTCGTCGGTTGTACGTGTATATGCATATATTTTATACATATTTTGTATATATATACACATATATATATGCATATATATATGTATATATACATACATGTATATGTATATGTAACACTGGTGCCCGGCTAACCGAAAAGTACCCTTAGGGCAACTTTTCTGCAGTACCTATCATCGAAAATCGAAAAAAACAATTTTCGGTCCACTCTATTATATAAGCCTCCTCTCCTCAAAATATGACTTATTTTTACTAATTGTGCTGAAAAATTAAAAAATGTTACCACAGAATTTATTTATTAAATGTCTTATTTTTATTCTTTTCATTTTTACTCTGGTAATTATTTATCTTATCGGTTATTCAAAAAAGGGACTGAATAAAAATCTCAAGGGGTCTTAACATCCTTGAAAAGTCAAAATGTGTCATTAAGCGGTACGTATACTTCTTCATAATCTACTCATTATTAGTCCATCAAGGTGAACATTTGTTACTGAGACCTAGGTCTGTTTCCATAGCTTCTCTACAAGAGGAAGAAAGGCAACAAAAATTGGTAAACCAAACAACGAATGGTGGGTGACAGTAAAGCGAAATTTTCTATTCAAATCACATAGAAGGCCTTTCATTAAGTAAATACATAAAGGAAGAACTGGTTTACCAAGTGGCTTTAAAAAAATTAGCACACCATATGCATTTTAGCTTTTAACTGACTAAGACATAATCCATTTTTGTTCATTCATCAAATGTTCCTTGAAATTCACCGATGTGGGTGGCAATAGCAGTACATTTTTTTAAAACATCAGTGGCTTTTTTCAGAAAATATTAAGATTCTTGAAGTTTTAAAAGGTCCTTTCTTTTTCTTGTTTCTTTCTTTCTTTCTTTGAAAATTGCTATGAATCCCATTCTTTTCTCAAACAAAAGAGCTCTCTGCAAAAATATTATACAGAAATTAGAAGTGCAGCTTCTTTGAAAAGATGAAAAAATTTCCACACTCTAAAGGGATCCGCATAATGGTGTCAATTTTCTGTTGTAGAAATTCAATAAAGGTACGCAAAGTGGCATCGACCCCCATCTCAACCCATAGAGTCAAAAGTTATGGCGCCATATGCCTTTTGACGGGACATAATCCTTTTTTGTTCCTTAATTGAAGAAATGTCAGTGAGGTTTACCATTGACACCCGAAAAGTGTTTGGTTTTCGTTTGCTTGTCTGCCTGTTCCGTGAAAACTGCCGTTAAAAGCGTTGCATACTTGCCAACTAAATTTCGGTAAAACTAAGAAGATTTTGGATAAAAAATCAGAAGAAAGCAGAAGATTTTTTAAGTTTTATAACACTTTCAGTAAGGATTTAAAAAAACAGCTGAATCCTTATAAATAAACAAATTTCATAGAGAAACTCGATTAAAGTAATCACTAATTTGCAATTACACAATATATATTATGACCAAAAAAGGATATCTTGAATATATTAAAAATTACTAATTTTTTTTTTTTTTTAAATATTCATAGATATCCTACCTTTCACATTAAAAGGCACTTAAAACTTCTGACTCCTAATTTTTTTTTTTTTTTTTTTTTTTTTTTTTTTTGGATGGTGATTCTGAGTTTAAAAAAAAAAAAAAAAAAATCTGAAATTTACAGCAAATTTTCTGAAAAGTTACAGAAGAGGGGGGGGGATCCACTTCCGACACTAGCTATGTGTTTTTTTCCCGCGGCCCTTTGACGAAATTCGCGACCTTTAGCCGAAATTTGTGTTTTTTTCGCGATCTTTTAACGAAATTTGTGTTTTTTTCACGATATTTTGACGAAATTTGTGTTTTTTTCGCAATTTTTTGACGGAATTTGTTTTTTGAGATTTTTTGACGAAATTTGTTTTTTTTTTCGCGATTTTTTGACGAAAGTTGCCGTTTTTTCGCGATCTTTTGAAGAAATTTGTCGTTTTTTCGCGATCTTTTGACGAAATTAGCGTTTTTTACGAGTTTCTTTGACGAAATTGGAGATTTTTCTGCAAACCATTGACAAAATTAATTTTTTTTGGCAAAGATATCGAAATTGGCGATATTTTTTACATCCGAATTTTCGAATTGGTGGCCGATTTTTTAAAATTTTCGGAAATGAATGCCTTAAATTTTCGGAAAATTCGGACCAAAATCACCCCTACGCGTTGTTTACGCAATCTTTTGACGAAATTCGCGTCTTTCCCACGATCGTTCGGCGAAATTTTGGTGTTTTCCGAGATCCATCGGTGAAATTTGGGTTTTTTCAGCGATCTTTTCACGAAACGCGCGTTTTTTCTGCGATCCTTTAACAGAATTTGCATTTTAATGCGATCTTTTCACGGAAATAGTGTTTTTACGTGTTCTTTTCACGGCGCTTTTTTTACCCGATCTTTTGACGAAATTCGCGTTTTTTCGCGATCTTTTCACGGAATTCGTGTTTTTACGCGCTCTTTTGGGAGAATTCTCGTTTTTTACGGGATCTTCCGACAAAATTTGCGTCTTTCCCGCGAACCTTCGGCAAAATTTCGGGTTTTCCCGCGATCCTTTGACGAAACTCGCGTAAAAAGCGTAAGAAAAGGCCGAAAATCGGAAGAAAATGACGAAAAGCGGAAGAAAACGCATTACGCGCGTAAAATCGGAAAAGATGCCGATTTTTCGGAAGAATTCTGAAAAAATCGGAAGAGTTGGCAGCTATGGCGTTGGATTTATATCTTGAGAGGGATCACCCTCCTGAATCCGTGCCTCGGGGTATCTTCTCCTGGTGCTAAATATGAATTTTTTTCGCAGCCCTTTGACAAAATTCGCGTTTTTTCAGCGATTCTTTGACGAAATTCGCATATTTTATTTCGTGATCCTATCATGAAATTTGCATTTTTTCCGAAATCTCGACAAAATTTGTGTTTTTTGATAAGAGTAAATACCTTATTTCCTGTCTTGACACTGTCCAGATGTATATCTCCTCTGCATTCCTCTATATTTATTTAACACTGCATATTTCCTTTATATTTATTTAACACTTAAAATATATCTCCTTTATTAAAATATATTTCCTTTATTAATATTTCTTTTATTAACTATATATAAAGTCATTTCACTTACCTTTTTATTCATTCCTGTTATTCTATCTTTAATTCCTTTTTACGATGTTTATCTTTCTTTGCCGTTCATATTCACGTTTTTCAATTGTCTGCTTCCGTGCAAACATGAGCACGCATTTCGTTTGAATGATGATCATAAATTAGTTTCTCGATCGCCGCCAGATGGCGTCGCTCGTTTGAGTTTACGACACATCGGCTCTGCGTTCCTTCGTCATGATGATCTCATTCTGGAACTGTCTGCAGTTGCTCCTTGCATTGCGTAATGAGGCGTTATTCGAACGCCCGGCTGGTATAAATTGAAATACGTTTCTCTCCTTCTCACCCGGCTTGCCTGCCTGCCTGCACTTGTTGCTTTCTTTTCCTGTGTTTGTCTACGTGTTTCGTCTCGTCCTTTTTACTAACAGTGTTGGTTTTCCACGACATTTTTAATAGTGCTATTATGGCTGGAGATGTCTTCTTGAGTTGCTGTGTGCTTTTAATAAGTTGATGTTTTTACTTACTTTTTACTTCATCGTTCGTCAGCCATTTTATAAGATGATTGTTATGAGTTCGATAGTTTATAACTTCGTCTCTGCTATTTAAGGATGGACTCTGCATACATCGTGTTTAAATAGATACACTGATGTGAGTCAAGATGGCTATTGTTATGTTGAAGTATAGAGAAGTTTTACTTGCTATTTATTATCGGCATCTACATTTTGACGTTTCATCTAATGGCTGTTTACTATGCATCTTCATCTATAAAGAAGTATTTTTCTTGAAGTTGTTTCGGCACGAATATATGATTTACGGTATTTCAGTTTAATATTCATCGGCGTATTAGATGTTTGTGAACAACATGGAACTTTGAGGAGGACCAGTCATTCTGTGATCTTTTTCATTTCTTTATTGTTATGAGTTCAGTTTTCTTTTATTGTCAAATGGTTTTCTGGATATTTAATTTGACAGCTTAAATGTATTTATTGAATTTAAAGATTTGATTTATTGTTTGAATTATATTTAAACTTATTTTATATTTTAGTTAATAAACGTTAGTTTGTTTTTAAACTTACTTTGTTTTTATTTCGCCACCATATGTTTTTTTTCTTTTTCATAAGCTATTTAACACTTTATCGGGACTATTAGCGTTAGTTTTCATTGTGCTTTTAGTTAAACTCTGCTAATCTAATTTAATTTAATCCTTGTCATTAATTTAATGACATCACGGTTATGGGCCTTTCCCTAACTGTGTTAATAGTTTAAAAATTTAATAGAAACTTTATTTAAAAAAAAAAAAAAAAAAAAAAAAAAAAATTTTTGTTATAATAGTTTAATAAAACGTAATCTATGTGATTTATGTGATTTTATGATTTTTTTAATAGATATATATATCGTTTTATTTTATAATTATCGTATTTAACCCTTATGGGTACGGCATTATGGTGGTGAACGCTGACCCCATTAGCTATTTAGCGATGCTTTGCGATGGGGGGGCGGTTAGTTTACAATATTTTTAAGTTTATAAATTGAATTTTTCTGATAATTTTGAATTTTTTTTTTGAAGTAATATACAAGTTCTATGATATCTTTGAAAATTTTTTTAATAGTTAAAAGTTTTTCTATAAAGTAGATAGTTTGAGATTTTTTTTTTGAACTCATGGCATATTTATTATGATATCCTGTTGAAGACAGTGTTCAAGTTGTGAATATTGAAAGAAGTGTCACCTATAAAAGAAGTTGACTGAGTCCTTTCCTATTTCCTTGTGAGTTGTTCTACGCATTTTTAAATCTGCTTTATGAATCTACACGTTTTTTGAGTAATTAAATCAGCATGTTTTCAAGTGATAAAATATGCATATTTTGAAGTGGATGGAACTGCATGATTGTGATCCTGCACTAATTTGCATATTTTTGATTCATATCTTTCAAGTAAAGCTGAATTTTAATATCTGAAAAGTGAATCAGTTTTTTTTTTGTGTTCAAGTCTGGTGCTTCTAAGATTCGAGATGTTTAGTAATGCCTACGTTTTTGTCAAGTTTTTCATAAAAGTACGTCATCTACCATAGTTTAAGAACGGTTAATGCATTTTTTTTTTAGAACTGTTAATGGTGCCTTCCCCAGTATCGCAATGGTCGCGTGCTGGGCGGTGATTGAAAGTAGCATAAGTGAGCCTGATCAGAAGTCATTACAAGTTTTCTGTTTTTTTTTGGAAACTTTTGACTTTTATCATTTAACGTGTGACTATTATCGGTATGCAGAACTTTTTGATGAGACATTTAGTGACCAAGAAGTTGAACATTTTTTTTTTGTTCCTGAGTCATCTAGCCAATAGCGTTTCATGATCTCCGTGGACAACACATTCAATTTTTTTTTGGATCCCTGTGTGATTCAAATGTGATTTTTGAAATTTTTAATGAAGTTTTAGGTACTTAAAGTGTATGCCATCATGTTCTGTTTTTCTGCAATTGTCTCCTATTAATTTTTTTTTTAATGTGTGCTAAAGAATTTTATGAGTCTTTTAAAATTTCGGGATCTCTAAGCTGTATATCAGTGTTTGTTAAATTTGAATTTTTAAGATAGTAATTTTAAAGAAAGTTTTTCTTCATATTTTTAAATAGTTAAATGCTTGTTATAGTTCTTTATAAATATTTAAATAGAGATTGGGAGTTGTTGATTGGGGTAAAAATCCTTTAATAAATTTATGTTTAAAATTTTCTTATAAAGATGTAAAATTTTGTCAGGTTAGAATTTGTAATGGGGGCAATGTTTTTAAATGTCGATTTCTGTTAAACAGATTGTGATTGCCTATCTGCCTGACCCGGTTAATTTTTAATTTCTACAGTTTGTTCTATTTTACAGTTAATCTTTTGATCCTCTTATTTAATCTTTTCAATAGTTTAAATGTAAATTCTTATACTTAATAGCTTTATCAACAGTTAATCAAATTTCTTTTGATTTTTGTTAATAGTATGGATTTTTTTAACTATCGGTATATTTTTGGAAGTTCGACTTTTTAATGGGATATGTTCGATTACCTAAAAGTTTACTTTGATAGTTTTTATAAATATAATTTCTTACTTTCAGTAAATGTTAAGATTTTTATTTTCTTGAACTTAAGCTTTTTAAAGCTTTAACTTTAATAGAGGGTCATGTAAGATATATTTATGAATTTTCTTTTGACTATTTCATCTAAGTTTTTGTCGCTGAGTTATATTGAATTTTTAAATATGACTTATCAATTTTTAAATAGTCATATGCACAGCTGGGCTATATTGGAAGTCAGTTGGTCAGGATGTTTTAATTCAGTGACTTATTTATTGTTTTATGTTTAATATATATTCTGTGAATAAAGATGAATTTGTTTTAATTTATTCATTTTTGATTTGCTTGCCCTGATTGATAATCTCTTATAAATGCATATTTTTGAAATGTTTTCTTACAGCCGTATCTTGGATGAGAACCTTTTTAAGAGTAGAACTCCAATGAAGTTCTTATGGGTTCATATTTGAAATTAGGGATTTGTGGCCATTTATTGGGATTATTTGTTTAGTTAAGTTTTTAATATTTCTATAGGCAGTTTTTGATGATTAATATAAAAGATTGTAAATTTAAATTTTTATTTTTATCATTGTCTGTAATTTAACAAGTTTCTTTTCTTTAAGATCTTTTGAATTTTTAAATTAGGTGTAATTTGAGTCTACACTTAAGTATTAGATCCCTAAATTAGGTGAGATTTGTTTAAAGAAACTGTATTAAGACAATGTTTAATTTTTTATTTTGTTTTCTTTAGTTTTCATCTGTTAAAATTAAACTTAAGTAATCTTTGCTGGCCATATAAGTTCCTCTACTCATTTAAATGTTTTCTTGGTTTGGATTGACTACCTTGTGTCAAATATTATTTTTAAGGCACTGTGGTTTTTCAATTAATTCCTGAGGGAAGCTTTTTGAGGGAGGGACTTCAGGTTGTAGCTATCAAACATTATATAATGAATTCTTATGTTATTGTTTAAATTTTTACAGGTTTTTATTAAATATATTAAAGTTTAAAGTTTTTAAAGATGTTTTTTTTTTAAAATTGTTTAGTTTAACTTTTTCCCATTCTGGCCTATATATTCCTCATGGTAAAGGGACAGGTTTATGTTGCTGTAAGATTAACTTTTAATAAACTCTGTTTGGATTTTAACTTTAAAGAGATTCTGGAATTCATTTTTAAAATTAAAGTTTCAGTATTTGTATTGTTCAGAATTTAAACCCTGGGAAATTGTGGGTATGTTGCAGATCTGATTGATACCTCTTGTAAACTGGAATATCTTGGATTAACTTGTCAATCTCTTCACATATTTTTAGAATTGAATCAAATGTTAGAGTTTAATTGATTCAAATTCACTCTTTTTGGATTGACTATGTTTAAAGGTCTGATAGAGAGTTTAGAGAGATGGAGGTTTTTAATGAATTTCCTGTTTTAAGAATCAGTTCAGAGATGGAATTAGAATACCTGGTGTGTTCAAAGATGATTCTTGTTTAAGTAGGAAAGTTCTGTTATTGGTGGATTTTCTGTAAGCTGTTTGTATCCTTTTTCCCGGTGGTTTACAAAGTTTTTGTTGATGGTAGCTATTGCCCAGATTTTATACTGTTTCTTTTTAATTAGAGAAGGTTTGGAATGCAACTAATGTGTAAAGAGAGGAGTTGCTGTTTTTGGAGGTATTTTCTATTAGATCAAGGTAGCAAGTTAAGATAGTGGTTCATATTTTTAAGGGAAACCTGGTCATTTCTTGCACTTGTGAATTTACCATACACCTTCCGTGATTTTCTACCACTGATGACGTCATGATGAGAAATTGCTTTTTATGGTTTTTAGGATGTGTAATGCTCCTTGATTACTGGATTTTAATGGGATCATTGATTATTATTGAGTTTTGGTTTATCTTCTGGGGTTTTTCCTGTTTGATCATATATATACCTGTGTGTCAATGTGGAATGAATCGGCGCGAATGAAGACCATTGGCCAATGGCAAATTTACTTTCTGTTTCAGCTGGTCTGATGCAGCTTTAAAGAATGAGTCCGTGCTTCGGCATTTGTGCTGTCAGGGAATGTTGATATACTAGTTTTCAGCATGTTGATAGGTTTTTGTGAGGTGTCATGCTTCAACAATTTATTCTTCTTTTGTTATATATTAGATTTTTATTTGGCAGGATTCTCAGGTATATTGTACAGTGATCGGAGGGGGAATCCGTGGAGGTGAATCTGTTTTTGAAGAATTGAATTTTATTTTTATTAAACCCTGAAAATAGTTTTTATTGAGTCATTATCTGGGAGCATATTTTATCGTCCTTTAACCTTTGTCGATTGGTAACGTTTAGTGGCCACGAGGTTTGCCTGCTTGAGACAATGTCTGTTTTTCTCTGATGTCATGTGGGATGAATTATGATGAAGCGGTATATTCTGTCAACATGGAGAGAGTTTTTGCTGAGTTTGGGTAGGGCTACCTCATTTCCTTTAGATTCTGCTGAATTACTTTTAATACATATCTTTGCACATTTTTGAATTCTTTTAGGGGGGCAAATTGTGAGGTGGACATATGTTAGATGGTCTTTTTCACTTACAATTTCAAGTTTTAAAGTTTTTAAGAAATTGTCTTGTTACTAAATGCCTTTACTTCAATTCATTGTAACTTTAGATACTGATTTTCTATATATTGTAATTTTAAATCAATCATGTGAGAATTGAACTGATTGAATATCATTGTGATTGATCACAGGGGGTCTGGGAAAAATGTGTTTTGTCATTACTAATATTTATGTGTATTTTTGTGTTTTATATATATTTGTTATGTATATCTTTGTTATGTATAAGTTTATTAATTTATATGTTAAATCACTGAGTGGCTGGTCATCCTTTATTTTACAGCTTTTAGTACTTTATCGGTTTTCACAGCTTTCAGTTTTCTTGGATTTCATGGAGTGAGATTGAGTTCTTCTGGTTTTAGTAGTTGGGTTCTGGTTCAAGTGGACACTAACATGTATATCTGGTGTAAAGTCATGTTTATAGTAGTTCTTTGAACTTTTGCCTTTTTGCTCTGTCCCAGTGTCAAGAGGGGGGGCATTTGATAAGAGTAAATACCTTATTTCCTGTCTTGACACTGTCCAGATGTATATCTCCTCTGCATTCCTCTATATTTATTTAACACTGCATATTTCCTTTATATTTATTTAACACTTAAAATATATCTCCTTTATTAAAATATATTTCCTTTATTAATATTTCTTTTATTAACTATATATAAAGTCATTTCACTTACCTTTTTATTCATTCCTGTTATTCTATCTTTAATTCCTTTTTACGATGTTTATCTTTCTTTGCCGTTCATATTCACGTTTTTCAATTGTCTGCTTCCGTGCAAACATGAGCACGCATTTCGTTTGAATGATGATCATAAATTAGTTTCTCGATCGCCGCCAGATGGCGTCGCTCGTTTGAGTTTACGACACATCGGCTCTGCGTTCCTTCGTCATGATGATCTCATTCTGGAACTGTCTGCAGTTGCTCCTTGCATTGCGTAATGAGGCATTATTCGAACGCCCGGCTGGTATAAATTGAAATACGTTTCTCTCCTTCTCACCCGGCTTGCCTGCCTGCCTGCACTTGTTGCTTTCTTTTCCTGTGTTTGTCTACGTGTTTCGTCTCGTCCTTTTTACTAACAGTGTTGGTTTTCCACGACATTTTTAATAGTGCTATTATGGCTGGAGATGTCTTCTTGAGTTGCTGTGTGCTTTTAATAAGTTGATGTTTTTACTTACTTTTTACTTCATCGTTCGTCAGCCATTTTATAAGATGATTGTTATGAGTTCGATAGTTTATAACTTCGTCTCTGCTATTTAAGGATGGACTCTGCATACATCGTGTTTAAATAGATACACTGATGTGAGTCAAGATGGCTATTGTTATGTTGAAGTATAGAGAAGTTTTACTTGCTATTTATTATCGGCATCTACATTTTGACGTTTCATCTAATGGCTGTTTACTATGCATCTTCATCTATAAAGAAGTATTTTTCTTGAAGTTGTTTCGGCACGAATATATGATTTACGGTATTTCAGTTTAATATTCATCGGCGTATTAGATGTTTGTGAACAACATGGAACTTTGAGGAGGACCAGTCATTCTGTGATCTTTTTCATTTCTTTATTGTTATGAGTTCAGTTTTCTTTTATTGTCAAATGGTTTTCTGGATATTTAATTTGACAGCTTAAATGTATTTATTGAATTTAAAGATTTGATTTATTGTTTGAATTATATTTAAACTTATTTTATATTTTAGTTAATAAACGTTAGTTTGTTTTTAAACTTACTTTGTTTTTATTTCGCCACCATATGTTTCTTTTCTTTTTCATAAGCTATTTAACACTTTATCGGGACTATTAGCGTTAGTTTTCATTGTGCTTTTAGTTAAACTCTGCTAATCTAATTTAATTTAATCCTTGTCATTAATTTAATGACATCATTTTTTCCGTGATTCTTTAGCAAAATTCGAGTTCTTTTGATGAAATTTACTTTTTTTTCTGCGATCCTTTGAGAAAATTTGCATTTTTTTCGCGATCCTTTGACAAAATGCGCGAGTTTTTGCCAAAATTTGCGTTTTTTCCATGATTCTTTGACGAAATGCTGCTTTTTGCGTAATGCTCTGACGAATTTGGAGATTTTTTCTGGGAAAGAATGACGAAATTGATCTTTTTTGGGCAACCATTTTTTTTAAATTCGCAATAAGCGGTGGATTTATACTCTTGGGGGGAGGGGGCGACTGCCCCGATTAATTGTATTGAATTAATTTTTCTGAATTATCTAATTTTATAATCTAGAAAACTGCAGTAACATAATTCCAAATGCAAACAATGAACAAATCTGTACGTAAAACAATTAAAAAAAAAAAAAATCCTGGACTATTGATTGATTTTAGCAGAAAGTATAGATGTGAAAAATCTATGAATTCATGCGATGTATTGCACTGTACGACATAGGCACTGCAGCTGAGACAGGGGCAAATCCAGAGACCCCCTTTTTTTTGGGGGGGGGGGGGGATACCAGATGTATGATATATAATTAACACAGCCATAGTTTCTATTGGTTAAATCATTCCTTGCAGTTAATTATTATATGAATATGAAATAATTAATGCTATTTAAAATTACTATAGACTCGATTATCCAACGTTCAATTAACCGACACACTCGGTTAACCAACCCTCTTATTATATAATAGGGTAGGCCGAAAAGAAACTTTTTTTCGATTTTCGATGATGGGTAGTGCGGAAGAGTTGCCAATGGTTTACACAAAAAAATTTAGATATTTCAGACAATTCCTTCATTTGCCGCAAATGGCTTGAAGTTTTGCTCAAACGCTGATTTTTGAGCTTTTTTAGCAAAAAATTTTAAAATGGCAAATTTGTTTTCGCTGAATTAACTTCAAATGTCATGTTTAGTATACGAACTGATTGAATAAGCTCTGACTATCTATTATTTATTAGTTATGTGTATTTTGAATTAGGCGATTTTTATGGCCTTTTCACGTATAACTGAGCAAAAACTAAGTATTGTTAGGTTCGTTCGTCGGTTTTGTCTTTATTATGTTCCCCACTCTTCCTTCGTTTTTCGATGCGTTCAGAGTCACATATTTGAATGCCGGACCAAAGCATGTCTTGACAACAATTCTGGAAGGAGAGGAGATATGGGGTAGAAACCAATGAAAACGCAATCAGTCATCATGAAGATGAGGGGGGAAATTGGAGATGGGAGTAACTGTGAGATGGGATTTTAATTATTTTTCTGTCCTAAAATACAGCTATTTGTTAGAAGATTAAAAAAGTGGGAACTTTGAAGCAGGTAGTTCCTCTTAATCAGAATTTGAACCAGGGCCTTCAAAAGCAGACACTCCCAAACGCATATCCCTTTCTCACACAACATTCACCAAATTTAGAACTGGTATATCATATAGGTAAACTGCGTTAAGAGCTTCATCTGTGCTTCAGGATGCAGGAATTGTGACAACCAGGAATAAAAATCTCGTCATCGATAAAGACTTGGTCAGGAGACAGAAAAAGAAACTTGAAAAGAAGATACAGGAGGAGGAATATCTTGGAGGATGAAAAATTACAACCATATGTTTTAATAATAGAAATAATAACACAATCTTTATAGAAAAAAAGGAACAAGTGGCACCGTCGAGAGAAATACGAAGCACATAATCCCTAATGGCATGCGAAAATGTACTTGTTCATTTCTACGAGCCTATTCCTGTTTCATGGACATCAAATATGCAAAAGGCTGAAGATTTGAGTACTCTATTAATCTAGCTCCGTTTCAGTTGGTAAAGGATGGCCAAGTGGTTCTGCCATCTAGTTTAGACAGTTGATGTCACTGTCATAGTGGGAGCTTGTTCATAGGAAGAATACATATGAAATGTTGCAGTTCTCTTCTTTTTTTCTAAAGCAGGCTGTATTCTGGTTTAGAAAATTATATAATGATTTTGTTATTTCTCTGCAGTGGTCAGAAGGTGGTGTCAAGTGACACAAATATTCCAAATGACGTTCAGACAACATGGTGGTATTTGTTTCGTCTTTCTGTCGACGGTGCTGCTAGTCCCCTTTTTTTTTTATGAAGATCGTTTTATTTTTTCTACTATCAAAAAAAAATGCTTGTAATTTTTCTTCCTCTAAGATCCTCCTCCTGTATCTTCTTTCCAAGTTTCTTTTACTGCCTCCTGACCAAGTCTTTACCGATGACGAGATCCTTATTCCCTGTTGTCACAATTCCTGCAATTTTTGCTCACTTATACGCGAAAAAGCTATAAAACTCACCTAATTCAAAATGCACATAACTATTAAATAATACATAATTAGGGCGCTGTAATAGCGATGTTTGTGCCATTTTCTTTATTGTACAATCGAAAAGTGTATAAAAATTATGCATACAATTGAACCAAATTTTTTGTGAATGTTTTTGGCTTTGGCCAACAGGTCTTCCTTGGATTTGGAAATATCGCGCTGTAAAGGGGCTCTATGATAGCGATTTTTGTATACTTTTCTTGATTTTTCGTAGTTCTATTGTCCATCGGCGGCTCGTGCAAAGGCGGAAGCTCGCTTCCTGCTAAGCTGGCTATTCGCAAACATCTGATAACAACAGAATAAGGAAAAACTATTAATTTTAACAAATATCATGATATAGTTAAATATATATAGAAAACTATATGTAAGAGAAACGACACATTCACCTTAATACTTTAAGTTAAAACATGAATACATTAAAATGATTCTCAGTTTTTATTACTGAAATAGGTGCTAAAAATACAATTAACAGGTTTTAAAACATTAAAACGAATAATCAGATGGTAAAAAACGTCCCGAGCGCTTTTGACCAAGCCCTGGTCATCATCAATGAGGTGAAAAATGAGAAGAAGACCTTCAGAATGCATACCGGTATAAATAACGTAGGGCGATTCCAAAAACTGTAAAAAAGAGGGGGGGGGGAAGACGGATGAGTCCATACAGCTACATTGATCATTCCAATCCCAAGATTCCATTGACTCCAAGTAGACCAAACCAAATGCTCGGTATATGACATGACAATGTATCAACCTCTGGTTAAAATTTCTATACTCTCTCTCAAAATGCATGCGTTAAATTGATTTGTATGTGTGACGATCCTTGCTTTACTAAAAAGGATGTCAATATCAGCTTCTAAATTCGTTATGTCGACGACATTCTCATAGTGTGCAATCATGGCATTTCGAACCTGGAAATTTTCTTAAAGCATGCTAATAGTATTGACAATAGAATACAGTTTACCTTAGAAATAGAAAAAAATGAATCTGTGCCTTTCCTAGATGTTGAACTCATCAAGAATAAATTAACACACAACATAGATAGGAGTGTTTATATAAAACCATGTAGATCCAACAATACAATACTTTATAATAGTACAGTTCCAGCTAACTATAAAAAAGCAGCCTACACATTTTACGTAAAGAGAGCATTCGAAGTATGTACTGATTCCTATATACAGGAGGAATTAACTAAGATCAAAACAATCGCAGCTGAAAACGGTTACCCGAGAAAATTTATCAATAAAGTAATTAATGAGTTTAAAAGCAGGAATTGTATAAAAAAGAGTACGCACTTTTCAAAATTTTGTAGTATTGATTATGTTCCTCACCTTTATGAGAGAATTAGGTATGCATTAAATATATATATATATGATATAGCAATAATAGCTAAATCTCCAGCTAAACTGCAAAATCTAGTTCACAGAAAAGTTGATCCAGTAAATTCATATGACAAAGCAGGAATTTGTATGATCCCATTCAGATATAAAAATAATAATAGAACTTTTACATACATTGGAATGACAACCAGAAGGCTACAGGAAAGGTTGAAAGAACATATGGCTGATATAGGAAAGGGGAAACCATCTACAGCTTTAGCTCGGTTAAATTTAGAAGCTGATATTGACATCCTTTTTAGTAAAGCAAGGATCATCACATATACAAATCAATTTAACACATGCATTTTGAGAGAGTCTATAGAAATTTTAACCAGAGGTAGAAACACTTGTAATGATACATTGTCATATCATATACCGAGCATTTGGTTTGGTCTACTTGGAGTCAATGGAATCTTTGGATTGGAATGATCAATGTAGCTGTATGGACTCATCTGTCTTCCCCTTCCACCTCCTCTTCTTTTACAGTTTTTGAAATCGCCCTGCGTTATTTATACCGGTATGCATTCTGAAGGTCTTCTCATTTTTCACCCCGTTGATGATGACCAGGGCTTGGTCGAAAGCGCTCGGGAAGTTTTTTATCATCTGATTATTGGTTTTAATGTTTTAAAACCTGTTAATTGTATTTTTAGCACCTATTTCAGTAATAAAAACTGAGAATCATTTTAATGTATTCATGTTTTAACTTATCATGATATAGATTAACTCGTGTTTAGTTCGTTTAATTGACTGAAGCAGAAATTTAAGATGAAAATCAAAGTTGGTATAGTATTGAGCTAATAATATTGAAGTATTAACATGTGTAACTAGTTTTTGAAATATTAAGATGTATAAGATAGAAGAAAGTTTTGGGATTGGCACATCCAACTAGTTTTTATTCTTTTCATTTTTACTCTGGTAATTATTTGTCTTATCGGTTTATTCAAAAAAGGGACTGAATAAAAATCTCAAGGGGTCTTAACATCCTTGAAAAGTTAAAATGTGTCATCTAACTGCTTCTTCATAATCTACACATTATTAGTCCATCAAGGTGAACATTTGTTACTGAGACCTAGGTTTGTTTAGCTTCTCTACAAGAGGTAGAAAGTCAGCGAAAATTGGTAAACCAAACAATGAATGGTGGGTGACAGTAGAGCTGAATTTTCTATTCAAATCAACTAGAAGGCCTTTCATTAAGTAAATACATAAAGGAAGAACTCGTTTACCAAGCTGGCTTTAAAAAAATTAACACACCATATGCATTTTAGCTTTTAACTGACTAAGACATAATCCATTTTTGTTCATTCATCAAATGTTCCTTGAAATTCACCAATGTGGATGGCAATAGTAGTACATTTTTTTAAAACATTAGTGGCTATTTTCAGAAAATATTAAGATTCTTGAAGTTTTATAAGGTCCTTTCTTTTTCTTGTTTTTTTCTTTCTTTCTTTGAAAATTGCTACGAATCCCATTCTTTTTTCAAACAAAAGAGGTCTCTGCAAAAATATTATACAGAAATTAGAAGTGCAGCTTCTTTGAAAAGATGAAAAAGTTTCCACACTTTAAAGGGTCATAACGGTGTCAATTTTCTGTAGTAAAAATTCAATAAAAAGTACACGAAGTGGCATCGACTCTCACCTCAACCCATAGTGTCAAAAGTTATGGCGCCATATGCCTTTTGACGGGACATAATCCTTTTTTGTTCATTAATTGGAGAAACATCTGTGAGGTTTACCATTGACACCCGAAAAGTGTTTGGTTTTCGTTTGCTTGTCTGCCTGTTCCGCGAAAACTGCCATTAAAAGCGTTGGATTTATATCTTGGGAGGGAT
Organism: Maratus speciosus; assembly: GCA_963932465.1. NCBI lineage: Eukaryota > Metazoa > Arthropoda > Arachnida > Araneae > Salticidae > Maratus > Maratus speciosus. The sequence continues at coordinate 405,093,177 of OZ010793.1, read as the reverse complement.
TGCCCCCCCTGGATCCATGCCTCGGGGAATCTCTTCCTGGTGCTAAATATGAATTTTTTTCGGGCCCTTTGACAAAATTTGCGTTTTTTCAGCAATTCTTTGACGAAATTCAAATATTTTTTTTCGTGATCCTTTCACGAAATTCGCATTTTTTCCAAAATCTCTTGACAAAATTTGCGTTTTTTCTGTAATTCTTTGGCGAAATTCACTTTTTTTTTTTTTTTTTTTTTTTTTTTTTTTTTTTTCTGCGATCCTTTTTCAAAATTTGCATTTTTTCGCGGTCCTTAGATGAAATGCGCGATTCTTTGACGAAATTAGTGTTTTTTTCGCAATTTTTTGACGAAATTGCTGCTTTTTGCGCGATGCTCTGATGAATTTGGTGATTTTTTCTGGGAAAGAATGACGAAATTAATTTTTTTTGGGCAACCATTTTTTTTTTAAATTTGCAATAAGCGGTGGATTTATACTCTTGAGGGGAGGGGGGGTCGATCCCCCCCCCCCCCCCCCCCCAAGAGTATAAATGTATATATACATATATATAAACATATACATGTATACATAGCACTGGCGCCTGGCCAACTGAAAAGTACCAAATATATTGCCACGCATGGAAGCAAATTATTCTTTTGGGTAAATTGGAACGGGAATTAATTCAAAGCTTTTATATTTTAGGATTAAAATTAATAATTTATTTCTATATTATCTAATTTTGTAAATGCCACTTCAAGACAACAATCAAATACAACTGATCACCCTGAAGCATTTTAGGCGGTAGGATTGTATAATGTCATATGCGAAAAATGATATAAATACTCAAATTTGCCCAATTTTAAAGATATTTAAATATGCTTTTGAAGGCAGGTTTGAAGGTATTTTTGTGATATATTCATATCAAATCTCGAAAATCATATTCTTTTTTTAGTTTGTCACTTTTTGAAATAAGTGTGCAATATAAGAAATACTCTTGAAAAAGGCATTTGCAAAATTAGATATAAGCATTCAAAATTACTCACTACATGAAGTTGATGTGGATCCTTATCTTTATCATCTTTATCTTTTTCTGATGTTTCTCTTTCAGCAAAAAGTTCTTTTATTCTCTGTTCAGCAAAAATATATTCATCATCACCACCCATTAAGCTGTGATGCTTTGAGAACGGGGGAAAGGTCTGTAAAATAGTTTTAAAAAATTAAGATTTTCTGCTTACATAGTTATTAATAGAATAGAAACATTGAAAATTATTTTTGATTAATAACGATAAGAAATATTTGAAGTATAATAATCTAACACCCTAAAGCACATACAAATTCACAAATAAAGCATTAAAATTATATACCAACAGACAATTTAAAACATGTTTCGTACAAATTCTTCTTTATGATTAAAAAGCATTTGAAAGTTTTGCATACTATGCAACATTTATTTTGCTATTTCAAAAAAGTATACATTTTTATTTAAGATTCAAATGGAAATTCAATTTTTTAAATCTTTTATTTCTATTAAAAAAAAAAAAAAAAAAAAAAAATTTTGAATGAAAGTTGTGTAAAATATGAAGAATACTCATTAATCTTAAATGTGTGTAATTTTTTTTTTTTTTTTTTCCAAAATAAAAGTACCAATAATAATAAATAAATACAACTTGTATAAGGTTAATTTTTAAATAAGTTTTTATTTTAAATCTTGTATTTTTTTATTTAGAAATAAAATTCTATTTTTATGTCTAAACTACCCTTTTATTACAAAATTCCACACAGAAATGCACTGGACTTTACATTTTTTTACTAGGAGGGGAGTCTCCATACCAACATTTGCAAGTGGGTAGAATAAAGTTGTTTATAAGGCAGAAAATTAGAAAATAAATTTATTTTTAACTCCAGATTTATTCAACATGCTATTTAAGAAAACTATAAGTAATTAACACATGACAATGTATCGTTATAAGAATTTTTGTCAACAATTAAAATAATTGTAACCAAATATTATGTGCCCTTAATAATTGGGCTCCATTCACTTTTAGTAGTTTTACTTTCATTGTAGTCATTACATTGCCTCTTTATCTTTGTTTAACTTAAAATATATATATATCAACAATTGTTGAAATTTTTTGAGCAGAAGACCTGCAAAATTCTCTCGGGTGGAATTTCAAAATTTTAGAAATGAATCCCACTATTCCAAACTGAATTTCAGGCCTTGAGTCATAAATCTATACAAGGTGTGGTGTATCTTGAAAGATGGTCACAATTTTAAATAGCAAATTAAGAACGTAATAATCGATACATCCTGTCAAAAATACAGGTTATCTTGATCCAAGCTGAACCCAAATCTTCATTCATGACTTTAACAAAAGTGAATATATTGTAACAATATTTTCAACAGACTTACTTTTCTTTCTCTAAAATGTGAGGACATCATTAATATTACTAAAAATATACATAATCTACATCCAAGCAGCACCGAATTTGATGAGCTATTTGCCCAATTCCCAGGTTTTTCCTGCGTATGAACCCTTGTTAAATCTAGTATATTTTTTAACCATAAAAACTAGCATATTGGCCATACTCCCTTATGATTACCCCACAGACACATGTGGTTACACAAGTAAATTAAGCAGAAGCTTCATACAAGCACCACTATGAAAAATAAATAAAAATTGCAACTCAATCAAGAGTACAAATGAACATTGGTAAAATCTTGCAAGAAGGTTATCTTATAATGTCAGACTTAAGCTCAATCTCTTAAACAACAAAAAGTCCTATTACCATTTAAATTACTTATGGAAATTCCATGCAACTAATACTTTAGATTAAAATATTAAAACAGAAACACCAACCTAATTAAAATTGCAGAATGTACAATCATAATGATTATGTGAAATACCTATATCCATGAACCAATATTGTGAAAAAAGCTATTTTTGCCATTCAATACCTTGCATTTTATAATCTATTTACTTGCTGAATACATGAATACTTAAATACAGAAATGTAAAAATAACATATCAATTTGAAACATATCTGTATGTTACATTTAATTTTATTAGATTTATTTGGTAGATATTAGTACAATAATCTTATACCTGACACATTTTGTAAGAGTATTTAAAATAACATTTATGGGAACAAAATTTAAAAATAAAGCAATGAAAAATAATACATGCAAAAACTGCATAGCACTATAACTGTTCTAAAGGAAATATGCTATTATTTTCCTTATAAAGCATTTAAAAAATATATAGTTGTAAATTAGGGTTCTGTATAAAACATAATTTTCTGTATAAAGAGAGCATATAATTTTCTTCTCATACTTATCTTGCTAATAGAAAATTTTAATAATAGACTTTTAATACAATATAAAAAAAAAAAAAAAAAAAAAAAATCCCTGCCGGCTCGAGCCTACAGGCGGAGGTAGATTTTGAAGTTAAGTACTAAATTCACCAACAAAACTTAAATCAAGATTAGAGATAAACCCAGTTTCTTCACTAACAGTGAGCTGTAGGGAGCTAAACTTTTTGTGAAAATTATAATATACACGAATACACACACATGTATATGGAATAGGTTTAAAAAATGGCTACAAAAAATTCAGAGAACCTTAAAGTGTTAAAATATGTTAATATTTCCATAGTCGGGTTTTTATCATGTTTTAATACGTTTATTCAAACTCACATGACGTTACATATTCACCTCTCGAGGTCCATTATATTTCCAATATGACGCAATATACATATTTTTTTTAATTCGTCAAACTATTTATTTTATTTTGAGTTTTCATGCTGAAATCTTGCTCTAGAAAACTTATGACGTAATTTTCAATTTGTCAAACTATTTAATTTTACATGTCAAAATTTTGCAATAGAAAAGTAATTGTTGTGGTGAGAATTTTATTTTTATTATTATTTTTTTTTTATTGTTGGCAACTGCCATAACGAAAAACTTTTATTTTTTCCTGCCATTGTTGTGTAAGAGCTGGTTTTATCACAATCATGTTAAGATGGTATTCAAAATTTTGAACCTTCCCCATTTCCACCCTCTTGGGCCAATTTCACCTATTTTCAATCCCCGCCGAGATATTAGCCATATCAAAGTTGTTGGCGAGTTTGAGGACAATCCGTGCATAATTGCGACTTTTATCATGCGGACAAAATTTAGTACATACATACATACATAAATACATACATATATAAACTTTTTAGGTGGGGGCAGGGGCGCCATTTGAGGAGGCTGGGGGGGGGGGGGGGGCAATAGCCCCCCAAGGAATTTGATATTTCAGAAAATTTATCAACCATCAAATGTAGGGATGCACAGAATAGTGATTTTGGCTGAATACCGAATGCCGAATATTTGGCCTGCTGGTAAACCGAATACTGAATATTCGACCAGCCGAATAATAACTGTTAGGCTGAATACCGAATATTAGGCCAGCCGAATAGTATCTATTCTGCTGAATACCGAATATTCGGCTGGCCAAATACTTTATATCACAGTGTTTAACGATAAAAAGGTAAATTTTAAATATTTTTTTATAATATTTAGCACAGATGCTTCCATTTTGATAAACAAGACTATCTTTGTAAGTAAATTTTTTACTAAAAAAAGGATGTTTTGAGTTATTATTTAAGAAGAGGATGGTTTAAAATTTTTTTAATAATGAAATTTAAATTCCATGACTTCAATTAATTCAAACAAATGAATTCTCTCATATTGAACAAGAAGCACCATATCATTCCACTTCTTTCATAAAAAATGAAAGGTGTACAAGTCGTAGCAGAATTTTCGTTTATAACTGTATAAAAATGAAGATATTTTAGCGAATTTTGCATCACATTAATTTGCTTGTATAGAATGTGATGATATCCTTGGAAGAGACTGGATTTTAGCCACTGGTAAAGTATAAGTACTGTTAGATGCATTCTGAATAAAATAATGTCTAGCTTAGTGCTGTTTAGATATGAATGGTTGCTATTTCCAGTACTTCTCTTCATGTTACCATATTTCACAGAAATTAAAGTAATTCTGTTGACAATATAGTTACAATACCTTCATTATTGTTAAAGTAACAAAGGAAAATTAAAGTTTGACTTGGGGATACACTGTATTTCTGTCTGAATAAGTGAATTGCGATCCTGATTTACTGGACAAAAAAATTGCCTGTTTTGGTGCTTATTATTACCCTGAAATTTTCTACCATTTTGTTTAGAAACACCCTGTTTGCGAAAAAGCAAGAAACGGATTATTTACCAGACAATACTCAGTAACTTGCATTTCCACATTTATTAACTCCCATGAACAAATGATATGTCATTAATGGTTAATTTTTTTAAGTGACATTTTTAAAATAACAAATAACATAAAATCATTCTCTTTTATTTAAAGATTCTAATTATTCTGAATATCTTTATTAATTGACAGTTAAAAGTAGAACTTGTGTAACGTTTTAAAAAATACTTTAAAGAGGTTTTTTAAGTATTCGGGAAACCGAATAGTTTGATATTCGGCCTAACTGAATATTCAGTAGTATGGCCGAATAGCGAATAAATACCGAACATTCGATGCATCCCTAATCAAATGTCAGACTCAAACAAATATTAGAAAATTGCTCAAACTCTAAAATAACTCATCAGATTTTATTGCAATAAAAACATATGCATTAAATAAATGTTTATGCATAAAAATTAATAATTATCAAAAAAATTTCCTAAAGTCTTACTATTCGAACTCCCTGAAGGTGAGACATATATCTTTCATTAGTACTTTCATTAATTTTAAAAATACATGTGAGAATTATTTTAATCAGTTGCTTCTCAGCTGTGTGCAAATTGATCTTGGGAAAACTCGTCAAAATCACTGAGGAGTTTTTCTAATCACAATGAATCTAATCACTTCTAGCCAAATCTCAAATAAGCATAAAGAAAATAACATTTAAATCCCACTGATGACGGCCTTGTGATGACTGACAACGTTCTGGGTTTTTCTAATGTATTTTAAATAATTTTAAATTATATGTATGCACATGAAAGTAATTCTTGTGCATTTATTTGTGCTTTTTATATGAATATTAATTAAAAATTTTACCTTTTCTGTAGAAAAATGAAGATATATACACAGTATTCATTAATGTTCAAATATGTAGTTTTTTTTATCGGAAAAATATTCAGAATTTCTTTGAAAAATCAGATTAACATGAAACTATCTCATAATAGATAAAACACAATCCGAAAAAATTAACGCTTTATTGCAGAAAATCACTGCCGAAAACTTTTTTATACTTACAGATCACAAAATTTGTAAAATTCGTGACCTATTCATGATGTTCGTTGGCTGATTATCTCATGACTGATTGAATTTCATGATTTTTTTTTCGCGGTCATCTGACGAAATTTGCGATTTTTTCTGCGATCGATTTACGGAATTCACGATTTTTTTCTGAAAGCATTATACGAAATGGAATTTTTTTCGCGCGAGCACTTGCCGAAATTCACAATATTTTTCAGCGACTAATTGACAAAATTTGCTATTTGTTTTCGTGATTTTTTTGACAAAATTCACGATTCCTTATCACTATCATTTATTGAAATTCATGATTTTGTTTCTGCTACCGACTAATAATATTTGTGATTTGTTTGTGTGAGAGTTAGATAAAATTTTGGACTTTATTACAAGATCGTTTGACGAATTTCTCCTCGATTTTATTGCGTGATTGTTCGACTAAATTTTCGTGATTTTTTGCGCAATCTTTTGACGAAATTCGCGATTGTTTTGGCAATCCTTTTACGAAATTCGCGATTTTTTTTTACAATCCTTTTACGAAATTCAAGATTTCTGTTTGTGCAATCATTTGATGAAATCTGTATTTCTTTTGGCGATCTCTGATGAAATTAGTGATATTTTCCATGGTCGTTTGAAGAAATTAGCGATTTTTTAAGCGACCATTTTGAGACTTTTTTTTTTTTTTTCGAAATTTTCAAGATTCGCGATTTTTTTCTGTGATCCATTGACGAATTGATTTTGCGGATTTTGAAAGAAAGAAAAATCGCAGACTTCACGAAAATAAAAAAAAAATTGTGGAATGATCACATGCAGCAGTAGAATTGATAAAAAAAAAATCACTGGTCCCAAGGACCAGTAAACATCAGAGTTTACTGTCCGCAGACATCGTCACTGGCCCGCTACATAAAATTCTATTAAGTTATTAAGTATCTTTAACCCTTTGGGTGATCCCCCCCCCCTCCTCCTCCTAGAATATAAACCAAACTTCCTTTCAGTTACCCAAAATTTTCGGCATAATAAAATGTAAAATTACAATTTGCTAAAAATTAAACAGTGCATAAACAAAAACTATAAAATTATCAATTATATACAGTGGACTCTCTCTATCTGAACACTCTCTAATGTGAACACCCCGGTATTATGAACACATTCCGACGACCCCGGCGAAACTCCATAGACTTAACAAAATATGAACTCTCTGTATTCTGAACACCCTCTAATCTGAACACCCCGCTATTATGAACGCTACTTTTGATCCCCAATCTATCCTACCTCTCTCTAAACTGAACATGTGTTTTCAATCGGAATTCAGAGAATTCCCCCATAATGGAAATTCGGGAAATATGTCGTTGCAGAAGAATAAAATATTCACCGGTATTTTACTGTTTTTTTCTGGATTGAACTCGATTTTAAAATAGACAAAATCACTGTTAGATTTTAAGCATCTATCCGATGCTGCAATTTGAATAATTCAGATTAAAATCTTCAGTTAAGAAAAAAAATAAAACATTTATTATAACAAAGAAAGAAGAAATCGAAAGAATATTTTTCAAAAGGTAAGCTTTTACCGTACGGGTTCTACATATCCACTAACATTCTTATATTTTTAATAAAGAAAAATGTACAGATATAAAACTATTGACATTTGACAAAACGTAAATCATGATAATCAAAAATAAAATTAACAATTAAATCAATTTTTATCCAAAGAGATACAAGAAAAAATAATGTACATACCATATCAAATAATGTAAAAACCATATCACGTGACACCCCCTCCCCCATTCTGAGATATAAATAGAAAGATTACGCAACAGAAATGTCCCGCCTCCCAGTGGCAGCAAAGAGACAACAGGTGTCAGAAGGAGTGTACAAAAAGGATAATTGTCTGTTTTCCGCACATTATCGCTTCTTTTTCTTTTTTTGTTTTTTGTCCAGCAAAGGTAAAAAATTTTTGTCATTTTGCTATCGTCGCAGATACGTCAGAAATAAGTATGAAAATGAAAAAACGGAAAGAACTGAAGCTTCGGGAAAAATACGATGTTGTTCAAAAATTAAAATCAAAAATAAGTCAAAGGAAAATTGCATCTGAGTTTGGAATTTCAGTAGGCCAAGTCAATGCCATCAGTAAGAAAGAGAAAGAAATTATAGCCGCTTTTGAAGCAAATGAACCTTCCTCAAAGTACAGAATTTCAGAAAAGAAAACAGGGAATGAGAACATAAACAATCATGTCTGGAAGTTTTTTTGCCAAATGAGAACGAAGAATCTTCCTGTCACTGGACTCCTGCTAAAGCAGATTGAGCTAGATTTTGCAGAAAAGGAGAAATTTACGGAATTCAAGGCATCGGAAGGATGGTTGACTCGCTTTAAAAGTCGGCATAACATCGAATTCAAAATAATCAACGGCGAAACTGCAGACGTAAATATCGAGCCTGTGGAGGAATGGAAAAGAAAACTTCCGGAAATAACGAAGGATTTCGACTCCACTGACATTTTTAATGCCGACGAAACCGGCTTGTTTTTTAGAGCTCTTCCAAATAAAACCCTAGCACAAAGAAGCGACAAATGCGTGGGCGGGAAAATGTCGAAAGAAAGACTTACCGTCATGCTCTCTGCCAGTTTTACGGGTGAGAAGCTCGAACCACTTGTGATCGCAAAAAGTGAAAAACCACGATGCTTCAAAAATGTGAATATCGCATCATTACCAGTGCACTATAAATCAAATCGAAAAGCCTGGATGACAATCCCAATTTTCTCTCAATGGTTGGAAGGCATTAACGAGATGATGAAGAGAGAAGGAAGAAAAATTCTTCTTTTTGTTGATAATGCCAGATCACATACAAACATGCATCTGAGCAATGTGAGCCTCAAGTTCCTGCCACCGAACTGTACTTCTGTAATCCAACCACTGGATCAAGGAGTAATCAAGACCTTTAAAGCTCACTACCGAATCCATTTTTTGAAGAAAATGTCCCTGGTGATGGAAGAGGCAAATTCGGCAGCCGAACTAACGAAGAAGGTCAACGTCATGGATGCTGTCCATTGGATATCAATGGCTTGGAATGAAGTAACCCCCTACACCATCCAAAGAGGCTTCTATAAGCTGGATTTCCATGTGAGAATGAGCATATAAGAATAGAGGACCAAGAAGCAACAGTTGTGAGAGATTTGGGGTTAATTCTTCAGGAGTTTCATACTGAAATTGAACCTGGGGCTTATCTCGAAGCCGATGGAAGCCTTCCGGTTTGAGACAACAACATCGTTGAAGAGGAAGGGGACAGTGAAGAAGAAATTGAACCAGAAAATACCGAAGGAACAAGAAGTACGATTACCTTCAAACAATATGGCCAAGGGATTCAAGACCTGTTGAACTATGCGACTGAACATCACCCGGAAGCCTTCCCACTTCTTAAACAATTAGATAACATGTATACTGCACGAGCATACACAGTGCAAAAACAGACTAAAATTACTCAGTTTTTTAAGTAATGTACCTATTTGTTTTCAAGTGATGTATTGTATAATCCTCCTGAGACCTGGCATACATTTAAATGGATGTTTTGCTTTCTCCTTCTATTGCGTTAAATTTCATTGTAGCAATCTAAAACCAGTTTGACATGGTAATGTATGAATTAAAATCCACATTCAGCTTTTGGATTTTGGCAACGGTAACTACTTTGTTTACAAAATGGCGTAATAAATGAGTCAAGCCGGAATTCTACGTTCTGCTGGTAAGTTTCGTTTTTATGTTATTTTAATTTGATTAAATTATTATTTTTTTATTTCAATTTTAATAGCAGACGTTAATAATTGCCTTATGTTCTTTATAATAATATTCTATTCTTTCCCATACTTTTAGCCTTTTTTTAATTATTTTAAAGCGAGTTATGGCCTGAACATCCTTTTAGATGAATGTGCTGTAAAACAAAATTAAAAAAATAGAAATTTATTAATTTCGTTAAAAACATCATTTTTTATGCTTATTTGTTGAAAAAACTCTCATAAAAAATATATGCATTATATTTTGCTTGGGTCTCAGGAGGATATGTAATTGTATGTTTTGTAAAACTTTTTTAATAATAATAAGAAGAAAAAAATATAAAATAATTAGGCAGAATACAAGTCCGACTGAATTTAGTTTGACAGTGCATAAGCCGCCAAATCTAAATTCAGCACCTCTATCTCGGTAACTGGCATGGCTAACCAGGCTAAATATTCTATACAGTCTATAAACTCAATACTAAGTAGAGTAGTACTACATTTCCCAATCTCCCTCTATAATGAACACCCCCATAATCTGAACATTTTTGGTCGGTCCCATGAGTGTTCAGAATAGAGAGAGTCCACTGTATTTTATTTCCGATTATTTATTTCAACTGACTAAGTTTTAATGCAATTTTTTATTCATTTTTTAAAATAAAATAAAATTCTGGGGTCTGTGTTTGGTTGCGGTTTTCTCACGGACGGGAAAATTTACGTTTACCCGTCGAGAGAGGGGAAAAAAGTTACTGGTCCTGTGGACCACTAAATTTTTTTAATTAGTGGTCCGATTGAATTTTTAGTGGTCTCGGACCAGTGGACCACCAAGGATTTCGAACGCTGACATGTTTGTGAAAGGGCAATGAGAAGGGCATGGAGACAAAATCACATAGAGCATGTTTTATTGTGCAGTATTTTTTTTTTCTGTGTGATTTGTGCAGTTCTGCAAGTCGTACAATTTTCCACGTTCCCTGTTCCTCAAAGAAAAATTTTCCTTGTCCTTCGTCAGGAAACTCATGAAATGGCGCCCCTGTAAGTAAAACTTCGAAAGGGACTAGAAAAAAGCTCCATTTAAACAGGTTTCTGTCTTCGCAAGTATAATTGTATGATGTTTTTTCAACGAAATTTGATTTTTTCCCCTTCTAGAAAGAAATCTGTTATAGACAGGTTTCGTTTTCACAAGTTTTACTCTAATAAATCTCTTTTCAGAGCTATACTATAGACCGGATGGTTTAACAGTCAGTGAGGATACCTGTAAAAATGAAACCTGTCTGTAATAGAATCCTGTCTAAAACGGAAAAAAAAATCATGTCCAATATATTAAAATTTTACCTTCTAAGACGGAAACCTGTCTAAAACGAAATATTTCATTGGTTCTGAGTTTCCGTATTCAAAGTTTTTATTGTTATTGTAAGCGTAAGTCAGTAAAAGTTTCTCATACGGGGGGGGGGGGGACCCTCCTCCCCTGGATCCTACCTTTAGCTATATAGCATCCGTCAAAAAATGTTTCCCCCCCCCCCCCCCAAGAAAATTCTGAAATGGTGCCCCTAGGTGGGGGTGGTTTTGGGTTCCTGGGGTCATATAATGAAAAGTTATGAAGGAATTTTTCAAAAGTCGCACCATGGTAATGACTGCAATAGGTAGTATTCCTTACGAAATCTACCTAAAATAGAGTTTTGTAAATAGTTAGGAAAAAAAATATTTATTAAAGAGAAAATATGCCTAACAAAAAATTTGGATTACATACATAAATTTTTTTGTACAGATATTATTTAATAAAACATAGCATGCGAGTCAAGAATTAACATGCTAGAACAAATTAATAATATACCTCAAATACTTGCATTCTTGACAAAAGGTATTGACCTTCATGGACAGATCGCCGTTCTTCAAAATATTCTTCAAATCTTTTACAAAACAAAAGCTTCATATCAACTTCCTCTGCTAATCTGAAATAAAACAACATATTAGATTTGTTTTTTTTTTAAATATATAAAACAAATAAACACAAAATGTATTATAAAAATCCATTAATACAGTCCTCAGCAAAAGTTTAGACACTGGTGATGTTTAACCTTTAGTTATACAAATAGCTGTACTTATATTTAAATATATTTTAAACATTTTAGGACTGAAATAACGATTTTAATGTAGGATATTATTTAACTGAAAAAAGTGAAATTTGCATATTGCAAAAGTTTAGACACTTTCTTGATTTTTGGCAACTGTTCACAGAAAAACGCAAATTTCAAACTTAAAAAGCCATATGCATAAAGTACTTAAATGCACCTCGCGATAGCATCGGTTAGTGAAGATGCCGCAAGCTAGAAATTTTCAGTTCGATGAAGTAATTGAAGCATAGAAGCTGTATTCGAAAGGGAAGACTGTTGCAGAAATTTCAGCTACTTTGAAACTTCCAAAAAAGTCTGTCTATCAAGTACTATCTAAGAGTGACTCTTTCAAAGGAAAAATATAGATTTGGAAGGCCTCATGTGGCCAGAAAACCAGATGGTAGAAGGATCCATAAACTGGCATCTAGACAAATGATGATTGCTAGTCGCATTAAAATTGAGTCAGAGCTTTCTGTGTCAACGGATACGATTCGTAGATGAATTAAAGAAAGGTGTAAATTAGTTTACAAGAAAATGATAAAACAACCAGCCTTGAAATCTCACAACAAATTGATGAGGATGCAGTGGGCTCGCAAACATATATCATATGGACCCAAATGGTGTACTGTGATATTCAGTGACGAAAAAAAAAGCAGAATTTGGATGACCCAGATAGGTGAACATTCTATTGGCACGACTTGAGTAAAGAGCCTCGGACTTTCTTTAGTCGACAAACAAAGAGATGAATCTTTAATGGTTTGGGCCTCACTTTATTTTAATGCTCAAGTAAATCTGGAGTTCCTCAGTGGTCACCAAGCAGCGCAAGACTACATACATACATTGGAAAACAATTTACAGCCATTTGGTGAACTTTTAGCTGTTCCAAAGTATGTATTTGAGCAAGATGATGCGTCCATCCATGTTGCTTACAAAACAAAAACTGTGTTTAATTCTCAAATTATTACTGTTCTCGACTTGCCTGCATGTAGCCTTGATCTGAACCCAATTGAAGACTTTTGTGGAATCATATAAAATTTAGTATTTGTGAATAAAGGATAAGTCCCTAGTAATATATGACAGTTGAGTTACAACAATTCGTTACATACTTCTCAGTACAGAAGCATAATCGATCATTGTCTAAACTTTTGCTGCGCACTGTAGATCTCAGAGAGATAATTATAAGCATATTGGTTGGAATAAAGTTTGATTTCATGTTTTTCTTACCTGTAATAAAAAAATTAAAGTCAGGTTTTTCACACCATTACAAAAATTAACAAGAGGAAAATAAAGATTGGAAGGAAAAAAAAATGGTAAAACAGGAGGAAAAAACTCCAAGCACCAATATACATATTTTTTCTAAATAAAATAGGATGGTCCTATGTATCGCAGAAACATACCCTATATAATGGTTGAAACCTCCAATCCTTAAGAAGTTAAAGAATTTTCCTTTTTACTTTTACGTAACTTAGATCTTTTGGGAGGATCAAACAGTGAAAAGATCCAGTCAAAAACTTATTGTTGCTTTAAGAATAATCTGAGTCTAGCGCAAGCATAAAAACAGATCACTCTCTCTAATCAGCAAACACCTATAATCTGCAATATATTTCAGATGTAAACAAATAGTTAATTCTTTTTTAAAGCAAGATAATGTAGACTTAGACCATAAAAAAATTACTGATCGGAACTTTAGAAAATTTTACAGCACTTCTGCATTCATTAAAAGGAAATCTTTTATGTTTGCTAAATAAATATTAGACTGCTATATTCTGAACACATTCACTGACTCACATATGCATAAATAACGAACTTCAAAGTAATATGTCATCCAATCAAATCACTTCATTTTTATGCTAAAACAACAGGAGTCAAAACATGCGTACATACAGGCATAAGTCAACAGAGCTTCTGAAATCGTGAGCAATTGCAGCTGCATCTACACCTACAGTGTACTCAACTTACTCCTTTGTTACTGATATTATTAGTATTTTCCTGTATAGAAAAGGATGCAACATGGTTGTTGTCAAAGCAATCTTGTTCACGGAATGCCTTCAGAACACATTCAGTTTGATTAATGTTATTACATCCACATTGAATAAAGGCTTCAAATATCTATGGCCAGCTATGCTGTTTATTGACAGCCAAACTAATGATTTTGAATTCACTGGTTTTATATTATGCATTGCATGAGAAAAATCAGCTGAATTACTAAAGTTCGTTAAAGAGGCATCAACTTCTCTTCTCAGTTCTGCATCAGAGGAAGATTTAGTACTTGGATGGCTCACCAGGATGAAATCTTGGAGTCAGAAAAGTCATTGATGCAGATAGAAATAATATCTTCTGTGTTGAAGTGTTGTGAATTCAGGAAAAACAGATTCAGAGACAGAATCTGATGCTGAAAAAGATAAAATTACTCCGAAGAGGGGTTAAGTCTTGAGGATAAGTATCTTTGTTTTATAGAAAAACAGACTTTTGTTACTGATCAAGAAATCCTGAGTCTTAAAAGGCAAGATTAAAATGTGGAAAATAAATTAAAAGCTTTAAAGCAAACCACTGACTATTACTGCAATGTTTGATAGTTTTAAAAATAAGATATCTAGTTGGAAATGTTTGCTATTAATTTTGTATTATTATATCATTTAAATGTATTTCTAATATTGAACAATTTTTTTATTTAAAAAAAAAAAAAAGCATTTTCTTATATTTCTGTATTATTTGTTTACACTATGAATACTATATATGCAGATAAATTCTAAATATTAGAATATAAACAAAGAAATGACCTACAATCTGCAAAATCCTTGCTCCCAACCTGTGTAGATTAGAGGGAGTGCACTGTATATACCGGGGGTGGCCAAATCATTGGTTACACGGCTAAAATTTATATTATGATGAACTTAAAGCTATATAGTTTTGTTTGCTGTTGGATTCTTAAGCTATTTTAGGTATATTTGGATAGAATGTATATGGTTTGAAAATAAAAACAAGCTTTTGCTCATAAAATAGAAATTTATTGAGAAAAAAAACTTAGCACGAGTGTTCCAAGACAATATCCTCAATATTTCGTTGAACCCGACTTAGCATCGATTACCAGGGCTGCAGAGATGGAGTCAGGCCCATTTTTGAGCGAAAGAGTCGCAGTCAGATCTGTTAAAATTCCGGTAATCGGAGTCGTCCATTTTACAAGAAGGGTTGTGTTGTCAGAGTCAGGCCCATTTTTGAGCGAAAGAGTGAAAATCGGATCTGTTAAAATTCCCGGAGTCGGAGTCGTCCATTTTTCCCACCGACTCTGCAGCCCTGTCGATTATGGTCTGTACTCTTTTTGCCATGCTCTGTATACATTTGTTTTTAGATTTACTGTGAGACCTGAAACAAGACTTCTGTCAAATTTTTTCTGCTTATTGTGTTTTTGTTGATTTGCAAGTATTTAGTTTAAATGTTGATTAAATATTCACTCACAAATTACATCCCTTTTTCTTAACAGACCAAGGTTGGTGCCATAGGAATTATAACTTTCTTCCAAAATTATCTTCTAAAAATAAAAAAATAAAAGAGTACTTACAAATACTGTTGTTGTGATGACACTTTGAAGATACAGTGTCGTTTTTTTTTTTTTAGTGATTTTAATGGCGTAAAAATATACATCAGGAAACCGTCTTGGTTTCGTACAAATCATATATTTACAAGATGATGTTTTCACTGGATTCTGGTATTTTGCATATCGACTAAACTTATTAGAGTAATCCTCTTTAATTCGAGATGCAAGAAGAAATAAATGCATGGTTAGTCCCGTAAAATATTTGATGCGAGAAACAAAACTTATATAGCCAGCAGACTTCCATTAATATTCTATCACGAACTTTCAACAATACCTTGAACAGACTTTAACTTTCATAATTATTAAGACAAGAGCGAGATTCTACTTTCAAAATGGTCTTGTACATACTTTTAGCATATCGAAAACGCCGCTCAAACACACTTTCCATAATTAAAACACTGCATAAGGCAATGTAAGTCTTGACTTCATCAAAATACAAGAATACTTTTAAACATACGAAAACGCTGCTCAAACTTTCATAAATATCACAGCCAAAGCGAGCGCTTTAAAACATAGAAGAATCCTATAAACATTGGTAATCCATCGAAGCACCGAAAGCACTTCATCAAAATATGAGGATACAACCTACGAACTGAATCTCAGACCTATAAATGCCAGCAGCGTGGCGACAGCCAATGAAAAAGAAGCATGCAATTTGCATACTTACGAAGCTTCTTACTATTACTTTAAACATTTAAATTACATGAAAAATACTAACTTACAAAAAGGTCATTAAAAATAAATGATGTAATTTAAAGCTGAAATAATACCTGAAAATAACTTTAAGTAATTAATTTAAAATAAAGAGATTCCGAATGTGATCGCAACTCGAAATGGCTGCATGCCAAGAAGAACACACGCTGAAACTCAACTCCGCCGATTCGCGATGTCCGAACGTAAACAAATGCTCGATGAACAAGCTGAAAAAATAAAGTAAAGAAAGAAAAAATATGGGAATCCAGTTTACAGTAGGTAATAACTAAAAAATATATAATAGGGTGGAAAGGGATGGGAAAAATAAATTGTAGACTCTACAGTTTTCTTTTGATAATTTTTGCTTTAGAAGCTCACAGGCATTCTTGATCGGGTTTAAATCCAGAGAATTGCCAGGCTATGACTAACAATTTAGTTTCTTCTTAATTAAGAATTCCATTATTGTCTTCGTTTTATGACAGAGTGCCGAATCATGCATGAAAATACATTTGAAGGTATTGGGAAACCATTCCTTTAGTTAAGGGATCAACCTTCCTTCCAATACTTTTTATAGTGGAGCTGATTCACCATGCCATCCACGATTTATAGACGGCCTGTATCCCTTCTACTGATGACATACCACACCATGTCCTTAAGTGAATGCTTGATGGTCTCTGCAATACAGTCTGGTTGACATTTTTTCTTTTCTGCGGCGAACAAATAAGGACTTGTCTATCATTATTTCGATGTGAGATCCGTCGGAAAAACAAACCTGAAAATTTTCAAAATTAGCTCAGAGGGGCATTGTGAAGAATTCAAATATGTATAGTATGTAAAGGACAAAAATGAAAAACTACTCTATTCACATTTTCTCAGTCTTCAGCGGCCATGTGTCCATGTTGTTTGGCCCAAGCAAAACGCTTCAACTTCATAGCTGGAGTCAGTTTATGTTTCTTAGCTGGTCTGCCGCATTTAAACACCAATTCTACAACACGGCAACTTGTTGTTCTGGCAGAAATAGCAATGCTAGCTTCATTAATGATTATTGTCAATGTTTTTGTGCACTTTCGTCATAAAATGGATTTTCTGTTCATATCGAGGCATAGTGATTCATTGGCATCCACAATTTTTATTCCTCTGGCTCCCTATGACAGCGATATTATCAAGCTTAGATTTTATTCTGCTTACAGTCATAGAGGATGCATGTATAAGAACAGCAATCTGTCTAGTTGAATCACGGGAATGCTTTAAAAATGCAATGATCTTTGAAATTTTCACCGAAGAAATATCTTTACTTTTCCCCCTTTTAACAACTGTTGTTTAAGTCTTACACTATTATAAATAGAGAATTACAATAATTAGAATCCACAATTCACTAATTAGCACACATTTGAACAGAATCCACCATAAACAATCGAAAACCATGTATTTTAAAAACATTCCTAATGCATGTTTTACACTAAGAGACACTTACACAGTTAATGACACCTGTCAAATGACATCAGTTACGTCAGTTTAAAAAAATTAAATCAACATTGCCAGCATTTAAATCCAAAGGCATGTGGAGAAAGAAATACAAATTTAGGCCAATTTTTAAGTGTAGAATTTTAAAAACAAAAAGTAAGAAAAATTGCAGTGTAACTAACAATTTGGCCACCCACTGTATATAATAAGGAAATGTGAAAGAAGAGTGAATGCATAGAGCGAGCAAAAAAAGTAGGGGGAAAAATTATAAATATAAATGACAAAGAGGTGAAACGGTGATTCAAGTAAAGTAAATAAGGAAAATTTTAGATCTACACAAGATTTTCCTTTTTGGCATTCACTATAGGTTTGAGAAAAAAAAACCTGTGTGCTCATACTAAACTCTAAACAGGCCCAGTTTTTAATCTTTTTTAACATTAGAGAAAAAAGGTAGGAGATTTATTTAAAATAAAGAGCATTTTCAAACACCTAAAAAGGTATATCATAATTACAAAGTCAAGAAGCATCCTATTTTCAAGCTCAGGGTTCATACAGAGTTGGGAAGAAAAAATCCAAGGAGTATCCAAAAAATCCAAGGAGTCCAAAAAATTTTAAGGATTTTTTTTTTTTTTTTTTTTTTTTGATGTTTTTATGTGCTGCACCGTTATGTGGTATGCACACTCCAATTTTTAATGCCCAATTTGGAGAGAAAAACATTTCAAAAACAATTTTACTTTATTAAAATCTAATTGTTAGTGCTGAAATTGCACAGTATTCACAACATAATATATTGCTTACTGATTTCGTAAGTTTAAATACAAAATTGACAATCAACTTTTTTATGCAGTGACCAATGGTCATGTCATAGGGGTGATTCTGAGTTTAAAAAAAAAAAAAAAATCTGAAATTCCTAGCAAATCTTCTGAAAAGCTACACCAGAGGGAGGGGGAGAATTTTTGGTTTTTCGCGGTCTTTCGATGAAATTTGTGGGTCTTTTCGCAATCTTTTGACGAAATTTGTGGTTTTTTCGCGATTTTTTGACGAAATTTGTAGGGATTTTCGCAATCTTTAGACGAAATTTGCGCGTGTTTTTGCGATTCTTTGACAAAATTTGTGTTTTCCCCACGATCCTTTGACGAAATTGGCGATTTTTCTGCAAATGATTGGCAAAATTTATTTTTTTCAGCGACCATACGTCCAAATTTTCAGATTAGTGACCGATTTTTTAACATTTTCGGAAAATTCGAACTAGAATCACCCCTAGATCATATAAATAGAGATTAGTCAAACCACAAACATTATCTATACCACATACATGATACATCCTAAAGAAAATATTAAAAGACCAAAAAAAAAAGAATGCTAAACGTAACATACAAGAAAAAATATAACAAGTTTTGAATTTATTCTTTTAGAACAGCGGTAATTGCTTTCTTTAAAGGTGAAATTTTGACGAATTCACATTTTTTTCGCGATCTTATGATGAAATTCGAGCTTTTTTTCGAGATCTTCTGGGGGATATTCGCAGGTTTTTTTCGAGATCTTCTGGGGGAAATTCGCGTTTTCTTTCGCGATCTTCTGGGGGAAATTCGCACTTTTTCCGCGATCTTTTAATAGAATTCGCATTTTATTTCGATTGTTAAACGAATCTGACGTTCTTTTCGCGATCTTTTGATGGAACCGCCTGTTTTTCGCGATCCTTTGATGAAATTTGCGTGTTTTTCGCGATCCTTTGACCAAATTTTTGTGTTTTTCGCGATCATTTGATGACATTCGCGTGTTTTTAGCAATCTTTTGACGAAATTCACTTGTTTTTCGGGATCTTTTGAGGAAATTCGCATGTTTTTCGCGATCCTTTGAGGAAATTCGCGTGTTTTTCGCGATCTTTTGAGGAAATTCACGATTTATGCGATCTTTTGAGGAAATATGCTTTCTTTTCCTCGATCTTTAACGAAATTCGCGTTTTTTCGTGATCCTTTGAGTAAATTCGCGTTTTTCCGCTGTCTTTTAAGAAATTCGCATCAAGTTTTACTGCGATCTGTTGGAGAAATTCGCGTATTTTCACGATCCTTTGACAAACTTTATGAATTTTTCCCGCGATCAATTGACGAAATTTGACGGTATTTTTTGGAATATATTTGCGTAAAATGCGATTTTTCCGAGATTCTTGGCTAAATGCCAAACATCGATAAAATTTAAAATAAAGGTCGGCTAACAGTGTCGAAAAACGGACTTTACGGACCTAAGAATTGAAAAACGGACCTAGTGGGAGCCCTGCCTTTAAGATTATCCTACCCAATCAATGCTGTGCTTCAGATGAATGACGTGCATAAAGGATTTACCGCGCGTTTTACAATCACGATTTTTTTTTCCTCGGCAGCAATATTGCTTGCTTCCGAAGCCGCAATACAATTTAAGGAGTTTCTAAGGAGTGGTTTGCTTATCTAAGTAGTTCAAAGTACTACTTGGGAATGTTTTCATTTCTAAGGAGTTTCTAAGGAGTCTGTGCAAACCCTGGTCAAGCTACAGATTTGATTTGGAAGTGAACCTTTTCATTTCGAATTTTGAAGTCTGGTTTCTTACATCAGAAACTGCAATGTTGAGATAAGTCCAATGATATTGCATTTGTCAAAACTGGTTTAGCTTTTGATTTCTAAAGTAGAACAACTAATATATGAGATACACTAAAAACATTGCTCTCTTTTTTGCACCCCATAGTTACATAAAATTATGAGGAAAACAATTACATATCATAAAAGCTTTACATGAAGAATTTTCATAAGAAACAAAAACAAAAAAATTTGAAACTTTGAAAAATTAAAATAGTAGAAATAAGAATTAAATTAAACATAATTACTTAACAAAGGCTGGAAAATAAACCAGAAATTCTGGACAGTCCACAACTCCTTCCAAATGAAAATCATATTTTGCACCAAACAAAGGAGGGGTCTCCTTCGAAGGAAAAGTCACAGAATATATGTCATTCCCAAAACTGCAGTCATCTGACTCTTGAAGTCTTCTTCTAAAAGAAGAAAAGGAACTTATATATAAAACAAGTAATATAAAAATTTTGTTTTTAAAGTCAATTCCTACTTACGCCATCAAAGAAAAATTTAATATAATCCCTTAAGCTAATATTAGTTTTTGTTGCATTAAAATGTCTCAATTTGTTGATTTTCTATAAGCAAGTAGGTTTACAATGGAACTCTACAGGAATTTGGCGAAATATTAGAGATATCGCCAAGTTGGCGTCACTTTTAGCAACTCATTTTGGCCGCCAAATTTTGCGATATATCGCCAAGTTGGCGACAAACTTGGCGGTATCTGGCGACAGAACAGGGTCTCCCCTATGGTAACCCCTTATTGAAAATACTTGAATTGATCTTCAATAACCAATGGACGCCATTTTGTTTCCCATGCAAAACTAAAATTAATTAATTAATTAATATTTGAAAAAACTGTATTAACATCAATTGTCATCCAGTACAAGTTTTAAAAAATTTATTTCAACTTGATAGGATGAATAATGAGTATTTTATTAACGACTGAAAATTTGAACAAGATAAATATATAAATAAATAAATATAGGGAGAGTGTGAGCTAATAGTAGGCAGCGGTAGAATTGATAAAAAAAAGTCACTGGTCCCAAGGACCAGTAAAGATCAGAGTTTACTGGTCCGCAGATATCGTCACTGGCCCGCTACATAAAATTCTATGAAATACCTTTAACCCTTTGAGTGACACCCCTCCCCTCCTCCTCCTAGAACATAAACCAAACTTCCTTTCAGTTACCCAAAATTTTCGGCATAATAAAATATAAAATTATAATTTCCCAAAAATTAAATAAACAGTACATAAACAAAAACTATAAAAGGTACTTCTCGGTTAGCCGGATGCCAGTGTTATATATATATATACACACACACACACATATATATATATTTATTCACATGTATGTACATATATATATACATATGTATGTAATATATATTCACATGTATGTACATATATAGGGTAGATGTGCCAGTAATGGACACCCTTCCAGTAATGGACAACCCTTGATGTTTTTGGTTCATAAAAAAATAACTAATAAATATTTAGCTTTAATTATTTTTTTTATAATGCCCCCTTGCATGTTTTATAAAACTGGGTTATTATTGACACTTTTAATCAAACAAATCAGGAAGCAGAAAATAATGTTTCAAAGTTTCGCTCTTTTTCTGTGAAAATCTTAATGACGAGGCTGTGGAATATTTTGCAGTTCCTTTGAGAGGTCCTCTCTTTGCCAGAGGGCGGGCGCCGCGAAGGATCACGTGACCTTCGAGAGAATTGATATTTGAAAACATTTTTTACTCTTTCTTTTTTAGTTTAGTTTTTATTGTGAATGTGAATCTTGAACGACGCAAGTAATAAGCTGCGTATAGGTTTTTTTGTCATGGTCTTTATAGGAGAAATGATGTTTTGATTTTGAAAAGGAAAATTTATTTTCGAATATTAAATCATACTATTTTCTTGGCTTCTTTTTAGAAGAACATAATTGCTGATATTTTAATATGTTTATCTTGAATTCGCAGCGAGGAATAACAAATATTATCCAAATGTTTTCATTGTAAATATTTAAAAGTGTAAATAGAATTTTCAAGTTTTTATCATTATGTGCTTTTTTATTGAACTACACCTGCGCCACTTTCAACGTGAAATACGCTTGATTATTTGAATGTGATTTTACATGAATCGTGAAGTTTTTTATCTAAGCTCTCTCAACTTTGATTTAAATTAAGAACAACATGAAACTCTTGAAATTCACGAAGATTATTCTTTATTTCTTTGGTGCCTCAACAACCCGGGAAAAAGGTAAGAAATACCTTTATTATTCTGCATGATTATTGACTCTTGATTTATTGAAAATAACGCTTTCTCCTGATAATTTATTTTGAAAATTGACTTAAAATTTAAACATGGATAAACCAGAAAAACTTAAAAGTAAAAGAGCTACTGTTTGCGCAGCTATTACGAAATTAATTATGTGATACATTATTATCTGTTGATATTGATAAAACTGATTGCCATTCTTTAATGGAATCGTTAGAGCTCGTAAATGAAAAGGAAGCTCTACTAAAGGAATTAGATTCCGAAATAGATGAGCTAATTCAGGAAAAAAACTGAATATGAAAAAGAACTAAAATCGGTAGAAGAATATTCTGAAAAAATATCAAGTTTGAAATTTAAAATTAAGATGAGGCTTAAAAAATGTAAAATCGAAACTGAACCAAAAGTTTTACTAGAATCACGTAACGATTCAAAAATCGGTAGTAAACCAGTTTCCGCAGTGAAGCTTCCTAAACTTAACATAGAAAAATTTTCTGGTGATGCAAGCCAGGTCTTAGAATTTTTTAATTTATTTACTAGTGCGATAGATTCAAACGAATCGTTGTCAAAAATTGAAAAATTCCAATATCTTAAATTCTTGTTGTCTGGACCTGCATATAATATTGTAGCTGGTTTTGAACTGACAGATCAAAATTATTCAACGTGTTTAAAGTTGTTAGAAGAGAGGTATGGTAAGCGGGAAAATATCATAAACAAACAAATAACATGAACAAAATTCTGAATCTTGAACAAGTGAAATCCACTAACAATGTTACTTTTTTAAGAAAGTTGTATGATAATATCGAAACTAGTATAAGAAATCTTGATGCGTTAAGAGTAACATCAGGCTCCTACAGCCATTTATTACTACCCATATTATTAAGATTATTACCCGAAAATTTGATACTAGATTTCCATCGAAAACGTGACCCCGATAAGGACTGTGAAGTCACCGATTTAATAAATTTTATTAAAACGGAACTAAGATGCCGGGAAGCTGCTAATTTAGTAAATAATTCCCAAAGCAAGGCTTATGAAAATTCTAAAACCAAATATGAAAATTCTTCAAGTAAATATCAAAATTTTCCTCAAAAGAAAAATATACCTTCCGCTGCTGCTTTAATTACATCTACAAAACAGTTTTGCACATTTTGCAAGTCTTCTGATCATGTAGGACTAAATTGTTCGAAATTCACTGATGAACAAAAACAATATAAATTAAAGAAAGAAGGTCGCTGTTACAAATGCTTTCTTAAGTCGCATATATCAATTAACTGTAGAACAAAAATTAACCCTTGTTCCAAATGTGGTAACAATACCCATAGTCATTTGCTTTGTTTTAACAAAACATCAAAAGAAAATCCTGAAAAAGAAAAGAAAGGTGAAATTGTATCTATGATGTCAGAACAAAAATATAAACAAAATAAAGCAACATTATTGCAGACTTGTACAGTTTCTGTGTCTGCTGGTAAACAATGCTTGTTGGCTCGCGTTTTATGTGATAGTGGTTCAGAAAAATGCTTCGTGAAGAGATTTCTAGTACAAAAATTAAATTGAAGCCATTGCGAAGAGAAAATTTATTAGTTTATCCTTTTGGGCGGAGACGCCCTTATGAATCTTGTTATGAAGTAGTTGCTCTTGAATTATCCAGTATTGTGCAACCTATTAA
The DNA here is from genome assembly GCA_963932465.1 of Maratus speciosus. Classification (NCBI taxonomy): domain Eukaryota; kingdom Metazoa; phylum Arthropoda; class Arachnida; order Araneae; family Salticidae; genus Maratus; species Maratus speciosus. The sequence goes on along the minus strand of OZ010793.1, from coordinate 405,068,752 downwards.
CTAGATAAATATCGAAGCACTAGTGGTTGATAATATAACTGGAGCTTCTGTGAAAACCCTAGAACCAGAACTTCTAGACATAATGAGAACAAGAGGCTTTAAGCCTGCTGATACAGGTCTTGAATAGTAAATAAATATTTTGCTAGGGTCTGACTTTTTGTGGAAAATATTAAAGGGAATCGAGGGAAAATTGACAAAAGAATTATACGTTGCAAAAACTATTTTCGGTCATACGGTGCAAGGGCAGATAGAGTCGAATAAAAAAGAAGTAGCTTGTTTAAGTGTTTCAGTTGAAAATATAAATACTCAACTGAAAGCATTTTGTGATCTTGAAGCAATTGGCATTGCTGAAAGCAATGAAAAGAACATTACCGATCATAAGGTAATAAAAGAATTTAAAGAAAATCTAAAATTCGTAAATGGGCGTTATGAAGCAAAATTATTGTGGAAAAATTCTCGTGAATTGCTTAGAAATAATCTTGAAGTAGCAAAGAAGCGGTTTTCTAGTTTAGAAAATAAATTCTTGAAAAACGATTCTTTATTTAACGAATATAACTCCATTTTGCTAGAGCAGTTTAATGAGGGTGTAATAGAATTGTGCACCGAGAAAGATTCTAATAATGCCTATTACATGCCACACAGACCGTGACGATAAAACTACAACAAAAATGCGCATAGTCTATGATGCTTCATCCAAATATGGTGATTCTCTATCATTAAACGAATGTTTGAATCACGGCCCTAACTTAAATCCTAATGTTTTAGAAATAATTTTGAAATTCCGTTTACATAGAATTGCCTTTTCGGCTGATATTGAAAAAGCTTTTCTGCAAATATCTGTAGCCGAGGAAGATCGCGATTATCTTAGATTCAAAAACATAGTACCCTATAGAATGACCAGAGCTACTTTTGGTGTCACCTGCAGTCCCTTTATCCTTGCTTGTACTATTAAGCACCATATTAATAAATATAAAAGCTCTCATAATAAAACGTTTGAAATCCTAAATTCTTCTTTTATGTTGAGGATTTGATTTCAGGAGAAAACAATGTTCTAGAAGTTTTTAACTCGACTAGAGAAGCTGTTGATATTTTGAATGAAGGGGGAGGCGGGGTGAATTTAAGAAGATATGAAATTAGGAAAAAATGGCTTGATAAAAACATTCCTGTTTCGAGTTTCGAACCCCCAAATACTTCCTTGAAAATTTTAGGATTGATCTGGAACAATACAGAAGATAAATTAGGACTAGAATTACGACCCTTTTTAGAAAAATTAAATAATGATTCTTCTACTGAACGCAATGTTTTGAAAATTGCAACTATGTTCATTGATTCAGCCGGATTTATTGTCCCTTTTGTTATTTGCTTCAAATGCTTCTTACAATATTTATTGGTAATGAGAATATCATGGGATGAAAGTTTTTCTGGTGAACTAGAAAATAATTGGCAAAATTGGCTTTCAGAAATCCCGGATCTCGCTCACTTGAAAATTCCCTGGCGGTATTTTAGCAACCTGATCATGGAAAAGGAGCATCTTCAATTGCATAGTTTTCCTGATGCTAACCCTAATGTGTATGTTCCTGAATTTCTTTCCTTGCCCGAAGATCAGTGGCTTAGGGTTAAAATTGCTGCATCACGATTACCTGATGTTTCTGAAGAGAAGTCTCGAAAATCAACAACCATTTCTTGTGTTGTTCAAACAAATAAAGCTGATGAAATTCCCATTGTTAATCTTGAAAAATATAGCTCCCTAAAGAAATTGTATCGAGTAACTGCATGGCTATTTAAATTTATTTCTAATATAAAATTGAAGGTAGAAAAAAGAGATTTTTCAGAATTATCAGCTGAGAAAATGTTACATGCTGAAAATTTTTGGTCGAAACTAGTGCACGAAGAAAGTTTTCCCGAAGTTATAAAATCCTTGAAATGTAACAAGAGTATCCCTAAAGAATCAAATCTTCTACAGTTAAATTCTATGTTGTCAGATGAAGTTTTGCTGTTGGTACGAGGACGGTTACAAAAGTCTGATTCCTCATGTTATGAAAAACATCCCCTTGTGATTCCTGCAAAACATAAATTGACTGAAATAATCGTGAAAGGATGCACATGAAAAAGTTTTTCATTCAGGAATGTCAAGGACATTAGTACAAACTAGTGAAAAGTTTTGGATTTTAAGATCTAGACAGTGCATAAAATCAGTCCTAAACAAATGTGCTATCTCCAAGAAATTTAGCGTTTGCCATGGTCAACTAGTTATAGCAACTCTAAAGCATATCTTGTGTTTACCTGCAACCAAGGAATCCTTAGTGAAACGCTTCCGTTTGCGCGAGACTCTTCTGAATCATTTTTGGAAGCGCTTGAAAAATGATTATCTTCTCAACTTAAAATCTGCTCACTACACGGACCAGAATAAAACTTCAGACTTTAAAGTAGATGATGTGGTGCTTGTACATGATGAACACTTACCTTGAAGTTTGTGGAAGTTAGGAAAAGTTACTAAAACCTTTATGGGCAGAGATGGCAAGATAAGATCTTGTGAACTCAAAACAAATAATTCATTTATTAAAAGACCTATAAATCTATTGTATAATCTTGAACTCAGAGTCTAAAAAAAACTTTCATTTCATTAAGAGACTCAAAAACTCTCATGGACATTTGACTTTTAAAACAAATCTTGAACTGTCTTTGCTATTGACTTTTAAAAGATTTTTATTTTTTTCACTTAAAAAAAAAAAAAAAAAAAAAAAAAAAAATGGTTCTTGTTTGATAATATTTCTAATTTTTAGTTTAATTTTTTTTGTGTTGAATATTCCAGAAAAATTTGTATAGATTTAAATTGTTCTTTCTATTTTTAGTAGCAGAAACCTGTCAACCAAATTTTTTTTAATTGTTTATTATTTTATTTGAAGTCCAGTATGTAAGTATATATTTTGATTTGTATTGTATTTATGTATAGTGTAACTGATATTGATTCTGTGTTTTTTTAGAATAATTTTATTTCTACTTTAATTATTTTGAATCCCCATTTTGATGAACCCTTGTTCATCGGAGGGGGGAGTTCTTTCTTTTTTAGTTTAGTTTTTATTGTGAATGTGAATCTTGAACGCTGCAAGTAATAAGCTGCATATAGGTTTTTTTGTCATGGTCTTTATAGAAGAAATGATGTTTTGATTTTGAAAAGGAAAATTTATTTTCGAATATTAAATCATGCTATTTTCTTGGCTTCTTTTTAGAAGAACATAATTGCTGATATTTTAATATGTTTATCTTGAATTCCTAGCGAGGAATAACAAATATTATCCAAATGTTTTCATTGTAAATATTGTAAATATTTAAAAGTGTAAATAGAATTTTCAAGTTTTTATCATTATGTGCTTTTTTATTGAACTACACCTGCGCCACTTTCAACGTGAAATACGCTTGATTATTTTAATGGGATTTTACATGAATCGTGAAGTTTTTTATCTAAGCTCTCCCAACTTTGATTTAAATTAAGAACAACATGAAACTCTTGAAATTCATGAAGATTATTCTTTAGAGGATAAGAGTCATTGGTACTTATCGGTTAGCCGGGTGCCAGTGTTATATATACATATATATGTATATATACATGTATGTGTATATACATATATATTTACATATATATATGTGTGTATTAGGACTGGGCGATGTAGAAATTTCTTAAATCAATTTATCATCCATCCAACATCGCGATTTAGTGCTAAATCGCGATTTAACACCGATTTTACATTTTAGAATATGGAAGCCTATTTTTTAATTTTTAGTAACAAAATATGATCTTTATGTGCCCCCCCCCCCCCCTCCTCCTGTATTATTTAGTATGCTTAGTAGGACTGGGCAATTTTAGGATTTCTAGATCACGATGTATCATTAAGGTTAAATCGCGATATCACAATACATCGCGATATCATACTCTAGGTATTGCAAACATTGTTGCAATTTTAATATAAAATTTAACAGTTTTACATATTCAAGCTCGTTTTATGCTTTAAAACAACTTTTTTTTATAAGTAGAGGTTTATGTACAACAAATTTTAATTAAAATTTGTATAATAAATACTTTAATTAAAAAATGGACTTTACATATCTTAGGCTTACATATTAATTCCATATGCTTATTTATTACTATTTTGTATTTTCAGCAGATTTTTTACCACGGGTGAAATGGGAGGGGGGTGTGGGCATGTTAATAATATTGTCATAAGACATTGTTTTATTAAAATAAAAATATTTTTATCTTTAATTATGATTTTCTTGAAATGTTTAATTTTTTAAAATCAATTGAGAAATATTTTTTACATCATGAAAGTTAAGAAAACATTTAAAAATTTAGAAAATAGAGAAATAGGGATATTTCTCCTTGTATGTGCTCATTAGTCAGCTTAAATAATATGCAAAGTGACTTCTTTGCTTTGATTTTTGAAGCAGTTATTCCCCAGAGTACCCGATTTATAATTATAGATAATATTTATATTTTGCGAATTTCGCCCAAGGATCGCGAAAACGCAAATTTTGTCAAAAAATCTCGGAAAAAACGCGAAGTCCGTCAAAAGATCGCGGAAAAACGCGATTTTTTTTCAAAAGATCACTTAAAAAACGCGAATTTCGGCAGAAAAATCACGGGAAAATGTGAATTTCGCCAAAAGATCGCTTAAAAAACATGAATTTAGTAAAAAAATCACGGGAAAATGCAAATTTTGTCAAAGGATTGCAAAGGGAGGAAAAAGGATTGTCATATGCTTTCAGACCAGGGGTGATTCTGTTCCAAATTTTTGGTAAATTTGAGGCAGCGACTTTCGAAAATTAAAAAGTAATCGGTCATAAATCCGAAAATTCGGACATAAAATATATCGCGAATTTCGTCAGAGGGTCGTGAAAAAATCGCAAATTTCGTCAAAAGTTCACGAAAAAAACCGCAATTGTCAAAGGATCGCGAAAAAACTGCAAGTTTCGTCGAAAGATTGCGAAAAAACGGAAAATTTCGTTAAATGTCGCCAAAAGAGCGCGAAAAAACACATAGTTAGTGGCGGGAGTGGATTTTACCCCCCTCCCTCTGTTGTAGCCTTTCAGAAAATGTGCTGTGAACTGAATGTGTGCAGAATTTTTTTTTTTTTTTTTTACTCAGAATCACCCCGATTTCAACCTGTATGTAGGAAGTTAAGCATTTCAAAGTCGATTTTTGGATACTTTAATCTTTCTTTTTTTATGAATCTAATTTTTAATTCATTTTTTCATGTTTTGCGACGATTTTTCCACATAAAGGAAACCAGTTTCGAACTTTTAGTTCAATTTATTAAACTTTTACCTCTTTTCAATAAACTTTAATCTGAATTCGTACAACGATTTTTGAATTTTTCGCGGTTTTTCCCCGCATTTCACAGAATTTTTCGAAATTCCTAGCACACAGAAATCCAATTTTAATCTATAGTAAATTACCTCTATGTATGTGAAGTATGTGACTATGTCGTGAAGTATGCAATTTTTTAATTTTAAACTTTTTTTTCTTTTTTCCCGATAATTTAAGCGGGGTTTTTTCGCATTTCATATGCAATTTTTCTACAATAGTGAAAGTAATCCAGTTTCAATCATTTACCTCTATTTAATAAATTCGTTTTTTTATGCGATTTTTAGGTTTTTTCGAGATTCGCGGGGATTTTTGACGCTCATAAAAGGTTGTAATCTTTTAGGCCAATATAATAAATTTTGACCTCTTTTCAATAAAGTTTATTCGTATTAATACAGCGATTTGTTTCCGTTTCGTGCAATTTTTTATATTTGTAAAAGGAATCCGGCTTTAAGTTTTTAGTTTACCGTTTTGTTCCAACATGATTTAATTTTTATGCGATTTTTTGCGTATATTTTAATTTCACATATTTTTCAAAGCGATTTCTAGTTTTTTCGCGTTCTGTAGATACTTTAAATTCAAGATATAAGATATTTATCGGAAAAGGGGACACGCTTTGCAATTGATTATAAATTCTTTCAATAGTCAAGGCCTGAAAATTTAATTCCCTTTAAGTATAAAAAGCGTTCCGTGAAAGTGTCAGAAATTTTCGCGTAAAAAATGAAAAAAAAAAGTGCAGCAAATAGAAATAATGATTAAAAGAAAAATAACCCTTGATTACTTTACTATTAAAAAAATAATTCCTATCTTTGTTGCTAATTGGCCGATTTTTTTCAAATTTTTAGCAGGTTGCACTAATAATAAATTAGGCTGCGTGCTAAATTTTTATAAAAATATAATAAGTAATGGGAAAATTATAGTACCCACAAAAATGTCCACTGTCTGTCAAAAAAAAAAGAGTGCGGTCTGCGGTTTGTTTATTTAGCTCCGAGAAGTCTACGCTAAAAGAGAATCAGATAAGCTTTCTACCCATTGATAATGTTTTCTTTTGCTGCTGCATAGAATTAAAGAAAAAGTATTTATTTAAGGTAGGAAGTTTTCTATATTTATTTTAAACACACCAATTATTTTTTTGCAGGATAATCATTCATTTCATATTAATATCTTCCTTTAATGGCCATATAGGTTGTATTAAAGACGCATAAACTTAAAAAAAAAAAAAAAAAATCCAGATGAATTTAGAAAACACGTATCGTTTTGGAATGATTTTCAAACAGCAAATGCAATGCAGTATGCATTGCTTTATCTAGTTTTCATACGAGTATGACACATTAGGACTTTGCATGCGAGTCATACAGAGCAACAAAACATCTGTTTTCCAAAGTCCACATGCTTTTGCCGCGTAAAAAAACAAAATATTTTGGGAAAAAAAAAACCCCTTAAAAATACAGACAGAAAGGAGATAGGGGAAGAGGGGTTGGGCGCGGCGCCCTTTGAAAAACGTCAAAAGGGAATGAATACCTGTCACACTTAAATGAAATTTCAAATTTCTATTATAAAGCAAACACGCCGATTTACCGCAGATAATTATTGAAGGGCTCTAGATTACAAGAACATTATTAAAACTTAATTTCTCAAAAATAATATAAAGAATTAAAAAAGTAATATTCTGAACCAGATTATTTACAAATCTTGAAGTATTTAGGATCCAATAGGGAAAAAAAATACCTTTTTAAAAAGTAATTTGAAATATTTGATAGAAGGCTCATTCCTAATTTCGATGATAATAAAATACATTTTTAGCTCGATTAATAAAAGCAAATTCGGTCTCAATTGATTAAAAGTAATATGAAGTGTTTTTAAATAAATAATTAAGAATACAATAATTACAATGCTCCCCAAATAAGTTGCAATGTCATTAAAAAATAAGCTAAAATAAAAGTTCCTTACTAAAGCTTTACAAAATTATGAAGTATTTCTTACTAAAACTAACAGCGTCAATTGTTATTTAATTTATTATATTAATTAACTGCAATAGGTTTTGAAATAACTAATTCAGTGGGAAAATGTATACTTGACATCGCCAATTTTTCTCATATAGACATCGTGATCGTAGTGTTGCTCGCCGGTCATTAAAGACTTGTAATTGAGAATGTGTTGATTTGCAATTGTCATCGATTTTGGATAATTCCGATGCCTAAATGAGAGATTCGATCGCGATCTCCGTTTAAGCGAGAAGTCACGCGTGCATTGTCTACGATCTACTTCGGAGATCGTAGAAGAAACCTGTCTTGCTCATCATCGATGAGATCCCCATATTAGTGATGCTTCACGCGAGTGTTTGAAGATCGTGGGAAAAACCGGTCTTACCTACGATCTCGCTCATCATCCATGCGATCTCCGTATTAGCGATGCATCACGCAAGCGTTCGAAGATCGGAGGTGAAACCGGTCTTACCCATCGGTCTTGTTCGTCATCGTACTGGCGTGATGCATCGTATGGCCGCGATTCATCGTTAAACGAAAGATCGGGAAATCGGTTTGACGATTTATGATTTAAATCGATATAACGCGATGTATCGATGCATCGCCCAGTCCTAATGCTTAGCTTTTAATTTGTCAAATAATTTTGAAAAGAGGTATATTTTACACATAAAAAAGCTTTGAATGTGCCAAAACACTAGTTTTTTTTTTTTTTTTTTTTCCATTTTAAAAATTAGTGACCTATTGTAATACATTTTATAAACTCATTCTATAAGAAGTAATATAAAAGAAAATTATTTTTTTTTGTGGTTGTTGTCTGACTTGTTATGCATGCTACAATCTAAATTCCTTAGGGGGGGGGGGGGGGGGGCTTCCCCTAGCCCACACAAATAGCACTTCATTGCTAACAGCCTACATACACCTTTTTTTTTTTACAGACACAGATTTAAAAAGTTACTGAGGTAAAACAGAAGCATATTAAAAGACTTCAATGATGAATTTAACTATTCATTTACCATGATGAGAAAAGTAGTAAAAAAAAGGGGGGGGGAGAGATATGAGAAATAAGGTGCAATTTTATATCTTTTTAACTTTTAGATTAAAATAAGATTTGTTTAACATAAATGCTGACATTTATATAGCAGATGGAGAAGGATTGAAAGTGTGACCCTTGGAGCACATCACTGAAATTGCTGATTTTTTTCGTGGTTGTTGCCATCCTTTAAGATTAGTAATAAAATATAATCTTAAAATATATCTCTTTTTAATGATAACAAAATGTCAAAAAAGCAAAAAATCGCAGATCTGCAGAAAAATCTAATGAATGCCTCCTCCAGCCCTCCCTCATCAAATAAAGTTACTTGACTCATTACAGAACTTTATTAAAGTATTTTTAATTAATTACAAAATAATAATAAATTAAAACTAAAATATTCCCATAATACCCTTACATATCAAAAATAATTTTTCATGAAAATAATGCATAAAAATATAAACTAAAAATGGATGAATTTGGATATAAATAGTGAATCAATTTCAGCAAGGTACTCAATCCATGTGACTGGCATTGAAATCGGATGTCAAATCTGATGCATGACTATTTTAAAATATTTTAATTAATTACAGAATAATAGAAAATAAAGAATATGTATTAAAATATTACCCAAACATGTGAAAAATGAATGTTTCATTAAAAGAATGCATAAAAATAAAAACTGAAATTCGATGAATTTGGATTTTAAATATGAAACTTTATTCTTTTTTTTTCCAACCATAAATACTCAATCAATTTCAGGAAAAAAATATTATTAGTAAAAGAAATATATTTCATGTGGATCACGGCCAAATAGTGATACACAAAACAATGCATGACTATACCTTTAAAATAATTTCATTAATTACAAAATAATAGAAAATAAAAAATAAATGTTAAGATATTACTAAAACATGTAAAAAATGAATTTTTCATCATAAAAATGCATAAAAGTATAAACTGCAAGTCGATGAGTTTGGATTTTAAATATAAAACTTTACTATTATTATTTTTAATCATATAAATGCTGAATGAATTTCAGGAAAACAATCTTTTGAAACAATGCAGGATTCTACTTTAAAACATTTTAATTAATTACAGAATATTGGAAAATAAAAAATACATATTGCAATATTACTCAAATATGTTAAAACTTAATTTATCATCAAAAGATTGCATTAGCATATAAATTGAAATTCGATGAATTTGGATTTTGAAATTTAAACATTACTTTTTCCTTTGAACTTTCCACTATATAAGTTCTTAATTTCTGAAAAATACACATTCCAATCTCGTAAACTCTGAATCTTGTTTACAAAATAAATAAATAAATATCAATTCTTACTTAAATCATAGTTTTCTTAAATCGCCTTTTTCTTAAATTGGATCCTGCTAAATCGATTTAACACCATCTTGCCTTGTTTTCATTAAATCGTCTTTTTCTTAAATCGGAAACCAATGAGGCTTGCGATGTTTGCTTAAATCGGATCGTCCTAAATCGATTTAACACCAGCTTGCCTTGTTTGTCTTAAATCGGAAAGCATTGAGGCTTGCGATGTTTGCTTAAATCGGATCCTCCTAAATCGATTTAATACCAGCTTGGCATGTAAGTGGTAAATACATCAAAGTAGATAAATCGGTTTTCTGATGTTAGCTCTGAATCAGTATTTTGTTTTAAATCGATTTAAAGCCAATGGCTAAATCGCGATTTAAGACAATGGCTAAATCGCGATTTAAGACATTGGCTAAATCGCAATTTGACATTAGCTAAATCGCAATTTCCGATTTTAGCTTAAATCGATTTAAGACCAATGGTTAAATCGGATTTCCGATGTAAGCTTTAAATCGATTTAAGACCCAGGCCTAGTGTGTATATATACAATATGGGTATATGTATATATATATGTATATTTACATATATGTATGTATATAAATATGTATATATAACACTGGCGCCCGGCTAGCCGAAAAGTACCGAGTCATTTAATTAATTTATACAATATTTATTTTCTTGCAAAATTTGAATGTTTTTGTTTGAGTAGCAATAGAAAACTTAGAATTTTATATACTAACGGCCATTTGCAAAATTTCATTTATTTTTAAGGTTTTACGAGGGGTTTTACTGGGATGGTTAATTAGTCATTTTCCAGTAATGGACACCCCATGTAGGCATTGCTAAAAATGCAATTTTAGTAATGTTTATATTGCATAAAATATTTTAACTTAACTGCAAACCTAAATAATCAAATTTAATTTTTTAATTATACTTACCAAAATGTAATAACACCCAAAACTTTTATAAATAGCTGCTTTTAAGTTATTTTATGTGATTAATAAAATTTCAGTATTTTATTCCTTTTTAATGTATAAGTACTTTGCATATTTTATAATCTGGCGATCAAACCAGCCACGAAGAAGAAAATACTGTTTAAGAGCACAATCAAAGAGGGGCTCATGGGGCTTAATTCCTCTCTGTTTAAATAAAAAGAATTAAGTTACAGAAGCTATTAAAAATCTATTTTCTGTCTTAAATGTTTCCTTATTCATCTCTGACCCCCCCCCCCCCCCCAAAGTAATATTAATGAAAGTTATAGGTTATATTCATGAAACTAGTAAATCTGCATATCAGTGACCTCAAACATCAGTTCTACAGTTTTATTTTGAAATTACTTTATTTGGTATTTAAAATATTCAACTCACAATATCCTTTATTTCATATTTGTAATATTAATTATTATAAATGATATATCAAGTATATTCTCTGGAAGATTAATTGGTAAAAATAGTGAGACAAAACTAAACACTAATACTCCAAAACTTTTTTTTTTAATTACCTTTTAAACGCCCCACTGTTTCAATAATTTGATAGCTGTAATTGCCTGATATTTAGTATTTTAAACTATCCATCTAAAATAATTAAAACATCGATCTTCTGATAATTACAGCAATTGATGCAAACAGTAAATAATTATCACAAATATTTTATTAATTGCTGGTATATTAATTGTTAAATTTATTTGAAAATAACTATTTTGTTTCATTAGTATGTATTCATTAAATTCTGGTTCTGAACAGTCATAAAAACAATTATATTTATTTATTACTTTTTATGGGGTGTCCATTACTGGGCCAGAGGGTGTCCATTACTGGGATTTTGGGTGTTTTTATATATTTCTGTTATTTAAAATTAAATTTCGATTCATATTGGGAAATGAGACTATAAGAATGGTTAAATATTGTTGATAGGTTAATATAACATTGAAAAAACTGGAATATAATAATAATGTTAATAAAAAAATTATTTTAAAAGAAATTCATTAAGGGTATCCATTACTAGCACATCTACCCTATATACATATGTATGTATGTATATATATATATATGTATATATAACACTGGCGCTCGGCTAACCGAAAAGTACCCTATAAAATTATTAATTATGTATTTTATTTCCAATTATTTATTTCAACTGACTGTAATTTTAAATGCATTTATTTATTTATTTTTTTATATAAAATAAAATTCTGTTATTTGTGCTTGGTTGCAGTTTTCTCAAGGACGGGCAAATTTACGTTTACCTGTCAGAGAGGGAAAAAAGTTACTGGTCCTGCGGACCACTAAATTTTTTAAATTAATGGTCCGATTGAAATTTTAGTGGTCTCGGACCAGCGGACCACCAAGGATTTCGAACGCTGGTAGGAATTGAAAACGAGAGAACAAAGATATAAAGATATATTTATTCTCAGGGTCGAACTGGGTTAATGAAAAGGGTGAATACCTTGGACTATCAGAAGGTGCAAATACTTAAACTCAAGTCATTTTCCTGTTTGTGCAGTGTTTGACTTTACATGGTTTAACACATTTGCATTGCACCTAGTATGTAAATGGCTTGGTATTATATATTGACTCTAAAACAAAAGGGCTACCAGGGGAAAATTTAATAAAAAAGGCATACTGTTTTAAAAAAGGGAACTCTTGCATCAAAAAACATATTTTGTACTGGTTTGCTCAAAATCCCCTTTTATCAGTAATAATCATACACAAAAACATACTAGTTTGATCTCATCTTTAAATGATAGTGTTTAGTCAAACCTTCTAAAGGTTTCTGATCTGGGGCCTATTTAGTACTCCTTCACAAAAATCCAATTAATAAAACAGGCCCTTTCCCAATATTCCTTTTAATAAAACAGGCTCTTTTTCAAAATTTTTCTTAATAGAAGAGGCCCCTTCACAAAATTCTACTAAATAAAAACATATTTTTCATTAAATACTTTTATTTTGTCAGGTAATTTGCAAACAAAACAAGTTCACGAGAAAGGAAAACTTTAGCAAAAGGACTTAAGGAAGTTATCTCTATAATAATAGCCTAAGTCACGTGACTGTCATCAACAGTTCTGGGTTGGCCGCTTTGCTTATATGCCAGGTGGCCAATTTGGTAATTTAATGTTAGAGGGGCGCAGGTGATAAATCATGAAATGTTGTTTCATCGTCATCAGTATTATGATAGTCCATTTCATGCGACTGTCATAAGCAATTTTTTGCGTGATAAATTAAAACAAAGCTTTGATGTCGAAATTAAATGTCATGGTTTATGGTATTACTTACTACTTTTCATTTTTTTTCCTTTTTTTAAAGAAATAATTGAGAATCATAAATTTTAAATATTTCAGTTTTAAATTAAAGTTATGTATTTTAAATGAAATGAGTGAAAGTATTATATTTTAAATGAAATACAACAAAATACCATATGGGAACAATATTTGGTGATTTATCACCTGCACCAAGCAAAGATAAAAAATACAGAGTTCATGATTTCTTTATCAGAATCTTCGATTTGGCAAAGGATTGAGTAAGTAAATTAAATTACAAATAAAAGCAACATGATACAATGCTTAGCATACATTTAAGAGAGACCAAACTGGTTGCCAATGGCGGCTACTTATTAATAAATGTTTTGTTCGAATTTCAGTAACTGGAGTTTATCTCTTGTTACAAAATGTTCTTTTTCAGAAAATATAATAAATTTCACAAAAATAAATTTTAATTTTCACAAAATGGGCATCAACAAAAAACCCTACATCGACCTATGGTGATATTGGTGGGTTCTTACCCGCAATGCAATGTGATATTTAAGGTTTGGTCTTTCTTCGTCTTATGAGAAATTTTCACATTTTTTCCCATGATCAGTTGACAAATTTCTTAATATTTTCCCATGACCCATTGACAATTACTTAAATGATCACATGTTAAAAGTAAAGATGGGAATGCTCGGAAAAAAACCAGAAAAGTTGGGAAAAAAACTAGTTTTTTCTGAAGGGCTATTTTTCAATTTTTCCAAATTGGAAAAATTGAAATTTCATTTACAAAATAATATATTTAAAATTTTGTAATTGCTACATTCTGATACTTTTCATTATATTTACCGTATTCCCCCGCATTAGCCGGCATGCCGCAAAATTCGAGGGATACCAGATTTTTGAATATTAGTCCCTGGTCTTTCCCGGAATGCCGGAAAAGCGAGGATAGTAAGTTCAATAAATATCTTAAATCCTTGCTAGTAAAATTTTTTTAGGGGGCGCGATCAAATATTTAAATCCGTTCCGTTTTCTACTGTTTTAGATGCGGATTTTCGATAGAGTTCTGGGATAAATATTACTTGTTTAAAATTTAATATAAAATTTCAAAAGTGTACATACTACTATTTTCAAATAGTAATTTCAACAAATATCTTAAATGCTTGCTTAAGCCTGCCACCCCCTTAACTAATACATCTACAGGTAGGTTGTTTAACGGAGTTTCGTTCAAAAACAGTTTTATTAAGAATATAGTCCGCCCCATGGTGGTAGAATGTGAAACTAAAAGATTAGAGAATTTTATTTTATTTTTCGGCAAGATTTTGCAGTGCGTGAGCAGAACGCTTGCTAAACGGTACTGTAGGCAGTGGGGACCCCTTTCAAGGGTCGTTCGGTTCGAGATTGGGTCTTTTAATGAGATTTTGCAGTACAAATTTCAGGTTCATTTTAGCATATTATTACGGGCCCGGACAACGCCGGGCGGCTTAGCTAGTAAGATAAACAGAATTTAATATTCATATAAATATAAAGGAATATATATAGAGAGAGAGACAGAGAGAAATATAAGCATTGATTTTTTACTTTAAAAGGAAAAATGTTGTTAGAAAAAACAAAATAAATCAGCCGCCCGTCCTCCAGTAGCGAAACCTCATATTTTCCGGCATGCCGGTAAATACGAGTTTTTCCGGCATGCTGGTGTACCTCGATTTTTTCCGGCATGCCGGCTAATGCGGGGGAATACAGTATTTTTTATGTTAAGTGTCCCACATGAAAACATTAATATGGAAGAACTGATCTCAAAGCAAAAATCTGTTTAAGAAAACTCAAGTCTTTTAAAGGAATCTTCACAACTTTTTCACCTTAAAACACAAGACACTTCACAAAATGTTTTCTCTTAAAAATAGACATTTCAGAAAATTTTTCAATCTCCAAACTGAACCTTTCACAAATGATTCAAGGGGGAAAAATCAACATATAACAGCCCACATTACCAATGAAACTTATCTAGTTGTATATATGTATGAAAGACTTTATTAACTAAAATAGGAACCTAAATATATAGATACTTTCTAATTAGCCAAATTCCGACTACATTTTTACAAGTATATACAAAAGTTCACAATTTAACAAAACAGGATTGCATGAAAAAAAAAATCTAAACAGATTCCTGGTAAGATAATTAAATGCGACTTCTGTTGTTAAAAATGAAAATTCATGTGCAAAATTATTTCAATAATATGTCAATTAATGGAAATGGTAAAGTTGAAAATTTAACATAAAATCTGAAACGTGCTTTATTTTTAACGTCATAACTGCTATTAATCATGTAAATCAGATGGTAAAATAAAAATATTTAACTAATTAGAAAAAAAAATCTTTTTAATAACAGCATGCATTTGAAATTACTTACTCTTTTCTTCCTCTCTCTCTTTTCCTTAAATATAGATTTTCAGACTTATTTAACTGTGCATATTTTTTTTTATATAAATATATACTAAATAAACTTTTCAAAAAAAATTTAAGCAATTTCCAGTGCAAAATTTTTTTGAAAGTAATTTTTAATCTTATTTAAAAATACACTTGTTTTTATAACTTTCATATTAAAGAGAGAAAAAACAAACTTTTTTAATTTCCAAACTCACAAACTTATTACAAAATGTATAGTTATGTTTATTAAATTCTTCACTCTGAATCAGAATCTGAATTATCTGATTCTGCACTGCTGGTAGATGACCACTCTGTTTGTATAATGGGTTCTTCATTGAATAGGTTTAAATTCCAGTGGATAGCTACAAGTTTTAAAACATTTGCTGTAGTCAACCTGTTCCTCAATTTTGTGTGTATGTTACCAAATGCTGACCAATTCCTTTCACATGCTGCTGATGTTGATGGAACTTGTAGTAACCGGGAAGCAAGTGGGTTGAGTGGTTGTGCAGTGCAAAGTCCAGACCACCAAGTAGTAGAGCTAATGTGTCTGCCTAATTCCCATATTGATTTTCTGCTCAAAAAACCAGACGAACTTCTATATTCTGCCACGTTGGACATGAATTTTCCTATATTTAATCCAAGATCATCTGCTTTTTTTGTGATGTAATTAAAAGCACTACAAATGTCATTATCTGACAGACACTGCCCCTTATAACATGGATCTAATAAATTTGCTGCAGCATGGATTTCTTGGCAGCAAATTAGTTTCCTTCTTTCTAAAATTAATTTCCATGACATTTTTTTCTTCCAGAGAATTTAAGGGTGAAGCAGTTAAATTACTACTTATTGCATCTGCTGTACTCGACCAAAGTTGAGAAACATCAGACAGCAAAGCATGATTTGACTCCGATTTTATTATAGCTAGAGCTGTAGGCTTTAAAATCTTTAATGAGTTTTGTAACTGTACCCAGAACACATCATTATCTAATATTAACCGCCAGATTTCTTTATCCATAGTTACGTCTTTCATTATAGCAATTTCTTGAAGAGACTGCTTTCCGTTTTCCAGACTCTCAAACGTGATTACAACTCCATTCCATCTTGTTTTACTCGGTAACTTGAGAGTTGTTGCTTTATTTTTACCTAAATTTTCATTTTGCTTCGTTTTAAATGAAGAAGATAATATATATGAGTTCCTTTAACTGAACTCCAATTCTTTTTGCCTTCTTAAGAATATTTTCCATGGTTTGAAGTTTCATAATGTCATTCAAAACTAAATTCATGCCATGAGCAAAACAATCGAATGCTGTTACATTTGGGTATTTTTCTGTTATAATTTCCCATGCTTCTTTCATGTTGCCACCATTATCAGTGACTAATGCGAAAAATTTCTCACTGCCAATCTTTTCAATGACTTTGATCATTTGATTGCTGATGTATTCGGCAGTATGCTTTTTTTCTGATGCAGCAATACTCTTATACAACGCAGGTTTAGATGTACATATAATGAAGTTGATAACACTATCTCCTCTAATATTAGTCCAACCATCAGAAATTAATGATAAACATAATGCTTGGAAGATTTGAATTATGATATGTATAATAAAGACAGAACAGCAACAATTTGTTTCTTTTTAAAGTGGCATCATTTATGTACTTAAAAATCAACACAATGTAGATGAGATGTATAATACATTTGTTTTCAAACTGTAGAGATATTGGCTGAAACTTATGAGATTTTCTGTTTGTTTTTTAAATTAGCTCTATTGGTAAATAAACAAATAAAATTGAAAAATCATTTTAGCATAGACATGATATAATAAACAATAGTGTTAAATAAAGTGTGAATGCCACTGTGAAAGGTCTGAGACTGAAAAATTAAACTTTTAAAAACAGGCCTTGCCTTGCCTCTTTTTTTTTTTTAACAATATAATCATATAAAGTGAAAATAATTTGATTTTTGTTTTGATAAATTAAACAATTTTTCATTATTTAATATTCTCTTAAGAAATATAATTTATTTGGGAGAAACGTCTGTGAAAAATCAATTTTTCCAACTTTTCTTACTTTTCCAGAAAAAAACTGGAAAAAACCGGGGTTTTTCTGCCACTTCAACTTTTCCAGAAAATTTACATATCTAGTTAAAAGTAGGAAATGGGGAAAATGTCATAAAAATATATTTACATGCAAATATTAAAAAAGAATAAAAACCTTAAAATAATTAAATTATTACAGGCGAAACACACTTAATGGTGAAAATTGTATCATATATTAAAATGATTATCTTATGGACAATATTCAGGTGATGTCATGTGTGAATCACACACGTAAAAGTAACAGAGCTAGGAAGTTTGTTTATATAGGGCATTCTCACAATCTTTTGACTTTCATGTCCCTGAATAATAATTTTTATTTTAATACACTTTTTTTTTTTCATATACTGGGGAACATCCCATTGCATGATTGCATAACAATATTAATGAGATAAATAAGTTTTGGGCGATGTTGGGGGTCCAAATACCAGGAAAACTCCTATACCGTCTCGTGTCCCTGATGCTGATTTTTAAGTTTGGAGCTGTCTGTATAAAATTGTTTCAATAAAAGTAATTCGATGTAATTTTTTTTCCAAAACTGGTACAATTGTTTTATATAAATATGTAGCAAAAAATTAACCTGCACACATTTTTATGGTTAATATTATTTTTTGAACTCTGTCCCTGGGTTTTTCATCCTTACCGTCCCTCTTGCTAAACTTATACAGAAAATCACTTCAGATGCAGCCACAAATTTTCTTCAAGTTTTTTCTCATGCAGAAGTATGCTAGAGAAAGAATGCCTAAAATTCTTTGACAGGAAATTTACTGCAGAATTTAAATCAGCATTTAAATATCAATTTCAAGATTGTGGCTTTATTGGTAGTCTTACCATCCCCAAAGTTTATTCCTGCACTTTTTTAGGTAAATTTAAAAATAATAATAATTTAATCCAATGTTAACAACTGTTTCTAAAGATCAATGAATATTGTGGCTATCACTTAGTCTTAACATGATTTGCCTAAAAATAGGTGGTAATTTTCCATACCGTTCCATCCTTACTGTCCCTTTTTTCCTATACCGTACCTTTTTTTTTACCTTACTGTCCCTTCTTTAACACCACTTTAAGACAATGTTATACAAAAATTCTGTATTAAAAGTACTACATTTTTATTATTTCTTATTTGAATGTCCTGTGGGTACTATGCAATTCATTATAAGTAAAAGTTTAGAAGAAAATAAAAAGTTATAGTGGTAAAATGGTAAGGAAAATTAAACTCGCAAGTTTAACTTAAACTTCGGTTAAATAAAAAAACTTTTGCTGCTGACCATTTCTGGGAGCACGGTAGTGCGTCCGCCAAGTTCGCACAAGCCGTAAGCTACCTTTTCTTGAACCATTTCGGTACACTTTTCACCCCGTCATAACGTCGTTTTAGGGAGAGATATAGAATTTTTTCTTTTATACACATGTTTGTATGAACAAACTGAACTAAGGTTCCACGATTTCATGTTTCTGTATTTTGTAGTTTTCGAAATATTAAATTCTGAAAAAGTGCTTTTTTGTAACTGACTCACTTCGCATCATCAAATAACTAAGGTACTTCTAAAAGTCGTAGAATCATGAAATTTCACAAGTAAGTCGGGTTCGTAGCACAATTAACAAGAAAAATCTGAAAACACAGAATTTCCGCCTCTAAACCCTTAAAACAGGGGGTGTTGATTTGGCCGTAAACAACTCCTTCACATTCAATTACGCCAATGTTGGTCGCCAATACTCGATTACAGAGTTTTGAAGGGGTCACGTAATTTCAAGCAGAATAAAACTTCATATATATGCTTTTCCAAAGATGTTTGTTAAATAGAAAAAAATGAATATACCTAAAAATTTTAATCAGTATAGGTTATCATATATTCACGATATTAAAACAATAAAACATTTAACAAAATATAACCGCAATTCGGTATGTTTCCGATATAGTAGCCTTGGCGAAAGAGAGAAAATAGCCTTGACGAGAAAAGAAATTTGATAATAAAGTATTTTCTGGCAACCTATCTACTGTGTCATATGCACAATCAATTTTTTCCATATGTATACAATTTATTTGATGTAAGGAACCCGTTTATTTATTTTTATATACCAACATAAATAATTTGTAAATAAAAAAACAATATTTCATACGTTAATAACAATTAACAAGAAAAATCTGAAAACACAGAATTTCCGCCTCTAAACCCTTAAAACAGGGGGTGTTGATTTGGCCGTAAACAACTCCTTCACATTCAATTACGCCAATGTTGGTCGCCAATACTCGATTACAGAGTTTTGAAGGGGTCACGTAATTTCAAGCAGAATAAAACTTCATATATATGCTTTTCCAAAGATGTTTGTTAAATAGAAAAAAATGAATATACCTAAAAATTTTAATCAGTATAGGTTATCATATATTCACGATATTAAAACAATAAAACATTTAACAAAATATAACCGCAATTCGGTATGTTTCCGATATAGTAGCCTTGGCGAAAGAGAGAAAATAGCCTTGACGAGAAAAGAAATTTGATAATAAAGTATTTTCTGGCAACCTATCTACTGTGTCATATGCACAATCAATTTTTTCCATATGTATACAATTTATTTGATGTAAGGAACCCGTTTATTTATTTTTATATACCAACATAAATAATTTGTAAATAAAAAAACAATATTTCATACGTGTATAAATAAAATGTTTATATGTATATAAATGCATATATAAATAACATAAAAGTTCATCAGATTTGTTTTCATAGTTGTTTATATCATTTGGCAACATATCTCAGTTTCTGAAGTCCGAATTGCGCCAAGATTTTTAAAAAACGCCAAGATCCCTATAGTGGAAAAATATCCTAATTCTCATATGAAAGTTTAAAAATCTGCTTTTAATTAAATGAAATGTGTAACTAATAAAGCTGTCTTTAACGATGTGTGACAGATGCGGTGTCCTAAGCCCGCTGCTAATGTTATTATATTGTAATATTAGCCTACTTACTGTTAATTTATTGTTAATTTTAAATCTGTAAAAGAAAGATTATAGTTATAGATCAGATATGTTGGTTGCCAAAACTCGATTACAGAAAATTAGCCTGAGTTATAAAGGTGTTACATGATTTCAAGCTGAATGAAATTTTATATGCTTTTACAAAAATCTTAATAAGGCAAATCTTTCAGTTTATCTGTCCATATTTCTATCTTTTACTTCCTTAAAACAAATTTTTTTAAAAACCGGGAGGCGTCTGCACAGATCCTCACCTCATCGAGTTGACAGCTGAAATTTTAGGACTAGTTAAAAATCGATTAGCGTATTAAAATGTAACTGGTCCGCCAAGTCATATCTTTGTGGAAACCACCTACAGACCCTATTTTACCGGGTAATTGGTGGATTTTCCATTGTGTTTTCCTGCACCCATTCCTCCATGTTTCCATACTTTTGAATGCAGGAAAATACAATGGAAAATCCACCAATTAACCGGTAAAATCGGGTCTTCAGGTTGTTTCTACCAAGATATGACTTAACAGACCAGTTGCATTCTAATGTACTAATCTAGTTTTATCTAATCCTAAAATTTCAGCTGTAAACTCGATGAGGTAATGGTGCGTGCAGACGCCTCCCGGTCTATTATAAATGTCGGAATTCTAATCTCAATAGCACTCTGGCCAATCTGGCAAATATCCCTACTATTTATGGAACACTATCCCTTTAAGTGCGTTTTAGTGATGTTAAAGAAATTTATACATATGCATCATACATATTATACATATGCATATAATACGTAATACATTTGCATCATACATATTATAGGTATGTGTATAATAAATAATACATATGCATCATTATGACGTCAGAACAAACAAAACATTTTTTGTTGCCAAATTTGAGAATTGACATAATATATTACCAAATTTGGTGACACTTCGCTAAATGTCACCAAGCTTGGCGAGTATTTGACATTTGTGGCTATATTTCAATGAGTTAATTATTAATGCGAGCCATCTATTTATATTTTTCGGCATATCATCTGAATAGTTAAATAATATAACGTACGAATATTTCCAAAGTGCCAGTAGTTTCGTCACTGCACAAAACCTCTGCTATTGTTAATATATTGTACTGTTATTATACTTACTGTGACTATGTTGCTAATCTTTACACCACTAAAACTTCTGTATTATATAAATAGAATTTACGGAAACTATTAAAGCACCAAAACTGACAATTCTCCTTATGATTATTATAATTTTATAATAGGTAACCTGTTAATCGATATGTACCGTTAGAAGGAATCTTCTATAATCCAGTTC
The DNA here is from genome assembly GCA_963932465.1 of Maratus speciosus. Classification (NCBI taxonomy): domain Eukaryota; kingdom Metazoa; phylum Arthropoda; class Arachnida; order Araneae; family Salticidae; genus Maratus; species Maratus speciosus. The sequence continues at coordinate 405,047,003 of OZ010793.1, read as the reverse complement.
CTCGCATTTTAGTTTTCAGGTTTCGAATAAAATTAGCTAAAAACTTAAAACCATGGCAAATTGGCTAGTTCTTCAACACGATTAGATGAGAAGAATGATAAATTTTCAAATGGATTATAGCAGTGAGCCCGTAGACCTTCTATTCTTCCGTAATCGAGTCTATTGAAAAGATTAGCATGAAACAAAAAGATATTAGCATCAATATGGTTTAATGTAAATGCAGATATTATCAAAGGATTTAATAAGAATCATTTCACTTGTACCCAATCTTATCAGTTAAAATACAATAATTGGCAGTGAGACCAATTAGAAAAGATTACTTAATAGGATTAAAAATTTCCGCATTAGAGAACGAATCGTAACTGATAAGGAAACATGGATAAGTGAGTTAAGAGATATTTGTCATGAAAGAATGAAATACATAACAACACAAAATAGATGATGTGCTTCCATGATCGTAAAGAGTTCTTGATTTCTCTATCAAAAGCTTCCGACTTAGCAAAAGAATGGGTAAGTAAATTAATTTATGAATAACAGTAACATGATGCAACGTTTAACATGCAATTAATAGAATATATACTGCTTGCTAGAGGCGGCTAGTACTTTAATATAAAAAGAAATAAAATATGAATTTGTAAAGCTCAATAAAATAAATTTAGGTATTTTTATGCTAGCCGGGCGCGAGTGGCAAATCGCCAAATACTGTCCACAACTCGTGTTCATATTGCATTCATTTCATTTAAAAATATAAATTTTTCAGTCATCTCATTTAAAATAGATGCATTTCCCTCATTTTATTTAATAGAATATTTAGCATAGAAATAAATAAATAAATAAATAAATAACAAATAACATAAACCAAAATATTTTATTTGAAAATCAAAGCATTGTTTCTAATTTACACACGTGAAAAATGAAAACTACTATTGCCGCAAAAAAAAAAAAAAAAATGCTAATTAGGAGACTTGCTCCCGGATAACATAAAAGTACTGAAATTTAAGTTTTTTTCTTATATTAATATAGCTTAGAAAAAAACTAGAAAAAACATACAGAAAGTAGTGATATTCCAACAAAAAGTTTTCGGTAAAAAAAAAAAAAAAGCGCCAAGTTCTCCTTAATGTTTCGGCCAGAAAAAGTAGTGATATCTGAAGTTCGCACAAGGGCACAAGTTAAAAGACAAACATCCCAAATCTTTCATTGAAAATGGCTTCCTGCGACTTGGCCGTTAATGCCTTCGAGAGGGTTTTTCAAATTTTAAAGTATGTACAAATAAGCTACATGACAACTACAATTTTTGATTATTTTAGGCATTTTGTAGCACAAAGTACAGAAATAAAATACACATTTTAAAAAAGCATTTAAATTACTTCAGAGTATTTAAATGCTTAGAAGTTAAATATAACAAAATACTTGTATTCAGAAGGTAAGATCCCTAATTGCTAAAACATAATTAGTATCAGCTTTTATCAGTTTATAAATCGAATACCTCTTAATGTATGCAAACAAACTATAATAAATGTTCAAACGAAAAAAATCTCTTTCGTCAATGCACAAGATTTCAATATTATACAATAAAATATAATGTAACATATTGTGAGATTTGAAGAAAGCAAATTTTGTTTTATTTCTTAGGTTTTACGTTAATGACTTTAGCTTTAGACCGTACGAAATGGTAATTAAACCACATGTGGACTAAATGATCTGTAATCAAAACTATTGTTTGTTGAAATTGAATGGTATTTATCAGAAATCTTTTACGTATAATGTCTTTATGTCAATTTGCCTCTTTGCATACTAATATTAATTTTAATATTTAAATAATTCATAAATGCGAAATTTCCAATCATTAATTTTGAAATGCTGTAGAAGGCATTAATGGCCAAGTCGCAGGAAGCCATTTTCAATGAAAGATTTGGGATGTTTGGCTTTTAACTTGTGCCCTTGTGCGAACTTCAGATATCACTAATTCTTCTGGCTGAAACATTAAGGAGAACTTGGCGCTTTTTTTTTTTTTACCGAAAACTTTTTGTTGGGATTTTCTTTATTTTGAATCATTAAGGCATCCGTCTATCAGATTAAAATGTTATTTTAGTAAGTTTCATTTCGCCAGATTTTTTTCCCAAAAAGTCAAGATTGTGAGAATGCCCCATATACTTCATCACTTGATGCAACATAAATTAGATTAAATTAGATCTAAGATATCTATGACTTACATTATGGCTAAAAATTAATCTTTTACAATAAAAGTGATTAAAAGTTTTTGCTAATAAAATTTGTATCATTTAAGAACATAACATAGAATTTAATATCAGTCAAGAATTTTTTCCGAACTGAAATCAGTCCCAACCATGCCCACAGTTTTAAGATTAGTGAGTCAAGGTAACAAACAAAATTTTAATTGAAATCTCTGAATTATAATAGTAATAAAATATGACTGATGAACTTTTGAAAAAAACTTTCTAAGGCATACAATAAACATTTTATATCTATGAAGAGTTACAGAATTTCAAAGAAGTTTTTGAGTATATTCAAAGATTTAACTCTGAAGCTGTCATAAATACACATTTTCAGGAATTAAAGTGTTAAGAATAATGTCAGTAAAGTCTACAATGTAAAGTATTGAAAATCCAATTTTAAAGTTATTAAATAAATTCAAAATTATTAAGTCATCATTAAATTAAGTAATCTTTATTAATGAACAGATATAGGATATATCAATATTAAATCAATATCTACCCTATATATATAAAATCCTAATGAAACGAATATATGAAACGCCTGAAATGTACAGATTCTTTGAATCGACTGATTAAACATCTAATTATGTTTCACGGTGATTTCTCCTAAAAAAAGGAATACTTTGCGATGAAATTCACACCAAAAATCAATATTGATCCGCAGATTTTAAAACTGGTATTAGAATTTTTAAATTCGAATTAGTTTTCGAAATATTAATTTTTTTCTAATTTTATACACATTTTTCTAATGATGGCAACTCAAATTTTAATCAAACAGATATTTTTTTTTTTCAGATTTTAGAAAAGGTTACTATTTTAAACTAATTTGGCGAGAAGTGTATGCTAAGAAATGAATCATGTTACTTTTATTCATAATTCAATTTGTATTTCATTATTATTTTATTTAATACAAGCAGAAACATTTAAAATAAATGGCTTTCACTTCTTTATTTTTTAAACGAAATGAAAAGAAAAATATTAGGCACAGATGTCATATACGCACCGGGGTACCTAATTGGCGCCAAAATGGCATTATTTTGGTTGACATGGTAACCCGGCTATTGTTGTTTATTTAATAATAAGTGTTTATTTTCTTTTTTTTTAATTACATAAATTGTTTTGTTCTATAGTTTATTTATTTTTTTTTTTTTTGTTATCTTCCTTTAAAAATAAAAAATAATAGAAAATAATTAAAAAATACGGTACTACTTAGTTATTCCATCGACCCATTTCGCCAAATTATACAAATTGACATAATTTTAATTTTAAATAACGAAAGAACAAAGAAAATAGTATAACATTAATAAATATACAAATAAAACGTCGAAATAAAAATCACTTGATGACGTAAAGACGTGTAACTTGCTTAAAGTCAAGTGAATGTGACATTTATCAACCATTATTGGAATTTAATCTTATAGTTTGGTGATAGATTTTTGGTCGACGGGATAACTAAGTAGTACCAAAAATACATATGTAACTGGTATTCAAAAACGAGGATTTCGCCAAATTTTCGTTAAAAAAAATCACGCCAAACCGGGTGCGTATATGGCATCTGACCAAATATTAAATGATGTAACAAACGATGACATTTAATTCCAACTTCAAAGCAATGTTATAATTTACCACTCGGAAAAAAAAAAAAAAAAATGCTAACTGGCGAATTGAAAAATAGTTATTGGCGAGATTTGCACCCGGCTAGCGTAACAGTACCAAGAATTCTTTGCGACAATGCTTTTATGTAGTATTATTCAGGAAAAAAATTGATTTTTTAAAATCGAAATGGAAAACTTTCGGCACAGATGCCACATACGGTCCCATATTGGCACTATTTTTTCTGACGTCAATGTCATATACGCAACGGGTACTTAACTGGCGCCATAGTATCGTTATTTTGCTTGATTTGATAAGCCGGATGTTGTTGTTTATGCTGTTGATCTTTTCCCCAAATTAGCGTCGGAAAAACATCGTGCCAATATGGGGCCATATATGATATCTGGGCCAAACTTACATAGAAAAAGCGAAGGGATCAGAGCGTATTTATTTATGGCAGTTATATGACTTGGACTATTATAATATAGATGAAATGATGGCGATAGAATAATATTTGGCAATTTATCACCTGTACCTGGCTAATGTTAAAGTACCAAAATGGCACCAGGAATATAAAAAGCGAAGTGGTGCGCCCGGAACTCTTGATGATAGTCACATGACTTAGGCTATTGTTATAGAAATTGTTTTAAAATACCGGGAGACAAAGACTCTGTACACTTAATTCCTTTTATTTTTAGCTTCTTTTCAAACGTTTAACTGATCCTCTTTAATCAAACACGAAAACAACCATTGGATGTCTTAACAGCAACTGATTCGGCCTTTAATTTTTTAAATCAAAGGAAATTGAATGGAAACCCGTTTACAGGCAGATCTGAACAGCTTTTTTCAGTATAATTCAATCTTCTATAATATTTTTTATACCGATCAGATTTGCGTGTTTTTAGATTCTGCGGTGTCTGAACTGTGGTTGCCGAGCGTAGCTTGCAGGTTGCAGAGCCCCCTAGTATCATATATTAATTTGAATAATCAGAAAACCTTTGTGAGATACAGTGAAATAATTAATCATAGACAGATCAAAATGAGCAAATGGATCAGATTATTTAAAATAATTAACTAGAGAAATCACACAAGTATATTTTTAATTATTATTTTGGCTTCGCTAAAGAATAGTTAACACAAACAGATTTGTATATTAATTACAAGTTTAAATCTTAGTAAACATTAATTCTTTCTATATTTTCTTATGAATTCTTTAAAATTTACCTGGTGAACTTCAGATAACTGAAGACATTTGAGAAGTTTTGGAATCAATGCATATAATATGTCCAATCCATATGCTCGTAAATACATTCTCCCTAAAAAAAGCAAGAAAAATGAAAGCTCAAGAAGACTACAGCTTTAGAAATAGCTTATTGCAAATTGCAAAAGTATTTCTGATTTATCAATTACTGCTGCTTTCATTATCTAAAATAATATTTTATTAAAAAAAGAAAAATGAAATAAATTAAGTAAGAATTTTCATGATTTTTTTTTCCTTAGATGAAAAAATATATACAGAAAAGAATCTATAAATCTTCTAAACAAAATAAACTTCACAATTATCTTGTTTATTTCCACAGATAATCCATAAGATTTTGTCATTGTACTTAAGCATGAGTAACACTTGCATGGACACATTTTAAGCCTATAAATTGCTAAAGCATATAAATCACATGTATATTCCTCAAGAGAATGAAAAAGAAAAACTGCAGATAATGCTTAGTGCCACATAATATGCAGATCGTATTACACACTTGTTAGTTTAAGTCCATTCTAATAAAAGTGTGGTGCATTTAAAGTGATGCTTTAAACCTTTAATTCCCTTTTGTCAAAATTTATATTTTTAAATGAAAAATATCGCAAGAAAAATATTGAATTGAAGGTATGTGCTATTTTGCGTAATTTGATTTTTGGAGTCTATGCGTACCGAAAGTGAGCGAAACCGTAGTAAAACACACAGATTTTTAGTCATTTCATGGACATTTTCACACATTTTATTTTGTAAAAATATTTCTACCCGTCTGAACATTTGTATTAAAATAAGGACGTTGACTAAAATAAGAAATTAAGAATTTTGCTTAAATTACCATTCGAAAATAGTGGTTAGTTCAACTTTCCACCGACAGGGAGTGCAGTGTGTTCTATACAAACATTAATCTACGAAACAGTGGTCAAAGGGCTGTTATAACTTACTAGAGGGTTTTAAGTCAATCAGTTAGTTTGTTTTCCGACTTTTAACAAATTCGCGTTCATTCTCTATTAAAAAAAGAATTTCTTTTTCTTTTTGAAAATCGATTTTTTTTATAAAACAAAAAGTTTCTAATCAAATTTTTTGAAATTTACATATTCTTAATTATTGTCCAAATATAGTCCCAGATGCATAAGTTTCAAATCTCTAAATGCTGTATTTTTAAAATTTTTGATTTAAATTTGAACTTCCATTAAAATTTTAAACTGTGGTTTTTATAAACTCTCCAAAATGAAAACAGGTGTTTTTCAAAGCAGACATAATGTCTTTAACTTCTGCAAAACGCTAGCCTCGTCTCACAGCTATTGAGATTTCAAGGGGAGAATTTTGATTGGACAGTCTTGTGCTAGCCTCAAATCAGGATCCAAATCTAGTCAGCGTGTGGTTTTGAGGAGATAAATGCTTTTAATTGGGCCTTTTAATGAGAGTGAGTTATGGTTGTTAAATAATAACTCAAATAGTTATAAGAATTTTAAAATTCCGAGGCTCAGATATATTAGGAGAGAACTTGGGCTATCTTCACAAAAATTTTGAGCCTCGTATGTGACGTAGATTTTGCTAGCCATCGCATGCATGCATGCACACACGATTTGTTCTTTTATTAGTATAGATTAAGATTGTGTTTATTTATATCAATAAGCAACTTGTATTTTTTTATTACTATTCTTTTTAGTAAAAGTTATTCCATTTCTAATATATTAGGCTTACCTTTTTATTAAACAAAGGTGATTTTTGAGAATTTTTTATTTTGCAACACATACATAACTTTCTTAGAAGGTTGATCGAACTATCTAAATTTCTAAATATTCAGATTGAGCCCAGAACACACTAGTCTGCATGATTGGAGTTTCACTTATTTGGAAAAGATTTACACCAAAGTACAACAGAAAATGACAACACTTAGCAAATGATTAATTATATTAACAGTAGAAATGAAATTTATTTTAACTTATTTGGGTCCTTCCTAATAATAAGACAAGTCTTTACATTAACTATTATTTTGTCTTTACAATTATTTTTGTTATTATTTGCATGTAGGAAGGATAGTATATGTCTATACATTTACTATTATCACTTCATTTACGTTTCAACATTCAGTAAAAAAAAAAGTTTACTTAAATCTTTTTGCACCCTTGGTGAATCTCATTTCAAACATGTGTTTTCCAATAATGCAGTAATAATTTATGATAAGTTTAAATACTATAAAGTTGTTGATTGTTTATTTCTGTTGTAATATAAATTTTTCCAAACATTTTCAAAAATTCTTTCTTATCTTATAGTCATATTAATAGTATGCAAAATAACTACAGTCAAACCTCGTTAATACGCGCCCTGCTTAATACGCAAAACCGTTTAATACGCGAATTTTTTTCGGTCCCTTGAAAAATACCTATCTTATACATTAAAAAAACCCTTCTTAATACGCGAAATTTTGTCAGTCCCGAGCAAGAAAAACCTATATTTAATACGCAAATTAGCTTTATTGAAATTGAAACAGAGGAGGTTTTACAGGGAATAATGTCCCAAGCATTACATAAGACAAGTCTTTAAACTACGAATGTTTTTTTTTCTCGTCCAAATTTAATGCAACCATGAATAGCTTTACTAAAAATATAAGTTTGAACCTCTGTTTTTTAATACAGAAATCTTTCCCGGCGCCGATTACTTTGTATAGTCAAACAGGAGAGGAGAAGAAGAGAGAAAATTTTACTGCTAACAAGTGCACAATAAATAACCAAAAATATTGTTTTCCCCCTGCTCACAAAGAACCAGTAGATATCTTATCCGATAAAGAAGCGAAAAGGGAACTTTTCCCCTACGATGGGGAAACGATTTGATCCCCGTCCTATCTTAGAGCAGTGCCGATTCGTTGTTTAATCAGTGCTGTGATATCTAAAGCGGGCCGCACACTGAAGCGAGTCATGCAAAATGTTGCTTGACTTCAGGAAAAGAAACAGGTTTCTTCTTTGTTTCGACCTGTTTCTCCTCTTAAGTCGCACTTCATCTTCCTCCTGTCGCCTCAGTGTGCGGCCTGCCTTACGAAGGAAAAGGGTCGCTTGTTGCTCCCGGTGAAATCTGGTCAGCGATAACCACGTGTTCTTTTAAAAGTTTAGTCTAGTCTTTACCATGGCAAAAGGAGCAAGCACGTCAAAAGAGAGGCTCTCTCTATCACTGATAAGGTAGAAATTATCAGGGGTTCAGAAAATGTTTCGACTCCCAACATTTCCCCCAATCCACATGAAAATTTCCCCAAAATTTTACGGTATGTGATAGGTAAATGCTGTATTATCGTAGGTACAGAAAATTTATTTTTCCAATATTTCTCCACTTATGCACGAGTATATATAGCAGGGGTGATTCTGAGTGAAAAAAAAAATTCCGAAATTCACAGCAAATTTTCTGAAAGGTTACAGCAGAGTAGGGGAAGGGCAGGGTAATCCACTGCCAGCACTATGGTTTTTTTCACGGCCCTTTGACGAAATTCGCGTTTTTCGCGATCTTTTGACGTAATTTGCATTTTGTAGCGACCTTTTGACTTTTACGGTTATTTTGCCTTCCTTTTGACGAAATTCGCGCTTATTTGGCCCTCTTTTGACGAAATTTGCGGTTGTTTTGCGATCTTTTGTCAAAATTTGCGAGTTTTTTTCGCGATCTTTTGACGCAATGTGCGTTTATTTCGCCTTCCTTTTGACAAAATTCGTGGTTATTTCACCCCTTTTGATGAAATACACGTTTGTTTTGCGATCTTTTGACAAAATGTGCGGTTGTTTCGCGATCATTCGACGAAATTTCAGAGGTCTTTTGCGTTCCTTTGATGAAAATCGCAGTTATTCCGCCCCTTTAGGCGAAATTTGCGTTTTTTTCGCGATCATTTGACGGAATTCGCGGCTGTTTTGCAATCGTTTGACGAAATGTGCAGTTTTCTCGCAATCTTTCGTCAAAATTTGTGGTTGTTTCGCGTTCTTTTGTCAAAATTTGCGGTTGTTTCGCGATCTTTTGTCAAAATTTGCGGTTGTTTCGCCATCTTTTGTCAAAATTTGCGGTTGTTTCGCGATTTTTTGTCAAAATTTGCGGTTGTTTCGCGATCTTTTGTCAAAATTTGCAGTTGTTGCGCGATCTTTTGTCAAAATATGCAGTTCTTTCGCGATCTTTTGACGAAATATGCGTTTATTTCGCAATTTTTTGACGAAATGTGTGTTTAATTCGCCTTCCTTTTGAGGAAATTCGTGGTTATTTTGCCCCTTTTGATGAAATATGCGGTCGTTTCGCGATCTTTTAACGGAATTTGGGAGTTTTTTCTTTTCCGCGTTCCTTTGATGAAAATCATGGTTATTTCGCCTATTTAGACGAAATTCGCAGTTGTTTCACGATCTTTTGTCGCAATTTGCGGTTCTTTTGCGATCTTTTGTCAAAATTTGCAGTTCTTTTGTCAAAATATGCGATTCTTTCACGATCTTTTGACGAAATATGCGTTTATTTCACGATCTTTTGACGAAATATGCATTTATTTCGCGATCTTTTGACGAAATATGCGTTTATTTCGCGATCTTTTGACGAAATATGCGTTCATTTCGCGATCTTTTGACGAAATTGCGGTTATTTTGCGATCTTGTGACACAATTCGCGTTTTTTCCGTAATTCTTGGACCAAATTCGTGGTATTTTTATGTCCGAAATTTCAGATTGATGAACAATTTTTAAAAAATTTTCAGAACCGAATGCCTTAATTTTTCGGAAAATTCGGAACAGAATCACCCCTGATATACGGTACATATTATTCCATGATCGATTTTGTGAAGGTCACCATACGGACCTTTTTATTTGTAGTGAAATTTTTCTATCTCAGGGAATTATGGAATTTGTTGTTAAAATCGAAATCAATTGTATATGTTTCTACAAAATTTCCCCCGATCCTAGATCGCCGGATCGGACATATTCTGCACCCCTGGAAATTATAAATCAGTACGATGTCCAGGCGGTACTGAATAAATCAGCATTTTCCAAAGAAAAAGGCATGAAGAATCATTAAGGACTCTGTTGAAGATTAGGGATGTCATCGTTACCCAAGCTGTTTTTGGTGGAACAAGGATCAAGAAAATAAAACCCGCCAAGTTTAAGGACATGTAGAAGTCCCTCCACAAGTGGTTTGTTCATGCGTGCTCTACGAATATCCCAATAAGCGGCATGGTAATCCTAGAAAAACGTTCTGAAGTCGCAGCAAAAATGGTATAGTTAGATTTCAATGCTTCAAATGAATGGCTGGATCGATTTAAATCTCATCACGGAATAAAATTTCAGAAAGTATGCAGTGAATCCGCTTCTGTAAACAACGATTTGTTGGAAAACTAATTTGCTTTGGCAGCTTGTAAAAAACTACTCAAGTCGTGATATTTACAACGTGGGCGAATTTAGGCTTTTTTACAAAATGACATCCAACAAAACAATGGCTATAAAAGGAGAAGGATGTCCTGGGGTAAACTAAGCAAAGATTGTCTTACTCTTCTACTCGATGCCAAATCTGATGGTTCAGAAAAGATAAAGCTATTGGTCATACAGAAATCACATAAAAGGCGATGCTTTAAAAGCATCAAAAATCTCCCCTTCCTGTGAGAAAGTCAGCGCAGAGCGTGAATGACGGGAAACCTCTTTTTCAACATGGGTTCATGATATTGACCGGCCTAAGGGAAAAGAATCACAATATATGTTATTGCTTGTGCACAATTGTCCTACGCATTCGAAAGATAAAGGAGACCTGGGGAAGTCCAAATTCAATTTTTACCTCCAAATTCGACCAGTGTCACTCAGCTAATAGACCAAGGAATCATTAACAGCGTCAAGGTAAATTACAAGACTCGCATAGTATGACAATATCTTCACCAAATGGAACACGGCAGCAACAATTCTTGCTAAGAGGTCGCCCTATTACAACCCCTCACGCTATGCACATGCTTACCATAGCATAGAAGAGTGTCACAGCAATGACAATTGCAAATTGCTTTGGAAAAGGGGGTTTGGAAGTAGCGAGGACACCATTTTTAAAGAGTCGATCTCGCATTCTGATGTTGAAGAACACTGGCTTGGCGAACAAGAATCTGTAGGGGAAGATTTTGTCTATTTAGACACGTTCATTAATATCGACAAAGATCTAGTAGCCTCCTAGCTCAGAAGTCTGCATGGCATCAACTTCAACAGTGCCTGATAAACCGGATGAGGAAGAAGAAGAGGATGAACCTGCTCTGGACTCTCGACGAGCGAGCCTTACCATCACCTAAATATGGCTGAAAACATCATGCTAATGGCTCGATCGCATGCCAAACAAGCCAAAATTGATAGCTACTTTGCCAAAAAGAAACTTTTATGTAATTATTGACTTTATTAACTGTAAACTTTTGTTTTTTTGTATCGACTTTTGAGTATTATCGATGCTTTTCTCTATTTGTTCTGTATAGCGAACAAGGATGTTAATTTTGTTCACATTAGTTTTAGTTTACATGGTTAGCACAAATTTTTGTGTTCGTTTTGTTAAATTTTATGTGACGTACATAAAAAATGTAATTTTGAAAAGACATAGGATTTTTATTTAAGACAATAACTATTATTTGAATTTCCAGATTTCGAACGTTCCTGCTTAACAAACACATAGTAATTATAAAATCAAATAACATTTTATGTCTTAAAAACACTAAAAATTGTCATAAAGATGTGTTTTACAGGGTTCGTATGCTTCAAGGACCTTCAAGCACCTTTTCACCTTTTACCTGAATTTTCGTACGGTAATATTTGATTATTCAATGAAATATATATATATATATCTTCAGATATAGCGACCAATACTTTACGAAATTTCTGTTACTAAAGCACCTAAAATTCCCTGAATCCCCTAATGTGTACAAACCCTATTTTATCCGTATAGGTAGTTATTATATGGACCACTGGATGAAAATTCACGAATTTCAATTAATACGCGAACGCGTTTAATATGGGAGTTTTGATCTGTCCCTTGATTCGCGTATTAACGGGGTTTGACTGTATATTTGTTAGATTTCAGGAAGTGACATATTAATTTTCAGTAAGTGTTAACTTTTGTCACTTTGATAACTACTCTTTATTTTTTTAATTTAAAAGTATTTTTTGCTCACAATTAGGGTGAGGAGGGAGGGGGGGAATTTGGACCTGAAATGATTAAGTTGAATTATTATTTTCTTGCCTTTGGCTGTTTTACAAACATGGAAGTCTAGTGGCTGTTCTAACAGTAAACTATGACTCCCACTGCAGAGATGCGTCACGAAAAAAGTCTTTAATATTTCAGATATCAATTTAAACTTTGAAATTACACCAATGTTACAAAAGAAAACGGTTTGACATGGCAAAGTTCAATTATTAGTTACATTAAATGCAAAAATTATTTAATTCATTTTTCTTGCTTGATTGTTATACAAACATAATTTTCAGTGGCTGTTTCATCATTAAGTATGATTCTCACTGCAGTAGTATGAAGAAATCAAATTTTTAATTAGTACGTCAGAAATTAATTTACATTTCAAAATTTTGAGAGTTAATATAGAATTCTTGAAATCTTTAAGAACAATGACATTTGTTTCAGCACACAATGTCATATTTTTGGAGAAGATGTGAAATACAAGCTTCCACTCAGATTTTAATACATAAAATAGGAAAATTATGAAGAACAAAAGGGCTTCTTAACCCCTTGGTTACTAATTTATTTTCATGTAAAATTCATGATGGTAACAAAACACGTCTACTTTTCTTGGTGTTTGTCCTTTGAATTATTCGCACAATCTAAGTGGTCTGCCTGCATTTTCCTTTCTACATTTTACTTAATGTTACTTGTTGGGAATTAAATTATCAGTTTTTGCATTTCTAAATTGCAAGCGGTTAGAGGGACATATATGCCCTGTTAACAGTCAAAAGACTACGTAGAAATTTCTTATCTCAAGTAGTAGTGAGCCAATATATATATTTTTTTTTTATCCTTTAATGACACAGAAATTAAAGCTGATGTGAAATTATTAAAACTCTAAGGGAAGGGGAACAAAGGAAAAAGTAAGAGAATAAAAAAGAAAAGTGCCCAGCTAAACTGATGGCATTGAGCTCACAGGCTATTTACACTAATTGTATATTATACACTTATTTTAAAGAATAATGCCCCTCAAAAAAATAAGTGAAGGGGAATTAGCCCCCGTTTCCCCCTTTATACTTAACCAGTGAACCTCCAAATCTCATCAGGGAAGCCCCTTATAATAAACCGGTATACCAAATTTGGAGCAAATCGAATAATCCTGCAAAAAAAAAAAACATTTATCTAAATTAAGGGGGTGGACTAGCCCCCCTTTATCTTTAACCAATGAATCGCCAAAACGAATCAGGGAAGCTCCTTAACATAATAAACCGGTATACCAAATTTGGAGCAAAGCGAATAATTCTGCATGAAAACCCGTTTATATAAATTAAGGGGGGTGGCCTAGCCCCCCCTTCCCCCTTTATCTTTAACCAATAAACCCCCAAAACTAATCAAAGAAGTTCCTTAACATAATAAACCGGTATACCAACTTCGGAGCAAATCGAATCATTCTGCATGAAAAACCCATTTATCTGAATTAAAAGGGGTGGACTAGCCCCCTTTCCCCCCTTTATTCTTAACTAATGAACCCCCAAAACTAATCAGGAAAGTTCCTTAACATAATAAACCGGTATACCAAATTCGGAGCAAATCGAATCATTCTGCATGAAAAACCCAATTATCCGAATTAAGGAGGTGGACTAGCCCCCCTTTTCCCTTTTATTCTTAACCAATGAACCCCCAAAACTAATCAGGGAAGTTCCTTAACATAATAAACTAGTATACCAAATTCGGAGCAAATCGAATAATTCTGCATGAAATACCCATTTATCTGAATTAAAAGGGGTGGACTAGCCCCCTTTCCCCCCTTTATTCTTAACTAATGAACACCCAAAACTAATCAGGGAAGTTCCTTAACATAATAAACCGGTATACCAAATTCGGAGCAAATCGAATCATTCTGCATGAAAAACCCAATTATCCGAATTAAGGAGGTGGACTAGCCCCCCTTTTCCCTTTTATTCTTAACCAATGAACCCCCAAAACTAATCAGGGAAGTTCCTTAACATAATAAACTAGTATACCAAATTCGGAGCAAATCGAATAATTCTGCATGAAATACCCATTTATCTGAATTAAAAGGGGTGGACTAACCCCATTTTTCCCCCTTTATCCTTAACCAATGAACTCCCAAAACTAATCAGGGAATCGCCTTATCACAATGAACCTAGGAAAAAATTTTGAAGCAAATCGGATGTTTCTATCAAGAGTTATCGCGTTACGTACATACATACATACATACATACATACATACATACATACATACATACAGAACGGGCGGGCACATTAGCTCTCAGGCTTTGATAGCCTGTGAGCTAAAAAGTAAGATAGGATTATACATCTGCACAAAGCCAGCATCGTCCAAAAACTTCCCTGATGCATATGAATCCGGCACCACCATCTGTCCTTTTGCTGTTTTCTATTCAACACTCCACACTATCAATAAAAAATACTGGAAAAAAAAAAAAACACAAATATTTCCATAATTGGGTATTAGTCATGATTACAATACTTTCGTTACACTATTATGTGTACAAAGAGTAAAAAGGTTTTCAACTCTCATACATGTATTGGAGCAAAACTTTTTTTTTTTTTTTTTTTTTTTTTGGAGGGAGAACGTGCAAAAATATGCCAAAATGCAGAAGACCTTTGAAATATAAATCACCTTTGACCAGTACCATTCTGCAGAAATAAAAGATCTTCAAATGATCTTTTTGGTGTTGTATCCCTTCCAAAACTCTGTGAAACCCCCATTTTCTCACCTGCTCCCAAAAACATAATCTGTTTCATATAATAAAAAATAAAAAAACACCTCTCAGCTAAAAATCTTTATCCTTGACACTGTCACTGTGATTCTACCATGAGGATTGTCTGTTGTAGATAGTGTCCATTAATTGATATTGAAGTCATCAATTCTACAGCAACAGAGCTACTAGTTATTAAACCATTCAAAACACAATTTATAGATCATTAAGTATCTTTCAAGTTTCAAATATACTATTTTATGGCATTATTAATTTTGTTGTTTACTTACATTATGTCATATGCATCTGGGAGTGTTCCGATAAAATATCCACCTGGCTTTAAGCATTCACTAACATTCTGCAACATTCTTCTTGTTTGAGGTAAACTTTCAAAACAGTAATGGAATGCAAACTGACAGCTAACAATGTCAAACTTTATATTTGGATCTTTATACATAACTTTTAGTCTTTCCTAAACAAAAATTAAAAGATTACAAAAAATAACTATATTTTTGTTAAAATATAACACTTTTGATAGCATATTATTATACACTAGCTCAGGGACGACAAACCTATGGCACGCGTGCCAAAAGTGGCATGCGAAAGAATAATTTTGGCACGTTGTTACTTGTGACTAAATCAATATACAGTGATACACAAAATACACAAACTCCAGATGATCTAATCTTGATAAATTTGATTTATTGGAAATTGAAGAATTTTAATTGTGGCTTTTTAAAATACTATAAATTACCATATTAGTAAATGTATAAATGATAAAATTATTTCAACTTTGAAATTAATTTCAGAGCTATTTAAAATAACTGGCGTTTGATCTTTTAATATTTTTTCCGTCTATGTCCGCAAGGTCATTAATTTCTAAAATGAATAATACAAAATATCAAATAAAAAGCAATTGTCATATAAATCCAGTTCAGTTTGCATTCTGTTGAAATTAACTGAATATGAACCTGATATTAATTATTTTCCTTCCAAGATACAACAAAACAATTAATCACATCTATATTTTTTAATAATTTCTAGAATTTAATTTTTTTTATGATTATTATAGTGCAATACCTCACCTGTATGTTACACATTTGTTCTTTTTATCTTAATGTTATTATTTAAAATTTTTTTCTTCATGATTTTTTAATCCACTAAATTTGTTGGCACTCAAGGTCGTGTAAAATTTTTCTGGAAAGAAATTGGCACGCGTTATAAAAGAGTTCGCCAACCCTGCACTAGCTGCTTCTGGTGACCAGTTTGGTCTCCCTTAAATACATGCTATAGATTGCAACATGTTACTTTTATTCATAATTTAATCTATTTGCTTAATCCTTTGCTAAGTCGGAAAATTCTGATAGCGAAATTAAGAACTCTTTTCGATCAAGGCAGCATTATATTTTTGTTGTTATGTACATTTCATCTTTCTTGACAAAAACATCTTAACTCACTTAAGAAATTATGCTTCATGTCAGGGTTTGTGATTTTTTTTATTCTTTTTTTTTTTTTTAAATCTGATTTTTTTTATTTAAATCGGATTTTTTTAATTTTTTTAAAAATTCAAAATATAATTTTAAAACTGCACATTTTAAAGTATATTAACCTTCATAAATCACTAAAATAGTGATAAAAGCTTATTTAAATTTATTTGTAAAAAAAAAAAAAAAAAACATTCACTTGGTTAATTTAAAACAAATTGTCTTATGTTTTATGAGCACTTACACTAACTGCAATTTAACAAATATCCCATCTATTTATATAAAATCAAAGTCTCTGTGTGTCCCTCACAATTCCGGTAGGACCGCCTCATTGAAATGAGTAATTTTTTATAAATATTAATGCAGGGTTACCACAGTAGCGACAAATGTTAGCCAACTTGGAGAAATATCGCCAAATTTGGGGACAAAAATAAGTTGTTATATATGAAGCCAACTTGGCGATAGCTGGCTAATTTGGTGAAATTCCCATTTAAAACCATTAATCTTTCGTAAAGGAGGTCACCAGAATTTAATTTAAACTCTGCTCTTTTAAGATATTTTTTCAAAATCTATGGGTGAGAATTTAAAGTGTAATATACGAAAATGTACATCTTTACATCTTCCTCGCGATGCTGCTAATAAAATAACTGCCAATAGACAAGGTCCTAACTGTGCGATTTTAATGTGCTTTAGGTACTTTTCCAGTATAGGTGCCTTGGCGAAAAAGGAAATTTGGCAACATTTTTTCCGGGAAGCTATCCACTGTTTCATTTTATATACACACGCATTTTTTTTTTCGATATTTATACGATTTATAAAACATAAAAAAAAAAAACATTTATCTAATTTCATACAGAAACAGATGTAATTTGTACATAAAAAACATCAATAAACATATAAAACAAACAAAAAAGCTCATCAAGTTTATTTTCATAGCTGTTTATATGATTTGACAACAAATCTCACTATCTGATGCCCGAATTACACCAAGCATTTAAAAAAAAAGCCAAAGCCCCTATAGTGGAAAAGTACTAAACTGTCTATTATTTTGTATACTGTCTATCTGTGCTACAGTTTGTACTATATGCGAGGGGGTTGGGGTTAACATTAAATATTAAAGTTTCTATAACAATACCCTACGTCATGTGACTATCATCAACAGCTCCAGCGGACCACTTCGCTTTTTATATTCCAGGTGCTATTTTGGTACTTAATGTTAGCCAGGAACAGATGATAAGTCACCAAATATTATTCTATCACCATCATTTCATCTATATTATAATAGTCCAAGTCATGTAACTGCCATAAATAAATACGGTCTGATCCCTTCGCCTTTCATATGAAAGTTTGGCACAGATGTCATATACGTCCCATGTTGGTGCGATTTTTTTCCACCGCCAATTTGGCGAAAACATCAACAGTATAAACAACAAAATCTGGGTTACCATATCAAGCAAAATAACCACACTTTGGCGCCAGTTAAGTGCCTGTTGCATATGTGACATTGGCGTCAGAAAAAAATCGCGTCAATATGGGCCGTATATGACATCGGTGCCGAAAAATCCTGCATTAAGCATAGAATATGAAACACTTTCCAACACTTCCTAAATGCTTTAATAAAACTTTGTTATTTAGGGAAATAAGGTAAATAAGATAACTAAGTAAACATTTTAGAAAACGCATAAAAATTTTTTTAAAATGATTTCAGCAGTTAGCGTCCATAGCCAATAGTACCATTATTACATGCCACTATTTAGCTAAAATTCAATTTAAGCTAAAACAACTACTGAAATAACATTTCCAGATATTATCATCCATAGACGATTATGTATCCAATTCTTTGCGTGACCTTGTCTATCATTTTACCTATATTCTACAAACATTTCTTAGTAAACTAAATGCAGTTCAGCGTAAAATGCCTACCTCCTTAACCACCTTTAAGCAATTTACTCTGATACTCAGTAACCTTACGAATTCTTTTGTGTAGCCCTGTATATGAACTATAGCCTTTATATACACAATATATAGTATGCATAAATATAATGAAACATAAAAGCGCATATCATAATTAAAAATGCATTTCCAGCAATCACCGCGTATGTACGGTACTTTGGAGAAAAGTTTCTTTGCGAGAAAGAAGTTTGACAATGTATTTTCTGACAACCCATTTACTGTTTCATACTCACAAGCAATTTTTTCCATATGTAATGTATACAATTTATTTAATATAAAAAAAGCTATTTACCCATTTTTATAAAGAAACGTAAATAATTTTGGAACTACTTGGTTGTTCCATCACCAAAAATCTATCGCCAAACTATAAGATTAAATGCCAATAATACTTGATCATAAATGTCACATTCACTTGACTTTATGCAAGTTATACGTATTTACGTCATCAACGGATTTTTATTTCGACGTTTTATTTGTATTTTTATTAATGTTATACTAATTTATTTGTTCTTTCGTTATTTAAAATAAAAATGACGTCAATTTGTATAATTTGGCGAAATTGATTGACGGGATAACTAAGCAGTACCGTAATTTTTGCACAGATGTCATACACGCATCGGGTTTGGCGTGATTTTTTTCTGATGCCAATTTGGCAAAAATCTTGCTTTTGAATACCAGTTACATATATATATATTTTTTAATTATTTGCTATCATTTTGAAAAGGAAATAACAATAAATAAATAAAAGTTTACTGAATAACTATAGAATAAAACAGTTTATATTCATATAATTAAAAAAAAGAAAATAAAAGTAAATAAACAATTTAATAATGAATAAAAAACAATAGCCGTGTTACCATATCAGGCAAAATAACACAATTTTGGTGCCAGTTAGGCACCCTTGTGCATATATGACATCTGTGTTGTAATTTGTATGTAAAAAAATATTATATATATTTAGAAATGATTTTTTTATGTATATAAATACACATATAAACAAGAATAATAGTTCATTAGGTTTGTTTTCATAGCTGTTTATATATTTTGGCAACATATCTCACTTTCTGATAACTGAATTGTGCCAAGCTTTTTAAAAAAATGCAGAGTGCCCTATGGTGGAAAACTACCTAAATAAATAATTATTAATAATAAATACATGTATAATTAGCACATGTATAAACAAAAATAAAAATTCATCAGGTTTGTTTTCATAGCTGTTTATATATTTTGGCAACATATCTTTCTTTTTGAAGCTCGAATTGCACCAAGCTTTTTTTTAAAAAAAAAGTGCTATAATGGAAAAGTACCTAAATAAATAATTAATAGAAATAACCAATTATATAAACTAAAAAATTTTATTTCGAGATCAAAGCATTATTTTTAATTTCGATTAAAAAGTATATAATTCCTAGGATAATTTCAGTTGAAATTAGGTTGACATCTTAATATCTCATTCCATAAACCTAAACAAACACAAGTGATTCATTCATCGTGAACCGTAAAATATATTAAACCACTGAGGTAATCATTCACAAAGTAAGTTCTCCAACAATCAATAGACAATATTCTTATGACGTCATAAAATGGTGGCGATATCGTTTATTTATGGTTTGAATTCACAAAGATTTTATTTTGCAATGTCTTTTAGTTACATTACTTTATTGTCACTAGGGGGCTCTGCCCCCTACGAGCTACACTCGTCAACCCCCGTTCAGACACCGCAGACTCTAAAAGTACGCTAATTTATCGGCTTTAAAAAGATTTCTGAAGATTGAATTATAATTTAAAAAACAGTGGCGATCTCCGTATAAACGGATTTCTATTCATTTCTCTTTGATTGGGGAATTTTAAGGCCAAATCCGCTGCGGTACTACTTGATTATCCCGTCGACCAATTTCGCCAAATTATATAAATCGCCAAACCACTCGCCAAATTATACAAATTGACATAATTTTTATTTTAAATAACAAAAGAACAAATAAATCAGTGCAACATTAATAAAAATACAAATAAAACGTCGAAATAAAAATAACTTGATAACATAGACACGTGTAACTTGCTTAAAGTCAAGTTAATGTGACATTTACGATCAACCATTATTGGCATTTAATCTTATAGTTTGGCGAATGATAGATTTTTGGTCGACGGGATAACTAAGTAGTACCAAAGATACAATCGCTGTTTTCGTCTTTGATTAAGTAAAATAAGTTAAACATTTCAAAATAAGCTAATATAAAAGGAATTAAGTAAACAGAGTCTTTGTCTCCTGGTATTTTTTAACAAAGCGAAAAGAAAGTTAAGACATTTTAAACTAATCGTTTTTAATCTGACGTAATTTTGACCAAACTATTCTTTCTCTTTTTAATATTCATGTGAAAATACTTTTGTTAGAAATGAAATATTACTTGCGCTTTCCTAACAAAAATAGTTGAAAAGTATCCTCTCAAAATATCAAATAAATGTCTAGCACAGTTTCTAAATTTAAACTGTTTTGCAATATTATTTTGTGTTCATTTTATGTAATAACTGTAATGTGACGCAAATATGATGTAATTTCTCCTATTTGAGACTTCTAACGCATGTTAATGAATTTATTATTTTACAATTTCCTTTCTCTCTTAAAATTCACATGTAAATATAGTTTTTATGACATAATTTTTAATAAGTTCCTGCTTTTTGTACATAATTATTTAATTCTAATTCCAAATGTTTTTTTCTGTTTATAATAGTCATGTGTAAATAAATTTTTAATTTCTTTACACGTATAATTTTTTTTATTTTTATTTGAAGCAAACATTATTGTTTGTGCTGTTTATACAGTTGGCAACAGTTTAAGTTAATACCACTTTCTAAAATATGTAAAAAATATCTCTAGAAATGCTGAAAATTTGAATTTAAAACAGAAATAAAAGCTCAAAAAATGAGTCAAATTAAAAAAAGAAATACAGTCTGCACACCGGGAACTTCAAACATATAAAATGATCTAAAAATGATTAAATTCCCATGAATAGTTTTTGCTCCTATAAAACTTTTTTAGTGGAACGATTTTGTCCAACTTTAGCATTAAATATCGCTTAAAATAATTCTTCGATTTGAAAACTGTGTGCATCAGCGTGTTTATCAAACATTTCTGTATAATACTACCGATTTTCATATTTTTGTATGCATTATTTTTCTTAATATTAACGAAGAAAGACCTCCGGCCACAAAAAATTCAAAACCGGCGGCGGCGGTGACAGCGGTAGTTACTTTTTTTTAGAATAGAGAGATAAGTCAAAATACCTGTAGAAACTTTCCAATTTATGCTTAGATTTTAATACTTTATGCTATTTTAAACATTTCGAAAATTTATGATTTTAATCAATGATTGTTAAAAAAAAAAAAAAAATCAGTTGATTAAAATCACGACTTAAATCAACTGATTAAAATCATTGACACTTTACTATAGACTATTACAGAACATTAGAAAACCTACTTTATTCCCATCTAATTATCTTGGTTACATGGTTGGCAAAAAACTGGGGGGGGGGGGGGGTTGTAAAAAAAACAAAAATACCTGGATTATTTGGTTTAAACCAGGTTTTTTTTTGTATAAACTGGGCTATATATATATAATAATATAAACTATATAAAAAACTATATAAACTATAAATTTCCTATTGCATACAGATGCATATCTGTTGATAAAATAAACATTGTTGGATATTATATAAATAATATAAACTTCATTTGAAAATATTCAAATTAAATAGTTACAGTCAATTATGTAGAAAATTGAAATAATTTCTAATTTAAACATTATTAGAAACAGCTATGTCTTATGTTTAAAGTAAACTGCTCTACACAGTGAAACATTGATGCCTTGAAAATCATGTGAAGAATCTTTTGATTAATAATATAATAATAATCAATAAATATTTGATGCCGTTTCATGAATAGGATATATTATTTCTATGGTTGTTGTTATTATTTTTTTTTTCTTAAATATGCAAATACTTCCAGTTATTTTGTTTTCTCAGTGAAAACTCCAAGTGTCCAAGTCAACATTTTTGGCCATTAGATTCAGCAAGTAACAGAAAAGATTGATTGGTATTATTGAAATGCTATAACTAGCACTCAATTATTGCAAGCTGTGTTATTCAACTTCATTACTTCATATCTTAAGTTACTCTTTTAAATCCTTTAATGATAATCTTCTCCAATCCAAAAAATTTTCTTTTACAACTTGACCAAAATCTTAAAGATCATTGTATTATGTTATTAACCGCTGTAAATAATTTGCATTTTTTAACTGAAAATATTTTATGCTAAATATTGAATATTATGTATCTATTTTATCTTTTCTAATTTCACCTGTTTTAAGATAAATCTTTAGGGTACCAGACATGTTCATCAGCAATGCTAATTTTCATTCTAGATGCATAAAAACACGACCTAGGTTCATTGTCATTATGTCTCAGGTTGACTGCTGAAATGAAGTGTTAAAAGTAGAATTTACTTCTATCAATAATTTAAAACACTTGAATTACAAAAAAGAGAAAATATATTAGATTTGTTTTAAAAAAACCAAATGGATTTTTTGACAAAAAAACCAATTGGTTTAAACCATGGAATCCTGCTTGGTTATGTGTCATAATCGAGCTGCATACTAATTGATATACTTTAGCGAGTATGGTTTGGTGAAACCTCTTATGATAATCATATTCCCTTTAAACCATATTAATTGACAGTATTGCTCACTTTGACAGTTGGCATGCAAATTGACATTAAAATTCAGCAACTGTCTTCTAGATGGCAATCTTGTTTGTCTTTGCTATCCTTTCTGGACTAAATTCAGGTTTTTATAACTGTGTAACTCGCTGACTTTGGCATCTATATTATAAAGGACAAATATATCTGTGTGTAACGCATATGTCATTTTCTGAATGGCCACACTTTCAAATTTAAAATGAAAATTCGGTTTTACAATTTTTCCTGCTGCAAATGCTTAAACTGCTAAACATTGTACATTTTCATTTTTTTCACCGTCGTATAGGGAAAAAAATGTGCTTTTAAATGCAATTTGTTTGAAAGCTGCATCTCAATTTTTTTGTAGTTTTTAATACTTTTTTGTAATCGTGGCAACTGAAGTACTGCATTTCTATCGAAAGTAGTAGATTACTGTATCTTTTTGTTGCCATTTTCTCATAAAAACTGAAAAAAAAAATTGAAATTAAAATATGTGCAGTGTCAAGAATATCATCTGTTATAACAGCCGGTGAATTTTGATTTTATTTCATTTTTATTTATCAATTAAATGATATTTAGTTTATTGAAATTTACTTTACAAACGATACAACACTTTCTCTTTACAAAAATGTATCTTAAAGGATATTTGTGTGACTTATTTTCTACACATTTATTTAATTCGTATCAAAAAGCTGAAAGAATGTAATTTTATTAAACAAATTAAGGCATATGAATTATTACACACCCGATTTGTTTTGCCAGCTACTTGAATGATGACATTGTTTTTGTTGTAAAATACTCCTTTTATTTTATTATGTAATCTAGCGATTCGTATATCTTAAGTTGAGTGTTGATTGTCGTTAAGTAAAGGTGATGTCTGTTGTTCTGTCCACATCTATCTATGTATAAAAATATTTTGTGTGTGGGTTAAGACAGACTTTTCTCCATCAACACCTACTGCCACCCACACGTGGTTGGTGCAGTTAGATAGCCCTTGGTCTCCTGCTGTTAGTAAGGTAGTTTGGTCGCGGTGGGTGGAAGTGGAGGATTACAGGGTCACTCAAAACAATTACATTACATTACGGCCTATGGGGAAAAAATCGTTTGAGATAATTTTTAATCTTTATCTCCATATATAAAAGGTCCAAACTACTGAACCTTGAAGCATGGAAATTGAGAGGGAAAGATCACTAAGGGTGGATTTTTGAAAATCCCCCCCCCCCTAAAGGGGTTTAAAGGAGGTGGGGGTGTCGAATATTTTAGAGCATGTGGTCATATCTCAGCAGCCGTTTTAGTTAGGAGTGTGAAATTCCAGAAAACAAATGTACTAAAAAAATAATTAAGCACGTATTTCAGCGATTTTAGAAATTCCTCCCAAACAGGGGTTAAAAGGGTGGTCGAAAATTTTAGAACATTTGCCATATCTCTCCAGCCATTTGAGGTAGGAGCATGAAACTCCAGAATATAAATCTACTAAAAAAATAATTAAGCGATAATAATTCAACGATTTTAGAAATTCCCCCAAAAAAGGGGTTAAAAAATTTTAGAATATCTGCGATATCTCACCAGCCGTTTTAGCTAGAAGCATGAAATTCCAGAATATAAATCTACTAAAAAAATAATTAAGCATGTATTTCAGCAATTTTAGAAATCCCCCTCAAAAAGGGGGTTAAAAGGGGCGAGTCGAAAATTTTAGAACATTTGCCATATCAAACCAACCGTTTGAAATAGGAGCGTGAAATTCCAGAAAATAAATCTACTAAAAAAATAATTAAACATGTGTTTCAGCGTTTTTTGAAATTCACCCTTAAGGGGGTTAAAAGGAGGGTGTTGAAACTTTTAGAAAATTTAGTCATATCTTGGCAGCCATTTTAGGTAGAAGCATGAAATTCTCGAAAATAAATTACTAAAAAATAATTAAAAACATGTTTCAATGATTTTATAAATTCCCCACCCTAAGGGTTTTAAAAGGGGGAGGGGTCGAAAATTTTAGAACATTTGCCATATCCCAGCAGCCATTTTAGGTAGAAGCGTGAAATTCAAAATAACAAACATACAAAAAAAATAGGTAAACACATTTCATCTTTGCTAGATATATTTCGTTTGATTCAAGGTTCCTTTAGAGAAACTGCCCAGCGAAGCGGGCGAAGTCCACTAGTTTATACTTAAGGTCTACTGACTTAAGATTTGTGACAGGTGCACCATACCAATAATGGCAACAATAATACTAATCACAGTAACCCTTTTTTTCTTCCTATGTTGTAATTCTATAGTTAATATTATGCAGTAGAATCATTAAGGCAATTGCAGAAGCATTCACATATAACTGTATAATATAATATAGATATGTACATTATATTCATAGATATAGTGTGTGATTAGAATATATATCTCATATATGTTCCAGAAGATATAACATACAACCAAAAGTAAAACTACTATCACAAATATCTTAGCTAAGAGCTAAAACCCATCAAATAGATGTTATGTGTTTAATAAATGTATACTAAATTATTTTAGTTTGCTTCGATATTATTTACCATTTTTAATGATGTAATATATTTAATAAAGGTATATTAAATTACCGTTCCAAACACAATTTGCCATTGACAATTGTAAATATAATTACGGATTAAGAATAATTTTATATTGATTTGTTTACATTTTACTTTACAGAGAAAAGAAGGTGAAAGAAGTTGAATTGTTTGTATAGCACATCACCTAACAGAATTATGCTAAACTCTGATTGGCTTATAGACATGAATTATTTTTCTACACCAGACTTCACCTTGTGTTTGTTTACTTTGATGGATTGAGATATTGGGATGTCAACCTAATTTCAATTGAGGTTATCTCAGAATATATACATATTTCAATGTCACTTATCTCTCAATATACATATATCAATGTAACTCATCTCTCAAACATTATATATATTTAACACTAGAACGCCCGCTCCCATTTTCCCCCTAGAACGCCCGCGGGAGTCGCTTCGACTCCTGTCTGTTTCAAAAGAGAAAAAATAAACGAAACGCATAGAAATGAATAGAAGACTGTGAATATAATATTTATATTTGAATTTAAGATTCATAGATATATTTTACAATTGAAAGAACAATATTTATATACGCATTTTTAAGAAATTGGAAAAATATTTTCAAAGGAAATACTCACCGAATCGTTTCGAATTTTCAATCTGAAATACAGTTTTTACAAGTGTAGTCAGTTTTGGCCAAGCATTTTCCACAAACCATTTTCTTGCATGTTATGCAATCATTGAAAGTCATGTTGCCTTTACATAGTTTTACTTCGCATTTTCTTCTCTTTAGGGAATTTGTTTCAGATGATGTATCAGCGAGTCTTTTTCTTGTTGGTTTATTTTTAGCAGATGTATAATTTTGACGCAATTCATCTGCTAATAACTGAATAAATGCTTGTCTGCTTATTTTTGTTTCTCCGGTAACTTCTTTATAAACGATCCAGGCTTTTATTGCTGCTAAATCTAAGAGATTGTAAAAAGTATGCACAGGCCATCTTCTGGGGGGCGCCTTCACTGAATATTTCCTAGCCATTTGATCAATAATGTCAACATCACACTTAGTTTCATTATAAAATCTAACAGTTTCTGGGGTTTTCTTTTCGTTGTTTTCAATATCAATGAATGGGTGGAGAGTGCTAAGAATAATAACATTTTTTTTTCTCTTTCCTTGATACACGGTTAGAGTAGTACCGGTTTCTTCGTGTTTTAGAAATTTTGTTTCGTATAATTTATCTTTCGAATCTTTCAAAGTTTTTGGAATTTCTCTCCTAGTTTTTCTCATAGTGCCTACTAAGCTAGTACCTTTCTTTTTCAGTTGTTCAGCCAAACGCAGTGACGTGAAATAATTATCAACTGTCACGTTAATGCCTTTGTTTAGAAATGGCTGCATCAATCGCATAACTACATATTCTGATAAAGTTTGATCTGAAGGAAGTTCTTCACATTTTCCTAAATAAGGGAACGCATTCAGTAAGTACTTTGTTCGAAGGTCTACTGCAAGCCAAAAATTTTGTCCGTATTTATCCGGTTTTGAAGGTATGAATTGCGTGAAAGGACAACGCGTTTTGCTTGGAAATAACTGTTCATCTATTGTTATATTTTCACCAGGCTTGAAACAGGCAATACAGGTTTCAGTGAATCTATTCCATATATCAGATATCATTCCAAATTTATCTGTTTTTAAGCGTATAGATCTGGTAGATTTCAAATCGAATCTCAAAAAGCGTAAACTTTTACAAAACCTATTTCTTCCCATAGTTTCAGTGCAAAAATTCAAACCCCATGAGTTTGACCACAAAGAATGGATATCAATTCCATTTGCACCACATGCACCTCGGGCATACAAAATTCCAATAAAGGCATACAGCTCGTCTAACGTAACTGTTCAGTTATCGGTTTCAAGAACACATCTTGCCTCTGTTTCTGTGCATCTTAGTATTTGTTCCAGCATTTTTTTATCTACAAATAACAGCCATGCACTCAAAACGCTTTCAGATTTCACGAACTTCTTAGCATAAATAGTTGGTCCAGTAGTCTGACACATGATATTTTGCTTCGGATATCTTCCAGAAATTTTCTTTTTTGCACAAATTTTCCATTGTGTGCCATCTGGAGCGACATAAATTCCATCTCTTTCAGATGCAATAATTAGCGCATCTTCATTTGTATCGGAATCTGATGAAGAATTATTTCCAATACTAATTTCTTGAATTTCGTTTTCATTTTCTGATAACTCACCACCTTCAGATTCATTATCTGAAAGCTCTCGTAATAGAGCAGTTATTTCGTCCGGTGTTAGAAATTTTTTCCGTGACATTATGTTTTATTTCTAATAAAAAGGAAAAACGTAGTTGCTTAGCTATGATGAAACACAAGACTGATAAAAATTGAAACAAAAATTCAATTCGAATGATACAAAGAATTTCGCAAGCAGTACGCAATCATTTCAGCAGGTGCATGGAACTAACCATTTTTCTCAACAAAAGGGGTGTAGAGAAAAGAAGAGCAAAAACTTTTACTTCCCTGATAACAGATAAAAATATTATGAATCCCAAGGTCATGTTACGCAAAAACAATGAAAGCATTTTACAAATCTTACTTTGGAGTCGATTCGACTCCTTTGGGCGTTCTAGGGGTAATGCCTCATTATCAATTTATTAAATGTGCAAATAATTTATAAATTTCAGAATAAATAGAGATTATAAAAATAATAAAAGTCAAGGAAGCGGGGGGAAAAAAATCAAAATTTCTCAGAGATATGGGTGTTTTAGGAGCATTTGGAGTCGAAACGACTCCATCGGGCGTTCTAGTGTTAAAAGACCTTTCTAAAAATGTAACTTTTATGCAGTTTTATTCAAAAAAGTAATCTTGAGAAAAAATGGCCGCATGGCATATGAAAAGTAAAGCGATCAGCCTGTAACTATTGATGACAATCACATGACTTAGGCTATTATTATAACGAGGTAGAACCCGTCGAATTTCGACGAAAGAAAATGCTTACAAAGGAACTGTTGCATCAAATTTATAATACATCGACAACAATAACTACAATAAAAAATCCATCTTACACTTGTTAGTTTAACTCTCCAAAGACATATTTTAATCTAAGATTAACAAAATACTTTTTTCATAAACTTAACTGTTAAAATTATTGAAAAATTAAACTTTATTCATATACGTAATCATAATCAGTAACATACAATCAAGATAAGTAATTTTGATTAAATTATCAATTGATGTTTGGTATTATGGAATGAAAAATCAGCAAAAATGATTTCAACTTGACATAATCATAGAATTCCACCCCCCCCCCCCCCCCTTTAAAATCTAAACTGAATCAAGTCATTTTCCATGTTTCACATCCATATTAACCATTTTAAAGCATTTTAACACGCAATAGGTTATTAATAAATATATTTTCAAGTTTGAAGTCACGTTTCTCAACTATTACAATTCTCCATGTTAAAATTCCCACCCGTGATTTGAGGTCTTAATATAATCTCTGTACCTGTGCCTAAAAATTCCAAAAATTTATAACTTTTAGAGTACTTTTAGTATTCAAGGAGAAATATCTCGTTTTATAAAATAAAATTATAGTTTTCTTTTAAATATGACGTCATTTTCAGTCGCTGAAATATTTTGCCTATTGTCTCAAACTCAATATTAACGAAATGAAGAAACTGTGAAATATAGCAGATTGTGTCTTTTATAAAGAGTAACGTCATTTTCTGTTCAAAATTTAAAAAAAGACATTTTTAATTGTAATGAGAAAATGGCATCAGTAAGAATATAATCAATAAAGATAACTAAACCACTTTTAATAGAAATGAAGTACTTCAGTTGCCACGATTAAAAAATTGATATTAAAAACTGTAAAAAAATTATTATCTAAAAAATAAATTGAGATACAGCTTTCAAACAAATTGCATTTAAAAGTGTATTTTTTTCTGCATACAATGGTGTAAACATTTAAAATGTTTAGAAGTTTAAAAATTTGCAGTAGCGAAAATTGCAAAAACGATTTACGAGCAAAATTTCAAATTTCAAAGTGTTGCCATTCGCAGAATGACGTATGCGTTACGCACAGATATGTTTGTCCTTTATAATATAGATAGAGATGTTATTTTTTAAACAAACTCAATATGAATTTTAGGTAAAACTATGTCCCTTTTCTTTGTTGTTTGTTTCAATAATTTCATTAAATACACGATATACTTTTTTTTTTATATAATTGTAAAAGAAAAACTAAATTATAATGCTTCTATATTAATATTTTTTTTTAGTGGTGTTGCTTAGTGGCACTCCACTTGCATATAACTTTCATTTTTGTTGTTAGCAGCAATATAGGACTTGGGAGGGGCACGGCGTTTCTTTGCAGGAAATTTTTAAGAAATTATTTGAGTTCACAAACATTTTTACATTTTATCTAGGTCTGTCTGCACATGCATAAGAATGAGACAAACACCATTTTTTTCCCACATAACACTGTCTAGCTCTAATTCAATGACACTTCAGAGTATACCCTACAAATAAACGTGTTTTTGTAAAACATTATGCAATTTGTGAAAAAGTCTGAATTTCTGTAATAATTTCCAATGTTGGGATATAATAATAAACAGTATGAACAAAAATTATTATAAAGAAATTTAAAAAATAGCAACTAACCCGAGTACAATCTGCAGTAATAAATTCTGCATCAAAGCAATGGCCTTTCTCTCGCTGCCTTTTATGCCTTTCTTTCATTTCATTATATCTCTGTTGACATTGTTGGACAGAAGTTTCAGCAATATCTTAAAAAAGAAATATATATATATATATATACACACAAACAAAGTAAAATTTTAGCTCATAATGCCTTTTAATACAATGATTTCTCATTTATAGATCACAGAAGAAGCCAATTTTAACCTAAGTATAATTGAGAGAAGTGAGTAAGTGAAAGACAGAAAAATAGACAGAAATAGTGAATGTAATATCACTTTTTCAGAATTTAATGGCAAATCTTATAATCATTATATGAGTAATAAAATGCATATTAAAATAAATTTTCTAAAAGTATTTTTCTTTTCTTTTAAGTGTTTCTAACATCTTTAAGGAAGGCTACCAAAATTTCAATTACCATTTTTGTTTAAAAAATATTTGCTTTTTCTTCATAACTGGTTTTTAAGGGTTAGATTAGGTAATCCCATTCACTAAATTACTGGATCAAAGTGATTTCCAAATATAAAAAAACAGGGCCTTTGACTTAATGTGCCAATGCTTTATCAATTGAGCTATTCTGGATGACTTTGATTGACACAATTCATTCAATTATGAAAAAAAAAATGAATGAACTGTGTTGGTGAAAAATTTCCAGGATAGCTCATTTGATAGACCATTGGCATACACATTTTTAATTGAACTGGAGACAAAATAAATTATTTTAGCTTCTTCAAGTTCACTGCAATCAGTATGATTGAAATAATAACAATTTCTTTATAACATATTTGAGAATACATTTTAAAATACAATCACCAAATAATATTTCTGCATTACGACTTTTTTAAAAACATATCATTAGTGATGCAACGAATAGTGGTTTGGCCGAATAACCAAATACTCGGCCAAGATACAGCCGAATATTAATTCATAAATTCTGATTTAAACCAAAATAATATTATATCAACAGAGTCAGATAATATAGACGAACACGCGAACGCCGTTCGCAGAAAATTTTCAAAGTTTGCAGACAGTTTTGATGGGTTTTTTTTTTTACAAATTTTCCTTTATAAAAAAAAATTATCCCCCGGTCTAAAAAAAAGAACCCGGGCGGAGAATTCGTGCAATGCACGTCGCAGACTCGAGAAGGTCTGCAGACTATTTTTCAACTGGAGAAAAAAAAAGTTTTTAAAATTTTTAAGGAAGAGTCACAATATTAAGGAATGGTTTGTCTCAAAACAGTAGATAAACTGATGAGTAAGAGTTCATCTCTTCCATTCATGAACTAATAACTTTTTTATTTTAACATTCATTTATTCGTATTTCAGTTATTTTATAGATTAATAAAATAACGTTTTGTTGAGCAATCATAAATTGATATCTTTACATAAATTAATGATTAAAATATTTCACATTTTAATAGATATATATTTTTTAATTTTTCATATGTATTTTTCTGTATTAAGCATACCATTCAATACAACATTTTTTGACTGAGTTTTAATAATGCTTGTAAATTAATATTTTTCTTTTAGTGGTGTTGCTTAGTGGCACTCCACTCGCAAATAACTGTTCATTTTTGCTGTTAGTGGTAATATAGGACTCGTAAGGGACGCAGCGTTTTTTTGCAGAAAATTTTTAAGAAATTATTAGAGTTCGCAGACAGTTTTACATTTTATCTAAGTCTGTATATCAATATCTTCATACAATTTTTATTAAACATATTCAGCCTTAAAGATAATTAAAAACAAAATTTTAATTAGTTTTAAATCAAATCAATGGTTGCTCTTAGAGAAGTGTTTTAAGTTTATTGAAACCTTTTGAACAAGTTACAGTAAAAATGGGTAGTTCTGAAATTAAGTGGAAATTTGAGTCCCAATCAATTTTTGTACTTTTATGCAAATAACTGTTCAAATAAATAGATAATCTATGAAGGCACATCTAAAACTTGTATTAAAAAATACTTTAGAATAAATTTCAAATTTAAAACTATTTTAATAAAATTAAAATCATACTAAATGTCACCTCCATGGTATGTCCCTCCATGCCTGTTTTTACTTTACAACATGCATGTATCCCATAAGATAAAGAAAAAGAACCGTATAAAATATATTAAGTTAAAAAATGGATATACTTTATTTACTTTTTAAAAGAAAATTTTGAATATTTATTTTAAAAAAAATTACAGGCCAAGACACTTCTGTCCCCAAAATTATAGCTACTTCCCAGTGTTCGAAATTAGCAGTTGTTAGTCATCAAATGCAACCAAATTATTGCATATTACGACTACAAAATTATTCTCGGCCGTTAAATTTGACACCTAGCTTTCTAAAAAAAATATTTATTGTATTATTTTAACAGTGAAAATAATTAGTGTACCTTTTGATTTCATGTTACAAGATTTAAATGTGGATGCATTACATGTTTTTTTTTTTTTTTTTTTTTTTTTTTTACTAGATTCAATTGTAACTAACAAAACTGTATAAAATTTGTTTTTGTTTTGCTAAGAAGTTATCAAG
Source organism: Maratus speciosus (assembly GCA_963932465.1). NCBI lineage: Eukaryota > Metazoa > Arthropoda > Arachnida > Araneae > Salticidae > Maratus > Maratus speciosus. Next base: position 405,014,119 of record OZ010793.1, on the reverse strand, counting down.
TTTTAAATTTATTTAACATGATTAAGTGCACTTTTCTATTAATTTCTAAGTATAGCAATAATTTAAAAAGTTTTTTATCACTTTTAAGTTTCTTCAATTATTATAATCTTGGAAATTAAGAACTTCAATAATTTTAAATAAAAGCAAGTATTGGTACTTTTCTAAAATGTAGCATCGAGTATCTACAGTAATGTAAAAAATTAATTTTAGAAATTGCAACTAAAAATTTTAATTTGACACCTAAGATTTTTACAGTAGTCGTCATTTGATGCCTACCTTTTATTTCCCAATTTCTATCACTGCTACTTCCATGAGATATCAGTTATAGTTATATAAAAATCTACTAGATGGCAGAATAATCTAGAAATTGGAATTAAAATTAACTACTAGAAGCTATTTGTTGGATGGAATATTTCTGAATCATGGTAAGTTGTTATTTAATCTAGTTTTAATTTTAAAACTTTTAAATGCCATAGGGTACTTTAATTGGATGTCAACTCCATGGCCTCATTAATTATGTCAGTTTTAAAAATAGCAGAATTCTGTTGATAAGTAGCTTTAAATTGCTTTATTTAATTTTGTATCCAAGTAACATTATGTTAATGTTGTGCATAGTTTAAAAAATATTAGGCCTAATATCAGATATGTCACCTTCATGCCATTGCTGTAGCCCGAATGTGATATTGATCCATGGATGTGAGATTTATTGATGTAAATAATATTTTAAGGGTGCTTTGAATACATTTTAAAATATTGTATCTATATTTTTATTTTTGGAATAATTTTATATTAATAAAAAAAAATTTTGAAACTGAAAATTTTTAATTCTAAAACATTCAATTTTTTATAACTTTGATTTATTAGTGCCTTTCAGTATTTCTTTCAATGCAGGTTAAATTTTAGATTTAATTAAACTTTATTTTAAAGCTTCTTATTGAATTTCCCGATCTCCTAAACTTTAAAAATAAAATAAATAAAAATAGAACTAAATTTAAATTTTCAGTTTTTCTATTCTAGGCAATTTCATAAATGAAAAAACACACAAAATATTTCTTTAATATTTAATATATTAAAATAATATGGCTACACTAGGGCAGTCTGCTGTCACATATTTAAAGTGTTGCATTTTCTATTTATCTATTAATCTATTTTTTTATCTAATTGCACATTAATATTTAAAAATATTTTTATTTATCAAGGTTCGACCAAAAAGCAAAAATATTTCTGTACAGAAGAAAAGAAAAATCAAACGAGAAATAGAGCAGAAAAGACGGAATAAAATTAAAGAAAATCCAGAATTGTATTAAGAATATCAGAAAGGAACACAAAAGGTATTACAAGATGAAACAAGAAGGAAAAATTAAAGCTATTTCTCAACTCAGTGAACAATAGAAGCGTGCACAAAGAAAGAATTGGGTACAAAGGACAAGGAAAAGTTGAGAGAAGAAAGCAAATAAAGAAAAATTATAGCAAGTTCTTTTAAATTCTACTGCTCCAGAAACAGATGATGATCCAGGAAGTATAAACAATGCTATTGCGAATGCTAAAGATGTGATAGGTAGAGCAGGTACTAGTCGATCAAAAAGCGATCAAAAAATTGTTAACAGAAACAAAACAAAGGCATACAGAAGAATAAAATTGCTTGAAAAAGAGCTTAAAATTGAAAGTTATGAAAAGTTGAAATATAAAAGAGAAAAAAATAAATATAAGAAAAGATATCAACACAACACAAGAAAAAAAATAAACAGTACAAAAGAGAGGGTATAAAAAATACTAAAAGTCGAAATGTTGCTTCTAATGTCAGAAAATGCCTTGAATTCGGTTCAGTATTGAAATACTGAGATAGAGAAAAATTTAGAAAAAAATGAGAAGTCTCAAAAGTCAAAGAAAGCCCTTGGACTTGTTCTTTCTGAAAAAATTATAAGGAAGTACCGCATTCCAGTTAAGATTCCAGTTAGTGTCCTGTTAAACTGTATTTAGCAAAAATGACCAGAGTTAAAGATTATGTAGAAGTTAACATTATGCAAAATGTTCGGGATCCAAGAACAAATTTGTTTTCAGTAAAGAGCCAGAAGCAATCATTAGATATGAAGAGTTAGTTTGTGTGGTTGAACAGCCGAAAGTGAACAATCGGTTACAATATATCTTTGATTTAATCCCTCAAAACTGCAACATTATTTAATAAAAAATTTCTTTTTTGTTAACATGTTACTCAAGAGAATGTTTTCTTTACCTGTATTGTAATTCAGTTTTTGTTTTCATGTGTTATTATCTGTGTGAGTATCTGTATTTCATTGAAACATTACACCTCTTAAACAATAAAACGAACTAATATCGCAAACATAAATGTTTTTTTAATCTAGTAAATGGACAATAAAACTTATATTCATCACTATTATTAAAGGTTGTCACCTCCATGTTTATATGAAAAATGAAATTTTATTTTAAATTTTTAAAAAAATTAACCTTGACCTCTAATCATGATTTATTTATTTCTAAAGCCTTAAGAAAATGTTGGAAACACAACTTAAACGCAACAATTTAAACCTTTATTTTTTACAAATTACCAAACTGAAATTTCCACTTAATTTCAGAACTAGCCACATAAGTTCAACAACATCACTTATTTTGGAAGTTATACCAATGTTGGAAATTTTATTCTTCAAAGTCTGGAGAAGGGAATTAATTTTTTGGTGTTGGGACATTTTTTAAAGGTTGTCTGGCTCAAAACATGAATGCATGCTTTAAACATATTAATGATAATGGACATTTTTGCATCTCAACTTTGCAAGATCCCAGGTTTAAACTTTTCTTATAAAGCTGAAGAAAATTTTCTCAAGTTAAAATCTTGACTGATTCTACTATCTCAAATGATGATGACTGCTATCTCAAACAATTTCTGAAACAAATGCAAATGTGGCAGAAACAAGCAAAGATGTTCATATTGAGTCAAAGACCAGATTTTGGGATTGCTTAATGCAGATTTCAACTAGTAACAAAAACAAAACAGTTAACAAATTTCAACCCTTACAAATGATGATCAGCATTTATTTTGATAAATCACTCTTATATAGAAATTAATGTCCACTAAACTAGCGGAAAGCAAATTCTCTTGAATATGTAATACTTAAGCATAAGTAAATCATTTTTATAATATATATAAAATTCAAATAATTAAATTTACTTTAAACAATAATATTTTTCATGTATTGCATGCTAAGAAAATTCAAATGACTATTAAATTTACATTTAATATTTGAAATAAAATTGTATTATAAATCTAATAAATACATTAAAATTTCTTTAATAGGTATGTTACTTAAAATATATTAATTGATATTTTTTATTGTAAATATAAGTGATTTTGTTTTAGTATTCAGCCGAATACTGTATTATTCGGTCAAACTGAATATTTGTTGCATCCCTATATATCATTAAAAAATTCCATATCCTGCCTGTTGCATATTCAGCTTCATACATACGACAGTTCATGAAAAACGTAAATTCCTAAAAATAACAATCATTATCATAACTAATTTTACTGCTTTATATGTAAAGTATAAATTTACCTGCACAAACTAAATAATGAATGCCTCCTTTTTTCCACTTTAGAAGGTCACCGCCTTTACCTGAACCAATGTCTAAGACATATTTTTTCTCAGCTTTATGCCCCTCATTATTTATTTTCTCAGAAAATTCCTCTGAAATAGAAATTAAGAAAGTAAATGTCAAATTAATTGGAATTTTTATACTTTTCCTGTACAGGGGCTTTGGCATTTTTTTCTTTAAAAAAAAAGGTTGACACAATTTGAGCTTCAGAAAGAAGGTTTGTTGCCAAGCAATAAAAACAACTTATGAAAACAAACCTGGTGAACTTTTATGCTTGTGTATGTGCATATCAATATTATTGTTTGTTTTGTTTTTAGACACAAATTACTGTTTGTATAGAAAATAGATAAATGGGTTCTTAAAATTAAGTAAACTGTATAAAATCTGAAGACATTGCTTGTGTATAAGAAACAGTGAATAGGTTGCCAGATAACATGTTGTCAAATTTCCGTCTCTCATCAAGGCCCCTATACTGGAAAAGTACCCTAATTTTCATACTGAAAACTTTCTTACACTAAAAAGAGGGTACTTTTCCAGTACAGGGATTTTGGCAAAATAGTGAAAATGACCTTGGCGAAAGAAGGAAAATTGGCCATATATTTTCTGGCAACCTATTCACTGTTTCATATATACAGGCGATTTTTTCTATAATTATACAATTAATTTAATATAAAGAAGCCGTTTATTTAGTTTTATATACAAAGAAAAGTAAACTGTGTATAAAAAACAGCAATAACATTTGTATATATAAAAGTACGTATATAAACAAGTATAAAAGCTTTCATAGCTATTTACATAATTTGGCAATAAATCTCACTTTCTAAAGCCTGTATTGTGCTACACTTTCTAAAACAGCGTCAAGACCCCTATACTGGAAAAGTACAGAAAATAATATGAAAAAAAAATCCCGTTTAAATACGAGAACTTTCAAAATGAAGAATTTATGGGGTTCCTGTTACATTTCTGAAATGTTTATAAAAAAAAAAAAAAAAAAAAAAAAAACATTTCAAACAATTTACATTTTAAAACTTTTAAATTTTGATTAGGAAGAAAAATCCAACTATTTTGCTCTAGTTCCTCTTCAACCCTAGTTTATTATATTAACAAAGTATCTACAAATATATATATATTTTTTTTTTTATTATGCATTTAAGAACTCTTAAAATCTATTTTATTAAAAGAAAAAATAATAATAATAGATTGAATTAATAAAATATTAAATTTAATTTTAGTCACTGTTTTGTTATCATAAAATTTAAGCATATAAAAAAAAATTCTGTATAAATTTGAATTATTAATCAATTAAAGTTTTACAAAAATCTCAAAATCAATGGAATACAGCTTATTTACCCACTCAAATTTCTTTGGTGAAAATAAGATTCTATCTATATGCCCACAAATAAAACTATTGAAAGTACCTAGTTCTAAAAGGAAAGGGCTTGGACATTTATAGTAGGAATAGCAATAAAGAGGATTAATATAATATTTAAACTGGCTTTACTGTTATCAAAAATAATTAGAAAATACAGTGGAACCTGCCTAAAGTGACCACCCTCGGGTCCAGCTAAAATGGTCACTTTATGAAGTGTCTTTAAAAATGACACATTAAAATTTTCTGTGATCGCAAAAAATCAAACTAATTATAAGGAAAAATGCACTATATCAAGTAATGAATTGATTAATTAACAATTATAATAACTGAATTAGTAATTTAAAATATACTACATAGAAGATAATTAACTTAAAACACCCCATATCCTCCTCAGGCCCCTTGTATCGCATGTGATACAAAAGTTTCCGATTTGTTTACAAAAGCTGGAGGGCAGTAAAATTTTTGAGACCGGTTGTATCACATGTGAAACAAAGTGAAAAACCTCCGTTAATTTTTTTCTTTACCCGATAGCTGGCAGTACCTCCACGCGATCGCAATTTTTAGAAGCGTTTTGGAAAGAAAACAGGATGTCGGCACGCCATCGAAGTAAGTTTCATTTTATAATTTAAATATAAATATTAAACTATTTTTAAGATATACATTTCCTTTCCAAGTGTACATTGTATCAGTTAATACATATAAAATAGTTTTATAGTGAAATATTAAAAAATTATAATCCTTGAAATTTGTTTGTATCACATGTGATACCAATGGGATCCAACGACGTTGGGTTCATGCTTTTTGAGTCAGTGTCGTTTTGGTTTTTAAGTTGTGTTTAATGTAGATTTAAAGGTTACTAGAAGAATTTTATAAACTTAATCTGAGGTGTTTGCTTTTCAGCTTTACTTGCTAACTTTTTACTTAGTTTTTTTTTTCCAGTACAATATTTGAAACAAGACGAAATCTTAGAGCTCATGAAACAGCACGTACCAAAGAGGCTAGGCATATGCCTCAAATGATTGGGGACAGAAACCGTAGAAGCAGATGTAGAAATTTGAAATGTCCAGCATTAACTACTGTACATTGCACAGACTGCAATTTTTTTTGTGTGTGTTTTTCTTCAACAAGAAATTGTTTCAAGGACTTCCATGAAAACAAAAATTTAATGTAATGTTGCCACAATACACTAATAAGGAATTTTTCAGTCAGAATTTAATTGTTGGATATATAGTCAGATTTAAACTCAGAATAAGGTGATTAAACTAATTTTACTTAAAACTTAAAAAAAACTTCTATTATAGTGTTTCAGTCCTGATGTATCACATGTGATACATACAGCTTAGCGCTTGAAAATTTTTACAAAAAGTTTTAGTAGCAATTTTATGCTTCATGGAGGCCCAAACAACTATTTAGACAACTTCGGGTAAGTACCAATCTTTTATTTTTGTCTGGGGTCTGAGGAGGTTATTTCTTTTGAATTCAGTTGAAGAACTTCTGTGGTGATTGATTAAAATATACTACACAGATGATAATTAACTTAAAACACTCCTTATTTCTTTTGAATTCAGTTGAAGAACTTCCGTGGTGATTGATTTAAATAACACATAACGACAAGGTACACTGTAATTAATACGCATTTTTATTTTGATTGTACAATATTTATTAATGTACATTATTATTTATTACTACAAAAAGAAGATTTTTAATAGTAAAAGAAATGCATTTTTTAAAGATAAACGCAAATGCTCGTACTTTAACCCTCGGATGACCAGGTGGAAATTTGAAACATGAAATGCCATGTGGGGTCATTCAGTGACCCCATTGTTAAAAAACACATATTTATTTGCCATATCAAATAAAACCCAAAACTTAGCTTTTAAAATTAATTTAATATTATATATAAGAGTTGCAGCCACAGAAAGAAATAAAAAATTTAACATTGTTAGAACAAAGGATTTCAGAACATTAACGACTGACTGGTGTCGTTTACTAACCCCAAATCAAAATGTAATTTTTAATGTACTTATTTTTTTCATGGGGAAAGTGATAACTTCAGAATTCGTGATAAAATAATGTAAAACTCAGGTATAAAAAGTCAGAAAACACTAAATTTTTTAAAATTATTACGACCATTAGTTACAGTTTTTTAACATTAACGACCAGGTTGGGTCATTTACTGACCCCAAATCAAAATGTAACTTTTTATGTACTTATTTTTTTCATGGGGAAAGCAATAACTTCAGAATTCATAATAAACGTAAAACTCAGCTATAAAAATGCAGAAAGCACTACAAGTTTTTTTTTTTATTATTAAATATTTGTCAGAAACTTGCGCTGGGGTCATAAAAGGACCACACTTGGTCATCCAAGGGTTAATGAATATTAAATAAAATGTATAACTTAACAGTGTGAATATATAGTTTGTTTTCAATGGTTTTTAAATTAGGCTATAATTTGCCAATTTTCTTAAGCATCTTAAAGCACAAAGTAATTTCTCAATCACAAATTAAATTTTTAGAAACAAATGTAAGTATTTCTAACTTAGTTAAATCTAAAACAAAAAATACTAATAAATCATAAGACAATGGTTTTACACTATGAGTTATAGCTGGGCTGTTCAACACAGTGCCCGTGGTCATCATGGCAGCTTTTGAAGGCTTTCTAGAGGTCCTTTTGAAATTTTCTGGTAATTAAATTTTTTTTTTCTTTAAATAAAAAAACTAACTTTGAAGGATACTTTCTTTAAAATCATTAGCGTTCAGATACTTTTTCATAAAAGATGGCAATAGTTTTCACCTCATATCTCTATAAATATTTTCAAGTTAAGACTCTTTAAAAAAAAGGGGTAAAAATTAATTTTAAATTTACTAGATTTATATTTTTTCTGCATTTTATCTTTACATAGAATCCTACAATGCAGGGGTCTGAATTACTTATAGGATGTCTGCCAGGGTTGCCGGCTTTTTTTGGTTTTAACCACTTAAAAAAAGCCGGTTTTATTGAAAAAAGACGGTTTTTATTATTAAAAGTTGGTTTACAGCTATTTCATATTAAATTTAGATTAATTATTTTTTTATACATTTATAAATATTTTCTGCTAAAAGAGTTATAAATTTCTATTAAATTTTGTCAAATAAATAAGTCTTGACTGCTAGAATGCAACAGTAAAGGCATTATATCTAAAAAAAATAGGCATTATATGTAAAAAAAATTCTTTTCAAATATTGAAAAGAATATAAGTTAGACTTTAAACTGGTGTTTTAAAATTCTATATACATAGCCCCGCATATACTACACATTTTAAAGATTATATTTCATTAAACAATCACAAAATGTAGCACATCAAAATGGAAACATTCTTAATTCTTACGAGTCCATATGGAGAGATTACGTCATAATCGTAAAAAGAGAAATTAGAAAAGAGTATAATATTTAAGGAGTGTTTGGTACATAAGTGTATAAAAATAAATCTAGCAATTATGCAAATCCTTCTACATATAAAAAAAAGTTTTGATTTTGAAATGGACCAATGAAAATCTGCGTAGCTATTCCCGGCAGATCGGCATCCAATTTGAATGCTTAATCATGGCCTTTCTTCGTTAATATAAAAAAAAACTGTTGCATACAAAAATATGAAAATCGGTAGTATTATAGAGATATGTTTGATAAACACGCTGATGCAGACAGTTTTCAAATCGAAGAATTATTTTAAGAGATATTTAATGCCAAAGTTGGACAAAATCGTCCCATTATAAAAGTTTTATAGGAGCAAAAACTGTACATAGGAATTTAATCATTTTATGCGTCAGAATTTCCCGGTGTGCAGACTGCTTTTAGTATTTTAATTTGACTCATTTTTTGAGGTTTTATTTTTATTTTAAATTCAAATTTTCAGCATTTTGAGAGATATTTTTTACAAAATTTAGAAAATTGTATTAATTTAAACTGCTGCCAACTGTATAAACAGTGCAAACAATAATGCTTGCTTCAAATAAAAAATTTATTTCACACGTGACTATTATAAACAGAAAATATAAAAAGCAGGAACTCATTGAAAATTACGTCATAAAAACTATACTTACACGTGAATTTTAAAAGAGAAAGAATATTGTAAAATAATAAATTCATTAACTTGCGTTAGAAGTCTTAAATAGGAGAATTTACGTCACATTACACTTATTACGTAAAATGAACAAAATCTTTTTAAAGCCGATCAAATTAGTGTGCTGTTAGAGTCTGCGGTGTCTGAACGGGGGTTGACTAGCGTAGCTCGTAGGGGGCAGAGCCCCCTAGTTAAATAAATAAATAAAATACATTCTGTAAGTAAAATTGAAATAAAATTTTGAAAAGTTTGTTGCTATTTAAAAGAGTGCATATTCATGCATATGCATTCATAATATTGTTTTTAATAGTGAGGAATTGTATTTTTATTATGTGATTATGTATGACTTTAAATATTAATGAGAAATAAAATAAGACTTGCATATTAATATCTCTTAAAATTTGTTAAGTAATAAAACATGTAACTTAGTAATCATTGTCCTCTTTAATTTTATAAAGCAATAAAAATGAAGAAGAAAAGGGGGGGGGGGGGGGGGAAGTAGTTAAAGGTCAGTGTAAACCAGATAAAGCAGTTGGTATGGCTCTTGGCTTAGATGTATTATAATCCCGGATCCGCCATCTCGGATTTTTTTCTTGCATAAAAACTCCTTTTTCGCCAAGTAGTAAATGTTGCCAATGGTTAAATATTGTTGATAGATTAATATAATATTGAAAAAACTTGAATACAATAATTATAACTATTAATTTAAAAACAATTGCTAATTCACACCAAGAGAGAAAAAAATCCAAGATTGCGGATGCGGGATTATAATGCATCTATTCCTGGCTCTTTTAAAATTTAGCAGACATATTTCCAATTCTCACTTCAAATCACTAGCAGATCCATCTAAGTTTTTTTTCCAGTATTATGTCTTCCTTATTGAGAAATTGGGTTACTTATTATATTCTAAATCAACTAAATGTCATTAAAACTAATTAAAAACACTTTAAAATGTGTAGTCTATAATTAAGTTACTTCACTGTATAAAAGCCAATTTTGGCCAATAAAGGCCAATTTTGGTCAAAAAAAGCATAGTTAAACTAATTGACAGTTAAAACCAATAAAAGCCACCGGCGTGGCTTTTTTAAATTTTAGCCGGCTTTTTTGCAACCCTGATGTCTGCGCATCACTACCCCTACTATAATGAGATATAATTGTTACAGGCCATATGAGTAATGGTGCCCTTCATTGTTTACCATTAGATGAAATGTGTGAGCACTTACTGAAAAATTTGACAATCCGGAGTCACAGTACCACCTGCACACATCTTTTATGCAAATGAAGAGAAAAACTGCATAGCCAGTGATGGAACAGCATGAACCTCATTTTGGAGCAGCAAAAAGCCATTTTGGAGCAGCAAAAATGCTCATTTTGGAGCAGAAAATAACTATTTTGGAGCAGCAAAAAGCCACATTGGAGCAGAAAATAACTATTTTGGAGTAGAAAGTAACTATTTTGAAGCATCAAAATGTCATTTTGGTATTCTTTGACAAATTCGCGTTTTTTCTGCAATTCTTTGACGAAATTCGCGTTTTTTCTGTGATTCTTTGACGAAATTCGCGTTTTCCCTGTGATTCTTTGACAAAATTCGCATTTTCCTGCGATCCTTTGAAGAAATTCGCGTTTTTTTCCGCGACTCTTTCACAAAATTTGCATTTTTTTGCAATATTTTGACAAAATTTGCGTAATTTGCGCAGTCTTTTGACAAAATTCAGTATTTTTCTCTTGTTATTCGAACCCTTTGTTTAAATCAGCGTGTTTTTCGCTATCTTTTAACAAAAGTAGCGTGTTTTTCGAAATCTTTTGACGAAATTCGCGGTTTTTCGCGATCTGTTGACATAATTTGAGGTTTTTTGCGACCTTTTGATGAAATTTGTTTTTTTTTTCTGCGATCTTTTAACGAAATTCGCATTTTTTTCACAACCTTTTGACCCCATTTTGCTCATTTTTTGACGACATTAGTGATCCTTTGATAAAATTCACGTTTTTTTGTGATCCTTTGACAAAAATTTGAGTTTTTTGCGATCTTTTGACGAAATCCACATGTTTTTTGCGACTTTTTGACAAAAATTATGGTTTTTCGCGATTTTTTGCCGAAAGTAGCATTTTTTCATGATCTTTTGTTCGTTTTTTTAACGTCGTAAGCTATCCTTTGGCAAAATTCATGTTCTTTTCGTGACCCTTTTACAAAATTCGCGTGCTTTTTGCGATCTTTTGACGAAATTCACGTGTTTTTTGCGACCTTTTGATGAAAATTGTGGAGGGTTTCACGATATTTTGATGAAAGTAGCCTTTTTTCACGATCTTTTGATCGTGTTTTGTTCGTTTTTTGACGAAATTAGCAATCCTTTGGCAAAATTCACATTTTTTTTGGGATTCTTTGACGAAATTCGCGTGTTTTTCAAGATCTTTTCACGAAATTTACATTTTATTTGCAATCTTTTAACGAAATTGCATTTTTTTCACAATCTTTTAACCACGTTTTGACGAAGTTAGTGCTCCTTTGACAAAATTCATGTTTTTTCGCGATCCTTTTACGAAATTCGAGTGTTATTCGCGATCTTTTCACGAAATTCGTGGGTTTTTCGCCATCTTCTCACGAAAATCTCATGTTTTTCACAACATCTTGACGAAATTTGGAGACCTTTTGATGAAATTTGCAGTTTTAAATAAATTAAATTTAAACTTTTAAATAAATTAGCGTTTTTTCACGATCTTTTGACCGTGTTTTGTTCGTTTTTCGATGCATTTCACGTTTTTCTCTCAATCCTTTGATGAAATTTGCATGTTTTTCGCGATCTTTTTGCGTAATTTGTGCGTTTTTCACTATTTTTTGACAAAATCCGCGTGTTTTTTGCGGCCTTCTGGACGAAATTTGCGTGTTTTTCGCGATCGTTTGACAAAACTTATGTGTTTTTCGCGATCTTCTGATGAAATTTGCGTTTTATTCGCGACCTTTAAACGAAATCGTTTTTTTCGCAATCTTTTGACCTCGTTTTGTTCGTTTTTTGATGAAATTAGCGATCCTTTGTTAAAATTCAGGTTTTTTCCTGTGATCATTTGACAATAATCGCGTGTTTTTCGTGATCTTTTGACCAAATTCGCATGTTTTTTGCAATCTCTTGCCTAAATTCGGGTAGAAAATGATCAATTTGGCTCTAGAATTATTATCGAATTAGCGCAGTTGGGTGCAATTTTGTTGAAAAATGATCGTTTTGGCGCAGAAATGCGCAGCATTATCGATTTGGCGCAGCTGTTCCATCACTGCATAGCAGAAAAAGCAAATTTCTTATACATTAGATTTCAAACCCAACTTTCTAAAATACTTTTTAATGGAAATATATATGTGGGAATTTCGCAAGCAACACTTGAATCAGACTGAGTGTCCCCGACTCCGTATTTTCCGCTTCGAGATTAAAAGGTTATGTTGCAAGCTGCGTGAAGTGGAAAGGTAGAAAAATAAATGGAACGGAAAAAGTTCGACGACGCGGGTTTTGTAAAAGAATGAGAATAATTTCGATGCTACAAAATGGAAGATTTAAATGACATATGGAAATGCTAGATATATTCAACGACGTTAACAAAAGAAGCCTAAGTAGTTGCTTTAAAGCTAAATATAGATTGAAAAGAGTGTTTTTAACTGTATTTTTGTTTTGTCTTCGTCTCAATAAATGTCAGTGTTTGTCTTAGAAGTGCGTTGTGATTTATGAATAGAGTCTCATCCCATATTTATGCTATATTTGATTGGATTAATATGAAATCATTCATATTATTCAATATTCTTCATGCGAAAACCTGATATTTTTTTTCCTGAAATTTTTTTCAAAAGTATGGGGGATGAAAATTTTGTGAATAAAAACAGTATTTAATGAAACTGAAGCACACAAGTGGTTCTTTTCATCTTATTTTTGGTTAAATTTAATATTGGTTCATATATGCATATTTTGCTGATTATTTTGGAATAACTTTTTTTCGAGAAAATAATAAAGGCAGGGTGAGATTGAACAGAGATTACGGGAAGAAATCTAGTAATCCGTAAAGTTTTTCCATGTTCTCCCCTTTTTCCACAAAAATGGAGTAATTTAGTTGCTATCTTACAGAAATCTCATTAAAATTAGAAAAAAAAATTAATATCTTGAAAACTAGGGATGCACCGAATAGTGATTTTGGCTGAATACCGAATATTCGGCTAACCGAATAGTAATAGCCAGGCCGAATATTCGGCTTGTCGAACACCTTTATATTTCAAAGTTTAAAGGCATTAAAATTTTAAATTTTAAAACAATTTTATATAATATTTAAAACACAAACATTTATTCTAATAAACAAGAGCTTTTTTCCAGTACACTTTATGCTGAAAAAAATCTGCTTTGAGTTATTTAAGAAGAGGATAGTTATAAAAATTTTAAATTTCATAGCTTGGAATTAAAACAAATGAACAAAATTTTCTTAAATTCTAAAATAAACATTTTAAAATCAAAGAGAAATTCTGAAAAATTGTACAGAACCATATATTTGTTTGTCAGGAATAAGTAAAAGTAAATAAATAATACAATCTATTCAAATTTTATATGGTGCAACTTAGCAAGAATAACTGTTCTACTCCCTTTGATTAAGCAAAGAAGTTTTTAAATGCATCCTAGATCAGTGTCTGGAGTGGGCGATCATTTTCAGAGATTGTAAACGTTGTTCTTAAAATCTCAGCAAGAAACAGATTATTTACTGGACAATGTTCAGGAACTTGAATTTGTTCTTAATTAATTCCTATGAAAATCCTCGTGATTGGTTAATTTTCTTAATTAATACTTAACAAACAGAAAATAAATAATGTAAAAACATTAAAATATGATTCTGTTTCTAATTATTCTGAATATCTTTATAAGTTGACTATTAAACATAAAAGTGGTATAAGGTTTTAAAAAATATGTTTTAAAAGGTTTTTTTAAGCATTTGGCTCAGCCGAATACTTCGATATTCGGCCAAACCAAATATTTGGCATGCCGAATAGTTTGCTATTCGGCCAAGCCGAATATCCGGCATACCGAATAGTTTGATATTCAGCCAAACCGAAAATTCGGTAACATGGCCGAATACCGAATAGATACCGAATATTCGGTGCATCCCTATAACTCAAATTTTTAAATTCTAATACTAGTTTTGACACCTGTGGATCAATATGGATAATTGATGCTAATTTCACCACAAAACCTTCCATATTTTAGGAGAAACAGCCGTGAAACATAATCAGTCATTTCATAAACTCGTTTCATTAGGATTTTATATATATATATATATATATATATATATATATATATATATATATAGGGTAGATAAGAAAATATGCAACAAATATATGAAACACACACACCAACAAAAAAAAGGTGGAGGGAGTGTGGGCATTAAAGACTTTTTGTATGGTCTTTCAGTATGATGCCTTCTCCAGGGTTCATTAATACTATCATGATATTTTCGAAAACATAAAAAATATCCGATATTTTCGATACATATCTGATATTTTCAAAATAGTCAACTTACTACTAATAATAAATATTTTCAAGTATAATATAAATTATAAACTAAAACATATTGCACTTAGCATGAAAACTTAATAAAACAATATTCTAAAAATGCATTTTTCTTTTTCTTACTTTTTCACTCAATTGAAGATCATCTAATTGAAAACAGGAACAATTTGCTTTATAAAAAAAAAACACTATAGGAACTATCAAGAACATTTTATGTTCTATAAACAAAATTTTAAATAGAAAATAGTTTTTTTAATAGAAAACATATTATCCATTGATATATATCAACGAACCCTGCCCCTCCCCAATTCAAAGCTTTCAAAATCAAAAGTCTAATTTTAAGTGTCACAAAAATCATCACATTTTTTTTTTATACATATAATGTACATATACAGATACACATATCATAGATAATAGATATATTCATACAAAATTTTGATTTCTATCTAAAATAAATAACACTTACTTATAAGCATACTTTTGATCCAATTATTAAAATTTCTCATATGAAATATACGACTTTGTTTTCTTTCCTCGAGTCCTTTTTCTTCAATTTTATTATAATGTTCAGCAACAATGGGAGCTATACTGTCAGACATGACTAAAAGGAATTAAAATATATATATATTATTCCTGATCACTTAAAAATTACAATTACTTCAATTATAAGTGCATATATATTTAAGTAAGCATTCTATTATATAGCCATTAGAGAGTGTTTATTCCAGAAAAAAATTGGGAACAATACCTTTTAATAGTTTTATAATAATTGGGTGTTGTTTTGTTGATTTTTGACCAAGAATTATCCCGGGTGACCCTACCTCATAATTTCTGGTGGTTTTTAATTATTCCAGTTTGTTGTTGGAGTTTTTTTTTTTTTTTTTTCATTATTTTATTTGTTAAAAAATATATATTATATATAATAAAGAAAAATTTATAAATTGCATTAAGGAAAATTTATATTTCTATGAACCCTCACTTTTTGATAGAATGCAGCAACATCTAATTTATTGAGAATTCTATTGATGTCAAACTAAACAGCTTCAGATCTAACAAGGAAGGTCTCCATAAGCGCATACTCAGAAAAAAATTTGAAAATATTACAGAATGTACTTCTGAAGAGGACATAAATGTTTATGAAAAAATTCCAAGAGAGAAACTTGATATAGCATTCATACAAAAATAATGAAAATTCCGTTTTCTTGGCGATTTATTGCTTGTTGGTGACACCACAAAATTTAATAATTAAAAGAAAAGAAAAACGCTTTTATGATAAATAAAAGGAGGAATAGGAAAACCTTTTTCTACTCTTCATATTAAACTAGTTTAAGTAAGTTTTACTTTAAAAAATACACTTTTAACCTACGGATTTGTCATATACATTCAGAGTCAGATAATATAGACAAACATGCGAACGGCGTTCACAGAAAATTTTCAAACTTTGCAGACAGTTTTGATGTTTGGTTTTTTTTTCCAAATTTCTTTATATATATCTACCCTATATATATAAAATCCCAATGAAACGAATTTATGAAACGAATATATGAAAAGCCTGAAATGTATCGATTCTTTGAATCGACTGATTAAACAACTAATTTTGTTTCACGGTGATTTCTCCTAAAATATGGAATACTTTGCGATGAAATTAACACCAAAAATCCGTGTTGATCCACAGATCTCAAAACTGGTATTAGAATTTTTAAATTCGAATTAGTTTTCGAAATATTAATTTTTTTCTAATTTTAAATACATTTTTTCTAATGATGGCAACTCAAATTTTAATCATAACAGAATTTTTTTTTTTCATAATTCAGAAAAGGTTACTATTTTAAATTAATTTGGCGACAGTTTGGCCTCCTTTAAATCTATGCTAAGAACAATGCTTTTTTTGTATTTCGTTATCATTTTATTAAATACAAAACTTTCATTTAAAAATGAAACATTTAAATTGATGGCTTTCACTTAAAAAAAAAAATGAAAAGAAAAACAATAGGCACAGATGTCATATACGCACCGGGGTACCTAATTGGCGCACAAATGGCATTATTTTAATAGACATGGTAACCCGGCTATTGTTGTTTATTTAATAATAAATGTATATCTATTTTATTTCTTTTTTAAATTTATATAAATTATTTTGTTCTATAGTAATTAATTATTTTTTTGCTATTTCCTTTTGAAAATAATAGAAAATAATTAAAAAATACAGCACAATGTAGTAGTTATTCCGTCACCCAATTTCGTAAATTATATAAATCGCCAAACCACTCGCCAAATTGTACAGATTGACAAAATTTTTATTTTAAATAACGAAAGAACAAATAAATTAATATAACATTAATAAATATAAAAATAAAATGTCGAAATAAAAATCACTTGATGACGTAAACACGTGTAACTTGCTAAAAGTCAAGTGAATGTGACATTTACGATCAACCATTATTGACATTTAATCTTATAATTCGCGATAGATTTTTTGTCGACAGGATAACTAAGTAGTACCAAAAATACATATGCAACTGGTATTCGAAAACGAGGTTTTCGCCAAATTTTCGTAAAAAGAAAAAAAAAAAAAATCATGCCAAACATGCCGTATATGACATCTGGCGAAATATTAAATTATGTAACAAACCATGACATTTAATTTCAACTTCAAATCAATGTTTTAATTTACCACTCGAACAATAAAAAAAATGCTAACTGGCGAGTTGAAAAAAAGATATTGGTGAGTTTTGCACCCGGCTTTTTTTTCTTTCGGCACAGATGTCATATACGGCCTCATATTGGCGCGATTTTTTCTGACGCCAATGTCATATATGTTAGCCATATTTTTTTTTTCTTATCAATTGCATTATCTTTATTTTTATTCAACTAAATATATTTTTATCTTGAAACTTGTTTAGTTATGACTTACCTTTCATCCTTACAGCTAATTTATTTTTATCCATTTGTGCAGCTATTTATTTGTTTTAAAGAGAACTTATGTCGTATCATCGGACTTTCACATTGCGATGTTTTTCCAGCCGAGCTCTATCGTATATCGTTTTCGAACTGAGCGGTAACTCCGTTGGCCGGTAGGTGGAGTTGCCTGTCCACGAGTGCTCTTTTCGCCTTTGGCGTGGCACGTGCCTATGCAAATCAATTTTTCCACGTGCGATGGAAGGAGGGCGTTTCCGATTGCAGCTTCTCTGCGGAGCAGCTCTCAGTGATTGCCGATATAGATAAAAGGAACGGCGTGATAGCTGTTGGGGAACGTTTGTTTTTGATGCATGCTGTTCGTCTCTCTTTCGGTGTTTTGATGTCTGCCGCTCTGATGTTTATTTAACGGATATGAAGTTTATGTTATTGAGTTTTTACGTACGATGGAGTTGCTGAGAGGATGTTTTTAATCTTTGGATCTTCACTAGTTCTACGATGTTTTTCTTCAAGTTTAAAGATGAAATAAAGTGATGAATTCGTTTACTACAGGTGACATTTTTCGTTTGCAATTTGATTTAGAGGGAATATATTATGACATGAGCTCCGGAGGGATTATCTTTAAAGTATTGTTTTATTACGTTTATTTTCTGCACGATATTAAGTTAATCAATATTTGTTTGTTTAATTTCAAAGCATTTATTTTTATACTATCGTATTTTATCATGAAAGATTTTTAATAAAGTTAAGTTTTTCTTTTATTTATCTGATCATCATTTCTTCTTACACTTACTGCATAAAAACAACCATTTCTCTCTCTCTGCATATTTAGGGTTTTATTTTTCAGCGGATGCTTCTTACTGCAAATTTTTATCTGCTTAGTTTTAGGATGTATTATTGAAGTGCTTTATAAAAGTAATAGATCATTTCAAGCACTAGTTATATGAGTAGTCTCATATAACATTTTTTGGTTATGGGCATTTAATACCCATGCAGAGATAGTTTCTGTTTAGCTATGCTTTATATTAGTGCAGTAAAGTGTAACTACGGCCCAAGGAGGATTAAGAGATAGTTTTATTAGGGGGGGCCGTTAGTTTTCGTACGATGACCGATAATTAGAATTTTTTTAAAAATAATTTCGTTTTTGACGTAATAATTTGAAAAGAGAAAGGAAATAGGTTAGAATTAGAGTTTTTAAGAAATTTTTAATACAAAATGTTTTAACTATAAATTTTTTTTGGCTGGTCCATAAAGTTTTTAAATTTGTGAAATTTTTTTTTTGGTTTAAGTATAAATTTTTCAAAATGATGATGCAGAATCAGATTCAGAAATTAAATGCTAGTAATTATGCCAATTGGCAATCTGACATGAAATATTTATTGATGGAAAGAAATGTTTGGGATATAGTGGCAGAAATAGAGAAACCTCCTGAGCTCAATGCAGATAGTAATGGTGTCACCGATAAAGATACTAAAGATTATCATATTAGACAGAAATTAGCACTGTCTATGATATATTTAAATGTGGAGCCT
This sequence comes from Maratus speciosus, assembly GCA_963932465.1. Taxonomy (NCBI): domain Eukaryota; kingdom Metazoa; phylum Arthropoda; class Arachnida; order Araneae; family Salticidae; genus Maratus; species Maratus speciosus. The sequence continues at coordinate 404,995,063 of OZ010793.1, read as the reverse complement.
AATTTTAGAAAAATTATAGAGGAATGTAGTGATCCAGTAAATGCTTGGAAAAAGCTCCATACTCATTTTTATCCAGACACAAGAAGCCGTCATATGCAAGTTTTCACTGAGTTATGTGAATGCAAAATTGCCGGTGGTGAGAGTATTAATTTATATGCTGCCAGGCTTTTACGAGTGGCGAACCAGCTTAAAAATATAAATAAAAAGTTTGATGACGTATATGTGACATTTCAACTATTGCGATTCTTGCCTCCAAAGTTTGATTCCATGGTACAGGCAATTCTCAGATGGAAAGAAGAGGAGTTTATTTTTAACGATGTGGTGACTTCATTGGTAGCCGAAGAAACCAGGCTTCAACTGAGAGAACTTGATCATAGTAAAGTGTATCCTGAAGCTCAATCATTACAGTACCAGAGGAAAGCTAGAAAGAAGTTGAGCTGTTATTTTTGCAAAAAGCCAGGTCACGTTAAAAGCCAGTGCCATAGCTTCCGAAGGAGTATGTTGTCCTGTAACAGAGATAGTTCACCGTCAGCCGAATTTTCATCTCATCGTGATACTTCATTAGTTAGATCCTTTAGCCCTCATAGTGATAAGAGAGTTCCACGACAGTATACAAGATCTCCTGCTAAGCATCAACACAGTGATTCTCGTAGACTTGATGACAAAGTGAAAAGAGGCCGATCTAGAGACACTCGTCAGAGAAGTCCTGAACGTAAGTCCTATTTGTCGAACAGTCCAGAACGTAAGTCCTATACTTCATTCTTTTTGTCTTAAGCTAACTTAGTTGATGTAGATGCTGACTGGGTCTTCGACACAGCAGCTTCGCATCATTTTTGTAAAAATAGAGATCTTTTTATTGAATTTACTCCTTTAAATGATGAGCATATGGCTGTAGCCATTGAAGGTGTAACTTTTCCTATAGAAGGGTGTGGAACTATTAAATTAAAATTTGGGCAAAGAATCTTAATGTTTAAAGATGTAATGTTTTCTCCTAAATTGAGGCGTAATTTAATATCTGGTCCTCGTTTAGATATAAATGGGGTATGTTTTTCTGGTGAGAGTGGCGAGGTGAAGATATCATGCAACGGACAACCCCTTTTTAAAGCCATTCTTAAAAATGGTGTTTACTATTTATACCCCAAAATTCCTAGCAAAGTTACTAAGAGAGTTAGTTTTGAAGCATCTTCTACCAGTAAGCATGATGATATGTATGTTTGGCACAGAAGGCTGGCACATGTTAGTCCTTATTTGATAGCTCATAAATGTAGAAATGCGGGTGCTAGGCGTTTGCCAAATTTAAGAGAGGGGGAATTTAAATGTGAATCATGTAAACTTAACAAGTTTAGGAGGACATCTTTTAAATCTAGAAATTTTATTCGATCCAAATCTCCATTGGAACTTTTGTATACTGATGTCTGGGGTCCAAGTCAGGTTGAAGGCAGGCAAGGAGAAAGGTATTTCGTTTCTATAATTGATGATTTTTCCCGTAAAACTTCTTTATACCCTATGAGAGAGAAGTCGGAAGTTTTTGAAATTTTAAGGCAACATATTAACCGTGCCGAAAGATTTTTGGGTAGACAGGTTAAGGCCATAAGATCCGACAATGGGGGAGAGTTTGATAATAACAAAATGGAAGAATTTTGTCTTGAAAGGGGAATAAATCATGAATTTACGAATACTTTTACTCCAGAACAGAACGGTATTGTTGAACGGTACAATCAGACTGTAGTAGATGGGGCTAGAACCATGTTAAAAGAAAGTTGCATAGATTTGAATTTTTGGCCAGAGGCAGTTCTCCACTTCACCTATGTTTGGAACCGTTTATGTCACAAAAATCAGACCAAAACCCCTTTTGAACTTTTTGGTAATTATAAACCTTCTGTCAGGCATTTAAAACCATTTGGGTGTTTGGCGTATGTTGGTGTCCCTCGTCAGAAACGGCAAAAACTGGATTCAAAGGCTAGTAGAGGATATCTTGTTGGTTACTCTTTTAGAACAAAAGGTTATAGAGTTTGGTTGCCTGATAGTGACAGAATTGTTGAGACCATTAATGTCTCCTTTGACGAACAAACCAGTTATAGGGATGCGCTAAATGGAGCAGTGCTGGGCGATACTCCAGGAGAGTTTCAGTGGGTTCCTGCTACTAGGAGTGATATCGAGGATGAAGACGTTGTTGAGGAGGTCAGAGCCACCACTGACAGCTCCAACGACTCCCTCGGATCATCTTCTAGGGCAGAGAGTGATGGTCAGGGGTCCTCTTCAGAAAGTGATTCCCCTAGTAAACCTCGCACCACATTACGAGATACTCGCTGGAGAAGAAAAGTTGTTCCCAGAAATACTGGTATTCGTAGGGATATTTATTATTTCGATATTGATAATGATTCTGATAGGTTAAGGTCTGCAAGGGAAGTGGAGGATTATTGTAAGGAGAATGATTTAATTTTTAAGCCTAACTTGTTTGATTTTAAAGGGAGCAATACTTTTGAGGGAGTAGTTTCTGAACCTAATGCTGTTAACTCTAATGTGAATATTTGTCAGTCACAGTCTTGACTATATGACCCAGTTATTCCTAGAACTTACAAACAGGCAATAAAATCTGATCAAAGGGATGAATGGCAAAAGGCTATGAAAGAGGAGATAAATACTATGCATGATAGAGGCGTATGGCATTTAGAAATTTTACCTTCAAACATCAGCCCTGTAGGTTGTAGATGGGTGTACACCATAAAGAAAGATGACATGGGGAAAATTGCCAGGTTTAAAGCCCGTTTAGTGGCTCAAGGGTTTAAGTAAATTAGAGGAGAATCCTATGAGGAAACTTTTAGTCCCGTGGTTAATTTTAGTGTCATCAGGTTTTTCTTTTCTTTATTAGTATCCTTTAAAGGCTGGTTACACACCCAATGTGATGTCAAATGTGCTTATCTTTATGCTCCTCTTACTGAAAATGTTTATATGTCGCAACCCCCGGGTTTTGTTGAGGTTGGTAAAGAAAGTTTATTTTGTAAGTTGGATAAAGCTATTTATGGTCTACATCAGTCGGGTCGAGTTTGGTTCTTTGAGATAAACCGTGTTCTTTTGGAGATTGGGTTTAAGAAATTAGAGTGGTGTAACTGTGTTTACGTTTTAGACTCAGATTTAGTGTTATTATTGTATGTTGATGATATTGTTTTATTTGGGAAGCATCAAAGGATTATAAATAGAGCTTTAGAACTTTTAAGCAAATATTTCAATTTAAAGTTCTTGGGAAAAACTAAGAAGTTGCTTGGTGTGGAGTTTGAGGAAAGTGATGAAGGCTTGCGGATTCACCAGCAATCCTATATTAAAGATGTTTGCAAAAGGTTTGAGTCGTACAGGTTTCCCATTTCCTCCTTACCCATAAGCAAGGGCTCTGTTTATTCTAAATCTGATTGTCCTAAGTCTGAGGAAGAGCGTAGAGAGATGTCACAGTTACCATACAGAAGTGTACTGGGTTGTTTGTCCTTTATTGCTAATAGATCACGTCCCGATATTTCATATGCGGTAAATATAATGAGTCAATTTCAATCAGATCCAGGAATGACACATTGGTATGGCTTACTTAGATTGTTGGGATATGTTAAACATACTATTGATATGACACTTAATTTATCTTGTACAAAACCTCAGTTGATAACTTTTTCTGATGCAGATTTTGCTGCAAATCGAGATGATAGGACCTCGCTGGGTGGTCAAATTGTATTTTTAGGTAACTCTCCCATTTCTTGGCGAACATTTAAAGAGAAAAGTGTGAGTTTGTCAACTATGGAAGCTGAGTTTATTTCAATGACCGAAGCGACAAAAGAACTTCTTTGGTTTGACAGGATTCTAAGTGAATGTTTTTGTAGAAAGGTTGTCACTGGGGAAAAGATGAAGTCAGTTTTGTATGTAGATAATAGGGCTACTACTGATTTTGTAAAATCGCCTATTGAGAATCATAGAAGTCGTCATATCGATGTTAAGCTGTTCTTTGTACGAGATCTGGTTGATAAAAATACTTTTGATTTACTTTTTGTCCGCAGCAAGGATAACCTTGCTGATGTCTTCACTAAGCCGCTCACCAAGTTTGAATTAAAAAGATTTATTGAGCATATCTTCAGATAATTTTTTTTTTTGAAGTTTTGTATTTCTTGAAATTTACTGTTTTTGAATTATAATGTATTTTCTTTTTATATTGTTGGTATCATATATATATACTTTTCTTTACAGTTTTTGCTTGGTGGACATTTAAATCCCGCCTGAATGTGGTGATACTTCTCGAGGTCCATTTCTGGGTGTCCGAACGGCCCCAAGGAAGCGTCTCGCAGGGGTGCCACTGTAATCTGTCTGAGTGGCATCTGGGGGTGGATTTTCGAGTTGACCATTGCCACAGGAGGGTCTTTTCGCGGGCAGGTTTACTTTTATTTTGTAAGTCCCATTTTGATTATGTTAATATATGGAACTGTCACTAATTCCCGTCTACCTTGCAAATTACCAGCTGATTTAAAGATTGTACTTTTTGATGGAAATATATGTGTTTGAATTTATTAGGGTTTATAGATTTATGTATAAGAAAAATTTAAATTTTTTTTTTTGCTTGGGCATCCCGGGAGCCTAGGCAGAAATGTATAAATATTCGTATGTTACAATGGTGGATGTTGAAGGATTCCTTTTTGTTAAAATAATGGTTTACTTTAAGTATAGTGGTTCTATCAAAGTGTGAAAAATCCCGGATTTAAATAATTTACAATATTGTTACAGGTTCCTTGTCTTTATGTGAGAATATGAGTTGATGAAATCGTGGCGCCACGTAAGGTTGTATGAAAGTTGAATGTATGATATGTATTGTATTGTATTCTAAGTTTTTTTTTTTTTTGTGTGTGTAGGTACCTTGTGACTTTAATTGTAATCACTAAATGTCTTATAGACATGTGGAAGAAAATCTTGTATTGACAGCCATTATTGTAAAAATATTTTTGATTATAGCTCACTATATTACAGCTCACAAAATGTCGTACGGACATGTGGAAGATTATCCTGTTTCGGCACCTACTATTGTAATTTCTTTTCGCATTTAAATGTCATGAATTTGCATAATATTTGCTTGATTTTTGAATTGAATTTAATCTTTATAGATTTTTGTTTGGAAATTGAAAATGTTGGCACTGTTTGTCAATCTCTGGTGATAGTATGAGACTGGAATTGCTATGTTGAGATGGTTTTTGATGTTGTTGAAATTTTTGATATCTTGAACTGTTTTGGAAGTTCTGTCTTTCTTGAAGCATTAATTTTGGAATTTGATGTTGAATTGTTTTTAAGAGTTGAATTGTTAATTGTTTTAAAGTTTGATGTTGTATAATTTTTGTTGTAGAATTGCTTAGTGATGCAACGAATAGTGGTTTGGCCGAATAACCGAATACCGAATATTCGGCCAAGTTACAGCCGAATATTCGGCCTATTCGGCCGCCGAATAATGAACTTATTTTTGCCTAAAAACAAAATATGGTATGCACTATATGCACAATTCTTGTATATTTCCCATTTAAAATGTATTGTTTTCTTTTAAAAAATTATTTATATACAAATTTTTAATTTTTTAAAGCATTATTTTACTCTGAAAAAATATTCGGCCATGTTCGGCCTAAAAATTGCCTCAATAATATAATTCAGACCCCCCCCCCCCCCCAAAAAAAAAAAAAAACATTCTTAGCAAAAGTTCCTCATCAGGTACTGTCTAGTTACATTTTAATAGATATTATATGTGTTGTTGTTACATTTTAAAATAATGACAAAATTTTAAAAGTACTAGGAAACATAAGTTTCAGCTTTCAGATGAAATAAAATAAAAAATAAGAAATCTTAATATCTTAAGAAAAACCACTGATAGAAAGGGTGAAAGGAATATCCTCTAAAATGGTGGAAAGAAATCACTATAGGTAGACTTTATAAAGCTCACAATTAACAAAATTCTTATTTATCTTTATTATTATTATTTTTTTTTGCTGCCAGCAGTGAAGTTTCTTTAGAAAGTGCGCCTCAATGTGAAGAGTAAAAGAAATTAGTAATTTTCTTTCCCAGCCACTACTAGAAAGACAACAGCGTCCTTTGGGGTGGTGGGCGAAAAATTCGGAAGACTTTCTAAACGTTTCACAATTAGCCAAAAAGTACTTTTCTGCACCAGGAAGTACCATATATAGAGAGAGGTTAATTTTAGAAGCAGGTAACATTTACGAAAAAAAAAAAAAAAAAAGACTATCATCTGAGAATGCTGATTATTATTATTTCTGCATCACAATCTATGTTTATTGAAAACATTTTAACTGTTTTTTAAGGCATTACAATGCTATTCTTGAAAAAAATATCTAAAACGTAAATGCATACTAATTAAAAGAATTTAGTATTTACATTTCTTTCATTATTTAATAAGAAATAGTAACAGGCTTAAAAAAAAATCACTTAAATTATATTTTACTTTTAAGCGTATTTTACTTAAAAAAAAAAAAAAAACCTTAACTATTGCAACATCTAATCAATCATATATTTATGTTCTTTATAGGTATAATTCAAAATATTATTGAAAGAAATATTTTTTTATGTAACAAGGGTTAAATGTTAAACTTCACATTATGATAAAAAAAAAAAAAAAAAAAAAATTGAATTAGCTTGTTACAGCTGTATTAAAACAATTTTGAATAGATTAATTTTAAATTTAACAGATTATGTTAGCTTATTACAGATACTTTTTATACTTACTGATACAGCATAATTTTTTTTTAACATGATTCCTAAATTAGCCTCTTATATAAAAATGGGTAGATAAAACCCATTTGGAGTATGAAAGTTAATGGAAAAAAAAAGTGTTAGTTAATTTCAAATAAAATTTTCATTATATATGATGAATATAAATTGTCAAATTAAAAAGTTATACTGTGTAAATATAAAAACATTTATTACAGTGTATTATTCGGCCAAGGCCGAATAATGGACTTGATATTCGGCCGAAGCCGAATATTCGGCAGACAGGCCGAATGGGCCGAATATTCGGCTTCGGCCGAATATTCGTTGCATCTCTAGAATTGCTATTTAATTGAAATTTTGAATTGAGTTGCTGGTTGATGATTTTATTGATATTGTTAATAGTGATATTCTTATTGCATGATACAAACTTTTATTTTACAGTGAAATTAATTGCATGGATTGTTAGTCGCTCTGGTGCTCATGTTTTTCGAATTTACTTTTAGGTAGTTTTCGCAGGTAGTTTTTGTTTTATTAGACTTGTTTCAGTTGACTTTAAGTTTTTTTTTTTTTTTTTTGACATGTAATTGACTTTGCCTTCTTGGTATTTGGTAGCATTGATAAGAGGGGGGGCATTTGTTAGCCATATTCCCACTTTTCTTATCAATTGCATTATCTTTATTTTTATTCAACTAAATATATTTTTATCTTGAAACTTGTTTAGTTATGACTTACCTTTCATCCTTACAGCTAATTTATTTTTATCCATTTGTGCAGCTATTTATTTGTTTTAAAGAGAACTTATGTCGTATCATCGGACTTTCACATTGCGATGTTTTTCCAGCCGAGCTCTATCGTATATCGTTTTCGAACTGAGCGGTAACTCCGTTGGCCGGTAGGTGGCGTTGCCTGTCCACGAGTGCTCTTTTCGCCTTTGGCGTGGCACGTGCCTATGCAAATCAATTTTTCCACGTGCGATGGAAGGAGGGCGTTTCCGATTGCAGCTTCTCTGCGGAGCAGCTCTCAGTGATTGCCGATATAGATAAAAGGAACGGCGTGATAGCTGTTGGGGAACGTTTGTTTTTGATGCATGCTGTTCGTCTCTCTTTCGGTGTTTTGATGTCTGCCGCTCTGATGTTTATTTAACGGATATGAAGTTTATGTTATTGAGTTTTTACGTACGATGGAGTTGCTGAGAGGATGTTTTTAATCTTTGGATCTTCACTAGTTCTACGATGTTTTTCTTCAAGTTTAAAGATGAAATAAAGTGATGAATTCGTTTACTACAGGTGACATTTTTCGTTTGCAATTTGATTTAGAGGGAATATATTATGACATGAGCTCCGGAGGGATTATCTTTAAAGTATTGTTTTATTACGTTTATTTTCTGCACGATATTAAGTTAATCAATATTTGTTTGTTTAATTTCAAAGCATTTATTTTTATACTATCGTATTTTATCATGAAAGATTTTTAATAAAGTTAAGTTTTTCTTTTATTTATCTGATCATCATTTCTTCTTACACTTACTGCATAAAAACAACCATTTCTCTCTCTCTGCATATTTAGGGTTTTATTTTTCAGCGGATGCTTCTTACTGCAAATTTTTATCTGCTTAGTTTTAGGATGTATTATTGAAGTGCTTTATAAAAGTAATAGATCATTTTAAGCACTAGTTATATGAGTAGTCTCATATAACAATATACGCAGCGGGTACTTAACTGGCGCCAAAGTATCGTTATTTTGCTTGATATGGTAAGCCGGATGTTGTTGTTTATGCTGTTGATGCATTTCCCAAATTGGCGTTGGAAAAAAATCGCGCCAATATATATGACATTTGTTCCAAACCTTCATATGAAAGGCGAAGGGATCAGATCGTATTTGTTCATGGCATTTGATGACTTGAACTATTATAATATAGATGAAATGATGGGTATAGAATAATATTTGGCGACTTATCACCTGTGCCTGGATAACATTAAAGTATCAAAATGGCACCTAGAGTATAAAAAGCAAAGTGTTCTGCCCGGAACTGTTGATGATAGTCACATGATTTAGGCTATTGTTATAGAGAATGTTTTAAAATATCGGTTGACAAAGACTCTGAATACTTAATTCATTTTATTTTAGCTTCTTTTCAAATGTTTAACTGATCCTCTTTAATCAAAAACGAAAACAACCATTGTATGTCTTAACAGCAACTGATTCTCCGTTAAATTTTTGCAATCAAAGGGAATTGAATGGAAACCCGTTTACAGGGAGATCTGCACAGCTTTTTCAGTATAATTTAATCTTCTCTAATATTTTTAAAACCCATTAGATTTTTAAATTCTGTGTTGTCTGAACAGGTGTTGGCAAGTGCAGCTTGCAGGGGGCAGAGCCCCCTACTATATATATATATAAAAAATTATCAAGACCCCGGGTGGAGAATCAGGGCAATGCACATTGCAGACTCTTGAGAAGGTCTGCAGACTATTTTTCAACTGGAGAAAAAAAAAGTTTTTAAAATTTTTAAGAAAAAGTCACAATATTAAGGAATGGTTTGTCTCAAAAACAGTAGATAAACTGATGAGTAAGAGTTCATCTCTTCCATTCATGGACTAATAACTTTTTTATTTTAACATTCATTTATTCATATTTTAGTTATTTTATAGATTAATAAAATAACAGTTTTGTTGAGCAATCATAAATTGATATCGTTATACAAGTTAATGATTAAAATATTTCACATTTTAATATATATTTTTTTTAATTTTTCATTAGTTTTTCTTTCATTCATTAGTTGTCTGTATTAAGCATACCATTCAATACTACATTTCTTGACAGAGTTTTAATAATGCTTGTAAATCAGGGTTTGCCCAAATGGGCCCGCCCGGGTTTTTTCGGGCGGGCCCACTTCAAAAAACCCATTGTGGGTTTTTTCAAATTTTCTCATGTTTTCACAACCTGTAACATTATTTAATCTAAGGTATGAGAATAGGTGAAAACTGGAAAATTGGGTTAGTAGTCAGAGGGTGTTAGAAAGGGTTTGACCAAGAGGGCCCAGCTTGAAAAAACCCGGCCAGGTTTTTTCGGGTGTGCCCACTTGAAAAAATCCATTGTGGGTTTTTTCAAATTTTCTTGTGTTTTCACAACTGTGTTATTATTTAATCTATGTTATAAGAATGCAAAGATAAATGCCAATTTAAATATATTTCAAAAGAACCAGATTTAAAGGAATTTCTAAGCAGAGATAAAATGACCAAAACAGAAATAAGTTGTAACGAAGGAAGATTTTCATGCCTGTAATCTAAAATGTATCCAAATGCTTTAAATCTTAATGCATGCAAAAAGATGACACTTGAACCCCATCTTGATTGTTCGCATTGTTATAGCTTTTAAGATTAATCATCCCATTTATTATTCATCTTCAATGTTCAATGAAAGTGTTATATAGGAGTTTTCAACACAAAAATGTTTCAGATTATGGCAAAAAAGAGTGAAACAGATACGTTTCCTCCTGGATTTTGTCAGTTTTTCTTTTCTTTATATTCAGCTTCTACCTCTGCTTCAATCGAAAAATACTTTTCTGCATTTGGTCTGGTTTGGAGCAAGTTACGTAAACATTTTGGATTTGATAAAGCAGCAAAGCTAATAATAAGTGTATCGCCATTTGCAATCTAAATTTACAAATAGCACTGACACTGATTTCAATGACAATCTAATTTAACATTTAATACTATTGCAATATATATGTAGCAAATTTTGCTAAAATTTTCAAATATATTATTACAAATCCCATTTCTTTAAAATAAAAGTTTTCAACTGATTTCTGATTTGAAGTGCATGAAAGAAACTATATAAATTTAGTAGGGGAGAAGGTGGCTAGTGTGGACAATTTTTATAAATTTCACAAAAAAGTGTACTAAATACCATTTTTTACACTTCAAGTAATTTTTTTACAAGAATTTACTATTTTATCTTTGATTTGGTTGAGATATTAAATTATTTGGCAATACAGTTATTCATTAATATATTTTTTTTTTAAAGTTTTTTTTGTCCACACTAGCCTCATGTGGTGGGGCTAGTGTGGACAAGCTAGAATACTGATTTAGACTATGTAATATTATACTTATAAGTGTTTGCAAAACCATTATAAAATAAATTTGAATCTAAACAACATAGTAAATATATTAATCATAATAAAATATAACTTATTAATGTTATACATAATATTTTTTTGTTATTATTGAGGACTGCAGTTGGGTGTGTTATGAATCTATTTCAAAGACAAAATTAAATACATTACAAAAGTACAAAACACTGGTCAAAATTAAAAGGTATGGATGTATTTACCTATCTTAAAATCTTAAGTTTGTTTACAAGGTTAAAGTATTTGTCAAAGCAACTAAATGTTTTTCATTAGTGTTTACACAGCCAGGAAACTGCATAATTAAGCATGATGGCTTCTTGAATAATGTCTGGCTGTGACGCAGGGTTGTAGTGGGTAGCTGCCCGGGTACACGCCCAGCTGCCCGCCCGGGCTGGGTTTTTTATAAAAAACCCACTTAAAAAGCCCGGGTTTTTTTAAGAGTATTTCTGGAAAGGAACAAATGATGTATTTGTTGTTCATGGTTATTTTGTTTTATTTATTCACTTCTTTGAATCTTAGAAAATATATTTGTACTAACTAATTTACTTGGATTTTTAGATTGGGAACCCTATAATTTTAAAACATTTTAGCTTTTAATTTAAAACATAAATTTAAGCTTTTCAGTTAGCTTCAAGAGTATTATATTTACTAAACTTATTATATTTATTAAATTATTTTATGAACTTTTTACTGCTGAATCCGAAAATGACCTACATTTTTAACCATCACATAAGGAAAATAAAATAAAAAAAGTTTTATATCTGTTTTATAGTATCAGATGTTTGCTATATTTTAACTTTGACATTTACGATTTGCAAAAAATATATAATGTGATTGTTAAAAATGAAGGTCATTTTCAGATTCAGTGCTAAAAAGTACAAAAATATCAATTATCAAAAGTTAAAAAACTCAGCCGTCTCTTCTATTTTATAGTATTTGATTTGTTATTTTTTTAACTTTGACAATTTAAAAATTTGCAAAACATCCTGAGATGATGGTTAAAAATTAAGGTAATTCTCAGATTCAGTGCTAAAAAATACATAAGTTAAAAAACATAACCATCGCAATCTTGTGTTATCTAATCTAAAACTTTTTCTTAAGCTTCTTGGCAGTAATCTATCCAAAATTTTTTGTATTATCTTGTAAAATAAGTATGAATGGTAACCACCGACAATCATAATATTAGATTGTCATTGGATTTACATCAGTATATGTAAAATTTAGTCTTAATCGGATATTTGAAACTTGAAAGTGAGTTAAATTTTAACTACAAATTTTGAACTGGGAAAATATACATACGATCGTTGAAGTTAAATAAAATAACATAATATTTGTTAAAAGAAATCATGAAAAGAAATAGTCTCAAATCTTACAAAATAAAACATATGTTAAAATACAATAATTTTAGCCAATCTGAAACTTAATAAAAGTTAACTCAATCATAACACTTTACTATTTTTTTCAAAGTGCTGATACACATGAAAAGTTCTTCGAATACTTTAAGCACTTAGGATATGACCCCTCAAAGAATGGCCAAACTCATTTGTGTTCAGATGCAGAAAAGTGGTATAAGTCATGCATTTTTAAAGTTTCATAACTCAGTCAATTTTAGTGTTATATGAACGGGACTTTTTTTGTCTGTCTTGTCAGTGTAATAGGAAAATTTTACTAACTATAACTCATAGCACCGGGGGCTGTATAAACACTTAAATTTCGTAATTTTTTAAGAAATGTTTTTATTGACCCAAATCACTTTTAAAATATTTCTTTGCCTCAAATGAAAACATTTTTGTAATATTTAAACTATATGTGTATGACTAACGGTTTGGAATTAGCCATTGGACATCGTTGAGAGTGTATACACATAATATATACCTGTATATACATAAGAAACATTTTTGTTGTAAGATATTTTTTATTAACATTTGCTAATCTTATTTTTTTTAAAGTTATATTTATATTTTATTATTAAATAACACACAATTGATAGCTTTGCAGTTTAAAATTTGTTTGTTATTTAAATTAAAGGGATCATATAATATATATGTATTTTAAGAAGAGAAAAATATTGAGATCCTTATTAAGACTATGAAGTCATTCCCATCTATTAGACTATGAAGTGTTTGTTTACAAAGATTGTATTTGAGATCAGGATTGCCATTTGTTTCGGCAATCAAATTTCTTGCGCTTTCCTAAGCAAAAAATTAAATTTTCCCTGAGATTTCCTCTGAGAATTTTCAAAATTTCAACGGATAAATTTTGCTAAGTACCAAAATTTAGTAGCCAATTTACCCGGGGAAAATTGCCCATTTAACCCGGGTTTTTTAATAAAACCCGCCCGGGCTGGGTTTTTAACAAAAAACCCGGGTTTTTTACAACCCTGGCTGTGAGAGTTTTCCAGTGATGTTTATTTGTGAAACATCATTTTCAATATAAATAAAGTGGTGTTTCTTAGAGCTAATACTCTTGAGGCACTGCTTCATACTCAACAACAGAAACAGGCTTTGAATAACTGCTACACATTTATAAAATCTGCTGCGGCTGAACTTCTTGCAAATTAAAGAAACTTGAGCCAATGCAAAATCTCCTGGCTTGATTGTTTTTTTCACTCATTTCTATTACTTCAATTTCTAATTCATCAACTTCCATGTCGAAAGGCTATTTTCACTGTTTTCTCGTGTGCTTACCTAATCTTTTGTAGTATCTGGGCATTCACAGTCGATAATATAGCTAAAAAAAAAAAAAAGTAATCATCTCAAAAGGCTAATCAATTTAATGGGATAATTCCAGGTTTTTGCAAATCTTGATATAATGTTACTTAGTGTAAATAATTTAGATATGCTTTTGCTGCTAGGAAGGAATATCAGACTGATACTGTTTTGCTGGGATAATTTAACATCTAGTCATTAAATGTAACTTTACACATTCCATTAAATACACCATAAATTGCAACATCTAGGGGTTGAAGTTTATGGGAAGAATGTGATGGGAAAGACCGTAACACAATGTAATTTTCCTTCACATATGTGTAATTGCTACAAGAGAAATGATTATGTTATCGAGAAGCAAAAAAACAGGGTGGTCAATACCAGATTTTGTGTGTTCTTGTACATAGTGTAAAACAGCTGGAAATAGTTCTTTCACCATCCATCCGCTTTTTGAAGGCAAATCTAGACTTTCAGTTGGAGCACCAACAAGAAATAATCCTTATAATTTACTCTAGGATACATCCTACCTATGCTATTATAATGGACTAGCATTAGTAATTTAAATAAAAAATGTTTATCAAACTAAATTCTACTGTGTGTGTATTCTACATTTAAATTCAGTTATTACTTCACAGATGAATCTAATTTAGTATACAAATGGCATTAAATGTGATACATTTATATACCTCCTAAATAATGTTTTTACAACTGAAAGCTGAATGGGGCTAGTGTGGGCATGTCCACAGTAGCCCCACCACCATGTGTCCACACTAGTCCCATGGTGCCATTTATTTTTTTAGGACTAACACTGGTAAGTGTAAACCATGCAGTGCAAAAGTGAATATCAAAAAATATACTGATTAGATTCATTTATAATACAATATCCCCTTTCATTTGAAATAATGAATATAAATAGTCTAAATTAGTAATTAAAAAACAAACCATGAATTTACTTTTACACCATAAAAACCTTTTTTTATAAATTGCAAATGAACTATGAAATGTAGTCTCATGTAATTACACATAGAAGTGTATATCAGTGTTGTCAATCTACAAAAATTTACAGAGCAACTTTAACTAAAAAATAACAGAATTATTCAAGTTGTCCACACTAGCCCCCTTCTCCCCTATGTTTAACTTAAGGTAAGAATTATATAAAGAAATCCCGTTGTGATTCCCTTTAATATATCCTTAGTATGAGATACACATGTACCTTTTAAATTAATTTGATTTTTTTTTTCTTTTTATGTATTCTTTGTTAATTCATAATTAATACAAAATTATACCCAGGTTTCACTGATAAATGGAGAATTTAGGTATTATGTATATGAAAATTAGAAGTTTAAAGTCTTCTCCAAAAAAACTCAATAAAGCCCGAAAACCCCCGGGTTTTTTCAGAAAAATCCGAAAAAAAACCCCAGGTTTTAGACTAATGGGCCCAGTAGGCTGGGTTTTTTCTAACCCTGTTGTAAATTAATATTTTTCTTTTAGTGGTGTTGCTTAGTGGCACTCCACTCACATATAACTTTTCATTTTTGCTGTTAGCGGCGATATAGGACTCGGGAGGGGCTCAGCGTTTTTTTGCAGAAAATACTTAAGAAATTATTAGAGTTCACAGACAGTTTTACATTTTATCTAAGTCTGTATACATTTATATGTATCTATAATGAAATTTAATGGCAATTTAGAACAAAATTTAAATTGATAAAAATTGCAGCAAACTCAAAATTAAGGTCCTATTCTGCTGAACACTGTAAATTTGACTTCAATATTGTTGGTGTCAGAGACATCAAGAGAAAATAGTATTGCTGCCATGAAACGACTTATTCAATATCGAAATGTATAAGGAGAGCTTTCTTATTCAGTTACTTTTAAAATATAAACATTAAATACCTCCCAGAGAAATTAAGTATATTTAACCCCTTCACGACGTCTTTTTCAGAATTTTTAATCTTTTATCATCGGTTTTTCAAAACAGAATTTTTTGTGTAATTAAATCGGGAAAATGCCCTGATTGAATAGGGCAAAATTTACAATAAAATATAACTGGTGGGAATGTTCAAGGATTATGAGCACCTTATGCGTCACATACATGTGACGCTCGTCGCCAAGGGGTTAAGATTATCACAGGGCTGGGCAAGGCAATGTGGGATCAGAAGCTTTTAATATAACTTTTAAAGTATTTAATATAGAATTCTATTAAAGTAGCAGTAATTTTATAGCAGGGTTGCCAGTTTTCTGCAGCTCTGCGGACAGGAATATAACTATTTTTTTTTTACCAGGGTTGTGCCAAAAATATTTTGCCAGGCAAAAAAAAAAAAGCCGTCTGGAGTTATTTTGATTTTAAACACTTATCTAGTAGTTGGATGTGCCAATCCCAAAACTTTCTTCTTTCTTTTAACATTTAAGAAGTAGTTACAGATGTTAATACTTCAATATTATTAGTTCAATACTGTACCAACTTTAATTTTCATCTTAAATTTCTGCCTCAGTCTGTTTGCGAATAGCCGGCTTAGCAGGATATGAGTTCTTGTTCACTGTATGAGCCACAGATGATCAATAAAACTACGAAAAATTCAGAAAATTACACAAAAATTGCTATCACAGTGCTTTTTTCCGGCAGAATATCTCCAAATTCAAGGAGAACATGCTGGCCATAGCGAAAAACATACACAAAAAATTGGTTCAATTTTATGCATAACTTTAAACACTTTTCGATAGTACAATAATGAAAAGGGCTCAAAAATCGTTATTACTGCACACCTTTCCAGCAGAATTTTTTTCAAATTCAGGGAGGACCTGCTTGTTACAGCCAAAAACATACACAGATAAATTTGGTTGAATTCTATGCATAACTTCATACACTTTTCGATGCTACAGTAATGAAAATGGCACAGACATCGCTATTACAGTAACCCGCTTCTAGCAGAATATTCCCAAATTGAAAGAGAACCTGCTGGCCATAAAAACATATACAAAAAATTTAGTTCAATTCTATGCATAACTTTATACACTTTTCTATGGTACAATAATGAAAATGGCACAAAAATCGCTATCACGGTGTCCCCTTCCTGCAGATTATGGAACAGATGTGTTATTATCCCGGGGTCTGCCATCTTGGATTTTTTCTTGGCTTGAATTAAAAATTATTACGGAACAGATGTGTTATTATCCCGGGGTCCACCATCTTAGATTTTTTCTTGGCTTGAATTAAAAATTATTACGGAACAGATGTGTTATTATCCCGGGGTCCGCCATTTTGGATTTTTTTCTTGGCTTGAATTAAAAATTATTTTTTTATTAATAGTTATAATTATTCTATTCCATTTTTTTTTCAATATTATATTAACCTATCAACAATATTTAACGATTGGCAACATTACTACTTGGCGAAAAAGGAGTTTTCATTAGAGATGAGACGGACTTTATTTTTATTCTAGTCTTCGGGCTCGGACTCGTTCTTTCTGAAACCGGAAAACTTTATTTATGTATGGAAAAGATTGAAAAAGTTCATTCCCCGCTTAAAATTACTTTTCAAGTCTTTTCAATGCTATTTTGATCCAAATGAAGGGGGGACAAAAATCGTGTTTATTTATTTTAGTATTTGATTGCTGTTTCAAAAGAAAATTTGTGATGTTTTCAGATTTATGGCTATAGCATTTTCAACGACTATCAATTAATATGGCATCAATCAAAACAAGCATAAACAATGAATTTGTTTTTAGTAGGATTTTCGTTTGTGACAGAAGATATTTTTTAATCTCATCTAGGCCTGGGCCTTAAATCGATTTAAAGCTTACATCGGAAATCCGATTTAACCATTGGTCTTAAACCCGGTAGCAGAAAGTGTGCGACACGCGCCGTGCGTCGCAGATTTATTTTGGACCTTGCAGATAAATTTACCAACTTGAAAAAAAAAAAAAGTACGAAAATTCTGACAAAAAATATCGCGAATTCGACAAATGGTCGCCGAAAAATATCAATTTCGACAATCGTTTGCATAAAAAATCGGTAATTTATAGCCAAAGAGTCGCTATAAAAACACGAATTTCGTCAAAAGAGCCCGAAAAAAAAACATGAATTTCGTCTCAGGGTTGTGGAAAAAATGCAAATTTCTGTCACAGGATCGCTGAAAAAATACGAATTTCGTCAAAGGATTGCGGAAAGAATGCGAATTTAGTCAAACGATTGTGGGGAAAAACGCAAATTTAATCAAACGATCGCGAAAAAACGCAAATTTATGTCAAAGGATTGCGGAAAGAACGCGGAATTTCGTCAAAAGATCTCGAAAAAACGTAAATTTCTGCCAAAAGATCACTGTATAAACTTGAATTTTGTGTAAAAATCCCGAAACATGAATTTCGTTCCAGGGGCGCGAGAAAAACGCAAATTTCTGTCACAAAATCGCAGAAGAAATTTGAATTTCATCAAATAATCGAGGGAAAAACACGAATTTAGTCAGACAATCGCAGAAAAAATGCAAATTTCTGTAAAACGATCGCGAAAAAAACAAAAATTTCTGTAAAACGATCGCGAAAAAAACAAAAATTTCTGTAAAACGATCGCGAAAAAACGCAAATTTCTGTCAAAGGATCGCGAAAAACGCAGATTACTGTCAAAGGATCACGAAAAAAAGAAAATTTATGTAAAAAAATTGGAATTTAATTTGCGGAATTTCGTCAAAAGATCTCGAAAAACATAAATTTCTGCCCAAAGATCGCTGTACAAACTTGAATTTTATCCAAAAATCCCGAAAAAAAACGTGAATTTTGTTCCAGGGGCGTGAGAAAAACGCAAATTTCTGTCACAAAATCGCGGAAGAAATTTGAGTTTCATCAAAGAATCGAGGAAAAAACACGAATTTAGTCAGACAATCGCGGAAAAAATGCAAATTTCTGTAAAACGATCGCAAAATAACACAAATTTCTGTAAAACGATCGCGAAATAACGCAAATTTCTGTCAAAGGATCGCGAAAAACGCAGATTACTGTCAAAGGATCACGAAAAAAAGAAAATTTATGTCAAAAATCTGAATTAAATTTGCGCAATTTCGTCAAAAGATCGCGAAAAGCGCAAATTTCTGCCAAAGGATCGCTGTAAAAACGCGAATTTCATCAAAAGATCCCGGGGAAAAACGTGAATTTCGTCCCAAGGGCGCCGAAGAAACGCAAATTTCTGTCACACAATCACTGAAAAAACACGAAATTCGTCAAAGAATCGAGGGTAAAAAGCAAATTTCGTAAAGGATCGCGAAAAAAAGCTCATTTTTGTCGAAGAATCTCGGAAAAACGGTAAATTTCGTCTAAAGATTGAAAAAAAAAAAAAAAAAGAGAAATTTCCTCATAAGATCGCGAAAGAACAGCAGATTTCGTCAAAAGATCGCTAAAAAACGGCAAATTTCGTCAAAAGATCGAGAAAACGGCAAATTTTGTCAAAAGATTGCGAAAAACGGCATATTTCGTCAAAAGATTGCGAAAAACGGCATATTTCGTCAAAAGATTGTGAAAAAACACAAATTTCATCAAAAGCGCGTAAAGAAAAACACATAATTAGTGCTGGTAGTGGATTTTCGCTCCCCCCCCCCCCCCTCTCTCTCTCTTTGTTGTAACCTTTCGAAAAATTTGCTGTGAATTTCAGAATATTTTTTTTTATTACTCAGAATAACCCCTGGTATTAATCAGTAAGAACGCTGTTTATTTTAACACTCATAATGTTTGTACACGCTGATGGAACGTGTGAAAATGTAACACGCTACTCCCGCAGACAATTTTCATCCCAATAAATTGCTGTCGCAGACACAACCATAACTTTCTGCTTCTGGGGTCTTAAATCGATTTAAGCTAAAATCGGAAATCGCGATTTAGCCAATGTCTTAAATCGCGATTTAGCCATTATCTTAAATCGCGATTTAGCCATTATCTTAAATCGCGATTTAGCCATTGGCTTTAAATCGATTTAAAACAAAATACTGATTCAGAGCTAACATTGGAGAAACGATTTATCTACTTTGATGTATCTACCACTTACATGGCAAGCTGGTGTTAAATCGATTTAGGAGGATCCGATTTAAGCAAACATTGCAAGCCTGAATGCTTTCCGATTTAAGAAAAGCAAGGCAAGCTGGTGTTAAATCGATTTAGGATGATCCGATTTAAGCAAACATCGCAAGCCTCCATGCTTTCCAATTTCAGGAAAACAAGGCAAGCTGGTGTTAAATCGATTTAGCAGGATCCGATTTCAAAGAACATCGAGCCTCAATCCTCTCCGATTTAAGAAAAAGGCGATTTAAGAAAACAATGATTTAAGTAAGAATTGATATTTAATTATTTACTTTGTAAACAAGATTCAGAGTTTAGGAGATTGGAATGTGTATTTTTCAGAAATTAAGAATAGAGATGCAACGAATATTCGGCCGAAGCCGAATATTCGGCCCATTCGGCCTGACTGCCGAATATTCGGCTTCGGCCGAATATCAAGTCTATTATTCGGCCTTGGCCGAATAATGCTGTAATAAATGTTTTTATATTTACACAGTATAACTTTTTAATTTGACAATTTATATTCATTATATATAACGAAAATTTTATTTGAAATTAACTAACTTTTTTTTCCATTAACTTTCATACTCCGAATGGGTTTTATAATCTTGTTTATGTAAGAGGCTATATATAAGAGTTTATATAAGGCTATATATAAGAGTTTATATAAGAGGTACTCTTGTTTATATAAGAGGCTAATTTAGGAATCATGTTTAAAAAATTTTATGCTGTATCAGTAAGTACAAAAAGTATCTGTAACAAGCTAACATAATCTGTTAAATTTAAAATTAATCTATTCAAAATTGTTTTAATACAGCTGTACAAGCTAATTCAATTTTTTTTTTTTTTTTTTTATCATAATGGGAAGTTTAACATTTAACCCTTGTTACATAAAAAAATATTTCTTTCAATAATATTTTGAATTATACCTGTATAAAGAACATAAATATATGATTGATTAGATATAGATGTATTATATGTATAAGATATTTAAGTCGTATATGTTCCAATACTTAAGGGTTTTTTTTTTTTTTTTTTTTTTTAAGTAAAATACCCTTAAAAGTTAAATATAATTGAAGTGATTTTTTTAAGTCTGTTTCTATTTCTTATTAAATAATGAAAGAAATGTAAATACTAAATTCTTTTAATTAGTATGCATTTACGTTTTAGATATTTTTTTCAAGAAAAGCATTGTAATGCCTTAAAAAACAGTTAAAATGTTTTCAGTAAACGTAGATTGGGATGCAGAAATAATAATAATTCAGCATTCTCAGGTGATAGTCTATTTCTTTTTTTTCGTAAATGTTACCTGCTTCTGAAAATAATCTCTCACTATATATGGTACTTCCTGGAGCAGAAAGGTACTTTTTGGCTAATTGTGAAAGGTTTGGAAAGTCTTCCGAATTTTTCGCCCACCACTCCACTGTTGTCCTTCTAGTAGTGGCTGGGAAAGAAAATTACTAATTTCTTTTACTGCTTTACATTGAGAGGCACTTTCTATAGAGGCTTCTCTGCTGACAGCAAAGAAAAAAAAATAATAATAAAGATAATAAAAAATTTGTTAATTGTGAGCTTTATAAAGTCTACAATGATTTCTTTCCACCATTTTAGAGGATATTCCTTTGACCCTTTCTATCAGTGGGTTTTCTTAAGATATTAATATTTCTTATTTTTATTTTATTTCATCTGAAAGCTGAAACTTATGTTTCCTAGTACTTTTAAAATTTTTTCATTATTTTAAAATGTAACAACACATATAATATCTATTAAAATGTAACTAGACAGTACCTGATGAGGAACTTTTGCTAAGAATTTTTTTTTTTTTTTTTTGGGGGGGGGGGGGGGTGAATTATATTATTGAGGCAATTTTTAGGCCGAATATAGCCGAATATTTTTTCAGAGTAAAATAATGCTTTAAAAAATTAAAAATTTGTATATAAATAATTTTTTAAAAGAAAACAATACATTTTAATTGTGAAATATACAAGAATTGTGCATATAGTGCATACTATATTTTGTTTTTAGGCAAAAATAAGTTCATTATTCGGCGGCCGAATAGGCCGAATATTCGGCTGTATTTTGGCCGAATATTCGGCTGTATTTTGGCCGAATATTCGGTATTCGGCCAAACCACTATTCGTTGCATCACTAATTAAGAACTTATATAGTGGAAAGTTGAAAGGAAAAAGTAATGTTTAAATCTTATAAACTTTTTTACCAAAAATAAAACCGACTTCAAAAACTACTACAAAGTAAAAAATAATTTTTTTACATAATAGTTAATAAGAAATTAAATTAAGAGCATTGTATTTACCATGCGTATTATTATATTTATGTACATTAATTTGATTTTTTGGAGTCGGTGCCAGCCAAACGAAGTTAAGTATAATTATCCAACAGACACATATCCAAATATCTACGAGTTTTTTTACGATTTTTTATTTAGTTAAAAAATTTGAATTTTACCATTTTTGAAACATTTCATCTGATTTTATAAACGTGTATTTTCAAGTGAGATTAGTTGTAATTATGTGTGCTAAATGAAGGGTTATTGTAAAATTAATGCGTTTATACAGGCTATTATGTAAAAAAATCGTAGCCAAACACAGATTTTCAAATGCAGGATGGTGTCAGAGTTGATTGAGAATTGATTTTTTTTCCTAAACGGTTTTGCTGAATCTTGTTACGATTTGTATTGGATAAACAATTTTAATTTTGAACTTGGCTTGGCTGGCACCGACTCCAAAAAATCAAATTAATGTACATAAATATAATAATACGCATGGTAAATACAATGCTCTTAATTTAATTTCTTATTAACTATTATGTAAAAAAATTATTTTTTACTTTGTAGTAGTTTTTGAAGTCGGTTTTATTTTTGGTAAAAAAGTTTATTTTTCACTTTTTAGTTTTTTTTTAGTTACAATTTTTGCATGATTCTTTTGGAGGAAATCACGGGCTTTTAAAGATGTTATTTTGATAAGTAAATACATTTGTCCAGATTTGTGTGTACATTAATAACACATGTTTTTTGTGAAAATTCTTTATATATATATTACATTTATTCTTCTTCAGATTTAATAGCTTTATTTTTTAATTAAATATTTTTGTTTCTCTATTTGGACATGGGTAGAACGGCAAGAGATGCTGCTCGCATGAAAAAATATCGAACTTTGGAAACTGACAATAAAAAGTTCTTCGGCTTACTAAAAATACTCTATGAAATAAAGAAGAGAGACCCAATGACATATTTTTCATACTTTCTCACCTATGACCAGTCCCTTATCTTCCAAGTTGTCCTAGATGAATGGGTTTGATACCTGGCATCGGCGTAGGAGACCATCTAATCGCCACGTAGCAGCAATAAACCTGATGAACGCCTAGATCGTTTTACTATCGGCAGTGCCTATTTCTTAATTATGAATTTTTTTATGCCAATTACTTAACATTTATATCTTGTTGTTTAGCACCTGCGCATTGCTACTCATGTTGATCTCGTAATTTAGAAGCTTAATCAAATGACGAGACCTTCATCTGGGTAGGCACCTCAGAGGCATAATACATAGGTAAATTCGAGATCTTCGCACCTATCAACGGAGTTTACATGCGCCAGGAGCCATTAGGGTACATGACAACCGAATGACTTATCAAAAAATGATCGTGAAAAGACTACAGGGGGAAAGTCTTAAATGGCGTTCCCTCAAATGGCTGGTCATTGATGAAATTTCTATGGTGTCAAAAGAGAATTTATATATAATTCATTTGAGGTTTCAAGAATTTAAAAACAATTTATTTTTTGGTGGCATTAATGTTTTCTTATATGGAGATATTATGCAAGTGCCAATATGTAATGTATAATGTATACGTAATGCCAATGTGCTTAAATGTATGCTAAGCATTTCAGCATGGTACTTTTATTCATAATTTAAATTAATTGCTTAATCTTTCGCCAAATCTAAAGATTCTGATAGAGAAATTGAGAACTCATTGCATCATGACGACATTTTGTTTATTTTTGTTTGTAATCTTTCTTGACAAAATCAGTTTAACTCACTTAGGCATTTATGCTTCTTATTGCATCATCATTTGCAATACGTTGGGCAGTGGAGATTTTAAAACTATTAAGTAATCTACCGTTATTGCGTCCACTGCCAATTGTTGTTTCTGAGCTAATATGATTTGGTGCATTGAAGCGTTTTACGAATTAAATATTTTATGATGCCCACATTTACATTAAACAAATTGCTGCTGATATTTTTTTGGGGGTATTTTTCGGTTAGCCGAGCGCCAGTATTATATATACATACGTATATATGTATATATACATATACGTATACATATATTGTATATATACATACATATGCATATATACCCACATATATGCATATGTATACATGCGTATACATACATGTATATAGACATATACATGTATACATAACACTGGCGCCCGGCTAACCAAAAAGTACCTTTTTTTCTTTTACGTTACCCTTAACTGTGGGCTCGATTACGAAAGATTAGAAATCCATCGTCATGCTCATTTAATGGTCTTGATTAAAGTGTCATTGGTCTGCATAATAACTGACGTATTTTAGTGAATATAGTACTGCAAAACATATAGAACTTTCGGAAGCAACTCATGATATTCTCATTTTCTTTAAACCATGTTTGTTGTTAGTATCGCACACTTTTTGCTTTTATCGGGCAATCTGATTCAAATTTACTTGCTCTCATTTCTTGATACGATTCAAATGTTTTCATGACTGCGTAACTCACTGACTTGCTTTCGCCATTATGCTTATGCCTACTGATGTTTAAGTTCTGTGCCATGTATATACACCGCACCATAACAATGCCGTCTGTAATACTAATTAGAGTAACTTCTTTTATTTCTTTCCATGTTGTTTATCTTGTACTTTAACAGAATAGGGATCTTGGCTCAACCTCTGTTTGCATATAAAAGTAGACAAATGGTTGTTTACAATAAATAAATTTATAAATATTAAAAAACTTACTTGTGTATATGAGACAGTGGTACTACTTAGTTATCCCGTCGACCAAAAATCTATCGCCAAACTATAAGATTAAATGCCAATAATGGTTGATCGTAAATGTCACATTCACTTGACTTTAAGCAAGATACATGTGTTTACGTCATCAAGTGATTTTTATTGCGACGTTTTATTTGTATTTTTATTAATGTTATACTATTTGTTCTTTCGTTATTTAAAGTAAAAATATGTCAATTTGTATAATTTGGCGAGTGGTTTGGCGATTTATATAATCTGGCGAAATTGGTCGACGGGATAACTAAGTAGTACCGAGACAGTTAATAGGTTGTCAGAAAATATGCGTGAAATTTTCATTTTCTCTCCAAGTCCCCTATACAGGAAAGTTATTTTTAATGTTATCTAGTGGGAATATTAAAGGCAATCAAAAAGCATTCATACATATAACTGTTTAATATAATATAATATAGGTATGTATATAATATTATGGTACTTCTTAGTTATCCCGTCGATCAATTTCGCCAAATTGTATAAATCGCCAAACCACTCGCCAAATTATACAAATTGACATAATTTTTATTTTAAATAACGAAAGAACAATTAAATTAGTAAATCATTAACCGTCTCACCGCCGCGAACTAATATATCCGTTCACTAAGCTGTAGCTTTCACTGTAACAGAATCATTATTTAAATTAATATATTTCGACAGATAAAACCTAGTTTTCAAAAATTAAGTTATGATTAATACTTTCATGGCTCACATGCCAATACGTAATAAATTTTTTTACATCATGTTGGAAAAAGCATCTTTTTTTACCATTTTTTGTAAATTACAGAGAAAAAAACACTACAATTTTGCCCTTTTGCTCGGCGGTCAAGGGGTTAATAAAAATACAAATAAAACGGCGAATTAATAGTTTTATTGGCCATTATTGACATTTAATCTTACAATTAATTAATTAATGGCAAACCATTATTGGCATTTAATCTTACAATATGGCGACAGTAATTTGGTCGACGGGATAATTAAAAAGTACCAATATTATTGCCGAAACGTCAGTGAAGGCTTACTGTGGAGACACGAAATGTTTTGATTTCCGTTTGTCTGTCTGTCTGTCTGTTCCGCGATAACTGCCGCAAAAAGCACCCGATCAGCTTGAAATTAATTGGGCATATTCGTGAGATACCCGGACGTAGCTGTATAGTTTTTGGTTAAATTTGGTTCATTCCTTTGGAAAATATGGAAGATTTTATTTTTCTTTATAATGCTTTTCTACGGCAAGTCAGACGATTTTCAAATTTCCATTTGTTGAAAGAAAATGGCACGTTTGATTCATGGATTTAAATGTCAAATTATGGATACTAAAATTCCAAATAAGGGTTTTAAATTATTCCTATTATATTGAAGTTTTATCAATATATCTATCAGATTTTTTTATTTACATGTATAATGTTTTGAGGACATTTATACATGTATTCCAATAAAATAAACAATTTTTAAATTAATTTTCTTGTTTTATATGATACATATTTCTTTTTTTTTTCCTTTTCTTCGTTGCCTAGCGACTGTTAATCGTAGCCTATCATTGCGTCAAATATGAATGAAGTTAGTAAATTACGTTAATTTTGTTGCAGGTACTATTAAAAGGCTATCACAAAAAATATTTTATCGCGCCAAATCGATGCAATTTACGCAATTAACAGTGGGCACGATAATGAATTATTTTCCAGTAGATTTATAGATCTCCAGATATGCATATTTTGGGGGGCTTTTAATATGTTATTGCTATCGCATGGATTGGGATGTTTAAACTAATGTTTAACCATACTATAAGTGAAAAAAAAGTACAGTTAAAGGCATGTAAATCCTTTTTAACACTTTCCAACATGGATGAAAAGTATTTATGACTTCAGTTTTTCTATCTGTGGATTGCCGTGTTTCTCTACGTGCTCTAACTCGCGTAAATATAGTCGGGATTACATGTAATTGATATACGTTATTGAGGTTTGCCAAAGTATGTTTGTTATTAAAAATGAAGAGTGTAGCATTCATAGCTTAATTACACGGGCACTCAAAACTATTCCGTTACATTATAGTCTTTGGGAAAAATCGTCTGCGGTGTATTTTAATAATGTTACACAATTTTAAACGTAATGAAATTTATATACTTTATTAAGGTGCACTAGAACCTGGTTACTATAAAATATGTTATGTGTAGCACTTACAGCATGCGTACAGGGAACTCAAAAGTATTCATAATATTACAATCTTTGAAGAAAATCCTTTTGTGGCGTTTTTTAATGATGTTACTCAGTTACAAAATAATAAAATTGATATGTATTTTTGAAACATTTTTGTAGTATATGGGGTGCAAAGCATATGTTTTTTTCAGGGTCACACAAAAGTGGTCGATTAAAATGTGGTCTACGGGGGAAAAAAACTAACTCCTCACAGCTTATTTTAACACATTAGCGACGGGAAACGAGAATTCTCGTTTTTATTCAGAATACATCATTGACTAAGGGAGTGACTTCTACCTTACAGTAAAGACATTTATATTGTGTTGTCCATATTTTTTATAGATTGTAAGACATTATATATTACATCCGTACATTGAAAGATATTTACTGCTGCATAAACATGAAAAACATATCTCAGAAACCAATTTCCGAGACACTTTCAGAAGAGGGAGGAGCTTCTACTGTTTTTAAACCCAGATTTAATTAAATTGCCTGTCGTCAGTGTGTTAATTGTGTTGCACTAATTCAAACATTATGAAATTAAATTACATTACTGTGGTTGACTACAAGAAGCTTGAATATGATTTGTATCGTATTTATCGTTCATTTATAGGGTCACATAAAAAATTTCGGATACAGTTCTGGTCTATTAGGGATGATCGCTGAAGAGTATTTTCGATTATGGTGTGCGTTTTAACGTTAAGTAAATTTGTGCTTAATAAGTAGTGCTTAAATATTGTATAGACCATGTACAGGGATACACAAATGAATTCGTAAGTATAAATGAAAATGAGCGCGAATTGCTTCAGTGTGTTTTTTTTTTTTTTATTTGAGTTATGTATTTCCCAGCCCAATTACATTTAGTATACTAACAAATGTTTGCAGAATTTAAATAGAACCATATACAGGACTCCGCAGAAACTGGATATATGGTGCACACTATGCATACTAATCCCCGGAAATGTGATATGAGCAGTTTTAAGAGGGTTTTTTGTCTGCATTAAATTTAAATGTTATAGACGACGCGTAAAAATCTTCACGTAATATACAGGACTGTAGAAAAGAATTCATGTACGTTTCCGTCTATTGGTAGAATTTACTAAAGGACATTAACACAATTAATTGATAATTACAAATGTAAATTAAATTACACTACGAAGGGGTTCAGGGGGGCTCTGCCCCCCTGAAGAAATCTACTTTATTATCTAAAAATTACCAGAATAAGTAGCTCATGAGATTTTCAGAATACCATTACATAACAAGGGGTTTAATTTAACGCTTCTAATGTCAGAAACCTTCGAAATATTTTTTCGTTTTATAAATGTTTATGTAATTTCAGAACTTTAAATTTCGTTTTTTGTAGAAAGATTAATATTACTCAAAGGGTGCTAAACACAATGAATTGTAGAGCTGACGTTGAGGCTCCTGATCTGCAGATTTACTAGTGATATTTAAGTATTGCGCGGCAGCGCATAACTTATCGCCGAAACGTCAGTGAAGGCTTACTGTGGAGACACGAAAAGTTTTGGTTTCTGTTTGTCTGTCTGTTCCGCGATAACTGCCGCAAAAAGCATCCGATCGGCTTGAAATTCACTGGGCATGTTAATGAGGTACCCGGACTTAGCTGTATAGTTTTTGGTTAAATTTGGTTCATTCGTTCGGGAAATATGGAACATTTTATTTTGCTCTATAATGCTTTTCAATGGCAAGTCAGACGATTTTCAGATTTTCATTTGTTGAAAGAAATGGCTCATATGAAAAATGGATTTAAATGGTAAATTTTTGATGCTGAAATTTTTAAATAACATTATTAAACTAGTAAATCTGCAGATCAGGAGCCTCAACGTCAGCTCTGCAAGTCATTGTTTTTAGACTCACTTTGGTAATATTCAGTTTCCTGCAAACCGCAATTTAAAGTTTTCAAATTATGTAATTATTTATAAGAATAAAAAATACGATGTTTTCAGACATTAGAAGCATTAAATTAAAAACGTTATGGAAGGATATTTCGAAATTTTCATGAGCTGTTAATTCTGGTATATTTTTTAAATAATAAAGTAGATTTCTTCAGGGGGTCTCCACCCCCCTGAACCCCCCGTGGTCTTATTAATTTACATACGTAACTTTTTATTGATTGCGCTAATGGTTAGTGCAAATCTTAGATTTCTTTTTACACTTCCTAGTCTTATTTTTCAATACTGGTAATACAGAAAATGATTTACATTGACGCAATTATATTAAACGTTTAGGTTTTATGAATGAAAATGTAATTTCCTTTAAAAATAAAATAATTTTCATTCATATTTTCTGAAATGGGGCGGCATTAAGAAGTAACACCCGTCAAAAAACATTTTTTCAGGCAATCTAGTTAATGCTTAGTTTTTAAGGATGAAAATATTTATTTCCCGATACAATGACGTCATTTTCGACAGCGATAATTTTGCGATGCATAATTTTGATATTTACTATATATTTGCTTTTCAAAAGTTTTTTTTTTCTCATTGGAATTTTCGATTAAGAATTACCATTTCTGTTTAGCTGTGTGCAGATGATAAACCATGAGATATTAGTAACATTTTTTTTTTAATAATAAGAATTAATATCGTAACACAAGACCCTTTTATTTCAACCTCAAAGCGTATTCGCTTTATTTTTGAGATATGAGATCAAATTCACCTTCTTTTCGTATTTTCACTTTATTTCTAATATGAAGGCGTATTCGTGTCTATTTTTTATTTCATTTTCCTCTCGCACATAAAAATCTTTCAAATCAAAATTAACTGTTTAGGATAAATTTTTATTCCGGGATTGAATTTTCGTGGCAACGGCAAAAAAAAAAAAATGATTGTTAAATTTCATAGCAAAATGTCGATTTATTCCTTATGAAAATAATGAACTTTTTAATTTAAAAGAAAAATATTTGAACAAAATAAATAGAACATAGTCTTTCTTTATTTCTGTGGTAAATTCCATCTATATGTGAAGACACAAAGGCATTAATTCCTCCCTTTTGACTTTGATTTAACTTCAAACAATTACACATACTTTCACATTTAAGATATTTTTAGGTGTAGTTCGCTGCTAGGTAACAGTTAAAATATAATAAAATACAATTATAAGACAATTAAATATGTACTTAAAAAGAAAATTTATGTAAAAAAAAATATTTTATATTATTGAAACACATATATAAAATCCCTCCATAAATGTTATACACCGAATTTAAAAACTCTGACAAATGTATACACAAAATTTCAAACTAATATGAATAATTTATGGTTCTAATTAGGAAATTTCATCATCCTTAATTTAGCATTTAAATCCTTCAATCATATGAGCCATTTCTTTTCAACAAATAAAAATGGAAAAAATCGTCTGAATTGCTATAGGAAAGCATTAAGTCGCAAAATAAAATGTTCTATATATTCCGAACGAATGAACCAAATTTAACCAAAAACTATACAGCTAAATCCGGGGATTTCACCAACATGCATCCTTAATTTTAAGATAATCGGATGCTTTTTACGGCAGTTATAGCGGAACAGACAGACAGACTAACGGGAAACCAAAACTTTTCGTGTCTCCACAGTAAGCCTTCACTGACGTTTCGGCAATTATTCCAATAAATTATGTCAATATGTTTGCGGGATTTTTTTAGTCATGTTTATAATATTGTGGGGAATTTTATGCATATTTTCCAATAGTATAAAGGATTTTGTTTTATCAATTTGACATAATGCATATTTCATTTTTTCCTTTTCTTTCTCTGTTGCCTAGCAACGTATTTGGTCCTAATAATATTAGTATAATTGCGTGTATAATGCTTGAGTAAAGCCAACGTCAAAACAGATGAATTAATGCATTTGTATCTTTGCATGTAGAAGGATTTTAGCCCAGAAATAAAAATAGGCAATATTTCATATATTTTATTTATTTTATTGAAATATTTTGCTTAAAAATACAAAAGTTCATTATTTTCATAGAGAATAACGTAACGTTTTCCCGTAACATTTACCAATATTTCTTTAATTGTTGCCAAGAAAATCAAAACCCAGAATAATATTTTCTTTTAAACAATTTTCAATTGAAATGTTTTGTCGTGAAACAGGAAAATGAAAAATAAAATTAAGAATAGAAAAATTAATCTGGCGGCATATTGGAAATAAAAAGAAAACTCTCGCGTATTTCTTAATATAACAAGATGAAAAGTTTTGAGTAAGTACGCATATGCAGGTGAATTAGACGTCATTTATCGAAAACAGAGATGCTGGAATAAAAAGATCTTGGGTAAAATAAAATTAACTATTATTCACGGAGGAAAGAGATAGATGGAGATGCAGTATGCCGTAAAAACAGTTTGCAATACGATGTGCGTTATCGCTCAGATTTAAATGCCCTCATTCGGCCCAAACAAAACAAGCACGTGGAACAGGGACCAAATTCTTTGACTTCATCCGTTTTTTTTTTTCGTTTTTTTTTTAAAGCACGTCGTTGTGTTATGCCGAATGTAGCGGATTTTAGGGTTACATTTTTGGCGTCACTTCAAGATTTATTGTCTGTGTACGGTTAACATGAATATTTTATTTTAAATTTAAATTTTATTAATTTATAAAAAAACTTATGCTTATCCTTATAAATCACAGCGTAAAAAAATGTAAAATATACTATAACCATCCGCACAATCAATAAAAAATTACGAATGTAAATTTAAATAGACTACGGGGGGTTCAGGGGGGCAGAGCCCCCCTGAAGAAATGCAATTTTTGATTTAAAAAGTTACCAGAATAAGTAGCTCATCAGAATTTCAGAACATCAATGTACATGTACAACCACTTGTTCCACTTTTAATTTCTGAAACTTTACGAAGTATCTTGTATGCTCATAAATATTTATGTAATTTGAAAACTTTAAAAAGCGATTTGTAGGAAGTTGAATATTATGCAATGAGTGTTAAAAAACAATGACTTGCAAAGATGACGTTGAGGCTCCTGATCTGCAGATTTACTAGTTGCCGAAACGTCAGTGAAGGCTTACTGTGGAGACACGAAAAGTTTTGGTTTCCGTTTGTCTGTCTGTCTGTCTGTCTGTCCGTCTGTTCCGCGATAACTGCCGTAAAAAGCATCCGATTAGCTTAAAATTAAGTATGCATGTTGGTAAAATCCCCGGATTTAGCTGTATAGTTTTTGGTTAAATTTGGTTCATGCGTTCGGAATATATAGAACATTTTATTTTGCGACTTAATGCTTTCCTATAGCAATTCAGACGATTTTTCCATTTTTATTTGTTGAAAGGAAATGGCTCATATGTTTGAAGGATTTAAATAGTAAATTATGGATGATGTAATTTCTAATTAGAACCATACATTATTCATATTAGTTTGAAATTTTGTGTATACATTTGTCAGAGTTTTTAAATTCGGTGTTTAACTTATGGAGGTATTTTATATATGTGTTCCAATAATATATCTTTTTATAAATTTACTTTTTTTCAAAGCCCATATTTCATTGTTTTATTTTCTTTTAACTGTTGCCTAGCGACGGAACTACACCTAAAAATATCGTAAATGTGAAAGTATTTGTAATTGTTTGAAGTCAATCAAAGTCAAAAGGGACGAATTAATGCCTTTGTGACTTTACATATAGATGAAATTTACCCCAGAAATAAAGAAAGACTATGTTCTGCTTATTTTGTTCAAATATTTTTTCTTTTAAATTAAGAAGTTCATTATTTTCATAAGGAATAAAGTGACATTTTGCTATAAATTTAACAATCATTTTTTACCGTTGCCAAGAAAATCCTATCCCAGAATAATAATTTATCCTAAACAGTTAATTTTGATTTGAAAGATTTTCATGTGCAAGAGGAAAATGAAATAAAAAATAGACATGAATACGTCTTCATATTGGAAATAAAACTAAAATACGAAAAGAAGGTGAATTTGATCTCATATATCAAAAATAAAACTAATATGCTTTGAGGTTGAAATAAAAAGGGCTTGTGTTATGATATTAATTTTTATTATTAAAAGAAATGTTACTAATATCTCATGGTTTATCGTCTGCACACAGCTAACAGAAATGTTAATTTTTAATCGAAAATTTCAATGAGAAAAAAAAAAAAACTTTTGAAAATCAAATATATAGTAAATGTCAAAATTTTACACTACAAAATTATCGCTGTCGAAAATGACGTCATTGTATTGGGAAATAAATATTCTCATTCTTAAAAACCAAGCATTAACTAGATTACCTAAAAAAATATTTTATGACGAGTGTTACTTCTTAATGCCGTCTCATTTCAGAAAATATGAATGAAAATTATTTTATTTTTAAAAGGAAATTATATTTTCATTCATAAAACCTAAACTTTTAATATAATTGCGTCAATGTGAATCATTTTCTGTCCACCAGTATTGAAAATTAAGGCTCGGAAGTATAAAAAGAAATTTAAGATTTGCGATAACCATTAGCGCAATAAATAAAAAGTTACATATGTAAATTAATGAAACCACGGGGAGTTCAGGAGGCGGAGCCCCCCCCCCCCCCCCCCCTGAAGAAATTTGTTTTATTATTTAAAAAAATATCAGAATTAGTAGCTCATGAAAATTATTTCAAAATATCCTTCCATAACAACGTTTTTAATTTAATGCTTCTAATGTCTGAAAACTTCGTATTTTTTATTCTTATAAATAATTACATAATTTGAAAACTTTAAATTGCGGTTTGCATGAAATTGAATATTACCAAAGTGTGTCTAAAAACAGTGACTTGCAGAGCTGACGTTGAGGCTCCTGATCTGCAGATTTACTAGTATATATATATATATTATGTGCCGCCAGTCTGATGTTATGTGTTTAATTAAACTAAACTATTGGATACTACATTATTGTTTTGTATTAAGTTAGTTTGCTTCTGTGTTATTTAGCATTTGAAATAATGGTGTGTATTTAATTAATGTATATTAAATTACTATTTTGAATGCGATTGCCAATTGAGAATTTTAAATATGACTGTCGATTAGAAAATGCGAAGAAACAGATTGTGGAAGATCCATTACTGAATTTGAATGGGAATATCGCCAAATTAGTCAGTTACAGCCAAGTTGGCTTCATTTATGGCGACTTATTTTGGTCGCCAAATTTGGCGATAATTAAAGTAACTGCGCCAAGTTTTGCGACAACTTGGCGCTAACGTATATGAATACATAGTTTTATGCTTATGATTGAGAAACCGGTTACAACAATGAAAGATAATTTGGGTGAAATCCTTCATTTTATTGGTTTTTGTTGAATTACTAAAAAACTACTCAACCAATTTCGATGAAACGGAAATGGTACCAATTCGAGAGTATCCTCTTTCAATTAAAACAAAAGTCACATAAATCGGACAAAAAGTTCCGGAGCAATCGGTGAACATACATAAAAAAAAAAAAAAAAAAACATACATACGCGTCGAATTGATAACCTCCTCCTTTTTGAAGTCGGTAAAAATCCAAATTCATCGAATTTCAATTTATATGCTAATGCAATCTTTTGATGATAAATTAAGTTTTCACATATGTGAGTAATATTGCAATATGTATTTTTTATTTTCCAATATTCTGTAATTAATTAAAATGTTTTAAAGTAGAATCCTGCATTGTTTCAAAAGATTGTTTTCCTGAAATTCATTCAGCATTTACATGATTAAACATAATAATAATAAAGTTTTATATTTAAAATCCAAACTCATCGAATTGCAGTTTATACTTTTATGCATTCTTATGATGAAAAATTCATTTTTGACATGTTTTAGTAATATTTTAACATTTATTTTTTATATTTTCTATTATTTTGTAAATAATGGAATTATTTTAAAGTATAGTCATGCATTGTTTTGTGTATCACTATTTGGCCGTGATCCACATGAAATATTTTCCTTTTATTAATAATATTTTTTTCCTGAAATTAATTGAGTATTTATGGTTGGAAAAAAAGAATAAAGTTTCATATTTAAAATCCAAATTCATCGAATTTCAGTTTTTATTTTTATGCATTGTTTTAATGAAGCATTCATTTTTCACATGTTTGGGTAGTATTTTAATACATATTCTTTATTTTCTATCATTCTGTAATTAAAATATTTTAAAATAGTCATGCATCAGGTTTGACATCTGATTTCAATGCCAGTCACATGGATTGAGTATCTTGCTTAAATTGATTCACTATTTATATCCAAATTCATCTATTTTTAGTTTATATTTTTTTGCATTATTTTCATGAAAATTTATTTTTGATATGTAAGGGTATTATGGGAATATTTTAGTTTTAATTTATTATTATTTTGTAATTAATTAAAAATACTTTAATAAAGTTCAGTAATGAGTCAAGTAACTTTATTTTTACAGCAGAATGAGGGAGGGCTGGAGGAGGCATTCATTAGATTTTTCTGCAGATCTGCGATTTTCTGCTTTTTTGACATTTTGTTATCATTAAAAAGAGATATATTTTAAGATTATATTTTATTACTAATCTTACAGAGTGGCAACAGCCGCGAAAAAATCAGCAATTTCCATAATGTGCTCCAAGGCTCACACTTTCAATCCTTCTCCATCCGTTATATAAATGTCAGCATTTATGTTAAACAAATCTTATTATAATCTAAAAGTTAAAAAGATATAAAATTGCACTTTATTTCTCATATCGCCACCCCCCCCCCCCATTTTTTCTACTACTTTTCTCATCATGGTAAATGAATAGTTAAATTCATCATTGAATTCTTTTAATATGCTTAAGTTTTACCTCAATAACTTTTTTAATCTGTGTCTGTAAAAAAAAAAAAGTGTATGTAGGCTGTTAGCAATGAAGTGCTATTTGGGTGGGTTAAGGGAAGTCCCCACCCCCCTTAAGGAATTTCGATTGTAGCAGGCATAACAAGTCAGACAAAAAAAAAAAAAAATCATTTTCTTTTATAATACTTCTTATAGAATGAGTTTATAAAATGTATTACAATAGGTCACTAATTTTTAAAATGGGGAAAAAAAAAAAACTAGTGTTTTGGGGCATTCAAAGTTTTTTTATGTGTAAAATATACCTCTTTTCAAAATTATTTGAAAAATTAAAAGCTAAGTATACTAAATAATACAGGAACGGGGGGGGGGGGGGGGCACATAAAGACCGTATTTTGTTACTAAAAATTAAAAAATAGGCTTCCAGATTCTAAAATGTAAAATCGGTGTTAAATCGCGATTTAGCACTAAATCGCGATGTTAGATGGATGATAAATCGATTTAAGAAATTTCTACATCGCCCAGTCCTAATCTCATTTTTAGGTGCGTTCGTAATTATATAAATACGTAGCACCTATAGTCGTCGTTCAGTCCGTCTGTCCGTCCGTCCGCATATAACAGAGCAAAAACTACCCAACCGAATGGTCTGAAATTTTAACTATATGATTGTTGCAAAAATTTGTCGAGCCATTTCAAATTTTATGAAAATCGGATGTATAGTTTAGTTACAGGGACATTCAAAAGTTTTTATTTACATTACGGCCAATGGGAAAAAATTATTGCAAGTGCATTTTAATGATGTTACAGTCTTCCGAATGGTCTGAAATTTTAAATATATAATTGTTGCAAAATTTTGTAGAGCCATTTCAGATTTTATTAAAATTGGGTGTATAGTTTAATTACAGGGACAGTCAAAAGTTTTCCATTACATTACGGGCAATGGGAAAAAAATTATTGCAAGTGCATTTTAATGATGTTACAGACTGTGCACTTACGAAGTGCAAAAAAATATACATTCAGTACAATATGGGGTGCAAAAAATAGTTATAAAACTAGTTATAGTACGAACGCACCTCATTTGCCACGTTTGACGAGCAATTTCCTACTTGTTTATTTAGTTATCTAATGCGAAGAGAATGTTTTCTTCAATTTTTAGTAGACCAGAATTAGCTTGAGGTTTGGAAATTATTTAATCTTATATTGTGCACAAGTCATAATCGTTCTTCATATGAAAATAACTTTACTGGTTATTATATCTATTTGTCATGAACTCTGCTTATGCTGAGGACTCTGTAGTAGCAGGGTTCGATTTAAGCGGTATCGCATCGCAATTTGCGATTCAAATTTAACTAAAATGCGATCCAAGAAATGCATTAAATCGCAATCATTGCGATGCATATTTCCCACACCCTTTGTTATGTCATGTACGCTTGCAGGGATGCCGCGGACGCGCTATAGCGCGTAAATTACGCGAAAAATCAGATACGGGACGCAAAAAATAGCTCTTACGCGTCCCGTGGGACGCGTAATTTCATGAAAAAATCACGGAAAACAGACGATTTTCGTCAAAGAATCGCGAAAAAAGCATAAATCTCATCAAAATATCGCGCAAAAGCAGCGATTTTCGTAAAAGGGCCGCGAAAAAATAGCGTATTTCGTCAAAACATCGCGAAATAAAAAGCGAATTTCGTCAAAAAATCACGGAAAAAAGCCGAATTTTGTCAAAGGATCGCGAAAAAAGCACAAATTTCATCAAAAAAATCGCGGAAAAAAGACGATTTTCGTCAAAGGATCGCGAAAAAATAGTTGTTTTTCATCAAAGGATCCCCAAAAAATAGCAAATGTCGTCAAAAAATAACGTAAAAAAGCCGATTTTCGTCAAAGGATCGCGAAAAAAGTAGGGATGCAACGGATATCCGGCAAATATCCGATATCCGGCTGATTTTTCAATATCCGAAATACCATCGGATATCCGAATCACAATCACCGGATATCCGACTTCTCTGCCGGATATCCGGCAAAACGCAGCAAAGCTAATATCTAACGATAAGAGAAATTGTTTGACCCAAACGATGCCGAAAAACTTTTGTTTATAATGCAAAATATGA
Organism: Maratus speciosus; assembly: GCA_963932465.1. Lineage (NCBI taxonomy): Eukaryota > Metazoa > Arthropoda > Arachnida > Araneae > Salticidae > Maratus > Maratus speciosus. The sequence goes on along the minus strand of OZ010793.1, from coordinate 404,957,333 downwards.
AAGAAAGTTCACTATTCATGAGTAAAAGGTAATTCTCAAAAGTTTAAACAATTGCCAGCTTTCCTAACATTGATATTTGAACTCTTTATAATAAATTTAAGAATTTACGTTTACAGCTTTTAGAAAATTGTACCTTTACTTTCAGAATGTAAAACAAGATTTGAAGTTGTTTATTAAAGTATGACTTTATTAATTTTCTTTCTTTCTTTTAAGTTTAACAATTAAACAGGCCTATTTTAAATTTTTTCGATTCCCGGTTTTCGACGGATTTAGATGTTTTAGGGGTCCGAGATCCCAAAACAAGGTTATACAAAATGTCTATCTGTCCGTGTGTCGCCATCGTACCATCAAAAAGTGTATGAAGTTATGCATAGAATTGAACCAAATTTTTTGTGAATGTTTTTGGCTATAGCCAGCTTGTCCTTATGAAAACATTCCACTGGAAGGGGGTACTGTATCGCGATTTTTGTGCCATTTTCATTATTGCATCATCGAAAAGTGTAGGGAGTTATGCATAGAATTGAACAAAATTTTTTGTATATGTTTTTGGCTATGTCCAGCAGGTTCTCCTTTAATTTGGAAATATTCTGCCATAAGGGCTGCTGTAATAGCGATTTCTGTGTCACTTTCATTCTTGTACAGTCGAAAAGTGTATCAAGTTATGCTTAGAATTGAACCAATTTTTGGGGGTATATTTTAGGCTATGGCCATCAGGGTCCTCCTTCAATTTGAAAACATTCTGCTGGAAGGGGGCGCTACAATAGTAATTTTTGTGTTATTTTCATTATTTTACCATCGAAAAGTGTATAAAGCTAAGCATAGAATTGAACCAGTTTTGTGTGTATATTTTTGGCTATGGCCAGCAGTTTCTCCTTCCATTTTTAAATATTCCGCCAGAAGGTGGCACTGTAACAGCTTTTTTTTTTTTTTGTAAAATTTTCCCGATTTTTCGCTTTTGGTACTGTATATTGGCGGCTCGTGAAGCAATGGGAACTTCGTATCCTGCTAAGCTGGCTTTTCACAAACACCTGATGTACAACAGAATAACGAAAAAGTTATTGATTTTAATAAATATCATGATCGAGATTCTGGTTAATTAATTGGAGCAGAAATTTTAGATGAAAGTCAAAGTTGGTATAATATTGAACTAATAATATTGAAGTATTAACATTTAGAACTACCTTTTGAAACATTAAGATGTATGAGATAGAAGAAAGCTTTGGGATTGGCACATCAAATTAGTTATTTTTGTAACTTCATTATGAATATTTAAAATTAAAAGTAATTTTCTTTTTACTTATAAATATCAAAGATATTTAACTTAAAATAAAACTAAATGTGACTTACTTAAAGCAAAACAGTATCAAATAACTAAAACAGAAAAAAGGCATCAACTAAACCTGTGTTTTAAGAAAATAACTCTTTAATCATGGGTATATTAGTAGATATTTTATGTTTAAATTATAAAAAGAAAGTATGTATTTCTTTGTGGAAAATACTCTACAATTATAGGTATATTAATTGGTTAAAATTTGTTATACAAATTATCAGTATTTCATTGTGCAAATTAATTAATTATTAGAAATTATCAATATAGCCAATCCCATATCCAAATCCAATAGCAATTATCAGCATTTCATTGTACAAATAAACAGACTATTTTGATGTTTAAATTACATTTTTTAAACAACATTATTAATATGCATTACAAGGCTTGAATGGCAAATACAGGGCTTGAATTTTGAGATGGGATGGCAGGATTCGTGCCCTAAAGAATATTGGGGACGGAAGGCTTGTGTTTCCAAAAAATCATTTTCCGAAAATGTTTCTTTGAAGCCTACACTGGCCTCCAAAAGTTAAGGTACAGGGACTGGATGCTTTCGATTGCACACGTTTTGTCTAATATCTACAAAAATTATTGGCGAATTCTTCTTGAACTTCTGGGATGAAAAGAACATGTTTGATTTCATATTTCTTGGTGAATATTTAGTCGGGCCGACAATTAGGGGGCTAATAATAAATTTAATAATAAAATAATATTTGCGATCAACAATGCAACAGAAAATGCTGGAAATGGTTTGTCACTGCGTTAAGTGGCTATTTGGGTCCTGTTCAACTTTTGTGTGCATTTGTGTAAGCATAGCCCTCATATTCGTGAAGATGTTATTGTATCTGTGAAAAGTTCAAAAGTTTTTTGCTTATAGTAGACAGAGTTTTCAACCAAATTTAACAGAACTGTTCGAAAACTTGCCAAAGAATAGTAGAAACAGTATACTGCAATTAAAACATGACTATATTGAATATCTGATGATATATGGGAATTTTTATGAGATAATTTTTAACTGTGCATGCGTGGAAGATTTCAAAATTTTTGTTTCATAATTTGGTAGTCAGTATTTTGGGGCAACTTATATAAAAAGTCCTGTCAAATATCGCGAAAATTCTCACAGATAGAGTCGATATAGTGAGTTGCTTTGTAAAAATAGCTTTATCATAAGGGATTTTCCACAACTTTTAAATCAGTTCACTATATATTTTTAAGTTTTCACAACATTTGACTAGACTTTTTATAGAAGTTGCCCCAAAATACTGACTACCAAATTCCAAAATAAAAATTTTGAAATCTTCTGCTCATGCACAGTTAAAAATTATCTCATAAAAATGCCCATATCTCATCCAATATTCAATATATTCATGTTTTAATTGCAGTATACTGTTGCTACTATTCTTTGGCAAGTTTTTGGAAAGTTGTGTTAAATTTGGCTGAAAACTCTGTATGCTATAAGCAAAAAACTTTTGAATTTTTCACAGACACAATAACATCTTCACGAATATGAGTGCTATGCTTACACAAATACACATAAACGTTGAACAGGACCCAAATAGTCATTTAATGCAGTGACAAACCATTTCCAGCATTTTCTGTTGCATAGCTGATCGCAAATATTATTTTATTATTAAATTTATTATTAGCCTCCTAATTGTCGGCCCGACTAAATTTTCACCAAGAAATATGAAATCAAACATGTTCTTTTCATCGCAGAAGTTCAAGCACAATTCGCCAATAATTTTTGTAGATATTCGACAAAACGTGTGCAATTGAAAGCATCCAGTCCCTGTACCTTAACTTTTGGAGGCCAGTGTACGATCAAGTCTCAGGGCCGACTGACAAATTTCGTGATATTTCTCGTTATTAATTGACATATTTCACAGTTTCTTCTTACAACAAATTGACAAAATTGATGTTTGATTTTCTGCATCTAACCGAAAAATTTTTGCGATTTTTCTCCACGACAGACTGACGAATTTCATGATTTTTTCTAGAGACCGATCGGTGAATTTCATAATTTTTTTTCTCGCGATCAATTGACAAATTTAGCCATTTTATTCCGTGACCGATTGGCAAATTTCCCTGTTTGTTCTTGCAACATACTGATAAAAGTAACGATTGTTTTTCTGCATCCGATTGAAAATTTTCGCATTTTTTCAATGCGACCGGCTGAGAAATTTCATATTTGCTCGTGATGGACTGGCAAATTTCATGATATTTTTCCGTGATCGATTGACCAATTTCGTGATATTTTCCCTCTGTCGATTTCCCACAAACTTCAGTTTTTTTTCTCGCGACCGGTCGACAAATTATTTTATTTATTTTTACCATGACTGATGAAATCAGCGATATTTTTTTCTATGACCGATTTACATATTTTGCGATGTTTTTCCATTTGCCCAAAATAGGAAATAAGTAAAAGGGTAGTAACGGCCACCGGAGGCTGGTGCTCTATCAAATTGGCCAATAGTCAGCACTAAACAAAATGAGATACTTGTGGTGCACATGAAAAAAAAAACTTTGGTAAACTTAAAAAAAAAAAAAATAGAAACAACAAACTACTTGATTCTCGCAATTCACTAAAATTAGGACATGACTTTTTAAAATCAAGCTTTTCTTGTGTAATAGAAGGAGTCAATTGACTATTCCTTTTTCAAACTTTGGATATGAAAAATTTAAAATTCGAATGCATAGAACATAGCTCAATTAGCGAAAATACCAGGGATTACAGTTTTAACTATAATTCCATTAAGGATTCTAATAAAACAAGTTTGTTCAGAAATGACATATAAACACTATAGGATGACAATACAATCACCGATATGCATTATTCATGTAAGTTAAAAATTAATGGACATCGGATTTTGCAAAGTTTTCTAAAATTTTTTAAGAGAGCATAATAATGTGTTTCCGATAATTTCTAAAATTATAAAAGTTGCTCTATGCTGTTTGTCAAAAGTGTAACTTGTGAAAGAGGCTAAAACACGCAAAATAGAATAAAATCTAAATTAAGAAATTCATTTAGTAACCCAATTGTTAACTGCCCATAACATTAGGTGAAGGTTGAAAAATAGACATGGTATATATAAAGCTTGATTCTGTTTCTTTGTTTTAATAAAATAAAAATTTTGAATAATTATCTTGAGTTTTTAATTTAAATTATTTCAATGCTATTTTGTCATGACTGTATAAATGCATTACTTAAAGTGGCACATAAAAAATAATGAGGTTAAAAGATTTTTTTTCCTTTCTAACAGTTCAACTCCCCTGCATTTATAAATGTTGGGTAGGAAACTCTCCTCCTGGGAAAACTTGAATTTTAAGCCCTGATATTTACATTTAAAATGTTTTAATGATGTGTGAAACATGTTTGTAATTCATTGTTCTGAGATGGCATTATATAAAGAAATAATTCACCATATAATTAAAAATATATCTAGTGTCGGATATCCGAATCCGGCAGGCAAAGGAGCTTCGGATATCCGGCAAAATCAATATCCGGTGCATCCCTAGAAAAAAGCACAAATTTCGTGAAAATATAGCAGAAAAAACGCTATTTTCGTAAAAGGGCTGAGACAAAATAGTGTATTTCGACAAAAGATTGCGAAAAAATAGCAAATTTCGTCAAAAAATCGCAGAATAAAGCCGAATTTTGTCAAAGTATCGCAGAAAAAAACACGATTTTCGTGACAGACTCGCGAAAAAATAGCGAATTTCAACAAAAGGATCGCGGAAAAACGCGAATTTTGTCAAAGTAACACGGAAAAAACGTGAATTTAGTCAAAGCACCAAAAAAGATGTGCAAACTAAACTTATAGGTAGAAAATTCATAAAATGGGATTTAATTTCTTTTTTATGAGATTCTTAAAAATACAGCATAATTTCAGTGTACTTTGATAATATTTATATTCATTAGGTGGACCAGTAAAAATCACCCCCCCCCCCCTCGTTCTTACTGCATTGAAATGTCTCCCGCCTTCAGAACATTTAAGATTTGATGCTTATTAGTGATTTAGATATAAATTTCCCTTCCAAGGAAAATGTCTGATTCCAACAGCTGACAAATAATTCAATGGGAACTATAATAATGAAAGCACCCATTCATTCAACGAAAAGTACACCTTTACTTAACATAAGTGTTCTTTTTTTCAGCAAAAATATCTTTTTCAATAAACCCGCCTTGCCTCTTTTTAAAAGAATGCGAACATTAGTGATACTTGTTAGTAGGGATTGACCGAATACCGAATAGTCGATTCGGTATTCGGTGATTCGGCATGTAAACCGAATATTCGGCTTCGGCCGAATACTGTTAAGTATTCGGCCGAATAATTGCGGATGAGTATTTTCTTAGAAGTAGAAGAATTTTCTTTTACTTAGAAGTAGAATAGGCTAAATGATGAGTTTCAATATTATGTGCATGAGTTCAAAGTTCAGCTGCACTACCAAAAACAAGTCAAAGGCCATTTTTAATTACAAAAAACTTTTTTTTTCTTTCCTAAAATAGTCTATATAGGGGTGAAATCAGAACAACTGTCTACGATATAGGGAAAAAAAAGTAAGGAATATGGGCATCTTTCCATTACCATTTAATTTTAATTATTTCTACATTAGTTTTTTCAATTTAAATTTATTTAATGTGTATTCTCTTTAATATACACCTCAAATAAGTATATCAGAGTTCATCTCTGTATATCTAAGGTTTATATTAAAGAAAATACATGTATCAAATAAGTATACTCCTATGCCTATCCTATGGCTTTTATAACCATTAAATTAAAATTGCACAAATTTATCTTCATCACCACAGTGATAAATATTAATCAAAATATAAATATGTATCAATAATTTCACAGAAAATAGTTAAATGTACAAATTGATATGATACCTTTTGTATTTGAGAACATTCCAATTCAGTATGTATATAATTAGACAATCAGTAAATCAGCTTAATGACAACATTGTTTCTTTTTATTTGAATGAACTTTTGTTTTCCTGAGAATCTTTATCCTTAATAATAGCCTGTATAGTTTAATACTTTCATTGGGTTAATTTGGATATTGACTAGTGATAAAATAATAAAAAATAAGTGATGGGTTAATGAATTTGTGAGTTGAAAGAAGTCATTAAATTTTTTGTGTAATTAGATTTAAGAATAAAAATGTAACTGAATTAAATTATTAAGAATTTAATTTTAATTAAAGTTTATTAAAAAAGCTAATATATGCAAAAATGTGTATTAAAAATTTTTAAGTATTCGGTTGCCGAATACCGAATATTCGGTGTACACTTTGACCGAAGCTTCGGTATTCGGTATTCGGCAAAATTGCTGATTCGGTCAATCCCTACTTGTTAGTGGAACTTGGTATCTTCTACTCTCAAATAAACATTATTTTACAATTAAAATTGTATCTTGCATTTTTACTTTTAAAAAAGTAAAGAAAATTTCTCTTAATATTTTTTAAAAATATCTTATTTGAGTGCAAATAATGCTGGTTTTAATTCATTATTTAATTATTGTTAAAACAATAATTAATGCATTTCATTTATCTTAATAAACAACTTTCATTTATTCCTTTAAAATATAAATTATTATTGATGGGGACCCGCTTTTGTAAAAAAGGGACCCAGGTTTTTTCAAGTACAGCGACATCACTGAGACTTAAAGTTAAAATTTAAAGGTGTTTTTACACGACATACGTTGTGTTTTCACCCTCCCCAAGTATTTATTTACAATGGAAGTACAGCGAGGAAGTACGCTTTTTTTTAAAAAAAAAATTTGTTGTAAATTTTCAAGATTTAAAAGTTACGTTAGCTATTTTTTACTTGCTATACAAAAGTGTCTAACTGCTATTCAAAACTGACTTTGTATAGCAGTTACTGCTATGCAACTTTCTTTTTCTAAATCGACCCCTGTGTAGTAGATTTACGAGGTCACTTTGCTTCGTAAGTAAATATAATTACCCTGTTATTCCGATAGAAAGTAATCAGTGAGTGTTTCCTCTTTTAATATAAAAGCATCAGACCTTTAAGATAACGGTGTCAATTTTATAATTTACGTTGATTTTCCGGTTCACGTCAATCACGGAAGACTGTTATGAGAAAGGAATCGATTATAGTTAAAGGTGTACATCTTTTATAGTTAATTGAAACACTTTGTTCAATTCTTCAAGCATGCAAATAGTAATTTCTGAAAACTTCATGCCTTTCTTCATTAAACACATTTTTTTTAACACATCCATCAGACTTTCCCCCCAGGTTTAAAAAAGGGCAGGGTGCTGCTTGTGGGAAAAGGGCACTTTTGGATTTTTAAGGGCATTTCTTGAAAACTACTTTTTAAATATTTAATAGACAGAACACTATTTTAAAGACAGCAACGAGTTAATTTTTACTATGCAAGTAATTATTTTAATAAACAAAGGAGTAAAGGCTCTTTTTTCAGGTGGGGGCAACAAGGAAGCTAATTTTTTAAATGAAGGGCAAGAGGGTACTATTTTGTAAACCCAATGGCAGGCAGGGTGCAGCGCCCTCCTGAAACTGTCTGGGGGAAACTCTGCATCCATCAAATTTGCGTGTTAAAGGGAAAAAAAAAATATGAGAATCGTTTTAAGTATAAAGTACATTTTTATTTGATACCGAACTGCTCTTTTGATAAGATTGAATTTAAATTTCTATGTAAGAAGTTTTTAAAAATGTGATATCACTTTCAAAACAATTTTTAAATATCATGCAATTTTTTTTAAGGATATTTTCGGTATCGGGCTTGGGCTCTGGTGACAAAAAATCTTTCGAGCTCGGATTCAAAATCGTCGGGCTCAGGCTCCAAAAAACGTGCCCGAACTCATCTCTAGTTTTCATGCAAGAAAAAAATCCAAGATGGCGGAACCCGGATAATAACACATCTAAGCCATTATTTTTTTATCTGGGAGCACGGCAGTGCGTCCGCCAAGTTCGCACAAGCCGTAAGCTACCTTTTCTTGAACCATTTCGGCATACTTTTCACCCCCTCATAACGTCGTTTTAGGGAGAGATATAGAATTTTTTCTTTTATATACATGCTCGTATGGTCAAACTGAACTAAGATTCCACGATTTCATGTTTCTATATTTAGTAGTTTTCGAAATATTAAATTCCGAAAAAGCGCTTTTTTGTCACTGACTCACTTCGCATCATCAAATAACTAAGGTACTTCTAAAAGTCGTAGAATCATGAAATTTCACAAGTAAGTCGGGTTTGTAGCACAATTAACCAGAAAAATCTGAAAACACAGAATTTCCGCCTCTAAACCCTTCAAACAGGGGGTGTTCATTTGGCCGTAAACAGTTCCTTGTGCCAATGTTGGTCGCCAAAACTCGATTGCAGAGTTTTGAAGGGGATCACGTGATTTCAATCAGAATAACATTTTATATATATGCTTTTCCAAAGATGTTTGTTAAATAGAAAAAATGAATATACCTAAAAATTTATTCAATATAGGTTATGATATATTCACAATATTAAAACAATAGCACATTTAACAAAATATAATCGCAGTTCGGTACTTTTCCGATATAGTAGCCTTGGCGAAATAGAAAAAATTGCCTTGACGAGAAAATAAATTTAGTAATAACGCATTTTCTGGCAACCTATTTACTGTTTCATATACACAAGCAATTTTTTCCATATGTATACAATTTATTTGATGTAAGGAACCCGTTTATTTATTTTTATATACAGACAGAAATAATTTGTACATAAAAACTATATTTTATACATGTATAAATAAAATGTTTATATGTATACATACATATATGGACAACATAAAAGTTCATCAGGTTTGTTTTCATAGTTGTTTATATCATTTGGCAACATATCTCAGTTTCTGAAGTCCGAATTGCGCCAAGATTTTTAAAAAAATGCCAAGGTCCATATAGTGGAAAAATATCCTAATTCCATATGAGTGTTTAAAAATCTCCTTTTAATTAAATGAAATGTGTAACTAATAAACTGTCTTTAACGATGTGCGACAGATGCGGCGTCCGAAGTCCGCTGCTAATGTTATTATATTGTATTATTAGCCTACTTACTGTTAATTTATTGTTAATTTTAAATCTTTAAAAGAAAGATTATAGTTATAGATAAGATATGTTACTCGCCAAAACCTGATTACAGAAAATTAGCCTGAGTTATAAAGGTGTTACATGATTTGAAGCTGAATGAATTTTCATATGCTTTTACAAAAATCTTAATAAGGGAAATCTTTCAATTTATCTGTCCATCTTTCTATCTTTTACTTCCTTAAAAGAAATTTTATTAAAGACCGGGAGGCGTCTGCACAGATCACCACCTCATCGAGTTGACAGCTGAAATTTTAGGATTAGTTAAATATTGATTAGCGTATTGAAATGTAACTGGTCTGCCAAGTCATATCTTTGTGGAAACCACCTACAGACCCGATTTTACGGGTTAATTGATGGATTTTCCATTGTGTTTTCCTGCACCCATTCCTCCATGTTCCAAACTTTTGGATGCAGGAAAATACAATTGTAAACCTATCAGTTAACCACTAAAATTAGGTCTTCAAGTGGTTTCTACCAAGATATGACTTAACAGACCTGTTGCATTTAAATATGCTAATCTAGTTTTAACTAATCCTAAAATTTCAGCTGTAAACTCGATGAGGTTATGGCGTGTACAGACGCCTCCCGGTCTATTATAAATGTCGGAATTCTAATCTCAATAGCATTCTGGTCAATCTGGCAATTATCCCTACTATTTATGGAACACTATTCCTTTAAGTGCGTTTTAATCATGTTAATGAACTTATGCACATGCATCATACATATTATACATATGCATATAATACGTAATACATTTGCATCATACATATTATAGGTATGTGTATAATACATAATACATATGCATCATTATGACGTCAGAATAAACAAAACATTTTTTGTCGCCAAATTTGAGAATTGACATGATATATTACCAAATTTTGCGAAACTTTGCTAAATGTCGCCAAGCTTGGCGAATATTTGACGCTAGTGGCTATTTTTAAATGAGTTAATTATTAATGCGAGCCATCTATTTTTATTTTTCCGCATATCATCTGAATAGTTATATGATATAACGTACTAATATTTCCAAAGTGCTAATAGTTTCGTCACTGCCCAAAGCCTCTGCTATTGTTATTATATTGTACTGTTATTATACTTACTGTGACTATATTGTTAATCTTTACACCGCTAAAACTTCTGTATTATGTAAAGAAAATTTACGGAAACTATTAAAGCATTGAAACTGCCAGTTCTCCTTATGATTATTATAATTCTATAATATGTAACATGTTAATCGATATGTACGTTAGAATGAATCTTCTATAATCCGGTTCCTCGCATTTTAGTTTTCAGGTTTCAAATAAAATTAGCTAAAATCTTAAAACCATGGCACATTGACTAATTGTTCAACACGATCAGATGAGAAGAATGATAGATTTTCAAATGGATCATGGCAGTGAGCCGGTAGACCTTCTATTCTTCCGTAATCGAGTCTATTGAAAAGGTTAACGTGAAAAAAAGATATTAGCATCAATATGGTTTAATACAAATGCAGATATTGTCAAAGGATTTCATAAGAACCATTTCACTTGTACCCAGTCGTATCAGTTAAAATACAACAATTGGCAGTGACCCCAATTAGAAAAGATTACTTAATAGGATTAAAAATTTCCGCATTAGAGAACGAATCGTAACTGCTAAGGAAACATGCATAAGTGAGTTAAGCGATATTTGTCACGAAAGATGAAATACATAACAACACAAAATATATGATGTGCTTCCATGATTGTAAAGAGTTCTTGATTTCTGTATCAAAAGCTCCCGACTTGGCAAAAGAATGGGCAAGTAAATTAAATTATGAATAACAGACACATGATGCAATGTTTAACATGGAATTAATACGGTCAATACTGCTTGCTAGAGGCGGCTAGTACTTTAATATAAAAAGAAATAAAGTATAAATTTGTATAGCTCAATAAAATAAATTTAGTTATTTTTATGTTAGCCGGGCGTAAGTGGCAAATCGCCAAATAATGTTCCCAATTCCCATTGTTCATATTGCATTCATTTCATTTAAAGATATATACTTTTCAGTCATCTCATTTAAAATAGATGCATTTCCGTCATTTTATTTAATAGAATATTTAACATAGAAATAAATAAATAAATAAATAAGAAATAATAACGTAAACCAAAATATTTTATTTGAAAATCAAAGCATTGTTTCTAATTTACACATGTGAAAAAGGAAAACTGCTATTGGCGAAAAAACAAAAGGCTAATGAGGAGATTTGCTCTCGGCTAGCATAAAAGTAAAGAAATTTAAGTTTTTTCATATTAATATAGTTTAGAATAACAAATTTGAAAAAACATACAAAAAGTAGTGATATCCCAACAAAAAGTTTTCGGTAAAAAAAAAAAAAAAGCGCCAAGTTCTCCTTAATGTTTCGGCCAGAAAAAGTAGTGATATCTGAAGTCCGCACAAGTTAAAAGCCAAACATCCCAAATCTTTCATTGAAAATGGCTTCCTGCGACTTGGCCGTTAATGCCTTCGAGAGAGTTTTTCAAATTTTAAAATATGTACCAATGAGCTACATGCCAACTACATTTTGTGATTATTTTAGGCATTTTGTGGCACAGAGTACAGAAATAAAATACACATTTGAAAAAAGCATTTAAACAACTTCAGTCTATTTAAATGCTTAGAAATTAAAAATAACAAAATACTTGTATTCAGGAACCCTAATTGCTAAAACATAATTAGTATCAGTTTTTATCAGTTTATAAATCAAATACCTCTTAATGTATGCAAACAAACTGTATTAAATGTTCAAACGAAATAAATCTCTTTCATCAATACACAAGATTTCAATATTATACAATAAAATATAATGTAACATTTTGTAAGATTTGAAGTAAGTAAATTTTGTTTTATTTCTTGGGTTTTACGTCAATGACTTTAGCTTTAGACCGTAGAAAATGGCAATTAAACTGCAAGTGGACTAAATGATCTGTAATCAAAATTAATGTTTGTTGAAACTGAATGGTAGTTATCAGAAATCTTTTACTTATAATGTCTTTATGTGAATTTGCCTCTTTGCATTCTCATATTACTTTTAATATTTAAATAATTCATAAATGTGTAATTTCTCAATCATTAATTTTGAAATGCTGTAGAAGGCATTAACGGCCAAGTCGCAGGAAGCCATTTTCAATGAAAGATTTGGGATGTTTGGCTTTTAACTTGTGCGAACTTCAGATATCACTACTTTTTCTGGCCGAAACATTAAGGAGAACTTGGCGCTTTTTTTTTTTTTTTACCGAAAACTTTTTGTTGGGTTAATAGTTATAATCATTATATTCCATTTTTTTTTTCAATATTATATTAACCTATCAACAATATTTAACCATTGGCGACATTACTACTTAGCGAAATAGGAGTTTTCATGCAAGAAAAAAATCCAAGATGGCGGACCCCGGGATTAATAACACATCTAAGCCCAATTCTATGCATAACTTCCATTGGCGCACCCACGGGGGGAGCTAAGGGGGCTGAAGCCCCTTCCAGACTAGATTAGTTATTTAAAGTTTTTAAAAATTATGAAAGAATATCATTATTATTATTAATGGGTCCTTAAAAAATAAGAATTTTTGAAAATACATTAATTTTGTCACACAATTTTTTCATTTTCATAAATGTTATTATTAAATTCGAAATAGCATGTTTAAAATTTACTTAATTAAAAAATTAAGGCCCCGTGCAACCTCTCGCTCTTTTTAACCTTCATAATATTTTGATAATTTAATAATAAAACTTTAAATCGTTTGATTGCAGACACACTTTAAAATTATCCAAATACAGAAACGCACTAAAAAATCGCAAAAACGAAGACGTATTTTAGTCTAGTATTTCTTTATTTAACATGTTAAAAGCATTCAGAATTAGCCCCACAAAAGCTTTCCAGAACTTCCTCTGGCTTCTCTGGTTGGTTACGACTCTGCTCAAGTCAGGAGAAAAAAATGTAAGTCAGGACCTGATCCGGTACGTTCTATCAAATCAAATGAAATAAAACAGAGCTCGGCAGCGGACCGGTAAGATCTGGGCACACATAGGCCTCTAAAATATGCTAGCCCCCTCCAAAGCGTAATCGTGGATGCGCCACAGATAACTTCATACACTTTTCCATGATACAATGACAATAAACGGACAGGCAGACATTTTATAAAATGTTTTTTGGTATCTCTGACCTCTAAAACGTGTAAATCCGTCAAAAACCGGAAGGGGAAAAAAAATTTCGATTACTATACTTTCTGCTATTGAAGATAAACGAAATAATTTAAAAAAGCAGGCTTTTACTCAAAAATAGCTGGGTTTTGACTTTATATAGAGTGCTTTTTTAATGTGTTCAGCCATATTATTATGATTTTATGTTCGAAACAGAAATTACAAGACCAATATGATGCTTTGAAAACATTCAAAGCAGAAATGCCGATATTTGTTGAAGGGGATCTTGCGATCATAAATAAAAGATTACCAATTGGATAGGGAAATGTAATGTTCATATAAATAATTAAAAGCACAGACAAATTATGCATTTTTTAAAAAACGCAGCACATGTGACACTTTTTATTTTTACTGCAAATGTTTTATAGAAAAATAGTTATAAATTTGTGCACTATACTAAATATTTTGAGGTAAATGGCACAATATCTCCAAAAATAAGCTTCATAATACTAAACATACTTAAAGAATAAAGACGTTCACAATGTACATTAGAAAAAAAAGAAAGAAAAATCTTGAATGATGATTTTTCAATTGTTCATAAACTTTTGCTCACAGTAAAACATTCTATAAAGAATAATCATATCGATGAAATAAAACAAAAAATTAAAGATGTGTATAAAAGACAAAATAGACACGATCAAAATGAAAATTAACATACTTCTTATTAATAATCCTAAAAGAAAATGTGAAACTAAATAATATTCGCCGCGTAGCAAAATTCAAAACAAACTTTTCTTAGTGGGGATCGAAGTCTCAGTATTTATTTTTAAATTCAGTTGAGGTGTATTATGAATTTCACCAAATTATACTTTTTTTTGGTTCGAGAGTAACAGACGCTTTCAGTGAGTGAGTTCAAGAAGCACGCGCGCAAGCTCAGGAGTCAGGAACATGGAGTGGGTCTATATCATTGATGTAGTGTGTTCAGGTAGTGTACAGGTAGACACGTAGTGTGTTCAGGAACAGATCATGGATTTGATTAATTAAGGTGCTAATTATAAAGATATTTTGATGCAGAAGCAACGTGTGCTAGATGGCCGAGTGGATAAGGCAATGAACTCGAAACTAGGGATTCTGGGTTCGAATCCTTCCGACCCCACATTGTGTCACATTTTTTTTTGTTGTTTTGTTTATTGGTTGTTTTATATTTTTCATAATGAATAAGATATTTTTGATGAAGATATATTTTTTATTTTTATTATACAGAGGCACGTGTATTTTTATTATAATAATAAAATACTTATTTAAATGTGAGAAAATGAGGTATTTCGAGATGAAAGTTTTACATCTGAACACCTTTTAAATATTCAAAGTTTCGTTTCTAAGTATGTATATGTATAATGATATAAACATTAAGCAAATCCAAATGAAAAAATAATATATATCGCACGTAGGATAATTCCTTGACTTTTTTTTTTTTTTTTTTGAGTACTTTACGAGTGAATTTTTATCGAGACTAGGCTGGAAATCATATTTTACTTTGAACATTATAAAAATAAAATGTAATAGTTGTAGATTATTTTAACTAAAAATATCTGTACATATATTTTTTAAAGAGATAAAATATATAGGTCTGCTGTCTAGTTTTGTAGTGAATAAAGTATGATTAGAATGCTTATAAATTTTGTACTGAAAGTATAAATAAGTATTTTGCTTATACTAACAGAATTTTGAATGCCATTTATTTCTCATGCTTTATGGTGTATTTTTGGTCTGTTATCCACACGGTATTGAAATATGCAATCATAAAATAAGAAATATATATATTAAAACATTCTCTGAAAAACTGTCTAACTAACAGTGCAAATTCCATTGAAATCCATCCAGTATAGTAGTAGATTACAAACAAATCTCATATGTTGATATCACAATCTTGGTTTACTAACAGCATTTTATTTATCACGGAAGATATAAATCAACTGATAAATCATTTTTAAATAAATAAAAAGAAAATTGTTAAAAAGTTAAAATTTTTAGATCACCAGTTGAATTCTTAAATTGTATCAATCAACCTACCAAACAAGGCACAACCAATAACACATAAGCAGAAAACGCACAATCACGTGATCAAATCGCCCACACAATTTTTTTGAGCAGCTCGCGCGGAGTTTGTGTGCGGTTGGTTAGCTAATTTTAAATGCCAAATGGGCTAAAGTAGATAAAGAAGGTCACGTGATGTTTTTCCCGACTATTTTAGATTTTATCTGAGTGAACATAGGCATGTATTCCTGTTACGAAAACCATGTTTTGGAAGAATAAAGAAATATAGTCGTTGGTTTTACCTTTTTTGAACCATAAAAATAATGAAATAATTGAATTATGTTAAAATTCCTTTCTTCGATAACACCTACTCCATGGCATAAACTTCTGAGCGTGCGCGCGGCGCGAAGTGCACTTCTGAACACACTCATAGTGACGACAATCATGATGTTTTCCTTGGAAACTTTACTCCAAACAAACGGTTGCTACATTGTATTTTCTATTTCATTTGTATATTCCAACTAAAATTTACAGCTATATCTCATAGCTAACTGTTTTAATACCTAAGCAGCGGTAACATTTTCGGAAGAGACTCAAGGGTGAAAGGTTCCATTCTCCCATTGGTTGAGAAGAAACAAGAATCCCGTGATTTACTTCTCAAGGTTACAAGACCTGATTATTGAGCAGTGGTAGACATTTCTTCCTAACAAATCAGAGGGCACATCTCATTTCACCACCAAAACAAATCGCCAAGTGTCACTTGAGATTATTTCAAGTATTATGTTGCAATCATATTAAATTTTGTTTGCGACATGTAAGGAATTTAAATTTATTTTTCATATAAAGTGATTCACGGAAAACAATGATATGGTATTTTTAAAAATATCTTTTTTTTTCCCTGCAAAAAATTGATAGAACTGACTTTCTTTTAAGAAAGTAATCAATTTAAATATTTTAGACTTATTATTTTTAAATTACACATTACACGTTATTCCTTTTGTATATACAGGTGTATGTAAATTAGACTTAAAAAACATATCCCATATTTTAAAAGTATAAAATTGATATTTATGCGAAAAGTAAAATTAATAGTTTTAATTTATAGCTTTGCATCAGGAGGAGAGAAGCTTAGAAGATTAGACGCCCCCCCCCCCCCCCCCCCCGAAATAATATCCTGGCTACACGCAACTTCATTTAATTACCTATGTGTTTTGACTGTTGTTATCTGTGCAAAGAACAGTAAACTCAAGCACTCCCCCTCCCCTTCCTTGATAGCTGATGTGTTTTAAAAAAATAATAAATATATAAAAAACAATTAATAAAAATACTCAGTCAAATTGTATGCATTTTTTTCTTTCATGGCAGTTTGTATGCGTAAATATAAATAATTAAATGGCCAAACTAGTATTCAAATAATCAAAATTGTCAGAAAGGGATTTAGATCATCTAAATTCTACTTTGCCCTTATAGTAATTTGCAATATTAATATCTATTTATTATTGCTGCAAAATAACAAATAGGGCAAAAAAAAAAAAAAATCTAAAAATAAAATGTTTCATAGATAGTGAATGAAAAAGGTCAAGCTAAAATAAATCATAGCTCCCACTTGTAGTGAAATATAATGAAAAAATAAATTAAATAATAATGACAGATTTTTTTTTTTTTCTTCACACACCCAAAAGAAGAAAAATAAGTTGGAACCCAAAACAATAATATCTGAGCAATAACTACCAAAAACTATAAGAAGTTTTTATAATGTATTTTGTCGCATTAAATATTTCTAGTTAATGATTACTTGGACTTATAGCTTTAATTTAGTTTTCAAATATTTAGGGTGGTAATAGTGAAGGGGAAATTTATAATATTTTTTTAATAAAAATAATTTATATTTTTGACTGAGTTTTCAAATAATATATATATAATATATATATTATTTTGAAAAGTAGTTTATTAGAATTTTTTAATAATAATAACAATTAAAATTTTTTTAGGAAATTTTAATAAAAAGTATTTAACAATTAACAATTACAAATTGGTTTAAATAATTAATTACTTGCTAAGTTAATAATATTATTAATATGAATTCATAAATTAATAAAATTTTACTTTCAAATAAAATAAACTGAAATAAAAATAAAAATATTTATATAAGTGTAAGAAATAACATTATATTTTCAAAAATATTCATTTTAAGAAATTGAAATAAATAGCTTATAAGTAATATGAGTTTAAAAATTAATTTCATTAACATTATTTTATACGTAATAAAAAATTACAAAGCATTTGATAATAAATGAACACAGTTTTTCTGTATGAAAAATACTAATTAATTTTAAAAGAAAACTTTGAAAAATTAATTTTGCCAAATTAATATTTATCTGATACTAAAGTTATAAGGGAAAAAAATAATGTATGTAAGCTTAGGAGATATTATTATTTAATTACAATAAATGTTCACTTTAATTCATAAAAAAATAGCTTATATGAATTTTGAAATTTATTTAAAACTAAATTTTATTTTATAAAAATTAAATTTCAGTTTTATTTAAAACTAAATTTTATTTTATTTAATAACAATTAAAACTTAATTTAATCAAAATTTTATTTAATTATTTAATTGACAATTAAAAAAATTGTTGGAAATGAACGGATAATAAAAGTCGATAAATCTTTATTAACCAACTTAATAAAAATCGAAACAAAACACAAATAAATAATATAAAAGTAACCGGGAGGATAGAACCCGCGTACTTGAACTTGCTAGACAAGCGCGTTAACCACTAGACAAGTTCGTCCACAGAAATCTCTTACCAAAATAGCATGAATTAACTAGGTACGATATTTCTCAAAGTGGTTACATTTACGAGCCGTTAATTCCCAAATTGGCTCAACCGAGCCCAGCAATCTGATTGGCTAAAACTGACATTTATATAGTAGAAAATTATATTTATTTTCTTATGATGTAGTGTAATGTAAAATAGAATGCAATTATAATGACTTAAATTGATTTATTTTGTTAAATTTGATCAAATCACAGTAAAGTAATCCAAAATATTAATATTAACGAAGGATCAGATTGCTGAGATCGGAAGAGCCAATTTGGGAATTAAAGGCTCGTGTTGCATTTCATCGCCAAATCATACATGAGAAGCAAGCCAAGACCGGTTTCTGATCAACCAATGAGGGAATGGAACCTTTCACTCTTGAGTCGCTTCCACATTTTCTACGATTGTAGCATCATAGCCGACGTTACTATGGCCCGGAAGCGAAATCGAAACTAGAAGGTCACGTGACCCAGATAGACGAAGAAGTCGATGGTCGAAGCATTGCTTGCGTTGAAAATTAGCTCGGCGCCGGATGCGATATTTATTACAATACAAATACTTTCATAAACATAATTAAACTTCCACGGGGGGAGGGGGGGGGGCAGCCACTTCTTTTCGACGAAAACTTCTTAATTATATTTTCTGTTAATGTTTAACAGTTTTAAATCACTCAGAAATAATAAGTTTTAATTTTTCTTTTTAAATCGCCAGAGGAAAAAAAAAAAGTTCATTATTATTTTTTTTAATTTAGGGAGAGGCAATTTACTCCCCCCCCCCAAAAAAAAAAGTTCCATTTGGGAGAAGTTACAGTTGGGGAGGGGGGCAGTTTCTCCTCTAAGGAATCTGGTATTTCAAAAAACATGTCATCACAAATCAGCCACAAAGGAAAGAAAAGAAAAAACTTTTCAGAACTTGGTTGCACAAAAGCAAAAATGTCTATCCAGGGTTGTTTTATTTAAATCAAATAGATTTTTCAGTGGAGAGTTACTTCTCCTAAAGAATTCAGAAGTTTGTTTTATGTTTTGTTGCTTAGACCTGCAAATTACAGTTCCCATATGTTTATTGACAGAGGTATTGATTCAATAATATGATCAATAGAGTATTTTTAACAAAATAAATATTTGTACTATTTACCTAACATAGAATTGCTGTTTCTTCTAACATGAAGTCAGCTATCATTGAAATCATGGAAGAAGTGTTTTCACTGTCTTAGATATGA
Source organism: Maratus speciosus (assembly GCA_963932465.1). Lineage (NCBI taxonomy): Eukaryota > Metazoa > Arthropoda > Arachnida > Araneae > Salticidae > Maratus > Maratus speciosus. Next base: position 404,937,661 of record OZ010793.1, on the reverse strand, counting down.
AATTGATAAAATATAGCATGGAAATTTAATTTGTTGATACTTGTATTGTATAGTGTATTTTTCTTTTTATGTCCCCCCCCCCCCTTTCATGTCTGAATTTACTATTTGCTATCCACTAATATATTTTCATTCCTTATGCCGCTGTAACTTGGGTAATCATATTTATACATTTATTTACAGATAATTTACATATTATTATCTACATTTTAAGATTTACAAAATTTCCACTTATATTTTAGCAAGATATAAAATACCTTAATTTTAAAAGCAAACCCTCCTACCAAAAAAAATGGTTTGTGATACAGTAGTTTCGTTACTATATTTTTATTTACCAGAATGAAATCTAATAAGAATCAACTATTATTTTTACAGAGGATTTTGTTGCCGACCAGTGTTATCAGTATGATTTCCCATCCACAATTAGCATGTTTCTTCGCAAACTAGGCTCTTTGCAAAAGTTGAATTTCTCAATCAGCCTATGACATATATAATAAATATTATTTTGAAATATATCTTTCAGAAAATAGTAATACACCTTATACATTTTGAAATTACAATATGTTTTCAATATTTGAACAATAGCAAATTTTGAGTATTCATAAAACATTATTTAAATGATCTGAATTATTTAAATAATTTAATTATCTAAAATCCTCTTAATTTCAATTTTATATCATAATACTCAATATAAAAAAAATGTTTAAACAGCCTTAGATAGGGTTGGACATTTTGTCTCATTTGCAACATCCACTCTTGTCCCTACAAACTTTGGAAATGAGGTGAGGGGGTGGTGGCAAGGAAGAAAAATAAGAATACTTTCTCGCAGTGAAAATCCATAAATATTTTTTTTTCTTATAAATATATAAACAACTTGTAACTATCAATTATGTCGTGAAAAGTAATTCATTATGAAAATACATTTCATTTCAAAACATGAAAAGCAATAAAGAATTACTTAAATATTTTTTAACATGAAAATTAGCAGATAAAAACAAAGTCTTTTTTTTATTTAAAATTATTAAAAAGAGTTCTGACTATTTTTAGCTATAGTTGTTTGAAGAAGGGGGTTAATAAAATGTGGTCTCTTGAATCTTGATAATGATTGTAAAAATAAACTAAATATGTGCTAAACTGGGAGCTATTAATCTATGAATTGAAACAGTTTATAGAAAAAAATTAATTTCTTTTACATGAAAATATTAACTGAAAGTTGGTATTTCAGCTAATATGTTTTTAAGTATATATTTAGAAGTAAAAAATTAAAACTTTGTCAATATTTAAATGAATTTTCCATGCTTTATAAATTTACTTTGATTTTAAAAATATTTATAAAATTCAATAAATCTTCCAATTAAAAATAACAAACGTGAAATATCATATGGAAAAATATTGAACATATTTCAATATATTTTTATATGCACATAAAAAAAATGGATTAGAATTGTGTTATCAATAAATATTGAAGTATTTAATTATTAACCGGTAATGTTTAAGTGGAAAATATTTAAAATATTTCATTTAGATATTGTGTTATTGAGTAAAACTTGCCAAAGAAGCAATTCTTTTTCTAAAGCATACCTAGATTAAAAAAAAAAAAAAAAAGTAGGATACCTAATAATAACAATACATGACTTAACCCTTTCAGGGGCAAGGTATTTGTATTCATAAAATGTTGAAATAGTTGAATGACACCAGTATTTACAAGAAAATTTATTTGTAAACAAGAATATTTTCGCATACTTCATAAAAGTGAAATTTTCGTTGGCTTATGGTATTCACAACATGTGCTTTGTTTCTTTATTAAACATTGAAAATATTTAACTCATATGAATCACTTCATTTTAATTTAGTTGCTACAAATTTTAGAATTCTTATTGCATTTGTAATAAAAATAGGGGAAGATAGAGATACTTGAGCCACTTTTTTAAATTTTTTATACTTAGAACAAAATAAAATATTGTAGTTGAAAATTTGATAATTTTTCTTTTCCATTTTCAGTTAATTTTGAACTATTTTTCTTTGTTTAATAAATTTTTACGTTTTCTTTTACATTGTGGCTCAAGTATCCCCATGAGGGGGATACGCGAGCCATTGTGAAGGGATACTTGAGCCAATACTAAAAAAATACCTACAAAAATAATATTTTTCTTTTTATTATTTTATAAATGTTTTACATAGTGATAAATCAAGATGCACCAAGTCCTTCGAAACCAGTTGTGAAAACAAAACGAGTAACACGATCATTTGTTGTGGTGATAATTGGTGGTCGAAGGATCATTTCAACTTGGGTTTCATTGATGATAGCAACATCGTCAGTTGGTGGTTAAGTTTTTAAAAAAGTTACAGTAATAGTGGTTACAATTTCAGTATACAATATTTAATCTTAAAATATTACATTAACAAAATAGATATTTTAATATTTTGGGCCTAACTAGTTAAAATATTAGAGATTATGACCAGTAAAATCAGTTTTAAAAAGTGATTTTAATATTAGTCAAAAAGTTAAATTGAAAACTATGCCTACATTTATCTAGGCAGACTATTTTGTTAGTCAAAATTTAAAAAAAAAAAGCATATTTTCATTAACAAAATATGCATTTTTAAACGTATGTTTTCAAATTAATTCCTTAATGAAAAAAAAAAAATAAAAAGAGTTCTTCCTCATTTTACCCAGAAAAAAAATTAAAATTAAAATTATCTGTGAACATGAAAAAGATATTTTTTTGTTTCATCCATATCTCTAATTTCCTAGTAGGGATGGTTGAGCATGGCTCATGTATCCTCAATCTCAGTATCCCCATTACTACCATTTTTATTTATCAGACTTTTACTAAGTAATGAATGCATCTATTTGAATTATTTTAGATTCAAAATACAACTGAAATTATACTTATTAAATCTATCTATATTGTTGCAGCTTAAAACAAAACTTTGATTACAAAAAAAATATAAAAAACACTCACCTAAATATTTACTTCAGATAGGGAAAAAGCAGCTATTAATCACTATATACTTTCAAAATGGTTCCAAGATATGTGATTTTTTTTTTTTTTTTTAATGTGCAGAACTATAAGAATATTATCATGTTGCTAATTTTAGAAAGAAAAATTAACCTACAGTAGAGAAAATAGGGATGGCTCAAGTATCCCCTATGATCAAGTATCCCCACTCTCCCCTACACTAAATAAAAATAAAGAATCTTTTAATACAACTGTTATCCAAAAGTGCATAGTAAAATAACTTTCAAACCCCAAATGAACTTAATATTAACAAACTGTAATTGAAACCAGATCATCAGCCAGCATGGTGTGGACATTGTGTTGGTAAACAAGTACTTTGACAAGTTTGAAGTGGGAACATCCAGTATAAAGGAACTAGCAAGGTACACTCACAGACAGAAAATTAAATAAAGATCCTGCCTCGCAAGTGCACCCAGCTGTCATAAAAATCAAAAAATATCCTTCTTGACTCAATCCCTTGACCGCAGAAAGATGACATCTTCAATAACTGCATTACATATTAAGTTAATATTTGAAATTCATTTGGGATTTGGAAAGTTATTTTAATTGTACATTTTTGGATAATAACAGTATTAAAATGTTGTTTTTCAATAAATATTTTCATTTATACCAGTATCTGAAAAGTGTTATATACAAGAAATTATAAAAGTAATCAGAGCAATCTATAATTGCTAAATTAAAATGAAGTTAATCAAATGTGTACTACAATTAAATAACCAGTACTGAGTACTATCATTTTCATTGTTTTAAACAAATGTACATACATTAAACTGAATAATTTTGCTGTTTAAAAATAAATACTTTTGTTTATATAAAAATTGAGCGCTACTCTCACAGAAAGACCACTTCACAACCTAGAGCTGGAAAGAGAGAGTATTTTCAAAAAATGAGATACTTGAAAAAGAGTACTTAAATTTTTAAAGGGGGGGGGGGGTTGGGAGGGTAAGATATTAATCTTTGATTCACTGTTATTATATCTTAGAAAATGAGTACTATTCTCCACAATATATAAAGAAGGGTTACACTTACTGATTATACACTGAGAACAATACTAAACTTTTTTTTTGAACACCTTTTTCTAGATACCACAGTACTGTATTAATGAAATATATGTATACATCACACTTCAATTATAAGTGCTTATAAAATCACATTTTAAACATACATATAAAATAAAAAGAGAAATATAATTATATATGAACTCACATTACTTCCTCCGATAATGCAATAACAGTTAGGCTTAAACTGATGAGCTCTTTTTGGCAGTAAAATAACCTATTACTGCGCTAAAAATTTCTCCGTACACGATGTAATCCATGATCAACGGTTTAAGAGCACATATCAATAGCATTTAAAATAAATATTTTCAAATTTTATCACATCTAACTAAACACTAATGTACAAACAGAGACAGCCAGCTACAGCACACAGCATAGCGAGATAGTAGCAACTACAGTCGGATTGCGCGCGCTCAACCGTCTATCTGGATCACGTGACTTTTTCGCTTCCAAGCCATTGTAAAGTCAGCTTTGTTGTAGCATAGTAACCGTTTGCTTGGGGTCAGTTTAGGTGTGAGTGAAGGCGTTCAGTTTAGGCGTTGAGTGAAAATTTAAGCGTTCTAGTTGGACCATAGATAGAGTAAAATAACTATTTATTATCTCGGAGTAAAGATAGAAGTAGAGGCCATTGTTCTTTCGGAAAGGTTTTGAATGCAACATCTTTTGCTTTCATCGCCAAAAGGGTGCCGTATTTTGGCGGTAATCCCTTTATTGGCAACTTTCGGATTTCAATCTCGCAATAAAATGCTGTCGATCTCATTTTGTAAATGGACTTTACCCATGTGACGTCAGATTCGGGTAAACAGCCCCTTTGTCCAATAAACTGTCTTTTTCGGAGGGAAAATTCCCGCAGAGGTGTGGCTGTTACCATTCGTGGGTAAAGATGTTTGGTTACAGCGTCTAGAATACCTAGAGTGGAAATATGCTATCAAAACTATAGCGCCTAGAATATATATAGTGTGGAAATTGACTATCCCTGTAATACTATAGCGCCTAGAATATATGGTGTGGAGATCGGCTATCCCTGTAATACTTAAAAAAGAGCTAAAATATTGTATCCCTTAAATGTGCAATGACACTGCTGCAATATGCAGATCGCAGCGACAACTGCAAGAAATTGCTAGTCTATACAATGTAATACTAGTAATACGAAAATCCCACAGATGTCGCTGCGATCGACACTTGAAATTTTAGCAGTATCGTCGCACATTTAAGGGATACAAATTTTTAGCACTGTTTGGATAGCATATTTCCACACTTGGTATTCTAGGCGCTGTAGTAATACTTAAAAAAGTGCTAAAATATTGTATCCCTTAAATGTACAACGATGCTGCTGAAATAAGAAGATCGCAGCAACATCTGCGGGATTTTCGTATTACATTGTACAAAGAGCCGTTAATTCCCAAATTGGCTGAACCGAGCCCAGCAATCTGATTGGCTAAAACTGATATTTATATAGTAGATAATTACATTTATTTTCTTATGAAGTAGTGTGATGTAAAATAGAATGCAATTATAATGACTTAAATTGATTTATTTTGTTGAATTTGATCAAAATCATAATAAAGTAATCCAAAATATTAATATTAACAAAGTATCAGATTGCTGAGGTCGGATGAGCCAATTTGGGAATTAACGGCTCGTCATTGTACAGACTAGCAATATCTTGCAGTTGTAGATAATATCCTGCAGATGTCGCTGCGATCTTCTTATTTCAGCAGCATCGTTGCACATTTAAGGGATACAATATTTTAGTGCTTTTTTAAGTATTACAGGGATAGCCGATTTCCACACAATATATAGTGTGGAAATCGGCTATCCCTGTAATACTTAAAAAAGCGCTAAAATATTGTATCCTTTAAATGATCAACGATGCTGCTGAAATATGAAGATCGCAGCGACATCTGCAGGATATTTTCTACAACTGCACAATATTGCTAGTCTATACAATGTAATACTAGCAATACGAAAATCCCGTAGATGTCGCTGCGATCAACACTTGGGATTACAGCGCCTAGAATACCTATTCTGGAAATATGCTATCCAAACAGTGCTAAAAATTTGTATCCCTTAAATGTGCGACGATACTGCTAAAATTCCAAGTGTCGATCGCAGCGACATCTGCGGGATTTTCGTATTACTAGTATTACATTGTATAGATCATAGATTAACATCCAAGATGGGACATTTCCATAGAGCGTAATGGTAATGCGATTGCGATCGTAGCGCCTTTAGTGACAATGGGGAAGAAACTCCCCATCCTTGTAGTATGTTTATTATTGAGTATCTACCTGATTGTGATCTTTCTTTTTTTAATGTTGCATTTTTATGTTTTCAATAGAATCTTACACCGATACATGAACATAGAATAGATATTCTATTTTATATATCTAATATCTTTTCTATGTTCATGCACGGATATATCCTTTTTTTTTTTTTTTTTTTTTTTCTTTAAGCTACATAAATTTACCCAAGGAACTTCTAACTGATAAGAAGGGAAGATACTACTGCTTTGCCTCATGAACTGTCATTGGCTAGCGGAGATTAACATTACACGTCTACGGAGCCTTCCCTTCTTTATGCTAGAAGTTTTTACCTTGACCACGTGATCAAAACTGAGATGGAATATCCTCCATTTTTGGTCACAAAATGCACCCTATTTCAGGTGGCATATTGGCAAATCATACACGGATTCGCGTACACAAAAAGATAAAGCTCTGGCCAAAACTAAATCGGCCAGACTGTAATCTGAGGTATTCAAATACCCAGCGCCCAACTTAGGCTATAGCGACTAGAATGCATAGTGTGGAAATCGGCTATCTCTATAATACTTAAAAAAGTACTAAAATATTGTATCCCTTAAATATGCAACGATGCTTCTTCAATATGCAGATCACAGCGACATCTGCAGGATATTTTCTACAACTACAAGGTATTGCTAGTCTCAGGGAGATAGAGCACTCTACCTTCATGGCTAGTCTATACAATGTAATACTAGTAATACGAAAATCCCGCAGATGTCACTGCGATCGACACTTGGCATTTTAGCAGTATCGTCGCACATTTAAGGGATAAAAATTTTTAGCACTGTTTGGATAGCATATTTCCACACTAGGTATTCTAGACGCTGTACTTAGGCTATGGAGAGTCCGGCTACAGCGCCTAGAAGATACAGTGTGGAAAACGGCTACAAAATAGTGCTAAAAATTGAATCCCATAAATGTGCAACGATGCTGAATAACAAGATGTCGATCGTAGCGCCATCGTAGTGATTTAAAAACGATAGTCATTCTAAAAGAGACTCTTTAACCTATTTCACGTCATTCCTTAACTAAATTAGCTTATAACAGACTTTATTATAATATTATAACAGACTTTATTAGTTTATAACAGACATAATTTTTGAAAACACAGGGTTTATATTGAAAAGAGTTACGATTTGGCGCTCGTATCAGCATATTGCCGCTGAGCATTGTTGGAGATTTATGGGATACAAGTTTTTAGCAGTTTTTAAAGCATTATAGGAATAGCCGTTTTCCACACTGTATCTTCTAGGCGCTGTAGCCCGGGAGCAAGCATCATTTGGGAGGGGATCCTATCTATATTTGAATTTTTTTGTGAATAATGTAGAAATGGCCAGTACTATAATTATATGTACACCATATTGTATGTAACCATAAGTTCTGTATCCGGTACTGCTCACATCTAAATATAGTGTATCACAAAAAAGATGGTCAGAACTTTAAGCAAAAATACTAACGATAAAAATAGAAAAAAAAAATATAGATTGGCTGACATGGGTATTTCTTTGCAAACTTTTACTTTGCTTATTTACGTACGTTATAAGATGTCTAAACGAAAATGCCCCAGATTGGTCATAATTAATATGTTTAACTTGTCACGTTACGAGGAAAACACGTTAATAAAGAATTTCTTTTAAAAACAATATAATACTAAGTTGTTATAATAAAATTTTAATCAATAGTTTTTTAATGATATAGTTTGCTTTTTGCATGGGGGGAGGGGTACTGGAAGCAGAGAAGGTAAGGGAGGCCGCACTCCCTTCCTAAATGTTTGAAAATATATGAATTTTGGTCACTTTACGCTAATTTCAATCATTTGGTACCTTTTAATGAAAATCCTGATTATTCTCATGGGGGGGGGGGGTCAGAGCAGCTGCCCCGCATAAGTCGGACCCTGCAAATATCCACACTTTCTTTCATAGCCGTGAAAAGCACCTTAGCCTGAAAAGGGGCTGATATGACGTTAACAACTTTTTAGCAATTTAGGACCCCTCCTCCCCTTACGATATCATACGTTATCATTCCTCGACTCCCCCCCCCCCCCTCTCCACTTAATGATATCGTTAGCAGTGTCTAAAAATTCTTTTTATTTTTACAAAAAAAAAAAATCGTCTTATTTTCATGCATTTGCAATGATATACAGACATGGTTATACATTTATTATTTGCATTCTTTACTGATTTAAATTAAAAGAAGTAAATAAAATATCATTATAAAGGAAATAGCATTGTATCAAATGACACTTCAAAGAAATACACTGCTCAAAACAATTAGGGGAGTAGATGGTTTTAACGAAATTACGCAAATATTTATACCGATAAGTAACGTAAAATAAAACATCCATAATTTAAAGTGTTGTAGAAAACAGTTAAAGAAAACTTCACATGTAAATTAAAGTTTATGACGTCAAAAACTAGAAAAAGGAGATAAGTGCAGAACTCGGGATTTTGCAGAACCATCTGTTTCACTGCCTCAGTTGTAAAATTCAATTACTCAGGTTGTGTTTTGAGAAAAGGTGGCTTGAAAATGTCACAACAACATGATTTACCGCAATCCATGGCTTGGCGCGTTATCGGGACAGTTGAATTTTGGGGAAACAAAACAAAGTGTAGTGGACGCTGTTGGAGTCGCAAGAAGTGACCATGAAAGGCTGTGGAATCGATTCCAAGACACATGGAATGGTAGTCATCGACAGGTGCAAGGTCGAAAATGTGCTAACACGGCAACTGATGACCGATATATCCTGTTAACAGCTCATTGAGACAGAACGGGCAATGCTACTCAGCTGCAAACACAGTTGTTCTTGGCCACAGGACGAAATAAGCTTCATCAGGGTGGTCTCTATGGACGCAAGCCAATGGTCTGTTGACCTCAAGCCACTGTGCAGCCCGAAGAAGGTGGGGAACATAGAGTTTCGAGGCAACGTTGTTGGAGTCAAATTCTGTTTACAGACGAGTCGCCATTCCGTCTGGATGTGACATCTGATGTGTTTTGGCATGGAGAGAAAGAGGCACTTAAAATAATCCCACATTCGTCCGTGAAAGATCACATTACAGACGAGGTGGGTTGATGCTATTGGCTGGAATCAGCATAGGTGAACGTACGGGCCTGCATATGACTCGGAATGGCACTTTGACGGTCCGAAATTATACAGACAAGATACTGAGACCTCATGTCGTATTTTATGTTGCAGTAATTAGGGATTTCTTTTTTTCCATGCATGATAATGCCAGACTTCATACAGTTCGTCTTGTGGAAAACATGCTTGAAGCTAAAACAATACAGCGTATGGAATGACTAGCATGCTCTCCTGACCTAAATCCGATCGAGCATGTTTGTGACATACTCAGACGACGCATTGCTGCGAGACCGAGGCCTCCTTTTACTGTCTGGGACTTGGAGATTGCAATTCTTGAACAGTGGAACAGTATTCCCCAAAGCCTTATCGATAACCTCATCGCATCCATGGAAAACAGGTGTGCAGCAGTCAGCTGTTCGAGGAGACCACACGCCATATTAAAAATCTTGCATAATTTCTAAACATTACTTTTTTTTTATCATTTACATGAAGCCAAATTGTTGTCCTAAACCATCTTTTCAAAGAATAAGAGCTCCCTTACAATTTTTTTGCGTCTTTTTTTATGTATTGCGCATTGATACACGTGTACTATCCATTTTATGCCCATACATGGCTGTCTTGCACTGTTCTCTTCACTTTTTTGCTTGCTCCCCTAATTTTTTTGAGCAGTGTACTTACTATTTAAAAATATTTTATAATAGTTTTTTGTTTGATAATGCATTCAACAGTAATACAGTCGAACTCGCTTATAACGAGACCGGATTTAACGAGAAAATCACAAGTACTTGGTTGGTACAATGTTAAGTCTATTGGAGCATAACTCGCTTTTAACGAGCAAACCCCGGCTATAGCGAGCAATATTTTTGTGATTTATAAAATTTCTATTGACTTCCACCTCTCCAGCTCAGATAATCTTTTCTTGGAAAAATTCCTTTAACATTCCGAAGTCAACCGAAACTGAGTGCGCAGAAAAACTTCAAACATTTTTCGAAGCCAGGGGTGCAAATGACGATGTTTTTCGGGCAACGAGTCTTCTTCGAAGAACAATAAGGAAAGGGCATGTTTGCAAACAAACACTTCCGTCAACCAATCTACCACTACATTTTTATCATAGCGATCATTGCAGGAAATCAACTTGGTGACGTAGGCCAATCATATAATAGATCTGTTAAAGACCAATCAAATTCCCGGAGTTCATGTGTATAGTAGGAGTCATAATGAATGAACAGGTTTTTCTTGCAAACCAACAGTACTTCGACCAACAGTGACGTCAGCCAGGGTCGGACTGGCTCAGTGTAAAGGGCGCAGACCTTGGATTTTCAGAGGGCGCAAAAATTTTAACGAACTCAAGTCAATTTGACTTGCTTGTATTGTATCTGGCTTGACAAGGTTTAACACACTTGCATAGCACCAAGTAAAGGGTAATGGCTTAAGTTAAATCTTTAACTCTAGATAGAAGAGTTCGCAATATTCTCCGTGTATGTATAAAATTCTATCAATCCTACACAATATTACGCAATTTTTTAAACCACATCATATAACATCTAAAAGCTCCTGCAAGTTGAACACAGATTAACTTGTAGTAGATTACTGATATCAAGACTAGAGCTTTCTTATTTTCTTCTATCGATAGACACCTTGCAGAAAAAAAAATCATCGCCACTACCAATTTTACTGAAAATCACTGTATGAAAAAGACATAGGATTGATTAGGATAACAATTGATTAGGAATAATATTTACTATTAAATACTTTTCATAAATTTTGCTTTGGAGGCTGTCTACATATTAAAAAATACACGAACGTTGATTTTTCAAATGGTAACATCCACTTTTGACACCCTGTTTGAGTTCCTTTCTAGCCAGGAAAGATATATAGCTTATATGCTTTTCTTAAATCTTAATACTGTTATAAAAGAAAACATGTTAGGGGTTTATCCCTAAACTTCGGAAAATAAATTGAAGATCTTACAAGAAAAAGTACCAAAAACTGTCAATTAGTCCCCAGTAAAATTTTACTAGAATAATAAATTTATTAAAAACTTACTTTACATTACAAAAAATCCTACAAAATATTTCTTGTAAGTTTCTACGATTTTTTTGTGGCTCCTTTGATAGCGGAATACGAACCCCTTAATTTATATAAAGGAAAAATTTCTCTAATATCTCCAAAACCAATTATTCAAATGAGTTGTACACATCAATGTTTTTAACAATTGTGGTTTTTTCATAACATACAGGGTGTTTATAAAGTCCCGGAACCATTTTGATGTTTAATAACTCATACAATAATAAAGATAGATTAAAATTAATAACATAAATGGTTAGATTGACTCAAAAAGTTTCATGACCCTTGTCAATGAACTTCCACGTGTGCCCCCTTCGTCGCACGGAGTCGACGTCAATCATCGAATATCAAGTCGATAGTCAATTTCACGCCAGGTAGCGGCAAGCATGTCGGCATCCACAGACGCTATTGCGGTTGTAATTCTGGCTTTTAAGTCATCAATTAGACATGTTGGAAAACTTCGTATTTCCACAATTAAAATAGCTTCAGCCACATGTCATTTTGCAACAAGATGGTGCACCACCTCATTGAGGTACCATCGTTCGTACTTCTTTGAATGACCATTTTCCAGGAAGATTGATTGGGCGAGGAGGTCCAATTCCTTGGCCACCCAGATCACCTGATATAACGCCGCTGGACTTTTTCCTTTGGGGATTTGTAAAGGACAATGTTTACAGGGGGAGAGTGTCGAACATTGATGACTTAAAAGCAGAATTACAACCACAATTGTGAGATGAAATCTCACATTTTTTTCCCACCTATTCACCGGTCTGCATCTGTGATGGTGTCGCGGCCGTGCTTTTTTTTTTTTTTTTTTGATTTCTTAGTAATTTTAGCCTAAATCATCTACTTCCATATCAGAAAACAGAATTACAAAATTTATTAACTAAATATGATACAGTGTTTTCTTCTTCCTTGAAATCTTTGGGTCAAACGGACAGAGTTATACCTCACATCCAGTTTATCTCAGATGTTCCTGTTAAGACCCTTCCCTTCCCTGTGCCACAATCTATCCAAGAAGAGGCAAAACAGCAATTGGACACGTTAGTTGATGCAGGAATTATTGAAAGAAGTATTTCCGAATGGGCATGTCCAATGCTTATGGTTAAAAAGAAAGCATCCTCTCCAAATGAAAAACCTAAATTTCGAATGGCACTTGATCTAAGATTAATTAATACCATGATTCGTAGTTCTTCTTATCCATTACCTAGAATTGATACTATTATTAACAATATTTCTAAATTTAAATACTCACAACATTAGATTTTCCATCTGCATATCATCAGATGAATCTCCCAGAAGAATTTCGCAAGAAACTCTCTTTTACTACCGAATGGGGTACTTATAGTTTTTCTCGTTTAATGTTTGGACTCAGATCCGCAGCCTCTTCATTTCAAATGTTAATTGATGCAATAATCGAAGAAAGTAAATTACAAGGTGTTTATGCATATCAGGATGACATTATTGTTGCTGGTGATTCATTTCAAGAAATGATTCACAAATTAGATGTTTTGTTTTCAATTTTACAGAAACATAACCTTACCTTGTCTCCTGCTAAATGCAAATTTCATCAAACAGCCATAGATTACCTTGGTTTTCATTTGCAGAATCATACTATCCAACCAGTGTCTTCTAATATAACCAAAATTACATCTTTTCCAGCTCCAAAAACTAAAAAACACTTAAAAAGATTTATTGGTCTATGTGGTTTTTATCGCAGACTTATTCCCAAATATTCTAAACTTATGGGTCCACTAATTAAACTTACCTCTCCAAAGGTTCCTTTTACATGGACGCCAGATCATAATAAAATTTTTACAGAAGTTCAAAACATTTTTTTCTCAAAACCTTTTCTCTCCTTGCCTGATTGGTCCAAACCATTTTACCTCAATACAGATGCAAGTGGTATAGCTATTTCCGGTGTCCTTCTACAAAAGCGAAATGGTCATCTACTACCTGTGAGTTATTTTAGTAAATCTTTATCTCCTTCAGAAAGAAAATATCCTGCTCAGAAGCTAGAATTGATTGCAATTGTGAAATCAATTAATGCATTTAAATTTTTTCTGTATAATAGACATTTTACGATTTTAAGTGACAGCAAACCTATTGAACATTATAAGTCTACTAGTTCACCAGTTGATCTGACTACGAGATGGTTGGTTGACCTTTACAATTATGATTTCACCTTTCAATATCTTAAAGGCGAGAGTAATGTGTTAGCAGATTATTTCTCTCGTGAAGATTTTACAAATAATTCTCAAGATCTTAACACTAACCCTGCTTTAATAAGAGATAAAAATATTCTTCCAGTCACTACAAAGTCACCAACTATTGAGTTGCATCACATAATGATCAAAACCAACAATCTCAAGACCCAAAAATGGAAATTTCTGAGTCCACATTCCTCTGTGAACAGCGTAAGGATCCTAAAATAATGAAAATAATTGACTCCATAACTTCAGATAAACCTAATCCTAAGTTCAAAAATTATTTTATTCATCCTGATACAGGTTTACTTATGATAAAACGTAAATTCTTACAACCTGAAAATTCACCACATATTAAAATTATTGTGCCTCATATTTTAAAGTCAAAAATCTTGCATATTTGCCATATGCCTCACTTCAGTATTGGAAATACTTATAGAAGACTACTCAAAAAATTTTACTGGTCAGGAATTTATAAAGATACAAAAAATTTTGTTCTGTCCTGTGAGTTATGCGTTAGACATAAACCACGAAGAATACCTGCAGCACTATTACAAGAGATGTTCATCCCTTCTAAACCTGGTGAGCTCGTCTCAATGGATTTCCTAGGCCCTTTTTCGAATAAATTTTATGTGCTGACATTCCTGGATCATTTCTCAAAACATATAGAGTTATACCCGATCAAGATTGCTACTGCTCAGTCTGTTGTTAAATCCCTGACCAACTACATCACCACCTATGGTCGTCCGGCTTCTTTAATGTCTGATCTGTGCCCTCAATTTAATTCACAAGTATTTGATAATTTTACGGAGAGCCTCAAGATCAGTATTGTTCATTCATCCTCTGGGCATCCTCAAACGCAAGGATCATCAGAGAGAATAAATACCAGCATTAAGTCATCAATTGCTACGTTAGCTCAGGAGGGATATAATTTTCAACAGTCCCTAATGATACATAAAAGCCTATATAACGACACAATACATTCTTCAACTGGATACTCACCATCCTTTCTGCATTTTGGCAGATCTATATCCAATATTTTTGATCTTTTCGATTATCCTGATCTGGAAGCGTTATCATATCCGTACGATTACTATCAGCATATGTCAACAATGAAACATGTGTACCAGAAAGTTTATGGAAACATGAAAGAGGCTCAACAGTTACGTAATCAACGTCAACATAAACGTGCTCATCTACGAAAGTTCCAGTGTGGTGATATCGTTTACATTAGAACTAATGATGCATTTAAGCCAAGAAACATTGGTCCTTATGTTGTGATAAATGTAATTTCAGATGTACTTCTTTCTGTTAGGGTTTTAGAAGATGAACTGGACAAGCCTTTTACGATAAATATTAATAGAGTAATACCTGTACAGAAACACCAACAACACTTAGTGTTGCAAAGTCCTCATCCAATTACACCTCTACCCCACAGCTATAATTTACGAAAAAGACATTAATATTTGCATTTAAATATGTATTTTCATAAATATTAATAGTTAATTTTTTTTATATTTATTTTTAGGTTTATGAGTAGTTGCACCTGACAATGTGATGATGTTAAGGCAATAGTTTGTTCACCTAGTATTCTAAGTTCTAGTAAATTTCATTTAATTTTAGCAAAAACATGATGGTAATATCTGTTCTAGGTTATCTGTCTATTCCTTTTTATTTTTTTGGTACCATGTTTCTCATTTATAAATTGACATGATCAAGCTTATTACATAGAAATGTATAATGATTTTGAAAGTATATTTTTAATTTTTTTTCTTTTTTGGAGATCTCCACTTTTTTTTATTTTCATACAGCAATATATATATATATATGTACCATACTTAGGTTGATGAATTTTAAGTAATTATGTTAAATATTTTTGTTGAAGAGTAATTTATTGATGTTGACTTTTTTTATTTTAGAGGTTATACGTGTTGTTTACTGTTGTTGATATTATTTTGATATACATTTTATCTAATATGTTAATGGTAGTGAGTAGCTATATAAATATCTTCAATGAGTAAACAAATTATACTAGTACTCTTGATTTATGAGATACTTTGATTGATGAAAACTTGAATAGCTGAAGATGTAAGTTATTCTATAATACTCTTGGTCGACCAATTTTACTTATTATAGTTGCAACTGTTATTTTATATTATTCGAATAATACATTTTTCATGATATCTCTTGACAGCAAAGTTGTTTGCCTTTTTTTTTGGTGAAATATTAATGTTTAATATTTTTTTGATATGAGATCTTTTTAAAGATATACTATGTGCACAATTATTTTTATGGCATGCCACATGTAAATAATTGGAATACTCATTCTAAATGTACATATTTATATTGTATATATTACATTGATGTAACATTTATGTATTCCTTTTCCTTCTCTTTTTCCTTTTTGATCACCACATTTTATTTGTAGGGCTTGTTAATTGGCTTTCAAAATTTTGATTTTCCCATCCTGATGCAAAAGGTCACCTTTTTACATCTGTCTGGCACATCAAAATTTTATTCGACGTTGGGGGGTATTGTGAGATGAAATCTCACTTTTTTTCCACCTATTCACCGGTCTGCATCTGTGATGGTGTCGCGGCCGTGCTTTTTTTTTTTTTTCTTTTCTTTTTTCTCCCGTCTCTCTCGCTGATAACCTTAGCGTAGACCTGTAAGTTGGCTTTCCCCCAGTGCTTGCATACGCACGCCATTCATTCATTATTCTTCCCTTCCTTTTTCTCTCCGTGTTTCATCCGAGGCTGTAAGTGCGCGCATGCTCAGTAGAAAATGGGCGCTTGCTATGATTTCAAACGAGTGACGTTTCGTTTCACGAACAAATTAGATTGCGTTACTTTTGGTTTCGCTTTCTCATTTGTTTTCCGAATACCGGTGGCTTTTGAATTTGGTCAATTGTTTTAAACCTCTCGCTTAATTACTTTTGCGGGCCCCGTAGCGATGTTTATATACTGTCTCCCTTAATTTTTTTAGGCAGTTAAAGTTCTGACGGGATTGCCGAAAAAACGATGTCGATATCTGGTTGTAGTTGTGCCATTTTTTATTAACGAAGTTTTTGTTCTTCAGTTAAATATTGGATATTCTCTCGGGAATTTTTTAATCTAAGTGCTGGTATTTTCAAGAACAATTTACGGGTGATCAAAATGGAAAATTATTCATCTTCATCTAAAAATATACTTAAATAAAGATTGACTTAGTCTCAAGAAAGTGTAGTTCCTGTCTCTTCCTCAACACTGCTTGTTTCAAGTAAGATCGTTTCGTTTTTCTCCTTTTAAAATGACCTAAAAGAACTAAGTGTAGGGTTATTGTCTCCATTGTTCTAAAAGAAGAATTTTTACAACGAACTAATTCGAAAATACGATCACAACAATTTGTGAATATTCTAATATTCACGTCACAACAATAGCCTCTGTGGATGCCGACATGCTTGCCGCTACCTGGCGTGAAATTGACTATCGACTTGATATTCTCCGTGCGACGAAGGGGGCACACGTGGAAGTTCATTGACAAGGGTCATGAAACTTTTTGAGTCTATCTAATCATTTATGTTATTAATTTTAATCTATCTTTATTATTTTATGAGTTATTAAACATCAAAATGGGTCCGTGACTTAAAAAGACTTTGTTAATAATTTCTAATTAAGAAAAGTTTTTGAATAGAAAAAAAGTTTGGAATAAGTTTGGGTCTATTCACTATATCTCTAATGAATTAATAAAAAATCATCAGATAATTTTTATGAAGTTAAAAACTAAGTTTCTGAAATGGATTTATCTTTAACATCCTCAAATTTAAACCCTTCTAACCCTACCATGATTTAATTTAATGCATATAAACTATGTCTTTTTCCGGGATGTCTCGATCCAAGAAACTCAAATAAAGTGTCAAAAATGGGGTATTATTGCTTGAAAAATAAAAGTTTGTACAATTCTCAATAAGTATACGACTTCGGAAACATAATTTATGCATAACAATAACTAGTAGATATTATTTTCAGTTGATTGGTACCTACATATTTTTTTACGATTATTTTTAGCAGAATTTGTAAGTTGTAAACCACATTTTTTTCCACTATCACCATTGATGCACTGAGGATCCTTAGAAAAGCTAACACTGTTTTTTGCACCAAGTGCCAAATAGGGTTGCTGCGGTGCTGCTAAGGGCTTCAACCTTTTTTTTTTAAATATGTTTCTTTAATGTAATAGGAATTAGTTATCAAGCCAGTTTAAAATGTCATAAATTCAATTTCTGTTACAATCTGAGAGCCACTACTTTTTATTATCTACTGTTTTGTTATTATTCATATTATTAACCAAGTAGCATATTTACATGTAGTATCTACAAATATCTCCTTCAACACACAAGAAACATTCGGTATGCAAACTTCGTTTAAAAAATATTTATAATTAGAACAAGAATATACTTTCCGTTTGGAAATAGAAATTTTGAAAACTAAATCTCAAGCTTTTTTTGTACCACGTATTATAGGGTATTGGAATGCTGAAATATAAAGCTATTTGAATGTGAAAATAATACTTGCTTGTGAAAATAATTGGTATTTTTTATCCTTAAAAAATTGCTATTATGTGTCCATCAAGAACTGAATTGATATTACGTTATGAAAAGGTTTCTACAGAAAAAGTACACCCTAAAACATTGCTTTGTTAGTCTAAAATCCCCAAAACAATTAAGTAAATTTACTATTCCCAGCACACTCTTCCCATGATTGCAAAACTTTTATCATTGTTAAAGATCAAGGAAAATATTTAAGTTTCCGTACTTGAGTGTAAGTGCCCCAGGGATTGTATTCATGCAAGCTGCAGGGTACATAGCCAGTATTTTTTAACAGACTTAAAAAAAAGAAGGAGGTTCTCATTTCGACGCATATGTATTTTTTATGTATTTTCACTGATTACACCTAAACTAGTCGCGAGATTACTATCCGAAAATAACGGCAAATTTTGTGAATGAGAAAAAGCTGTCTGCGAGATACCACAGCTTGCAGGATTGCAATCCAAAAGTATCATCAACTTTGTATTCCCCGAAAAGAAAGATCATCATGTTTTCCAATCAAAAACAAAATCCATACAAAAAGTTTTTGACTTCTGATACGTCTCTCTTATTTTTTTCTCTTTCAAAAAGCGCCATTATATGTGCATTCAGGGGCGGCTATAAGGAAAGGGGGCGCAGAGTACTAAAAGCAAAAGGACTTAAAATATGCAAAATACTGGTTAAATTCTAAAACATATCATGAAAAGAAGCGATGAAAAAAATTTCATCCAGGGCGCAATGGCTACTAAAGCTCTCGTTGGGTGCATATTTTCTCTTTCAATCGCATGCAAAGATGTTCGTTTTGGTTTCCGATCCTGAAATTGCTACGATATATCTTTAATTTCTTTGTGATAATACTAAAAAAATACGTCTCTTTCTCTTGTGCTGTCTATTAATTGATGATTATCCCTAAACGAATTCTCGAAATTTAGTACACTAATCAGAATGTAGTATACAAGTGAAAAAATATTGGAGCGGCTTAGGCACTTAGGGGCGCAACGCTTTCCCTGGGGGAGGGCGCACCGGCCCTCGGGCCGGTGGGCCAGTCCGAGCCTGACGTCAGCTGCCCTTTCCTTATAACAAAATAAAGAGAAAATAAGACAGTTCAAAGCAAATTAACCAACTTCTTTTGTATTGTACAGAAATAAAAAGTAAATAAAATATGTATACTAATAAAGTAAGTATGCATGAATTTTTGTATTTTTTTACGAACCCGTTTGTTACGAGCACCCGGCTATAACGAGCAAATATCACGGTCCCTTCGTGCTCGCTATAAGCGAGTTTGAGTGTATTGTCTTCTTTCATTTGCTCCCTGCACAGGATAAGAACTTCTTATAAACAAAACAAGTGAATAAAATTCCTCCCCACTTTTGACTAGTAAATATAACAAATATCATTTCGAACCTGATTTCTCAAACAATGAATTATAATGCGAATAGGAATGGCGAACTCTGGGATATTCCATATTTTGAAATGAAATGATTTTATAATAGTTTAATGATTTTAATAATAGCTTTGTATTTTCATAAAATTAGATAACAGACTATATTAATGTAAAGAAATAAAAAAGGAAAATTTTGTTTGGATAAAAAATTATAACGATATCAAAAGACACCCCTCCCCTCTTTTGAAGATATTAACACAAGCAGACTCTAATATTTTGCAGTGACAACCAAGGATTTCTATGTATAACGAAATAATAACTAACAAAACAAAACAGTGCTGTTCCGGTGGGTAGTCAAAGTCAAACTATTATTTCACTAGCTTCAGTGCAAATTAAGCACCACTTGGAGCTAAAAGATTGATCAGCAAGAATATTTATGAAATATGAACAAAAAGCTGTGAGTAAACATAACACAACCACGAGTAAAAACAGCAGATATGGTTAAAGTTAATTCTGGCCTTCCTCGTCGCCGCTCGCAAACTATTGGGACAGAAAACCATTGCGTCTGCATTTGAGAGCGCTAAATAGAAGTATTCTTCTAAGTACGCTGCATCACATATGTAAGCTCTTTGATAGGAAAGTAAGCAAAGGACTGGAAGATGGGGAAATGAAAAGATAATTTAGGATTAGATTTTTCGGGAGCTCTTTCTGAGTTCCGAAGTACAGCATTTATAAGCTGTGATGAATTCCGACCAATATTTCAATATTCACTAAAAACAAAGAAGTGCCAGAGCTGAGCTCAGGTACAAATTAAGCACCATTTTTATAATCATAAAAACTGTTCTGAATAAATTGTACTATTTTTACAAAACTTTTTTACATGTCCAAAGAAGATTTAGCTAAAATTACTGGGAGGTACTTGAAAGATACAATTATTTTTAAATATTTTATTTTTTCTCTCCCTTACTCTTTTATTAATTATAAATTCAGTATTTTTTGTAAAAAATAAGATCCTCAGGGCTTCTTTAAATTAAACTGTTCTTGTTTTAGTGTTTTTAAAAAATAATGAATTAAAAAAAACTCTTCATGTTATTCTTAAAAATAGTAATATTTATAATATGTTCTTTCTGTGATTATCCTTAAAAATTTTCAATTTATTATATGCTATCATAAGCTAGCGGATCTGAACTAAAATTTCTTTAAAGTGGGGGTGCACAACCTTTTTAAGAGAAGGGCCACTTACAAAAATTTCAGGGTTGTTAAGGGTCACATCAGTAACACATAGAGAGGGGAGGAGATCTGTGGCCTATAATCAGATAAAAAATATTGTTTCAGAGGGGGAGGGGAGTATTACCCCTCTAGGTTCGCCTACCCTGTGAACATACCTAATTCAGTTGGCAAGGATATATCAACAGTTTACGCTTGTATTTATAACAGAGATATACGAAAGATTATTTAGAAGGAATGATAATATTCCTTGATTTTATTCGTGGGAGTAAAACTTGTTATATTAAAAGTGTTAAAAAACAAACATAGGCATGAAAGTGGCTAGTGCCAAAAAATGTGAACTTTATGAACGAAGGAGGGAGGGGGAACCGATCAACGAAATTTGCGAATTTTCCACACCTGATCGACAAAATTCGCAATTTTTCCGAAGCCGGTCGACAAAATTCGTGATTTTTCAGCATCTCGTCGACGAAATTCGCTATTTTTCCGCGTCCAATCAACGAAATTTGCGATTCTTAACTGACTCCGACGAAATTTGCAATTTTCTCCGCGGCAAATTGAATGATAAATGATTTTTTCTCGCGACGAAATGATGAAATTCGCGATTTTTCCAAGCCGATCAACGAAATTTTCAATTTTTCCGCGCATCGTCGAGAAAATTCGCGATTTTTACGTACCTGATCAACGAAATTTGCATGCCTGATCGACAAAATTCGCGATTTTTTCTTGCCCGACAAACGAAATTTGCGATTTTTTCGCACCTGATCGAAGAATTTTGTGACTTTCCCACAACAAATTGACAAAATTCGCGATAAACAGACGAAACACGATTAAACACCGCACCCGATCGACGAAATTCGTGATTCTCAGCTTTCTGCGCGATTTTTTCTCACGACTGACGGATCTCATGATTTTTCTGCAGCCGACCAACAAAATTCGCAATTTTTCCATGCATTATCTACAAAATTGGCGATTTTTTCGTGCCCGATCAACAAAATTCGCGATTTTTCCGTGTCCGACCAACGAAATTTACGATTTTTCGGAGCATTCACAAAACTCGCGATTTTTCCGTGCCCTATCGGTCAAATTTGCAATTTTTTCCCTCGCCTCATCGACAAAATTCGCGATTTTTCCATGCTTGATCAACGAAATGTGTGATTTTTCCGCGCCTGTTTAACAAAATTCACGATTTTTTTTTGTGTCTGATGATCAACCAAATTCGCGATTTTTCGGAGCCTCATCGACAAATTCGCTATTTTCCTGCACCCGATCATCGAAATTCGTAACTGACTGACGAAATTAAAAATTTTTCTCGCGGCAAATTGACGAAATTCACGATTTTTTTCTTGCGACCTATGGATAAAAATTGCAATTTTTTGCAGTTATAAATTGACGAGATTCGAAGGCCACACGTTAACCCATCGCGAGCCACTTTTGGCCCGCGAGACACAGGCTGTTGTTCATCCCTACTTTAAAGTAAAGAAAAAAACTAGGAAATATGTTTTATACCCGAATATTTAAGTTATACGCTTAGAAGTACATGTGTGTATAGGTACTTCAAAAATGTATAATGCATAATTTTTCTCCCTGTTAATTTTTTTTTTAAATTTCACATTTTAATTTTTTAACGTAGTCACAGAAAAAGCAGTGTATTATAACCATTATTATTTATTTATTTGTTTGTTTTTAAAGAACACTATGAGTTTGTTTTAATTCATTATTTTTGACAAAACATGAAAACAAGTAAAGTTTAATTTAAAAAACCATCAAGGATCTTATTTCTCAAAATAAGATTCTGCATTTATATTTAAAAAGCGAAAAGAAGAGAAAAAATAAAAGATTATCTAACTATCAAATGTCTTCCAGTAATTTTAGCTAAATTTTACTTGAACTTATATATGTTTGTAAAAATAGTACAAGTTATTCAAAAAGATTCTTATAGCAATTCATCAGTTTTTAATAATTTAATAGAGAAAAATTATTATTATGTAAAAAGCAACAAAAAATAAAAAAAGGTACCATTTATTTAAATTAATTTGATAAATATTCATCATCTAAGTGTGTTACATAAAAAAAAGCAATATACCCCTACATTTGTATTTAAAAAATAATAATAAGGCATATATTTTTAAATACATTAAAAAAAAAAAAATAACAAATTTTGCATTTACAACTTTTTTTAAAAATACCACAAATTAATTCCTTAATTTAATTCCATCAGTATAGTACAAGAAATTTATTTTTCAACTTAGTATATGGTTTTATTTTATGTCGATAGATGGCAGAAGCAGCAACCTACATTTCTTTAGTTGGAAAAAAGGCTAAGATATTGCACTCTTTCGCTAGACAATTGTGTTAATATCTTCCATAGAATTTAAATTTGTACAATTTAAATTAACTAAAAATTTAAAAAATAACGATTTGACAGTAAAACTAAATTTTCTTTAAGCTACCATGCTTTTCATAGCTACAAAGGAAGCGGCAGATATTTGAATATGTCAGCCTACAGTTTGGCTAATAGCAAAGGTCTAATTTTCTCTGTACATGAATTCGTGTATGGTTTGCTAATAGCACATGCGTGTTGAGATTGAAAGTTTTTATTTTAACTACGGCTTTCCACATAGAGAAATAAGATTAGACAAGTGAGAAAAATCAACAAAATAGCTTGGTGATATTAGTTGGCTTGCCAAATTCAAATTAATGTCTGTTAAATTAACCAGGTTTTTGTCCAAAATATTCTGGATCAATAAAAGTTTCTTGCTCATATCCCATATGCAGCATTGTAAAATTTTCAAAGATTTTTCTCCCCCACGGATTTTAAAAGGCCCCTATAGATGGCAGTAATTGGAGCTATCGGTACAGGAAAATTGTTCCTCTAATGCTAAAGTGCTATTGAAATCATTATTTATTATAAAACCGCTTGAAAGTCTTAGATATTTAAATTCAGATAAATTTTACTTTGTCGTATAACACAGAGCATTAATGTCATATGAAATCTGAATTTGTGTAAAAATTTATCATTATGAACAAATTAAAAATACATGTAATGTAATGTGTTTGCAAAAAATTTTCCTGAAGCAAAAACTTGCATCTTTTCTTCACTAGAAGGTATATTCAAGCACTTGAAAACATGTTAAAATAAGCTAACTGGCTGTGTTACAGCAACAATAAAATATTTTAAATGCAAAAATGTTTTAAAAAAAGAAGAAAAATAGTGCAATCATTTTTTAAAATATGCTTTTATCAATTAATAGTTTAATATTAAATTAATTATGATTATACATCGAATTCATTAATTTAGAAATTTTGAATGCTCAGTCACATCAGTGAATTATGAATGTTTTGCAGGCTGACCATAAGTCGATTAAAAAGAATAGTTAAGAAATGTATACACATCTAGAATACCACACTGATTTATGTGTGGGTGGGGATATTGCAAAATTCTCCTTTTTGTCTTAATTGACAAAGAAATCATTTTATCTATTTATATTTGCACATAATACTTAAATTTATCACAAGAAATTCTATATTTCAGTAATGGCATTAGTGTTAGTAGAAGATAGAAGTAATCTATATATATATATATTTCTCTTACGTGGTGCTAAAATAAGGCTGAATTTGTTGCTTGACGTTTGGCAACAACCACAGTAACACAATTAATTTGCCTTATTATATTCCACATATCAGAAAAGTGATTTCACCACTGAAACTCAGATCATATTTAAAAGAAAATTTCAATGGTTTTGCGGATTTCAGAATTTCGCATCATAAAAAGAACAATAAGTACTAATAAAGATTAAGAAAAACAAATAAGACAAATACAATAAAATAACATTAATAGCAACACACTTTTATAATAGATTATTAAATTATTTAATTATGAATGAAAATTTTAATAAACAACAACAACAACAAAGAATATCTGAAAACAAACAACAAATATATTATAAACAAAACAACTTATTTTTCAAACTTTGAAAATATTTGTTCAATTGTGGCCTGCTTAGTTTGTTCTACCTAGTTTTCGATTGTGGCTTGTTTCAAAACTTTAGTTTGTTCTACCTAGTTTAAGTTTTTTTTGCAGGTTATAGTCATTAGTTCCTGCTCAGTTACACAATTTTGTTGCTTTAAGAATTCAAGGTATTATCTCTCCCAAATTTAAACCCTCATCAAACTGAATTTTCTGAGAATTATCCAAGTCATCATCATCATCATCATCATCAGAATTGATTTTGGCTGGATTCAAAATGATACTTCACCAGAAAAAAATATTGAAAAACAACTTAAATGATAAATAAAAACATCTCACACGTGATTAGATACAGATAAACAGATAGTAGTCAATGTCACTGATATTCCCAAATATATTTTTCAAACCAATCAACACGCATGTACGTACTCAGTCTTCTTCTCTTCACTTCAGTCCCAGTTTTCACTGCATTCATTGTAAACAGAGATGAAAATGTCCTGAATCCATCATTCGCTTTTGAATGACATCATCATTTTCTCCCAACTTCATTCTTTTAGCGCCATGGAGGAAAGATGTTTACATCTGCAAACCTCAGTGGATTTGTGATGCTGTATTGTATATATATCATAATAAATTCACTTGTTCACACTTTCAATAAACCCTTATTAAAAGCTATGAATTTTGCATAATCAATGCCAAATTAACATATTGCAATGAATTTTTTTTTAAACAAAATAATTGGTCATAAAATTACGCATGATTGTAAAGATAAATATTTAATGTAAAAGTGTTTAAAACATATTTTTACCTATTTTATAGAAATCAACACACGGTTACTTTAAAATTATCTATGCAAAAATTATTGCATGTCCAGTAACTTTTATAGGCAAGTTATAGTCTTTTAAAGACAAATTTTTAATTTGAAGAAATTTGTAACCATATTCTCACAAGACATAAATCAAAATTTCAGTGTAGTCACCGTCCTTATCATTCGAGGAAATATGATTTCATTTCAGGATAAATTTTTAGCTTTATTTTTGAATGAATATGCTTATTAATAATATCATATGATGTACAAATAAATAAATAAATTAAAAAAAAAAATAATAACATAAGTTTTGCAAAGACAAATTGAGAAAAATGAGTGCATCAGTATTGTATCCACTATGCCAGGTATAGGAATTACTAAAATAACTGATTTTATTCTTGCCTTGTCAGATCTACATATTTTTTGTTTATCTACACAAACTGCATCAATGATCTCATTACGGTGATTGGTAAGTTAATGAATAAGATTCATATTGGAGTCTAGTACAGGTTGAGTTGTACCTGCCCCGAAAACCATATCAAAGAAAATTTATCCATAATTTAATACAATTATAAAAAAAATATTCTGCAATTACATCTGTAATATAAATTTTATTTTTTATACAGAAAAACTAATGTTTACAGGCTCATTCATATTCAAATACTGTAACTTCCAGAAGACCTGCTGCATCGTTTATGTGTTTTAAATTAAAATTGCAAGCAATGCAGCATTTATGTGCATTTTTAAGTTTTCTGAAGAATCAATTTTATGATCAGATTTACTTTGTTCACTCCAAAGTTTAGTCATTTTCGGATTAGGTTGATTTTGAATGTGCATATTTAGGCACTTAATCTTTGAAAATATGAATTTTTACTATTTGCCCAACTCCCACCGTAACAAAAATCCTGCGTATGCACTTGTACCAATTTTCTTTAGCTAAACTTGGACTGGGGTGGTGTCCGGACTTGCATTTTTTTTTCTACACTGTAGTGTTTAAAGTTTTTCCCATCCAGTTATTTTTTTATGTAAACCTGGACTCTTGCATGCATTTCTTTTTTATTTTACTTACTTTGCTCTTTCACGGCCCATTCACAGTTACGTTTTGTTTCACAACTTCGCAGAATTTTCCTTTATGGCACATTCTTTTCCTGGCATTCAGTCATTTTGAGTTGCTGTCACAATCTCTTTAATTTTCTTTCATTTTTCAAAATCACTTTTTCCATTTTATATTGGCTTTAAATTATGTTATAATTATTTTCAGTAATTTTAATAAGTTTTAGTAATTTCTTAATCTTAAAAGTAAAATGTTAATTAGTGCTGTGGGTATGCAAATCGCATGCTCGTTTTTCATTGGTTGTTGCTATGATGGCCCGGTTCGGTATTCCACGATATTGATGAAGAAAGAACACAAGATATAATCAAAGCAGAGAGGTCTAAGCCGGGATATGATTAACTAAGTTTACTATTTACATAAGACTACACAGTTACAACACACGCACACATAATATAACATAATAATAATATTCGAATTACATATTTCACAAGAGAGAGTTCGAACACAACCATTCAAGAAAAGTACCTCGTCTCTCTCTCCTCTCGCTGTTGCCATTCCGAGTTTCCTAAAGTCTTTCGACCACGGAGTATAGGCGACTTTCACACCTTCCCTCCAGTTTCTACATGTTGGACGGTGTCCCACACTGTGAAACTACTCTTTAAAGTCTTAACACAAGTCTTACTTTAAAAGTCCTAATTAAAAAGTTCTATTTAAAAAGTCCTTCACCTGTCCCATCGAGAGCATTTACTTAAACTACTTAAGATATATAAATTCTTATACACTATATACTAAAAATACACATATTACAAATACACATTATACAATATATAATAATGAAATAATACAAAATATATATATACAGATTTTTTTTTCTACTCATAAATGCGAGATAAAGCATCTGCCACTACATTAGAACTTCCTGGTTTATGAGCAATAGAAACCTGATAACGAGATAGTGCCAACGACCATCTCTGTAATCGAGCGTTCTTAGGAGTTCCCTCTGTTAAGTATTTTAGAGGATTATGATCCGTATGCAATATTATGGTGGTTCCATAAGCCCACATTTCGAATCTCCCAAGTGCCCAGATTACAGCATATGCTTCTCTTTCAATTGTGCTCCACTTTGATTGAGTTGGAGTAAGCTTTTGACTGGCAAAGGTTATGGGCTTTAACATGCCGTCTTTGTCCCTTTGCATTAAACAGGCACCAATACCCGATATGGAAGCATCGGTGTTTATTTCGAACGGTTTGGACATGTCTGGGGTATAAAGGTTTGTAACTTCACATAAGCTTTCCTTTAACTTATTGAACGACTTTTCAGCATCTTCCGACCATGGAGTATCATTTGGAACAGTTTTTCTGGTCAGATCTGTCAAAGTCTTTGCAAAGTACAAGTCCTTAAAGGAAACTATAACTTCTTTACCCTCAGTGTCAATTTTGTATTTGCTTTCTTGTTTAACCTTCTGAACAGAATTAATATCATACTTTATAGCTTCTTTCTCAATTTTTAGAGTCTCCAGGATACTACAATACAACTTAAGATAAAATTGAATACCTTTTTCTTTCATTCCTTTAACTGAATCAACAGTATCTTTCAATTCTCTTTTTTTCATGGAAATTTTTGTTTCTAGATCTTTTTCCTTCTTCAAAACAATGCTTTTCATCATTTTTTTTCTCATATTTATCGTACCAATTATCTTTTTATTTTTGTAAGTAAGATCTTCTTCAACTTCTTCCATTTTGACTTCATAATCACGATTAACACGCTCCAGAGTCTTTGATTTAGTTTCTATCTCATCTTCATTCTCAATATTCTCTTCCGAATATTTGACAATATTAAAATCTTCATTAAAGTCAAACATTTTTTCAATTGTTACAGATTCATCCATAACTTCTTGCTCAATCATAGATCTTCTTTTAAATTTCCAATTTTCTTCTCTTTTAATTTCATAATACTTAATAAACACTTTACATATTATTTTTGGAAAATTTTCACTAATAACATTTTTGTCAGAATATTTCTCTTTCAGTAAACTTCCAAGTATTTCAATTGTTCTTGATTTTACATTTTCTTCTACATTTTGCATTTTTATTTCATCCACAAGTTTAATTTTTTCCATGTTAAAGGCTGAAATCATTCTAGGAATTCCAGTCCTAACAAAAACTTCAATAATCGCTTCACAAGCTGCTTTTGCTGTCAACGATTTAATAGGGACTGCTTCAGGCCAACGACTATGTTGATCCATAATAGCCAGAACATACCGATGGCCTCGAGAAGACTTCGGCTCAATTGGTCCTAAAATATCTGCATTTACTACTTGAAATGGGAGTTCTGGTCTTCCGACCGCTTCAATAGGTGTTCTGTCCGTTACTTTTGTTTTTCTGCGCATTTGACAATCATGACAAGCTGCGCACAGTTGTTTTACTTCTTTTGGCATTCCTTCCCACCAAAACGACATAGCAATTCTATCTCTTGTTTTCTTAGCAGCTAAATGCCCACCAGTTGGTGTTTCATGTGCTAATTTCAAAATTTCTTGTCTTCTACAGGCAGGTACAACAAGTTGAACATAATTTTGTCCTCCAACTTTGCCTCTATGATACAACAAATCGGATTCTACCCAATAATTATTTTTCTGCCGTTTTGCATCTTCAAAGCATTTTTCTAATGTAGAACAAGCCAATTGCTCCTTTTTCAACAATTGCGCTTGTGAAACGGAACAACTTTCCTTTTGGTCCTCGTTACCAACATTTTCGGGCAAAACAGTTGCCTCGACCGGAGTAGGAATCAGTTCCAAATCTGAAGCTTCTTTGTCTTCATCTTCATTATTTAGATTTGTTTCCAGGTTTCCTTCTGGACACCTTCCCTCCACATTGAATACAGATTTTTCTTTATTTTCTTCAACCGGGGTGATATCTACCTCATCCCCTAAACACAACTTCTGCTGTTCTTTTAACAGAGCGAAAACCTTGGGAGTGATCAAAGCTTCTTCGTGTAATCCTTCCACTACCGCAACCTGTACTCGTACATACGGAATAACCTCATCTTCTGTCCGAAGAGTGAGCGGAATGGAAACAAGCTTTGCTTCTACAGGACTCCCTATTGCGGGTCTCAAGAATACTTTTCCACATGACTGTAAATACTCTTCCGGCACCACCGACTCCCGCAGCACTGTAATCTCCGCACCACTATCGATGATTCCTTGAAACTTCTGGTTACCGATTCCTAGATCTACCTTAAGGAGTCTCCCATCTGTTTCTTCCACCGGAATATTCACATTCAAACAAATTGCATTTAGACCCTTTTTCTCAAGATCGCTTTTGGAAGTTTTTCCTCCATCTTGTTTTACTGTATTCAAATTGGAACAATGTTTCTTCACATACCCTTCCTTACCACATGCGAAACAGGTATATTTTGTGCGAAATTCTCTCTTTTCTCGTTGCACTCCGAAAGATGCTTCAGTCTTGGGTTCAAATTTCGGTTTACCATCTCTCATATCTTTTTTTGGTTCCGAACTGTAATTATTCCTACTTTGATTTCGAGAGTTAGATAAATTTTTCTTTGGAAATTCTTTTCTTTTAAAACTGTCGGTAATGCTCTCGTAATCATCAAGTTTTTCTGCCAATTCTAACGGCGTGGTAAATGTGAGCCAATTTTCTAAGAAATGTTCTCTTATTTCTACAGGCACACGAAATTTTAATTGTTCGGTTACTATTAAGTCTTTTAATTGCTGGAAAGTGTTAATATTTAATTCTGTGATCCATTCGGTAAAATAACTCAAAAGCTCTTGTGTATAATTTCTCCATGATTTTTCATGTGTTTTGTGATGTTTGTAAAAACATTGTTTTAATTTTTCACTGTTTAACTTGTATCGCTTTAAGATAAGAGTTTTTACAAAATCGTAATTAATTGCATCTTCCGGGGGTTCTCTAGCTAGCATATTTGCAATTTCCACCGGTAAAACTGCCAATAAGTAAGCTACCCAGTCTTTCTTCGGTACTTGTGCCATTTCCGCTCTTCTTTCAAAATTTATCAAAAATAATCCCATCTCATCACGTTTTTCATCAAACTTCGGGACAATCTGTGCTAATTAAATTTTTGGCGCTATCTCAATTTTCGATTCATTTCTTTGTTCCGGAAATTTCTGCAATTGTTCCAGTTTTTTCATTTCCAATTCATGTTCTTTTGCTTCCCTGGCAATTCGCTTCTCCCTCTCTTCTTGCCGTATTTTTTCTTCCCTTTCTTCTTGACGTCTCGCTTCTTGACGTATTCTTTCTTCCCTCTCAATTTCTTCTTTCTTTTTCCTTTCTTCAATTACAGAACTCAAAAATCCCTTAACAAATTCTTCTTCGTAGTCTTCCACTTCTAGTATAGCTTTTTTTAGATCTATAATTTTTAAATTTTCGACATCCTGAACTCCAAGTTCAATCGCTACTTTCTGTAAATCTTCTTTTCTACTACCTTTGCTTAAAAACGCCATATTTGAGAAAAAAAAAATCGAAGCAATCAGCAATATTCAAACAGTGTTTCTACCCTAATTGGAACTTTCCCCAAGAACGCCTTAAACCAAATTTAATTTAAACCTGAACATTCTTTTGTAAATAACACCTCAAATTGAATGAAATTTATTTTATTTAAATACTTATATTAGTATTACTGACTAAATTAAAACACATTTGCGCAATAATAACAAAAAAATATATATATAGAAAACAATTTTTGAAATAATTAAAATATACTTTTACCAATATGTCAAGTTAAAAAAAAAAAAAAAAATATATTTGCGTTCTCACAAAATAAGAATTTGTCAATGCTTTGCGTATTAATTTTTAAATACATCCTTCAAAAATACATAATACATTAACAATTTTCTTTTTAACACTTCAATCTCTTACTAAATTATATTTCAAAACGAACCAAATATTTATAAATCTCAATATTAAATTAACATCTTTTAATTAAATTAAATTCCATCCAAGATATGAAAATCTTTTTCTTTATCTTGATTTAAAACTCAAATTAAATCTCTATATTTCCTTTCAATTGGTAAATCGAAAATAAGCAACAACAAAAACAAAACAAACAAATGCTTAATATTCTGCCCCAATTAAAAATAAATAAACAACCCAATCCGTAATAATCAAATTTATACATTATCAGTTCACTGAACCGAACAAAGATTACTCAACTTTTATTTCAAATTTAATCTGAATGAGTCATTTCAAAGAATTCCAGAATAATACGTAACAAAACAAACAAACAAACAAAAAAAAAAAACTTCCTCTACATACTTTGAAATAGCACCTTTTTATCTTAATCACAAAGATAAAAGAATAAATAAAAAACATTTGAAATAAATCTTTTTCTTTTTTTCCTCCAAACGATAATTTACTTAGGTAACACTTTTAGTTATTCTAGTGCAAAGTTTATTCTTAGAGAATAAATAGCTTCATAGACAGACGTGTTATGAACTTTTAAAATGACAATTTTAACTCATTTTTATGTTTCTTTTTCTTTTCTTTTCTTTTTTTTTTTAACACAATAACTAGAAAATATTTATTTAAATAACAGAATTTAAACTTTCATGCTAAACATAGTTATTTTTAATCACCATTCTATCTGAACATTCGATCAATTTAACAATCATGATACATAATTCTGCATTCATATTATGAAATATACCATAAAAATATAATTCTTAAGTATACTTTTCAAACTTAATTACTGATAAAATACCATGTTTATTCCATTAATTGAATAAATATTAACCCGTTGTTTCTAAACATAATATAAAACATATACACATTAAATAACTATATTTTACTAACATATATTTAAAATATGCTCTCGATAGGAATGAAAAAAAATACCTTTATGATAGCTAGGCCAGCCATCAAACTCTCGTTGCTGTCAATCAAATACTATCGACGCAATATTATTCACTTAGATTAGGGGCACATCTTTCTTGCTTTAACCACAATATTTATTACATGATAACCTTTTATGCTGCAGTAACACTGCTGTTGATTTTTAAAAGCTGTAGGATCACCAGTAGAAGTAGGATCACCATCCTAGTCGTCTGCGACATTATGATGGCCCGGTTCGGTATTCCACGATATTGATGAAGAAAGAACACAAGATATAATCAAAGCAGAGAGGTCTAAGCCGGGATATGATTAACTAAGTTTACTATTTACATAAGACTACACAGTTACAACACACGCACACATAATATAACATAATAATAATATTCGAATTACATATTTCACAAGAGAGAGTTCGAACACAACCATTCAAGAAAAGTACCTCGTCTCTCTCTCCTCTCGCTGTTGCCATTCCGAGTTTCCTAAAGTCTTTCGACCACGGAGTATAGGTGACTTTCACAGTTGCCACGACTTTACCATTTAAAAGGCTAGCATTTCTGTTTTCACTGTGTGTTTTAGCTACTGATACCTGGGTTGGTTTGTAGTCCAGCTTTTCAATGTGTTTATGCTTTTGCCTGCTCTGGCTTATGTTTGTTCCAATACAAGTTTTCAACATGTTGGGTGTGCATGCTCTTGAATGCTAGCCTGCAATTGATATCATGTGAAAGTATGTTAAAACATGATTATATTTAAAAAGTTTATCAATGACATTTTGAGCGTTAGAAGTTTATCGTTTTCCCTTTGGATTATAAATGTCATGTTTTCTAGATAGAGTTAAAAATTAGAGAAGTTGTGCTACTCTGTTATAATATCTGCCAAGATAATACACAAGATGCATACAAGAAAAATTGTATAATTGGTCACTTCGGTGTAATTTTTTAAAGTAACGTGGTAAAGCTGAAGTCCAGAGTCTGAACAACATACATGCTCTTTCACTTATTAAATGAATTTTAAGTTCCAGAAAAAGCTATGTCTCATCAAACATGCATATATAGTTGCAGTTTCATTAAAACCTTGGATAGTTTAAAACGTCTTTATTCATTATGTTTCACCTCATCTACAACAATCAACATGATCAATTGTAAGTACTCTTTTTTCTTTTTTAAGATGTATTAATGAAATATCATAGTGGAACAAGCTGCATAATGTATTCAGTATATTCAATAATACATGCCATATTTATATACATTAAGTTTTTAAAATATTGAATTTATAAGTGCTAACATACAAAATTATCTGAACCACATACCCAATACAGCAGGGCCGGATCTGGACTTAATTCTGGCCAAGCAATGTTCTTTTTTTTCTTTTTGTAAAAGTAATAGTAATATTATAATAATCTATAATTGTATCTCTAATAACAGTTTTATGCCTATCAATAATAATAATAATAATAAAAAAATACTCATTTTTATTTAAATATAGCTTGTTTTTATTTTCAATTGCAAAATATATTCAAGATTTTCTTTGGAAAAATCAAGTTAACCTCAACTTGACATGCAAGAATTAAAACTCAACCTGAAACAATTAGAGTTGACCCAACAGGACCAGTAACAAAAACAACAATGGCAAAAAACAGATTTTAAAAGACCCAATGCTAGACTTGGCATGTCCATGTACGGTGTGTACGCGGTAGAAACCATTGAAACTAAAGTTGGTTTCGTTGACGACATAGTCAACAGGTTAAACTGCACCCAGCAATTAAAATAATTTAAATATAAAAATAAATATTTATAAAACAGTACAATGGAGAGAGGGAGGTGCTGTGGCCCTTGAAAATATAAAATAAATAACATAGTGTCTGTCCTTTCATGTCTTCAATAGACTTCAGCAATCTCTATAAGCAACTGTGAACTAGAGTCCTGCACAGGGTCAGGTTGTACCAGAGCTGAAATTTCTGCTTAAAGCCAAACCAAAACCCTACCTGAACCCAACAAGAAAGAATTTGATCAATCTGAAACTGACACACTTTAACCCAAAGTGAAAGAAAATTAATCCATATTTTAATATAATTATGGAAAAATAGTCAATTATATCTCTAATATTAATTTATCTTTCTTGTATAAAGATGTACAGATATACACTTATTAATATTCAAATACTTTCTTTTTTTTCATTTGAAAAATACTCAATATGCTCCAAGTACCCATATGACAGTTGAACCTGGGTGGCAAAAAAGTTAAAGAAAGAATAACTATTCTTTTTTTGTAATGATTATGCAGAAAAAGATTGATTCCAAAATAAAATCATTTAAAATTCATTATTTTAAGAATGTTAAACAATTGCTATGTAATCACACAAATTCAAATCAAATTTGGATGACTTCACAAATGTTTGTTGATTCATTAAGAAATTTGGACAAAGTTTAAATTTTGGAGAGGGTGGGGGGGGGGGGGGGGGAGCATATGTTGGTTCAAAGTGATGCACATACAGTTTCAACAAATTAAAATTTCTTTTTTATCCTTGAACTTGCATAAGTGAATTTCAGTTCTTTGTGTTTGGGATTATAATATTATCAAATTAAATTACAGAAAAGTATGAAATAGAAATGAGGAAAGGGATGGATCCTAATGCATCACTGACTTAAAGTTCATTAGTTAAAATATTATTTAATTAAATTACAGAAAAGTATAAGTATGAAATAGAAATGAGGAAAGGGGTGGATCCAAATGCATCATTGACTTAAAGTTCATTAGTTAAAATATTATTTAATAGGGAAATACATAATAGGAAAAGAAATATTTTCATATAAACAATATTTCCTTAGATGAAAAAAAGAAAAAAATCTGAATATCACTACATAAATATTTTAAGCACAGTAAAAAAACAAACATAAATAAACTACCTAATTCATATTTGACATAAAAGATAAAACTCATGGCATTTTATGATGAGTAACATTTAAATAGTCTTATGATTCTTTATAGTTATCTATGTTTCTTTTGTTGCTAAGAATTCACTAAAAATGTGACAGTAAAAACAAATGAGTAACAAACAATGTTTATTTAATACATCTTCTACATTTGTTGAAGGGGGAAATTATTAATAAACTGTTTTTATCATTTTATAATTACATTACACTTTGCTTCAATTACACAACAACGAAATAAGTTTGTAGAATTTTAGTCAATGGATTTGATATAAAAAGGTTTACAATATGATTATTGCATAAAATTTCCCATTTATTTATATTAGATTAAAAAAAAAAAAAAAAAAAAAAAAAGTTATTTAAGTTTACTTTATTTTAGCTTGAGATACATAATGCATACCAGAGATATTGCTAGAATTTTTTCAAGGAGGGAAATATGTCTTATTTTAGATTAAACAAACTTAGCTTAAATACAAAAAAAGAATATTGTTGAAGAGGATAAATTAATTGAATAAAAAAAAAAGGAAAAAAAAACGCAGGGGATGGGAAGCCACTTGCACAAAAGGAGATGGGTAGATAAGGCTTATAATAAACTACCTAATTCACATTTGGCATAAAATCCATGGCATTTTATGATAAGTAACATTTAAATAGTCATGATTCTTTATAGTTATCTATTTTTTTTTTTTTTTTTTTTGCTAAAGAATTCAATCAAAATATGACAGTAAAAACAAATGAGTAACAAACAATGTTTATTTAATATATCTTCTTGAGGGATCCTTGAGGGAGAAAAAAATTAATAGTAAACTGTTTTTATCATTTTATAATTACATTACACTTTGCTTCCATTACAAAACAACAATGAAAAGAATTTGTAGCATTTTTTGAATGAATTTGATATAAAAAGGTTTACAATATGATTTATTGCATAAATTTTCTCATTTATTTATATTAGATAAAAACGTTATTTAAGTTTACTTGAGATACATAATGTATACCAGAGATATTGCTTGAATTTTTTTCAAGGAGTGAAGATATGACTTTACTTATTTTAGACTAAATGAACTTAGATTTGAATACAAAAACAGCCAAGAAAAAGAAAAAAAAATGTGGCAAAAATAAGTGTAAGTTACTTAACTCAGGAAATGATCAATTTTAATAATATTATTTATTAATACTTTCATTCTTTTTTTTACCTCACAATATATACAAAATATCATTCACATTACTATATTTCATAATATGGAGGAATAATTCTTAATGGATTCTTTTATGTAAGAAATTAAAACAAATTTTTAATAAACATTGAAAGTTGGCAAGGCGTATAAATGTTCATTCTTGATTTGGCA
This sequence comes from Maratus speciosus, assembly GCA_963932465.1. Taxonomy (NCBI): domain Eukaryota; kingdom Metazoa; phylum Arthropoda; class Arachnida; order Araneae; family Salticidae; genus Maratus; species Maratus speciosus. Next base: position 404,900,783 of record OZ010793.1, on the reverse strand, counting down.
TTAGAGATTTTTGGTGATAAAAAAAAAAGCACATAGTTATTTGAAATAAAAGTATCTCTGATATATACTGACATAGATATTCATAGAATGAATATTGTTGAAGTGGAAAAATTGAATAAAAAAACTGGAAAAAAAGCAGGGGATGGGAAGCCACTCGCATAAAAGGAGATGGATAGATAAGGCTCATTTCTAGTCCTCTGATACGACAAAAGAAAAAACTCCTTTTTCTAGGACTTTGTTTCAATTTAATTTAGCATGTACATTTACTGCCTAATTGATATTTAATTGAATTTTTTTTAAATATGAGTGCTTCATATACTCCCCCCCCCCCTCCAAGAAATTGATATAACTGAAAAACATTAAAATTTAATGAATAATTCTATGTTTCTGATATTGTATAACACAAGTAAACAATCTTCAAGTGAGAATACATTCGAGAGGCACTAATTATGCATCCTAAATTACATTAAAACATTCAAAGCACAATAAAAACACCTTTTACACTATTGAGAGGGAGAGGGGCGAGGCAAAAAGGAACCTTATCTACCTACTTCCTTTTATAACTGAAATTGCAATTCAACTTTAGCCTATTAAATATATTTTTTTCTAATAATTATTTTTAACTTATTAATTAAATCATGCACTAGCTGCTACTGCTACATCTTGAGACTCTTCTGTAGTTTCACCACATTCAAAGCGCTCAAATGCAAGCACTTCAATGCCTGATTTGAATAATGTTTCTCCAACAGTAACAGATGGATCCATCAAGTAAGATTGAAATACAAGCTCAGTTATATTTGATTCTTTCAACTCAGAATCCATTGCTTCCTGGCCTTCAGTCTGTTCATCATTGGTCAGTTCTGACTCTGTTTTCTGTTCAGACTGCACAAAAAGAATTGGTTCTTCTAAAGCTTGAGCATTCTGGTGATTTGACTCACTATTGTTTACATCTTGCTCACATTCAGTACTCTTTTCTGAAAATTTGGCAATGTCTTTCTCTGTAAGCTGACCAATTGATAATGGATTCATACCTATTATGTGGTGACATAGATTAAGTCTTACAGTGGTAGTATCTGCAGCAGTATCAGAAGCATCAGATTTTGTTTCTTTTGAAGCTACTATGACTCCATATTTCCCTATATGTAAAAAAAATAATAATGTTAGCAAAGAATGAAAAGTGACAATTATAAACAGGCAAGATAAATAATATCTATATTATACATACGGCACAAATGTTTTCTTAGTAAGCTTAAGCTCAAAATGTAGATGTCACAACATACATTATCAACATAAAATATATAATATGAACTTTAAAAAGTTTACTGTTTTACTTAAAAGGCAATTAAAATTATGAAAGAGATGTTAAAAATATACATTTTATTTAAAACTTCTTAGTACTTTTAAGCTCTTCCAAGCTCTTCACAGAATATTTTAATACCTTATTGTTTATTTATACAGATATGTCACTTCATTTTGAAAATGAGAGAGCCAATAATTATTAGAGTTGAAAGTAGAAGTAGCAGTTTCTCGGATTAAACTTAATTAGAGAAAATATATTACATTATTATTAATTGCAATTCTATTTATTTTATTACATCACTCTGTTCTCATACGTCACTTTTCATTTTAAATGCATAGCTGGAAAGTTGGAGCAGCAGTGTTTCCGATTAAATTTGGGTAGAAGAGAATATTTAACTGCCGTACCATAAATTTTAATATGTCTATAATTAATAGTTTTTATCTTTTGGTCATTCCGATGTGTTTCATTATTCTATTGCTATCAGTTCTAAAAAGGAATGGCATATAAAAGAAAACTCAAAGAAAGAATAAAAGAACAAAAAGCAGATATAAAATTTTGTCAGATCCACAGCTCTCTCTCGTTTAAGTTTCAATCAGAATATCATAATAGATTTTGATCATGCAAAAATCGTATTCCCAACATCCAATTATTATGCATCCACTATCACCATAGAAATCCTGTGTAAAAACAATCAAGTATGTAACGATGCCCTATCGTACAATATCCTCAGTTTATGGTTCAATATCCAGAAAATAAATCCTGGAAACTTGAGCAAAGTGACGTTTTAAAATTTATGGTATGGCAGTTAAATATTCTCTTCTACATAAATTTAATCTGAAACCCTGCTACTTCGACTTTCCAGCTACACATTTAAAATGAAAAATGACATATGGGAACAGAGTGATGTAATAAAATAAATAGAACTGCAGTTAATAACAATTAATTAAGTTTAATCCAAGAAACTGTTACTTCTACTTTCAACTCTAATAATTATTGGCTCTCTCATTTTCAAAACAAAGTGACGTATTTGTAATTTGTATAAATAAACAACAATTAGTTATTAAAATATTCTCTGATGAAGAGCTTGGAAAAGCTTGAAAGTACTAAGAAGTTTTAAATAAAATGTATATTTTTAACTTGTAACATCTCTTTCATTATTTTAATCGCCTTTTAAGTAAAACAGTGAAATTTTTAAAGTTCATATTATATATTTTATGTTTGAATCAAGGTGAAAAATTGTGTTTTGTCTTATGATTTTATACATTATCAATTTCACTTTGAGCTATCTAGCTCAGTTGGCAGATGTCTCTAACCAAAGATCTCCATGACTGTCATTTTGGAAATAAACTCTGTTTATCACAAACTTTCGTCAGTTTAATGAGTCTTCAAGCATTTTTGTGACCTAAGTGAAAAGTGATGATTTCCAGAATTAAAAACACTTTGCCATCTCATTGCAATATATCAATAAGTTAATATTGATACTGGTGATATATCACAATACTAATTTAAATTCAGGGTGAGAGGGACATTTGCTGTTTTTGAAAGTCAAATTATATAGCAAAAATTTAAACACAAAAATAGAGTAGAAAGCAATAAATCAACATTTTAATATTTATTTGCTCATACAACATAATTGCTATATCTTTTTTAAACAAAATATAGAAAAAATGAACCAATTTTTCAATATCTATTTGCATTTACACCATTACTTCCATAAAGTTTTTTTTAAAGATAGTATTTTCCCTCCTATTCTTTTCATTTTGTTGCATTAATCTTTTTTTTAGCATTGAAATTTTATGAGTATGATTAAATAAATAATTTAAGAAGAAAAATAAAACTTGTTAGATAAAATAAAATTCAAAATTATCTAAATAAAAATCTATAAAATGTTCTTTTAATAGAATTTTAATTGTAGGTTAATATTGATTATTTTTAAATTTTGTTTAAATTGAGTTTAGCCAGGCTAGGTCTGATTTCATTTATTTTGTGCACAACATTGGGCCTGCAACCTGGGCCAAACATTTTGATTTTATATCAGACTGGTCCAAAATAGTTTTCTTACAGACAGATTATTATTATTATTATTAGTATAATTACATATATATATATGTAGAAGTTATTGTTTGTAAAATGTTAATATATAGATAATTTAAATAAGTAGACATTTGAATCACAATACGTACACTTTAATACAATTCTATAAGGGTAACTTTACATCACTTCGTTGATACTTTTCTAAATACAGCACCTTTCTTACAACATATTTCTTACGAATAATTTGATTAGGCTTAACAATACCTTCCTTGGCATCTAATGAGCCGCTGCTTCATGCACAACATTATTTTTTAGACTGACTCTTTTCTAATTTTTGAATATGTCCAAACCTTGATCTCGTGATTGTGAATTTTCATTACTCGTGCTTTCAAATTATGGATAATAAAAATACCAGAGCATCAGTTAATTTGTTTATCATGTACGTCATAAAGAAAATAAAGTATGTTTAAATTTAAATCCTACAAATCGGTCATCCTGACATGATGGCGTCTCGACATCATCATCTTGGCTTATTATTTCTTTTTTATGTTTAAACAGCTACACTCTTGAGACTTTTATACATTTTTCTTTCACATAAAATTTTGATTATAGGTTCAATACACATACACGTATATTTAATCTATCCGACTCGTCCAGGAGTTTAACCCATAGACCACGGCTTCATGTATTCGGCCCCGGTTGATGTCTTCCCTGGACCTTCATGATCTCCTACTTTCTTTACTTCATACCGATCATGATTCTTGGCTGCAGTTATCTCATATGGCCCCAAATATTTTTCTTTAAGTTTGATAGTATTGCCAAATTGCGTCCTCTTTATGGCGACGATATCTCCTATTTTGTATTTTCGTGGCTGTTTTCTTTTCTTATCAAACTGCACCTTGTTTTCTTCTTGTATTTTGAGTATATTTTTCTTTGCTTCTTCTCTCATGTCTTCGCGTTCTTCCATCATACATTCGGTAAATTCTTCTTCCAAAATTTTCTTGATGTTCTGCATGTTACTGTCCTTCATTTTAACTCCTGTCATTAATTCAAAAGGACTATACTTGGTGCTTCGTGTTACTGTGCTATTGATAATTCTTTGTAATTTTGGTACATACTTATACCACTTGGATTCATCATCACTAGATAATTTTGACAAAACGGATATCATCACTCTGTGTATTCTTTCCACCTGTCCATTTCCTCTTGGCATCCCAGTTGTTATCTCTAGAGGTTCAATTCTTTCCTTTGTACAATATTCCTTGAACTCGCTTTCAGTAAAAGCTTTTCCTTTATCGGTTATAATTCTAGCTGGGTTCCCGAAAGTTGTTTGTTGTAGTTCCAATTTCTCTATTACTTCCTTGGCCGACTTTGATTTCACTGGGTAAAACCATGCAAACTTCGTAAATGCATCTACTACGGTGAAAATATATTGATATTTTTTATTTGTGAGAGGTAATGGACCTATGTGATCGATGTGATAGGTTTCCAATGGTTTGTCTCCTTTTGGTATAGGGTTTAGAAAACCTTCAGCTTTTCCCTGCTTTCTATTATATAAGATACAATCAACACAGTTCGCGATTATTGTCTCTACTTTCTTCCTTAATCCAGCTATGTAAAATTCTTGCTTCACTAGATCTTCCGTTTTTGATATAGCAAAGTGTCCTCTTTCATGAATTTTTCGTATAATTTCTCATTGCATCTTTTCCGGCACCACCAATATTTCTTTTCCATTCTCGAATCTGTATAATACATCATCTTTTACTAAGTAATTATCGGACGGTCCATTTTTAATAAGCGACTTGATGCATTGTATAGATTCGTCTAGCCTTTGCGCTATTGTGATTCTTTTCGTTATTTCTCCTTGCGATCTTGTTATCACTAATACTGATTGTGTTGTCGGGACGTTTCGGCTTAATGCATCTACATGTTTCATTCTTGTTGCTGCTCTATGTTCTATCTCGTAGTTGTATTCCTCGATGAGCAATGCCCATCTTGCTACCTTAGGTGTTAAATCTCTTTTGTTTAATGTTTTCTGGAACGCAGCGCAGTCCGTTACTATCTTGAATTTATTTCCCATTAGGTAATTTCTGAATTTCTTAAGAGCTTCTATTATGGCTAATACTTCAAGTTCATAACTTGAATATTTCTCCTGTTGTGGTGAAGTTTTCTTGCTCATGTACTGTAATGGATGAAATTTTCCATCATCTCCTTTCTGTAATAAAACTGCGCCAAATCCTTGGCTGCTTGCGTCAGTATGGAGTTCTAGTGTGGATCCTTGTTTACATAATTGAAGAACTGGTTTTGTTGATAGTATTCTCTTTAACTCATTAAAAGCTCCAAGGTGCTCTCTTTCAAATTTGAAACAATTTGTTTTCCTTAATAAATCACTCAGAGGCTTGGCGATTTTGGCGTAATTCGGGATAAACTTTCTGAAGTATCCTGTTAAACCTAAAAAGGATTGTAATTGTTTTGTTGTAGTTGGTTTAGGGAAATTTTGCACAGCTTTTGTTTTCGCTTCGGACGGTTTTATGGTCCCATTTTCAATTATATAACCCAAGAACTCTATTTTCTTTTTAAGGAATTGGCACTTTTTGAAGTTTATTTCTAAACCATACGCTGATGCTACTTCTAATACTCGTTTCAGCTTCTTTATCCCATCTTCTTCATCATCTGAGGGAATGACAAAGTCATCCATATATACAATGATAGTGCCTTCTCGTAGTAAATCTTGGAATACTGTGTTTACATATCTTTGAAATTGATTACCTGATATGCACAATCTGAATGGGCAACGTAAAAATTCGTAATCTCCTTCATGTGTTACAAAAGCTGTATATTTACGACTGTTTTCATCAATTTCGACGTGGAAAAAGCAGTTTTTGAGATCTAATGTCGTAAATACTTTTGCCTTCTGCAATTTGTCGATCACATCCTCAATTAACGGTAGTGGATAGCGATCTTTTAATATTTTCCAATTTATTTTCCGATAATCAATACATAACCGGTGTGATCCATCTTTTTTCTTACTCAGGACTACTGGGGCCGCAAAATCTGAATAACTTCGTCTAATGATCCCATCTTCCAACCACTGTTGTATTTGCTTACTGATTATTTCCTGTTCCACTAGAGGTAACCTTCTTGGTCGTTCACAGATAGGTTTTTCATCCGCTAATAGTATTTTCATTTTTAACCCAGTATCCTTTGTTTTATTTGGTTTGTATGATTCTATAAATTCTCGTATTTTTTCTCTGTTAGTTAAATTTGTAATATGAGTCAAATCCACCTCGGCATTTACGTAGTTGATATTAACCATATCTTCCCAAGCTCGATTATGGTTATCTATACTTGATGTGGCTACTTCATCTGTTTTGGAAAGGACATCATTAATTTTAATGTATCCTACTCGAACTGAATTGTCGTTTACTATTTTAACAACATCTTCCATTACTTTTAACGTCAAGCCTTCGACTGCTTTTCTACCTATTATTAAATCATAGTCAGTTTCTTGTACTACGTAAAATTTATCTTGTATTTCTATACCATCTACATAAACTTTATGCAAGAAATAACCCGTTGGTTTAATCTCTTCTCCACCTAAGCCCGATATAGATATACTGTCGCTGGTTAACTTTGGCGCGTTTATTGCCGTATGATATCTTGAATTGGCGATTGAAATATCACTCCCTGTATCGATTATTATGTTTGTTTTTATTCCTTGAATATTCAGGATTCTTCCTTTCTTTCCATTTAACGTGCCCGTATTAACTACTTTTCTTTGCGTGTTTTGGCTCCAATCTTGGTGTTTTGTTTCTCGCCAATTTTGATTACGTTGCGGGTTATAATTTGAATAATTTTGTTGTGTTTTACTTCCCATGGTACAATTCTTACTCACGTGATCAGGTCTGCCACAATTATAACATATTATATGTGCCTCGTTTCTTCCATGGTTCACATTGTGCCTATTGTCAACTTGGCGCCTTTTCGAATTGGCGTAGTCAGCCACTCTCGATCGTTTATCCTCAAAACTCCCACTTGTATTCCTTATAGCTTGTTTATTGCAAACCCTTCGTGCCGTTTCGTAAATATCTAATTTGTTTACTAATTCGTCTATCTTTTTTATTATTAACAATTCCTCTGCAAAATGTGTCTTTGTTTCCGCAGGTAAATTATGCCTAATTTGATTAACTACAATTAATTCCGATAATTCCTCAAAGCTATCTATTTCAAGGCCGTCGATCCATTGTTTATAATATACCTTGATCTCATAAGCGAAATCGCGCCAATTAGCCGATGGCTCTTTTTTGAGTGAGAAAAATTTCAGCCTAAACTCTGCTGGCGATAGTTTGTACCGTTTTAAAAGAATACTTTTTATATAGTCATAATCCTGCATTTCGGGTTCACTCTCCCTGGTTATTATATTAATCACATCTAATGGCATTAGGTTAATTAAATAGTTGACCCATTCTTTTTTATCAATGCCCGTTTGCACCATTTGCCTTTCATACATAGCCAAGTATAAACTAATATCATTTGTACTATCGTATTTTGTTAATAATCTAAGCAATTCATATTGCTTACCTGAATTTGTCCTTGTGTCCACATCGATGTGCTGTCTTGAATTTTCTTGTAGTTGTATTTTCTTAATCTCAAATTCTCTTTCGCGATCTTTTTCTTCCAATTCTATTCTCCATTTTCTCTCTTCCATTTCCATTTTCAGTCTCTTTTCTTCAAGTTCCGATTGCGCTTTTAGTTTCTTTTCTTCAGTCTCTGCTCTTAATTTCTTTTCTTCAAGTTCTGATTCCGCTTTTCTAGCTGCCACAATTACTTCTAGGCGGTCCTTTATAAAATCTTCATCGTAATCTTCCCAGTTTTTAATTAGCTTTATTAGGACATGGATTGTCGGTTTTCCTGGTGGTTGAATTCCGCATTCCTCACAGAGATCTATTAGATCAATTCTTTTAGCTTTATTTAAGGATACCATGTTTTTCAAAGTTGTACTTGGATAAATATGACTACGGTTTTTACACACTTGCCTTGTTCATTCACAATCCATTTTTTGACACTGGCGATTGACAACAATTTCTCTTCGATTAATATTTTACTATTTATTCCACTAATAGTCGCTTAAAATCCCGGCATCGAGCCCCCAAATTTGTAGAAGTTATTGTTTGTAAAATGTTAATATATAGATAATTTAAATAAGTAGACGTTTGAATCACAATACGTACACTTTAACACAATTCTATAAGGGTAACTTTACATCACTTCGTTGATACTTTTCTAAATACAGCACCTTTCTTACTTAAAACTTACAACATATTTCTTACGAATAATTTGATTAGGCTTAACAATACCTTCCTTGGCATCTAATGAGCCGCTGCTTCATGCACAACATTATTTTTTAGACTGACTCTTTTCTAATTTTTGAATATGTCCAAACCTTGATCTCGTGATTGTGAATTTTCATTACTCGTGCTTTCAAATTATGGATAATAAAAATACCAGAGCATCAGTTAATTTGTTTATCATGTACGTCATAAAGAAAATAAAGTATGTTTAAATTTAAATCCTACATATATATATATATATTTTTTGGGGGGGGTGGTCAAGTTAACACAATGTTTAAAAAAATATCAATATATTTTTTAGAAGAAAAAAAAATACACATGTTTGAATACTAATGAGTATATATACTTTTTTTCTGGATAGAAGTTAAAATTAATATGAAAGATATAATTGTAGACTACTTTTCTATAATTGCATTAAAATATTGATTCCTTCCTCTTTCCTTTTGAGCTAGGATTGAATGTAAGAAAATAATTTTATCGGTTCAGGTTGGCTAGAAATAAAATTTTCAGGTTCAGTTTGCACGTGCAGACCTCTACTCTGAGTAGGTTTAAAATATCAAGATGGGGATTAAAATGTTTGAAATATTATAGATTTTTGAGAAGATTATGTTTTACTACAAACATTAATTTCTGCAACCTTGCAGTTTAAATTTTTCTCCAATTCCTGGAGTTAAATATCTAACATTGTTTAAATTCTTTAATGTACCTCTTATTTATTTTTAAAGAATCTTCTTTACTGAATAACTGATAGACATTACACACTGAGTACAGAAATATAATTTGATGATAAATTTCACTAGAATAAGGAATTGGTTGATTTCAATAATCCACTGACATTCATCATAAAAAAATTTAATATATTTAAAATACCCTTTTTATAACAGAGGTAACCAAAAAATATTGAAATTATCCAATTCCAAACAGTTATTTTAAGCACAAACATGAATTCATTTCGAGAAACCCTGTCCTAGTAAACGATATCAATACTATCGGCAATAATAAACACCTATTCAAGCTCATGTTGTTGGTCATGACTCATGATATATCCATGCCTTAAAATATTGCAATATATATGGACCAATAGCAGCAGCGGAGCAAGAAATGGGCAATGAGTGTTATTTAGAATTAGTATAGTGGAATTTGCAGTTTGCAGCAATAGGAACGGTCATAAAAAAGGACTCTATTGGGATATTCTTTACTTGTAGGTCTTATTGAAAGGGAGATAATTAGCAGTGGCAGATTTTCTGGTTTTGATGAAGCAGGTCAGTAAATAAATACATTCATCAGCTGAAGAAAGGGATTGAAAATATTATTACAAGATATCTGCTGTTGTTTTTCTGGGTTTGAAATTGCAGTATGGGCAAAACAGTATTATTGTTATTGGGATATATCAGCAGAATCAGGACTTAAATATTGTTATTAGATATTTTAAAAGTATCAATATATGACCAATATATTGCTAAATAATCCAGTTCTAGATATAAGGATATTTTCAAAATAAATTCTCAGTAAAAAATATTGGCTTTACTATTATTTTAACACAATCAAACTGATTGGTAAAGTTATCATACGAATTGAATATTTCCAACTGAGCGAAAAAATGCCCAGGCTGGGAATCGAACCCAGATCCTTGGCTTACAAGGCCAATGCTTTTCCATTTAAGCTAACTGGGCCGACAACCAGCCAGCATATTTCGCTCAGAAAACCTTATTGGTAATAACATCTGGTCTGTCATGTAGACAGCTCAACAGAATAAACCGCAGGTAAAGGAACTCCATATAAACGATGGATACGTAGATGAACTATTATTTTAACACAATCAAACTGATTGGTAAAGTTATCATACGAATTGAATATTTCCAACTGAGCGAAAAAATGCCCAGGCTGGGAATCGAACCCAGATCCTTGGCTTACAAGGCCAATGCTTTTCCATTTAAGCTAACTGGGCCGACAACCAGCCAGCATACCAATAAGGTTACCAATAAGGTTATTACCAATAAGGTTTTCTGAGCGAAATATGCTGGCTGGTTGTCGGCCCAGTTAGCTTAAATGGAAAAGCATTGGCCTTGTAAGCCAAGGATCTGGGTTCGATTCCCAGCCTGGGCATTTTTTCGCTCAGTTGGAAATATTCAATTCGTATGATAACTTTACCAATCAGTTTGATTGTGTTAAAATAATAGTTCATCTACGTATCCATCGTTTATATGGAGTTCCTTTACCTGCGGTTTATTCTGTTGAGCTGTCTACATGACAGACCAGATGTTATTACCAATAAGGTTTTCTGAGCGAAATATGCTGGCTGGTTGTCGGCCCAGTTAGCTTAAATGGAAAAGCATTGGCCTTGTAAGCCAAGGATCTGGGTTCGATTCCCAGCCTGGGCATTTTTTCGCTCAGTTGGAAATATTCAATTCGTATGAATATTGGCTTTATCTAAATTCAATACTAAATAAAAGTTTTTTGTTATTTTCAGTGTTGATTATAAACATTATGTAATAAATTGCACATAGCATAAATAATAAACAGCATCATTGCAATTTTCAATTATAAAATGTACAAAGTTGATATAATAGCGATTGTTATGCAACCATGGTTGAAAGTAGACTTCTCCAGAAAAAAATTAAACGATGAAAAGGTATGCTGCAAATGCTATAAAAAACTTGTATTACATTTGTACCGAGATTTAAAAATTTATTTATTTCATTGCAATTAATTATATTAATATAATTTACAATCTATATACCATAAATATAGACATTATATATAAATATATAATGATGGTGCAGTAACAATTAAAAATTCAGAAAATTAGTTTGAAAGAAATTTTCCAAATGTATGATAGATGGTTTTTGAACCTGTGTGATAACACTATTAAATTCTTTAGTGTATACACAAAACAATACTATTTTTAAAATATTTATTAAGCAATAAAAATATTTTTTAGTATAAATTACTTTTGAAAAATAACAGAACTAATACAGCATCTATATAAAATTACCTAAACTGCCTCCATCCAAGTTAGGACACAAAATAGCTGGATGTGAAAGACTATTTAACAAGACATCATTTGGAACCTTTAAGAAAACAGCTCTTTTAGCTACAGTTTTCTCATTGAATTTCATTGTAGCTGATACCACCAGATCTCCTAGAGTTGAAGTTTCACAAGGTATGGCACTCAGCTGTGGTTCATCTAATACAGCCTACAAGGACAATAATAAAGAAAATTTTAAGAAACTTTTATGCATCTCTTTTTATATTTCCAAATGCTACTTAATGCCTATTAATGAAAATACTACACTGCTCAAAAAAATTAGGGGAGCAAGCAAAAAAGGGAAGAGAACAGTGCAAGACAGCCATGTATGGGCTGGGCATAAAATGGATAGCACATGTGTATCAATGCACAATACAGAAAAAAAGATGAAAAAAAAATTGTAAGGGAGCTTTTATTCTTTGAAAAGATGAAAAGAACATGGAAAGATGGTTTAGGGCAACAATTTGTTTTCATGTAAATGATAAAAAAAAGTATTGTTTAGAAATGATGCAAGATTTTTAATATGGCATGTTGTCTCCTCGAACTGCTGCACACCTGTTTTCCATGGATGCGATGAGGTTATCGATAAGACTTTGTGGAATACTGTTCCACTGCTCAAGAATTGCAATCTCCAAGTCCCGGACAGTAAAAGGAGGCCTCGGTCTCGCAGCAATGCATCGTCTGAGTATGTCACAAACATGCTCGATCAGATTTAGGTCAAGAGAGCATGCTGGTCATTCCATACGCTGTATTGTTTTAGCTTCAAGCATGTTTTCCACAAGACGAACTGTATGAAGTCTGGCATTATCATGCATGGAAAAAAGGAAATCACTAATTTCTGCAATATAAAATATGACATGAGGTCTCAGTATCTCGTCTGCATAACTTTGGATCGTCAAAGTGCCATTCCGAATGATAAACAGGCCCATACGTCCACCTATGCCGATTCCAGCCAATAGCATCAACCAACCTCGTCTGTAATGTAATCTTTCACGAACGAATGTGGGATTATTTTGAGTGCCTCTTTCTCTCCATGCCAAAACACATCAGATGTCACATCCAGACTGAATTGGGACTTGTCTGTAAACAGAATTTTACTCCAACAACGTTGCCTCCAAACTCGATGTTCAGTTCCCCAACTTCTTTGGGCCACATAGTGGCTTGAGGTCAACGGAATACAGACCACCCTGATGAAGCCTATTTCAGATTGTTTGGCTGGACACCCTTCATCCTGTGGCCAAGAACAGCTGTGTTTGCAGCTGAATAACATTGTCCGTTCCGTCTCGACGAGCTGTTAACAGGATATATCGGTCATCAGTTTCTCTGTTAGCACATTTTCGACCTTGCACTTGTCGATGACTACCATTCCATGTGTCTTGGAATCGATTCCACAGCCTTTCATAGACACTTCTGGCGACTCCAACAGCATGTACTACACTTCGTTGTGTTTCCCAAATTTCAACTGCCCCGATAACACGCCAAGTCATGGATTGCGGTAAATCATGTTGTTGTGACATTTTCAAGCCACCTTTTCTCAAAATACAAGCTGAGCAATTGAATTTTACAACTGAGGCAGCAAAACAGACGTTTCTGCAAAATCCCGATTTCTGCACTTTTCTCCTTTTTCTAGTTTTTGATGTCATAAACTTTAATTTACATGCAAAGTTTTTTTTATCTGTTTTCTACAACACTTTAAAGTATAGATTTTTTATTTTACGTTACTTATCGGTGTAAATATTTGCATAATTTCGTTAAATCCATGTGCTCCCCTAATTGTTTTGAGCAGTGTATTAACAATGACCAACAGTTTTTACTATTAACCAAAATCAAATTTCTTACCTTCAGCTTTATATTGTCCTTTTTTGTCTACACTAACCAAAGTCCAACCTTCTCTCCCCCCCCCCCCCCAAAAAAACAAACAACAACAAAAAAAAAAAAACGACAGTCGAACCCGGTTAAGACGTGTTTCAAGTGAGTGGGCAAAAGACGCATATTAAACATGATTTGCATAATATTACAGGAACTGGGCTTCTTTTACACATTTATTATTTTATCATATAATCTAAATGAACTTTAAAGCTCCCATTTATTATATGTTTATGGTCGGAAAGTGTGTCTTTTATGTATAGTTCAATTAAAATTTAATTGCATTAAACTTTAACTCATTGTTTCTTTTTACAGGACTGACTGAAATAATAATTGAAAATAAATATAGATTCAGACATGGCTTTATTGTCGGTTAATACGTTACAACCAAAAACAAAACAGCAAAAATAATTTTCTTGCTAGATTATTTTTTTTAAGAGAAAGAAAAAAAAAATAAATCGTTGAAGCACAATCCAGTTGTTAAAATCATATTTAGTACATGTGAGAACAAATACCATTATAATCTGTCCTTTTTTATATATTAAAAAAAAAAACTATCCTTATTAATCTTTGTGTAAAAATATTGTTAGCATAGCAAAAAGTAAAGAAAATGTAAAATAATTATACATTCACAGTCGTATTTGTTTAATATTTATGGATTTCATTTTTTTTGCCAATATGCATTATAACATAGTAGTGATATAACGTATATTTAAAACTTCACTAACAACAAGCATAATCATCTCTTATCACAATAATTTTTATGACGTAGCTGAGGGTCTGAATTTGCCTATCATTCTATTCCATAGTAAAAACATACACGAGGCAAGAAACAACAGCTGTTATTAAATAAAGTAAATATTACTATTCTGAAACAGTGTGTTCTATCTGAATAAAAAGAATCCGATAAATTGGCAACACTGGAGAAAAGAGAAGAAATTCTCATCTTGATTAATGAATTTGCATCTTAAACAAGATTTTTTGCACCGAAGGCCAGAAAATCTATTGCATATTAAGCGGGATTGTGTAATAACTGTTTGTATAATAAATGGGATATTTTTGCATTAGCCTAGTGGGATTCAAGGGATCAGAAAAATCCGTTTATTAAGCGGGATTGCATATTAACCGTGAGTGTATTAACTGGGTTCGACTGTAGTAAGTTAACTGAAAATTATTTGTTGAAGTTTTGTCAAATAAAATGTACTTATTGAGAAAAATTATTTTAAAGGTTGCAACTCTGAATCATTTAAATATAAATAGATGGAGTAAAAAGACTTTTTTGCAAGTATTTAACTATCGAATCTTTATGGCACTTCATGAAAATATGTTACAGATGTCTAAACACATTTTAAACAAAAAGTTAGAAAATTTACATTTCTGCTATTTTTTGCAAAATGAAAGGCACTGAGTTTCCCTAACACTCTAAGTGGCTGTCCTGTAATATTCCATTTCCCGAAAACAACTTAAATTGGCAATAGACAAAAATATTTTTAACAAAATTATATTTTACGAAATATGCAAGATGAAGGTATATGAAAGAGACTAACACCAAACTGTGTAAGAAAATTTTATTTAACCTCAGTTTTAGGAGCAGTATTTATGAAAATGCAGGAACGCTCTCAGATGCTCAGAGCCTTAAGTGGAGATTGCCAATACGATTAATTTTCATAAACGTTTGTGCATCTGTGTGTTTGTGACGAGAAATACTTTTTTCTCTGATGGAGTACAGAGATGGGAAAAGAATCAAAATAAAGAAAAAAATAGGCAGATCCAGAAATTTCAGCTTCAAGAGAATCCTGCCATAATTACCAGAGATACGAGCTAATTATCATCTCACGCAAAAAAAAAAAAAAAAAAAAAAAATTTCCTTTTTCAGAAATTAAAAAAATTATTCTGGTACTGTTACAAGGCAAAAAATGCACGAAAAATCAATTTTTAAAAACTACTTTTATTTCCTTCCAAAGAAGCTCAGTTGTTCAAATTTTTGAGACTGAGGCTAGCTGGTTGAATCGCAGACAGCTGTCACCATTGAATAGCAGATGATTTCGAATGCCTATAAAATTTTAAAAATATTCAATTTATAGATTTAATTTTTATGCATCCATGTACAGAATTTTTTGCTGATTAAGGATATGTAAATTTCGTCATGGTCGCTCAATTACAAGCTGAGATATTAATTATTATTTCATTAATTGGATGATTCCTTTCAAAGCCCTATTAGGTAGCTTTCTTTACAAAAAAGCTACCTATTGCAGCCGTTCGGAGGAAAGCTATTTCAAAAAATTTTGGTATATTTTCATCGATCATGACCCCCAGACCCCGAAACCACCCTCCGTTCAAAATTGAGATATATATATATATATATATATATATCTGACCTATGTCACACTGTAACTCCCGTAATTATGAACCGATTTCGATGTAATTCGGTGTGTACATAGTACATACCAATGTCTCGACCGAGTTCGTTGGCCAGCTTCATCCGCCGTTTTGTTTCAAAATGGCGGCCATTTAAAATTTTTAAAAAATTTTAAAACTTGAAATGTGGTACCAAAAAATTAAAAATGGAAAAATATTTTTTTCTTATGTATTTGACCTTTATACAAAGATTCAGGAGCAGTTTTTGTTTCGTCTATATCTTAAAAAATGGCTGAGTTATAGCATTTTGAATTTCTAGCGTGGCTGACATTTTGAAACGTCCTGAATTTTGTCACGCGATAAAAGGCGTATTTATGAACCGATTTGGATGTAATTCAGTATGTACATAGTACATACCAATCTCTCGACCGAGTTCGTTGGCCAGCTTCATCCGCCGATTTGTTTCAAAATGGCGGCCATTTAAAATTTTAAAAAAATTTTAAAACTTGAAATGTGGTACCAAAAAATTGAAAATGGAAAAATATTTTTTTTTATGTATTTGACCTTTATACAAAGATTCCGGAGCAGTTTTTGTTTCGTCTATATCTTAAAAAATTGCTGAGTTATAGCATTTTGAATTTCTAGCGTGGCTGACATTTTGAAACGTCCTGAATTTTGTCACGCGATAAAAGGCGTATTTATGAACCGATTTGGATGTAAGTTCGTTTATACATAGTACATACCAATGTCTCGACCGGGTTCGTTGGTCAGCTTCATCCGCCATCTTGTTATAAATGGTGGCCATTTAAATTTTTAAGAAAAATTTAAATTTGAAATGTGGTACCAAAAAATTAAAAATTGAAAAAATATTTTCTTATGTGTTTGACCTTGATAAAAAGATTCCGGAACAGTTTTTCTTTTGTCTATATCTAAAAAAAATGGCTGAGTAATAGCATTTTGAATTTCTCTTGTGGCTGACATTTTAAAACGATCTGATTTTTGTCACGCGATAACAGGCGTAATTATGAACCTATTTGGATGTAACTTGGTCTGTACATAGTACATACCAATGTCTCGACCGAGTTCGTTGGCCAGCTTCATTCACCATCTTGTTTCAAAAGGGTTGCCATTTAAAAAAAATTAAATTTAAAATTCAAAATGAGGTATTAAACAATTGGAAAATGAAAAAGATTTTTTTATGTGTTTGGCCTTGATACAAAGACTCCGGAGCAGTTTTTGTTTCTGAAAATTTGTTCTTTTGTTTATATCTTAAAAAATGGTTGATTGAATTTTGAATTTCTAGCATGGCTAACATTTTGAAACGATCTTGTATTTGTCACGCGATAACACACGTATTCGCCTATTTCGATGTAAGAAGGCATGTGGATAGTATACATCAACACCTCGACCAAGTTCGCTGGCCAGATTCATCAGCCATCTTGTTTCAAAATGGCGACCATTAAATTAAAAAAAATATATATATTTAAAGTGAGGTGTAAAAAAATTAGAAATTGAAAAAGGTTTCTTTCTTAAGTATTTGACCTTGATATAAGGATTCAGGAGCATTTTTTGTTTGTCTTTACCTTAAAAAATGGCTCAGATATAGCAGTTTCAATTTCTATTGTGGGTGACATCTTGAAAAATCTGATTTTTTGCATGCGACAGCACTCCTATATATTAACCGATTCCGATGTGAGTGAGCATGTGAACAGCAATTACTAAGGTCTCGAACAAGTTCACTGCTTAGCCTCATCCACCATGTTTTTTTTAAATGACAGGCACTTTAAGAAATTGCCGAATTTGGCAGCCAAATATATGTTACTTTAAAGAAAAGCAGCTTCGATAAAGCTGACTAATTTCGCGAAATTTTCATTCATTATATTGATAAAAATTAGTATTGAATCTCCTATATTCGGTTGCACTAAATTGAGCTTCGTGTGTTTAAATGATATAATTTGGCTTTTTTTAAATAAGGATTATGAAAGCTACCTCTTCCTCCCGGCACTGGCCGGAAGGACTTTTTTAAATGGCAGTCATGTGAATTTTTATACTAGGATTCCTTTTGAAAGGTGTCAAATTTTTAAAAATACAGCATTTAGATATTTTAAAGTTATGCATCTAGGCTTATCTTTTGACGCTGATTAATAATTTTTAAAGCTCATAAAAATCGTACCAGAACTTTTTGCTTCATAAAATAATCAATTTTTAAAAAGAAAAAGAACTACTTTGTTGAATAAATAAATAAGACGAATTTGTTAAAATTAGGAAAAGTGATGAACCGATCAATTTGAAAATTTCAGGTAGTTTATAACACATAATAAGAATTTTAAAAAAGGAGGCCACGTCGAATTTCAGGGAAGGAGGGGTTGCAATCAAATATTTAGAATCGTATCGTTTTCTACTGTTTTAGAGGCATTTTTTTGGCAGAGCCCTGAGATACATATTACTCATTTACTATAAAAATTTCAAAAGTGTACTTACCACTATTTTCGAATAGTAATTTCAGCAAATATCTTAAATTCTTGCTTAAGTCTGCCAACCCCTTGAGTAATATATCTACGGATAGATTGTTCAACGGAGTTTCATTCAGACAAAGTTTTGTTAAGAATAGAGTGTGTCCCTGGTGGTGGAATGTGGAACTAAAAGATTCGATATTGTTTTTTTTGCAAGATTTTGCAGTGCGTGCGCAGCATGCCTGCTAAACGGTACCATAGGCAGCGGGGACTCAGTTCGAGGTTCATTCGGTTCAAGATTGTTTTTATTTTACAACATATCTATGGATAGGTTGTTTAATGGAGTTTCGTTCAGATACAGTTTTGTTAAGAATAGAGGTTGCCCCTAGTGATGAAATGTGGAACTAAAACATTCGATATATTTCTTTTTTGCAAGACTAGGGACCCAGTTAAAGGTTTGTTTTGTTCCGGGTTTGGTTTTTCTATAAGATTTTGTAGCATGTGCGTAGCACTTTTG
Organism: Maratus speciosus; assembly: GCA_963932465.1. Lineage (NCBI taxonomy): Eukaryota > Metazoa > Arthropoda > Arachnida > Araneae > Salticidae > Maratus > Maratus speciosus. The sequence goes on along the minus strand of OZ010793.1, from coordinate 404,881,876 downwards.
TTATACAGTGCCGTAAGCAGCGGGGACCCAGTTCGAGATTGCTTTTTTTACAAGATTTTGCAGTGTGTGCACAGCACGCCTGCTATATCGTGCTGTAGGCAGTGAGGACCCAATTTGAAGTTCATACGATTCAAGATTGTTTTTTCGGACAAATTTAATTTTACAAGATTTTGAAGTGCATGCGCAGCAAGCCTGCTATAGGTGCCAGGGAGCAGGGATCCGGTTTGAGATTTCATATTACACGATTTCGTATAAATTAGAGGCCCTGGTAAATGGAGGGGCATGCTAGCGGACAAAGCCAGCTAGTGGTATTAATATTGTTGAGAAAAATTTGAAGAAATATAAGTAGAATTAACAATTAATGGATTTAATTAAATGGTTTGAGAATAATTTTTAAAGCAGTAGAAGTAACAATCCATGCAATATTTGCAATGATTTACAGTCATTAAGAAGATAAAATAAATATATAAAATAGATCTTACTTAAAAGTGATGAAGTCAGTAATTCAGTAGGCTTGAATAAAATAACACTTGAGTTGGTTAGAAATCCAGTTTATTATGAATTAACAATTCAGAAGAGAAATACATTCTACCCTTGGTCACTACATCTTAAAAAATAAAAATACCAGAAATCGTCTTAAAATTCCGAAAAGTAATCTTATCAACAAAGGTTGTTCAGTACATATCTCAGAATTGTAAATTTAGAAATAAATGGAAAAGCTCTTCAAACAGCAATCAAATTCTGTGGATCACTTCACAGCATCATCTCGTCCACAGAATACTTGAAACTTTTTAAATTGACATATTTAATCAAGCATGGAAATTTAACACTGACAACACCAATCCATCAAACTAAATTTTGAATTAAATTTTCAGTGACATGGTATTAACCCCTTGCACTCTATGACGTACGCAGTGTACATCATGTTATTTTGATAATTTCCTATAATGACGTGCGCAGCATACGTCCAAAAGTTCATATTATTACAAAGCCTTGCGGCTAGTGACATACATCCGCTGACAACGCTAGAGTACAAGAGGTTACATACCAGGAAATAGGGGATGACAAAAGTCCTGAAAGGTGAACTTTAAAATCAATTGATAATTAAGAATGATGATAAATCTTTAAATATCAAATGGCAGCTGCTCAAAAACTAAACTATTTTTTAATATGCAAAAGATATGAATGCTGTCGTAAATCCATCATCTCAAGAGGAAAATGTGTTATCCAATGAAAAGAAAGGAATGGCGAAGCTAGGCAGGCACATTTGCATGTTGCCAGAGGGAGAAATGAGCTCACCCTGGAAGACCCAAAAATGGTGACTGTCGATGAAACACAGTAGATTATACTTATAATTTAAAATGCTGAGAATTGAGCTAAGTGCACAATCAAAAGTAAACGATGATCAAAATTGAAATACACAAATACAAAGCAATGTGAGAATTCTCTCACAGAGATGCATTAATGAGATTCCACTGTAGTTTAATTAATAAAATAAAGCATGTATGTGTTTATTACATTAGCTGAATTCTAGTCAGACAGTAATATCCAGAAGCAGAAAATTTGGCACGAAAATAATTCAGATCTAAACTGCATCTCAAAATGCATCTTTTTCAAAATTTGTTCTGAAAATTTTCTATTCAATGTTTTGTATAATTTTTATTCTGTGATAGCATGTATTTTAATTCTGCCTTTAGCCCAAGAAAAATTGAAGTTTAATTTCTTCAACCAACAACATCTAAATATCTAACATTCATAATAGCTGCTGTTAAATTTTAACATAATATAGCTAAAGAATTTCATCAAAATTGAAAACTAAAAATAGTCAAAAATATATTTATGTGAACCTTATAAAGACTTCTTTAATGAAAGCTACTGTACATCAGGTGTACGCTAACCTGTGTTGGATTTAAAAATTTCCTTTAGAGTCAATCTGAGCTTGACAAAACTAATTTTTATTGATCTGAAAATGTACCGGAATGCATAAAAATGTTTTTTGCCAACTCAAGCCTGAAGCACTTTAACAACTTGAAACTTCAAATAAAGAAAGTTTATAATTGGTTTAAATATAATTATGGCCCAAAAAGAAGTCTATTAATATAATATCATCAATTTAATCTCTTATGATGTTAAATAATATATACTCACCTATACTCAAATATATAGTTTTTTCATCTGAAACAATATTGTGGGCTTTCTTTTGAAAAATGGGTACACCCAAACCTGATCTTTAAAACCACAACCCAATCCAACACCAAACTATGAGGTATGTTTAAAAATATCCTAACATAAAATTTTGTGATATAAAGCTTAGGGATTACCAAATAGAAACAATCTGTAAGATTCAACAGGCCTTTGGGGACAACACAGATAAAGGAGGTGGTTCAACCACTTCAAAGATGGCTGCACATCAATGGAGAGTGAAGCATGTTCTAGTAGGTCCTTAACATCCAGAAATGAGATCATAATTGACCAAGTGAAGACTATGGTGATGCAGGATCGCCAAACCATCATCAAGGAGTACTACCAAGAGGTTCCACACTGCCTTTGTGATGCTGTGAGATGCAAACGGCTAGATCTGTGGACAGCAGGCTGTTTGCAGCTCTATCACAATAACGCATCCACCCATTCTTCACATTTGATGTAGAGTTTCCTGGCCAAACATAACAGGCTGTGCTTTGTCAGGCTCCCTACTCTCCCGAAATGGCTCCATGTGACTTTTGGTTTTCCCAAATCTAAAAATGTCCCTGAAAGGCACCAAATTACAATCCAGAAAAGACATTGTGCAAAACATGATGGACCAACTGAACATCTCAAAAGAGGCATTATGGAGATTAGTGTAAGATCATTGTATCTAAATACTTTCTGAAATGAATCTGAAATGTATCTGAATATGTCACGCTTTTTAATGTGAATATAATAACATGTAAATAGTGTACAAGAATCTGTAATACATATAATATTCAATTGAGTTCTAAATGTTTTAATGAGAGTCAGTATTCATCCTCTATAAATGGTGTTCAGAACTGTGATGAGAATTAAGCAGGCACGCGGGTGGCGCTTTGAATAACAGGGTGTACTTGTGGAGCTAAATGCATACCCCACATATATAGAAACAGTAATTATGTAAGAGAAATAGATTAATGATCAATTATATACCATTTAATAAAACTAAACACAGAGTACAAAAACACTTACCTTTGTAATATCACTATCAAGCTTTAAATTTGCAGCATAATTCATGCAGCCAGAGAGCATCTTTTCAACAAGTTGCTGAAATTCAGCATTTCTTGATACAAAATCTGTTTCACAATTAACCTGAAACATTTAGACAATCATTAAAATTACTTTTGTTGTTCATATATGCTTTAATTGTGATATGATCAAGAACTAATCTAGGTACAAATAACAAATTATACTTCTAATTTGCCATTTGCTCCAAAATTAGACAAAATATTTAACATCATTACACTGACTAATTTTACTTGAAAAGTTTGTACAAGATACAGTAATTGAAAAAATGACTAGTTTTTTTCACCTCAAATAATTAAGATTACCCAGCATCCACTTCTTCTGCCATAGCATATTTAAAAGACATAGCTTTATCATTTTAGTAAATTATGAAATAAAAATATAAAAGTATGTTTTTGAAACCACATGGTGAGAAATACTCTACATTTTCAAATGTGAATAAAATAATTTAAAACTTAAAGCAGTTTATATATTAACAAATCTGCAGATCAGAAGCCTCAGTGTCAACTGGGCTACACTTTTATTTTGATCCCACTTTTATAATATCTAAAATCTTTTATAACCTGCCATTTTTTTTAGGATGTCAATTCCACACCAGCAACTAATTTCCCTGACTTTTCGAGGCTCTGGGAAAAAATTCCCAGATATCGAGATTTTGTGATGTTACACATAAAAAAAAAATTAAAATTTGTGAAATTGAGAATGGAACCTCCACAACTGATTCTGAAGTAACAGCTACTGAATAGTTAAAATTCTTTCAAAATTTACAAATTGTCGAATATTTTACATGCTAAAAATTTTGCAGATACACACTTTTAGCATCAGGTTCTATACATTTTATCCAATCAGGATGAAATTCCTTATCACATTAGTCACACTTAAATCACAGAACAAGAAGGTATTTTTTTCTTGAGGCTCAAGTTGTGAAAAGTAAAAGTTATTTTTGAGAAAAGTAATTTTTTTGTAACTAAATATGAAATTCAGTTACTGAAATTTTAACCAAACATTTATTAATAACTTCTTTAAATCCTTCTGCTAAAGTTTAACTTTCTGGGGAACGTGCTTTTTTTGCCATTTACACATTTTAAAACCTAACAATATAAAAATAACTAATGAAGAGTATATTTTTATGGAATTGAATTTTGTGAAGGAACCTGTTTTATTAAAAGGAATTTTGTGAAGGGGCCTGTTTTATTAAAAGGAATTTTGTGAAGGGGCCTGTTTTATTAAAAGGAATTTCGTGAAGGGGGCTGTTAAAAGACCAACAATGTTGAGGAATAGAAGAATGTTTAAGCTCCTGATTTTTAACATAACCTTCATGCTCTTTTAAACGAAATCTAAGAGCGTGTTTAGTCTGGCAATATAAGATAGACCACACTGGCAAGAGGTTTGGTAAATACTATAGGTCAAAATTAACATTTTTACCCAGTGGCCAATGGCCAGTACACTAACTTTTTTCATTGGTCAGTTTTTTTTAACCACTGGCCAGTAATAAAGTTACAAACAGTTCATATAAAATTGTGTTTTTTTCTAACTATCAACAATGTAATTTACTAATATCGTTTATTTAATATTCAATATGATTACGCTCAACTGAAAAAACAAGTTGGAAATTGCACGTCAAACTTGGCAAATGAGGTGCCTTCGTACTATAACTAGTTTTATAAATATTTTTTGCATGGCATATTGTACTGAATGTATATTTTTTGCACTGCATATTGTACTGAATGTATATTTTAGTGCACTTCATAAGTGCATATCCATTTTATTCTGTGCGAAAGGCTGTAACACCATTAAAATGCACTTTATATAACTTTTCTCCATTGGCCGTAATGTAACAGAAAACTTTTGACTGTCTCTCTCAACTATACATCCAATTTTCCTAAAATTTGAAATGACTTGACAAAATTTTGCAACAATTATATATTTAAAATTTCAGACCATTCGGTTGAGTAGTTTTTGCTCTGTTATATGCGGACAGAAGGACCAAACGACGACCATAGGTTCAATGTATTTATATAATTACGAACGCACCTAAAAACTGGCATTACATCTAACAGAAAAATATAACTAAGAAATTACTGCAGTCAAACATATTTAAAGATATTTAGACATACTTAATGTAATGTATAAAAGAGACAAGAAAATGAAAATATATTATAAGAATTATTTTAATAAAATCTTGAATATTTTTTTTTTTACTATTAATTGCAATGAAATAAAGAATTACAAAAAGTGCTATTTTTGACACTAATGTTAGGTCTTCGTGACCTAACAGTCTTCCCACCAAATTTTTATTGCTGCAGCAGGATCATATTCATTTAATTGAATTTTAGATTGTTTAGGTAGTTTCGCTACCAAATCAAATAACGGTATGGACGAACGAAAGTGCAATTAACACCCCTCCTCCCCCCTCCAGAAAAGAGAGGTTCATGACCTTTGAACTAATAAGGATTAGTTATCTACTTTCCAGGGCTGATTTTGAGTTTTAAAATATTTCTTAAATTCACAGCAAATTTTCTGAAAGGTTACAGCTCAGGGGGGAAGGGGGTTAATCCCCCCCGGCACTAACTATGTGTTTTTTTTGCGGCCTTTTGACGAAATATGTGGGGGTTTTTTCGCCATTCTTTGAAGAAATTTGTGTTTTTCAGTTATTTTTTGACAAAATTTGCTTCTTTTCTCACGATCTTTTGATGAAATTTGCGTTTTTTCCGAGATTTTTTTGACGAAATTAGCATTTTTTACGCGACTCTGACAAAATTTGCACTTTTTCCGCGTTGTTTTGGCGAAATTTGTATTTTTTTCGCCATTTTTTAAAGAAATTAGCAGTTTTTGACGAAATTTGCGTCTTTGCATCGATCATTTGACGAAAACTGCATTTGTTTGGCGATCCTTAGACAAAATTTGCATTTTTCTGCAATCCTTGGAAGACTTATGTTTTTTTTATCGATTCTTTCTCGAAAATTGAGTTTTTTCCACGATCATTTAATGAATTTCCTGTTTTTCCTGCGATCCTTTGACACGATCTTTCGACAAAATTTGCATTTTTTTGGCGATCTTTTTGAAGAATGTTATATTTTTTTGTCGTGATTCTTTGACGAAATTTGCATTTTTTTTCTCAATCTTTCGACAAAATTTGTATTTTTTTCGCGATCTTTTTGAAGAATTTTATATATTTTTTCGCGATTCTTTGACGAAATTTACGTTTTTTTCTCGATCTTTCGACAAAATTTGTATTTTTTTCGCGATCTTTTTGAAGAATTTTATATATTTTTTCACGATTCTTTGACGAAATTTACGTTTTTTTCTCGATCTTTCGACAAAATTTGTACTTTTTCGTTATACTTTAAAGAAATTTCGAGTTTTTTTTTTACGAAATTTGCATTTTTTCCGCAATCATTTCACGAAAATTGCGTTTTTTTCGCTATACTTCGACAAAATTTGCGGGTTTTTTTTTCGGTCCTTGGAAGTATTTTGTTATTTTAGCGATTATTTCACGTAATTTGATTGTTTTTCGCGATTCTTTGACGGCATTCACTTTTTATATGATCCTTGATGAAATTTGCAAACGAATGACAAAATCGATTTTTTTTGGCAGCCATGTCGAAATTAGCGATATTTTCGGACTGCTGTCCGATTTTTTTTTTTTTCAGAAAATTTGGTACAGAATCACCCCTACTACTTTGTTTTCTTATCTTTGGGAGAATTGCCGATCTGGATGCCCTAAATTCTGAATGAATTTTCCCCCTTTTCTCCCTGGCATCGATACATCTTTCAACGATCGCGTTTGGCGAGTGAGGACAATAAAGTTAATCGCCACCTTTTAAGTGTTGCTCGACGGTTGGTGAGTGCTAATTTTGTGCTATAGTAAATACCCCAGTTATCTAGGCGATCAATGGGGTGTTTGAGATTTGAAAAAGAGCTTTTATTCACAGGAGAAAAAATAACATTAAAATCAAACCTTCTTAAGATTTTTGCAACTTGCTGACTGATTTTAGGAAAAATGGCAACACAACTGAAGTATTGGAGTTGGAATTAGAATGCTTTTCAGAATGGGCGGGTTTCGTCAATTTCTTATAAATAGAATCAATAATATTAAAGGAATAACCACGATCAACAGCAATAGCTTTGAGGTAATTAAGTTCAGCACTGAGTAGCTGAGGAGTGGAACAAATATTGGTAGCCCGAAAAACAAAAGTATTGAAAGCAGCGAATCTCTGGTTGGGAGGATGAAAAGAATATCTGTGAGGTGGGAGACTGACAGCAAAAGGTTTACGAAAGACAGTAGTCTGAAAACCATTTTCACAACGAATAACAAGGACATCCAGGAAAGGAAGACAGTTATTGGTCTCAATTTCAGAGGTAAATTGAATGCAGGGATCAATGGAATTCATAATAGAGAGAATATGATTAATATCCGAATTCATTTCAGCCAGGACAAACATCATCAACATAACGAACATAGAATGGAAATTTAAAATTTTCAAAAAGTTCGACCTCAAAATAATGCATATAAATAGCGCATAAAATGGGAGAAGTATATATGAAATTTTTCTGTGCTGGTTATATTAAAGAACAATCAAGAAGCGAATGAGAGAACTGACACCTAAAATCAGTGTTAAGTGATTTTACATTTTAAAATGGAAATATTTCCAAAGAAACCTAATGTTGAGGGCCCTATTGTATCAGCTGCATACACCATCGAATTTGTATGATTTTATATTTTCAATTGAAAATCTATCGAAACAAACCTAGAGTTGGTAGAACTCAATGCCTTTGGCAGCATAAACTGGGCATGCTATACAAACTCTGGTCTGTTCTGATTTTATATTTTTAAATTGAAATCCTTCCAAATAAACCTAATTTTGTGGGGCCTACTGCCCTTGGCAGCATACACCCTCGAATTTGTATGATTTTATATTTTTAAATGAAAATCTTCCCAAACAAATCAAGAATTGGAGGCCCCACTTCCTTCAGCAGCATACATCCTTGAATTTCTATGATTTTATATTTTTAAACGAAAATCTATTAAAATGAAGCAGGGCATAAAAAAAAACATATAAAGTAAGTGACACTAGTGATGCCCAATGACAGGGGTGGTGCTGGTAATTTAAAATAAAAAACAGGTGAATAATGTAAGCTGACGTGACTCAGGAGATGATAACAATGGCAATAGTCATCATGGCAGTAAAAGAAAACACAGTAACACAGTTACAAAATGCGGATTGTTTTGCTACCCAAATATATGGTTTTGTTGAGAAATATGGTGTTGATAAAAAGTTTGTTACAGCACGATTTATTACAGAAGAACAAGAAAATATATCAGCTTTTTTAGGAGAATGCAAATCAAGTTAAGCAAAGAGCAGAAGGCCTCCTCATGAATTCTTTCAAGATTGTATTTGATAACTTGGGCAATGAGAATGTTGCAAAAAATAAGTTGATAGGCCTAATTACAAATTGGGAAGGTAGAAATAAAGGCAAAAACAGCAGCCTCTGGCTTCGTGTAAAACAGTACTTGGGCAGAGACTTGCTTTGCCTTAGGTGCATTACTCACAGGTCTGACTAACCTATGTCTGATTTGGAATCAGCAGTTATCTAAGTTCAGCATCGGATGTCAAATACAAAATCTGTAGCAATATTTTATCGAGTTTCTGCTCTATGCTTTGTAGAACGCTTCGAAGATAGGTGTTATTCTGGTAGATATGAAGAACAGTTGGTGAAAATAAACGATGGCAATAAGGAATCTCAAAGTGATTTGGATATTGAAGAAAATCCTTGGAAATGTAAAGTTAACAACTGATTAGTTTCTACCAAGAGATGCTGGTCTGCAGTGAGAAAATAAACTGTTTTGAGTTGTAAAGAATTTGTTTCCCAAAAGATCGAAAGAGGATCAAATGAGCATCTCCCACAGGATAGATACGTTCTTAAATGCAAGAAGACCAAAGAGAAGTTAGTACAGTCCGTCTTGGTGTTGGGAAGACAAAGTCACCGATTTTATTGATGGTGTAATAACTTTGTACACAGCGAAAAACTGCTTCCTTCTTCAGACATGACCTCATTGGCAGCAAGACTTGATTACCACTTTAAAACGTCTCAAAACCACACACTGATTTAAACAAATTGGAGCAGTCATATGTTTCTTTGACCCTCACAGTGCCTAGGAAGAGCTGTAACCATACAAACAACACTTAAATCCAACAAACAGTTGGGTCTATCAAGAGAAGCCTTAAACTTAAGGATGTTCATTGCTCTTAATGGAATTGGAAAAGCTATTTATGATCCACGACCTGCTGTTGCAATGTTCCTACAGAGCAAAGAAAGAAGGAGAAAGCTTTCCAGACAAAAAAAAAAACTATAAGAATCATGAGTTTGTCAAAAAATTCTTTGCTAAAGACTGTAACTTGTAAAAAACTGAACAACTGTAATTATTACTGTAGCATTTTGGAAACATACTAAAAATTTAATAAAGTTTAAATTTTAAAAACAAAAAGAACAAAATCGTTTTCCTTGTCTGCTTAGTTCCACTATTGAAAATTATAGATCTTGGTATAAAAATGTTGAATCATTGTAATAATTGTAGCATTTTCAAAATATTTTATAGACAGAGTTTGATTTTTTAAAACATAAAGAGCAAAATGTGTTTATTTGCACATGCATTTTCCACTGTTTGCAAAAAACAGTAACTTGTAGAACTCAATAAATGTTTAACCACTATAATTATTATTAACTAGCAGGGTATACCTGCTGCGCTGGGACATTTTTCGAAACAAACCTTGATCTTGAATCAAACGAAATGGTGAACTTGGACTTCTATTTCAAGCAATATGGATCTTCACCTGGAATATCCTTCCGTATTGCTGAAAACGATGCAAGTGCAATCGCGATATTATATTATGTGTTGGGAAAAATCTGGTGCTATTAAGCAGCAACTCTTTTAATTGGTTATTTATAGTAGAGTTTGGTAAGGAAATGAGACTGTTACGATAACAAGAATTAAAATATTCTCTAGTCACTACAATACTAAATTAGAGAGCATTACAATGATTGCAGAATCGACCATTAAACTTAAATGATATTCGGGTGGTTCAATTCTGTTTGTTAGGTCTTGAATTCTGAGCCTATCAGCTTGCCGCTATATGTGTTTCCGGTAGCTTAAATATATTCTCACTCAATATTATGTTACATTTCGTAATAAACACTTTCTTGCAGGTCTTTGATTTTCCTTCTTTGAATTCTGGCAGAATATATACAGTTAAAAATGTGATAAATTATTTGCAGAGAAAGAACAAAGAACTGTGTTTAATTTTCATATTTGAAAGAAAAGTGAAGCATAAAAAAGTGTGAAAATTGTTAATTTCTCACTAAGTTTAGTTGCTAGGGTGTGTGTCAGCAGTATTTGTTTTATAATGATCAAAATTTTATCTAATCAGAATTTCAGGTAATTTTTTTCTTATCTTGGCTGAAATGTAGAGAAACCTTAATTGGTACTTATGTATTAACCAAGCCAGGAAACAGATCGCTAAAAATGGCAGGCAATTGACAACCTTGTTTATCACTGCCAATCACATTCAATACAGTAATTTAACAATATAAAATACATAACATTGTTTTAAATTTTAAACGATATAAAATAAATAACAAAACATAAAAATAACAAAATAAATAAATAAATAACAAAAAGCTGTAAACTATAAAAAATAAACTGCAAACTATAATAAATTATTAAACTATAATAAGTAAACATATAGTTAAAAATAATAATAATAACGATTACTGTAAATCGTATAACTGGTACCATGTTTGGCACATTTGTATCTGATCTGACCTGGATAACATATAAGTATCCATCATTCCATTTGTAACCATTGCTATCACAATGGTTTTTTTTCCTACATCGAAAATATTGCTTTTTTGGTGATAGTAAAATATCTGGAGATTAAAAATATATAATAGTAAATCTTCTTTAGTTAGTTTGCTTCATAATGAAAAACCGTAATTTTAGTAATCACTAATTACAAAATCTGTCTAACTTTCTGTAATCGGATTCACTGTCCTGAGTTCCCTTCAAACGTAAATGAATTTTCCAACAATATAGTAAATACACTAATTGCTGGAAGACTCAATCATGGGTGATTAAGCCCAATATCTTTAACAAAACCTTCTTAAAAGAATTAAAGTTATGCAGAAAAAAAGAAAAAGAAATGACGAATTACAAAGAATATCAAAAATTTAATTCAGCAAGCTATTTTTGGATTTCAGAATGTTGTCATTTTTTATAATAGTAACACGTAATTGCATAAATCTTCTTAAAAATCATCTTTAGTTCCTAACTTGTGAAGCAGTGAATGTTTCTATAAGTGAAATTACTTAGTGATAGGTTTAATACGTAACAAAAAAAGAAAGGAAAACAGAATACACAATATGCTGTGCAAATTCTCAAAACACAAAATGATGATCTCAGTTCAAGGCTATAAAAATCACATACTTAGGGAAAAGAAAACGGCATGTTTCCATATTGATGCTGAAAAATATTATTAAAGGTCTGAAATTAAATTATTTTCCAAATGTATGGGCATAGCAGACATTTACACTAAAATTTAAATATTTGACTCTATAATTTTAACTGCTATTTATATAATTTACATTTGAATATAAAAATTTACTCCAAAAGGCTCTTGTACACTTAAAAAAACATCATTATGCAGAACATCTCTTGAGCTGATGTCAAGCTTCTGCCTTTTTGGCTTAAAATTGCATTGTTTGGTGACAAAGGTAATAAACGAAACAAATAGCATGTAACTCACAAGTAGAGCCATTTTTATAATTATTTCTGCTAGTTTCTCCTGTAAGACACGTGATGAGAGAATTTGATAAAAATGAAAATTAAATTTTAGAAAAACTACAAGAAAAAAGAATGTTACTCAGATTTTATGTAATCAAGTTTTTAGATGCATTTTTTTTAACCTGAAGAAAACGATAAATCACCAACTATTGCATCAATTGTAAGCTTTTACATTAAATTATTTTCTAAGCTTTACAAATATTCCTTTCATGTTTAAAATAAATATTTTCATTAAAGCAGTTTTTGTTTCTTTCTTTTATTTTGAATTAAATCAGTATGGTGTTTTTTTCTTTTATTATGTGAGGTGTTTGCATTATTTTCTAACTGATATAGCCATTTCAATTCTTTAACCAACGATAAATGACCACTGGCAACATTTTCGTCCAAAATAACAATAAATATTCAAAATTTTATTATCAAAAATCATGATTATATTGGTATACATGCAAACCTTCGCAGGAATATTCTATATACAATGATACAATAAGCAAAAAAATCCACTTTTAGAGTTTCCAGCTTTATAAATATATGATTTGGCATTTTGGAAACATGTTATAAAATTTAACATGTTAATTTTTTTTCATACTAATTAGCAACATAAGAAGTACAATAGATGAAACTAATAAGGTATAAAAATTTGTCAGCTAGTCGATATTCTTATTATTTGATTTATGGTTAATGGGGGAGAGGGGGGTAATTTATAAACATTTGTTTGGGACAACAGACAAAACCTATTGTCACCAAGTGAAAATAAAATATGCTCTGAAATGAACCTAGAATACAGGAGCCCACTAACTTCGACAGCGTACGCTGCGCATAAGGGGGAAAAGAATTTTTTGAAAGGGTTAACATGATTTTTTTTTTTTTTTTTAATGCAGACATTGTTAGAAATGTCTGCTGGTTAAGTTTGTTTTTTGTCTGTGGGTATGTAATATTAATATTTTCTAACCAAAAATGTCATTAGTAAGAAAAATGTACACAGGCTAAATGGTTATTTTTGGGGAAGATTTCATATTTTGATTAAAAATAGCTGATGCAGTTTTCTAAAAATTGCAGGGAAAATGAAAACTGCTAAAACAGCTTTAGGAAAAGAATTTTTTGAAAGGGTTTAATATTAATATTTTTTAAACGAAAAACATCACTACGGAGACAAAGGTATACAGATTAAGTGGGTACAATTTTGTTTTTTCACATTTTGTTTGGGAGAGCTAACATGGACGTGGAAGGATAAAGAAACACAAATTCGACATATGGAAAATAATTTTTTGAAAGGGTAAATATTAATATTTTTTAAATGCCATACACAGTTAGAAAGGAAAAATTCCGATAGTCAAGTGATTTTTTTTTTTGGTATTTTGATTAATTAAGCAGATGTGCGTTTGGAAAAGTGAAAGAGTGTTTTTGCCCTTTCATTTCTTTTCTGCTTCAGAGATCTTTGGAACTGGAATTATGGGGTTAATATTTCGGCTAATTATCAAAAACTTCATGTGCATTCAGAACTGCCATGGACTTTCCCCTCATCTGAATTTTCAGACTTCGATATGCAGTAGATTTCCCTAGTCAATGGAGACAGACACACGGACAAACATCTTTCTTTTATTAGTATTAGTATAGATAATATATGTAGTAAATTATTAAAAGAGCCTTATTTTTTCCATGGTTCTTTCCACTATGGAAGAAACTTGCCAACCCTGCATATATACACCTTTTTTTTTTCCGAATAATGCTATTTCTGAGTACAGCTTGGTCATAAATATTTCATTCGCTTAATTTTAAATATTGTCATATTACAAGAAAATTTTGTAGATTTTTAATGACTGTCCTATGTTTATGTTCTATGAAATACAGTTGCTAGACAACTACTAAATGACATTAAAAAAAGATGCAAATTGTAAAAATGAGAAGGTAAAATTGTATATATTTTTAGAACAGATGTAGAAAATTCTAACAAAAGTTGCACAGCTACTTTCGAATATCTGAAAAATGCAATGGCAAAATTTCAAATTGATCAGATTATTTTTGGGACCTGACTATGCCCCTTTTTTTTGAGTGAATGGTAAAATTAACTATCATCTGAATACTCAAAAAGTTGGTGTTTGGTGCCATAGAAAATCATTAGGACTAGAAACAAAATGTTCCGTATTTTTTAAACAAATTAACCAAACACTATACAGCTCATTTGGTATGGATTCACAAACATATCTATCAAATTTCAAGCTATGGATGCTTTCTGTGGTAATTAACATGCAGCAGATAGGGAGACTGACATACAATGCATACAAATATGAAAATGCAATTGATCTCTACAGTAGGCCTCAACTGATGTTTCAGAAGTTAACACAGAAACACAAATGCAACAACAAAAATAGTATAAAAGTAAAAATAATTTTTTAAAAACCATTCTTTTATAAACTTTCAATGTTTTGAAAATCACGCCTAATTTTTGACTGCAATTTGCTTTTTCCAAAAATGTCAGTTACAAGAATTTATCATGGTCACTGAACTCGATTATGAAAACTTCAATGCTTTTTTAATGCTTGGTAGAAAGCGCAAGCAAGTGAATTTATTAAAAAATATATAATTTTTGCTCTGTTTCTTTTATAAGACAACAGGAAAGAAAAAGAGAAACATTATTTAAACTTTTTTAGGATTTGATTCTAAATTGACTTCTCAATGTATAATAAGAAATTAATTAATATTAAACTAATAATTGATAAAAGCATATATATTTTAAATATTATGCTCCTCATTTTTATGTATAATTTATTTTCTACTTTTATCCTTTAAAATGTTTCATTGTTGCAATTTTGAAGCTATCTGGCATATTTTGGCAAGCGTATTGGCTTTTCATCAAATCCATTGTTTCAAATCGTATACAATTGTACGAAATCAGTTAAAGAGAATATTTGGCATTTTTATCACCCGTGGCAGACTCATGGAAAAATGCCTTAAAATTAATTTGTAATTAAGTTCTAAAATTATTAAAATGTTGTATTGTCATCAGAAGCACACCTGTGAACATACATAAATATATGTTTAAATGGTTTAATTGTACAAAAAGTTTACGTATATATATTATAGTTCTAGCACATCAGGAAGAAGCTTAAAAATCAATTACAAAATTCCATCTTTACATACAAAAACCAGGTTGAGTTAAATAAAGAGTATAAAAAAGGAATCAATGATAAATTAAAGAATCAATTCAATTAGAGGTCATGTAAAAAACTGCAGTGAATCATAAAATTATTAATGTCTTTTCTTTTTAACACTTTCCAACATAGTTGTGTTTATGAATTCGGTTTGTCTGTCTATCCGTCCATGCTCAAACTTGTGCAAATATAGTCAGATTGCCATGAAATTGACATATGCTATTGGTGTTTATGGTGACATGTTCGGTATTTAAAATGAAGTGTGTAGCATTAAGGGTTCATTTACAGGGACACTCAAAAGAATTTCGTTACATTACGGCCAATGGGAAAAAATTGTTTGCAGTGTATTTTAATAGTATTACACTATTTTAAATACACTGATATTTGTATGTATCACTGAAGTGTACTACAAAATGCTTACTATAGTGCAACTGGTGTGCATATAATTTATCGTTCACTTACAGGGACACACTAAAGTATTTGGCTACTTGTACTGCCTATGAAGAATAGTTGCTGGAAATGCGTTTTCAGTTGTAATACACGTTTTAAAATTTAACTACGTTTTTGGTTATTACTTGGTGTATATAAATTCTATAGAACATATACAGGACTACACAAAAGATCTCAAGTGCATTTCCGCTCATTGACAGAAATTGCTGAATGGAATATTTCAACTGTGCTGTAAATTTAATTGAATTAATTTTTAGAATACTATGTAATATACATGTGAATCAATAGATCATATACGGGACTGCACAAAAAAAATTTGGATATTTTTTGTACTGTTCATGGTAATTGCAAAAAATGGGTTTTCAAATGCAATATGCTTTTTTAAAATTGTTTATTTAGACATCTTTCATTTTAATAAACTGTCAAGTTTTGTTACAGAATGTGTTGGAAAGTGTTTCATAATCGATGCTGTATGCTTATATTTTCGTTCTTGTTTAATCTGATTTCTGCAAATAATTATTTTAGAAAGTTATAGTACATACCTCAACCATTACACCAACATTGTCTTTGGAACAGATACCAACTAATCCTTGTGTAGCAGAACGTGTTTGAATCTTAGCCCATTTTGACCATCCTTTACTCTTTGCTTCAGCATGTAACCAATCTTCTGCCTAACAAGTAATACAACAATTTAGCAATGTTTTTAATGCAGTAAATTAAAGTTAAAATACTCAAGAGATTAAAAGGTATTTATTGGTTGTCTTGTTCTTGGTTCATATTTAAATTCAAAAAGGTAAAGATAAAGTTATTTGCTATTAATAATACCCTGTTTTGTGTTTTATGAAATATATATTTTGTTATGACCTTTTTTATAAATATGTTACTTATTAAATGCCATAATAAAAAGAACAGGAAGATCTTAGTCCAAAAGGTATCTATACAAATAACAAAATAAATAGAAATCTTATAAAAAATTTTTAAAAGGCTTATTTATTATGACATATGTTACATATTTCATATTATATGGCTTATTTATGTATATACAGAAGACTCCCTCAAATCCGCACATTGTTGCGTATGTAAACAGTGCAACTTATAATCAAGATGTAAGGGGAAATTCAAGCTTTTTCATTTTTATATCATTCCATACATATTTTAACAGGGTTCGTACACATTTCTTTAAAAAAAAATCAAGGACTTTCAAGGACCAAAACCAAAAAAAAAAAATGTAAGGAACTACAAATTAAATAAACTAATAAATTATAATATGCATTTTTAAATAGAGTTTCATTTTTGAATAGAAGTTTTAAACATTTAAATGGCCAAGAAGGGGAGGGGGGGGGGTGGGAATTTCAGCATGTGGTAGTAAAAATGTAGAAAACTTAATGCACCATGACAGCGCCACCTGTTGGGCGATTTACACCAAAACCTAATCAGCAACAACTTATGTCAACACCTAACTGAACCTGAAGTTTGATGAAAATCCGTGCAATACTTTTTCAGATAGAGCTATTGAGAAAATCTTGAAAAATCAAGCACAACAACACCACATTTTGGGCAATTTACACCAAAACATAATCAGTACTAATATTTATCAACTTTCTCTCCTTATAAGGACTACAAGTAAACATGGCTTTTATGCAAAAAATATTTAAAAATTATAAATATTATATTAAAATAAGAAACATAAAATAAATACCTTAGCAACGTCATCTGGAAATAATTCCACAGCTTTCTTACAGTTAGTCAAAGGATAGCCTGTAGATTTCCTTAATTTAGCCAGTATAGAAGTTTTAGATGCCGACATACTTGCTTTAGTAACATGGATAGATCGATGAAATATTAACCTGTCAAATGAATATATATATATATATATAGCAATCAAAGTGTAAAAATATACATATATATTTAAGCTGAATTAAAGAAAATTACAAGTATTTAAAAAATACTGGAAAAATAGGCACTTCCCAGTTACTAGAGAATTGGAATACCAATCACAATTTTGTGCCCACCCAAATAGTAAAAATCTATATTGTATAGCCATTAAGTGCAGTTTGCTATTTCCCGCAGCAAACTGTTATGTAATAAGGGTCATTCTCATGAAAAGGTAGAAAATAGAAAAAAAAAATATATTAATTTTATATGTATGTAAAAAATCTTAAAAATAGCATGGATGGTTTCATTTATGTTTAATGAATAACCTTATACTATTGGTAGAGTTTTCTGTTATTTTTCAGAAGTTTTTGATTTTTTAAAATTCTGACACGGCCATGAAATTTACATTTCAAAAATTTAAATGAAGACATAATTCGGCATAGGTGGTGCATATTTATTTATTATAATTAAACTGTTAAGGGCAGTGGCGTAGCTAGACTGGATAACACCCGGAGAGGTTGTGAATGGTGTCACCCCCACCCACTTATCATATTTTATCAATCACAATTTTACGTTATTATAAATAACATATTATTATTGTTTTGGAGAACTTTTAACAACTTTATATTAACAAAATAATATTTCAAAAAAAAAAAAAAAAAAAATTATTTTCTTTTATACTCTATACCAGGTTGGCGAACCTTTTTATAGCCGCGTGCCAATTGTTTTTCAAAAATATTTTACATGACCTTGACGTGCCAACTAATAAAGAAATTTATTGGATTAAAAAATCACGAATAAACTGCTTTTCATTTGGTTTATTATATT
Organism: Maratus speciosus; assembly: GCA_963932465.1. Taxonomy (NCBI): domain Eukaryota; kingdom Metazoa; phylum Arthropoda; class Arachnida; order Araneae; family Salticidae; genus Maratus; species Maratus speciosus. The sequence goes on along the minus strand of OZ010793.1, from coordinate 404,863,480 downwards.
ACTCATTTGGAAAACAATGGCCTTCTGGTCATAGATAGAAATATTATTAATAAAACAAACGCCAGTTTCTTTAAATAATTCTGAAAGTAATTTCTAAGTTCCCATATTTTTACAGTTGGTACTTTTACTAATGCGGTAATATACGGTATTTTAAATAGCCACAATTAAAATTCTGCAATTTCCAATTAATCCAGTTTTGACAAGATCAGGACATCTAAGTTTGTATATTTTGTGCAATATCACTATTTATTAATTTAGAGCAACGCCGTGCCAAAATTATTCTTTAGCGTGCCATAGGTTCGCCGTCCCTGCTCTATACTTTAGCCAATCTATTTGGTAGTATCTTAAAAAAAAACATATAAATGAAATTTAGAATTTATTTGTATCGTATAAGCTAATATTTTTACATTAGATTGTAATAGTATAAAATGCAATTTAAAAGATACAAAACATTTAAATAAAAGAACATATGAAAATTCAACGTATGAAAGGTGCTTTAGTTTATATTAAATTTTTATTTAATGTGTCTATTACAGTGTGGTCAATAAAAGGTTCCCACCCTTTCATTGGCCATGCCCAACGCCCCACCGAAGCATATATAAAATGATGATGTGAACGATCACTTGTAGAAAAATATTGTGAATTCTGTCAAAAGCTCACGAAACTTGACTTGCTCATTAATACCAAAACCTTCCTTACAAAATATTACAATATATGATTGAACACGCACACTGTCATAGACCTCGTGCAATGCTTTATCTTCAAGGAAATATCGATAACAATTCTTTTAGTTATGAAGATTTTATAATGTGATACCAAGATTAAATTATTGCTTCTATTAATTGGATTTTATTGCTAAGTTGCTTTTATGTAACAATTTTCATTAGTCTGCTCCATTGATTTTCATTGGGCTAAGGTCAGGGATACTCCCAGGCCATTCCAACACTGGGATATGATTATCGTGAAACCATTTTTTGCACATATTAGCAACATGACATGGAGCTGAATCCTGTTGAAATATAAATGCTTCATTATTTTTGAAAAGATCACGTGCGGAAAGCTTCATTTAAGATTGAAATGTTTCCTTTATGTATTTTGCGGCATTTACATTCTTATTAATCACACAAATTCTGCCGACACCTTCTAATGTTATACAACCCTATTTCATAACACTGAGTGAATGCTTCATAATGCGAGCAATGCTATTTTAGGATGCAAATTTTCTCTGATTCTTCTCCAATACTACTAAATAGGAAGATTTTGGCCTTGTCAGACCAAATAACACTACTATTTTTCCACTGTCCAGTTAACATGAGTTTTAGTCCAATTAATCTGATCAACCTTTTTTGTCGAGATAAAAATGGCTTTTTTCGTGGAATTCTAAAGTTTTAACCAAATCTTTGCAGTCTTTGCCAAGCAGATCTTACACTCAACATCACATTGCTTTGTGCCCTTTCACCTTGCACACATCCACATGATTTTCTTTTGTCACCTATAATCTCTTATTTCTTCTATCGTCACTTGCTGCTTTACTCATTTTCCTGCATTTATTATAGCACAAAATTAGCACTTGTCAATCGTCGAGTAACACTTAAAATGTGGCGATTAACTTTATTGTCTTCACTCGCCAAACGCGATGGTTGAATTGAAAGATGTATCGATGCCAGGGAGGAAAGGGATGAAATTCGTTCGGAATTTACAGCATCCAGTCCAGATCGTCGATTCTCCCAAACGTAAGAAAAGAAAGTAGCAAGAGTGATTCTGTTCTGAATTTTCCATAAAATTAAACGCATTTGGTTCTGAAAATTTGGACATAAAAAATATCACTAATTTCGACATGGTCGCTGAAACAAATCAATTTCGTCAGTCGCTCACAGAAAAAAATACACCAATTACGTCAAAGAATTACGGGGAAAAGCGCGAATTTCGTCCAAGGATAGGGAAAAAACGTGAATTTCATCAAAAAAATCACGTAAAGAATGCGAATTTCCTGAAAAATAGCAGAAAAACACAAATTTCATCAAAAAATCGCAGGAAACCCCACAATTTTTTTCAAAGGATCGCAAAAAAACCAACAAAATTTTTCAAAGGTTCACAAAAAGCCTCAAATTTCATCAAAGGCTCGCGAAAAAATGCAAATTTTGTCAAAAAATCACGAAAAAAACTACAAAATTCTTCAAAGGATCGTGAAAAAATGCAAATTTCTTCAAAAGATCGTGAAAAAAAGCAATTTTCTTCAAAAAATCACGTAAAGAACGCGAATTTCGTCAAAAAATCGTGAAAAAACCCACAATTTTTTTTATAGGATCGGGAAAAAACCCACAAAATTCTTCAAAGGATCGCGAAAAGTCGCAAATTTCGTCAAAAAATCGTGCATAAAAAAACACAAAATTCTTCAAAGGATCGCAAAAAAATGCAAATTTCTTCAAAAGATCGCAAAAAATGCAAATTTTTTCTAAGGATCGCGAAAAAATGCAAATTTCTTCAAAAGATCACGAAAAAACGTAAATTTCTTCAAAGGATCGCGAAAAAATGCAAATTTCGTCAAAAAAGCGCAGAAAAAAACGTGAAAAAAAAAAACCCGCAATTTTCTTCAAAAAATGGGAAAAAAAACAAAAATTTCGTAAAATGATCGCAAAAAAAATCGCAAACTTCTTCAAAGAATGGTGAATAAAGCACAAATTTCGTCAAGAGATCGTGAAAAAAACGCAGATTTTGTCAAAAGATCGCAAAAAAAACATAAATTTCATCAAAGGATCGCGGGAAAAAATGGAATTTCATTAAATGATCGCGGAAAAAACAAAATTTCGTCAAAGAGCCGCATAAAAAACGCAGTTAGTGCCGGGATCTGTACCCTCCTTCATTCCCCTGCTGTAACCTTTTAGAAAATTTCTTGTGAATTTTAGAAATTTCTTTTTAAAACTCAGAATCACCCCTGGAAAATAGATAAGTAGTTCTTATTGGCTCAAAGTTCATGAACCTCTCTCTCCTGGAGGGGGGGGGGTGTTAATTGCACTTTTGGCAGTCCATACAGGGCTTAATTTCTATCAAAAAAAGTACCGGAGCCCTAATATTTTGTCCTAATACTAATAATCGTAGCGTCTCCTCCCCCCCCCCCCCCCCCCTCCACCGTCACTCTAATCCACATATTTATATTTAATGCATTATTTGCAAAATTTAAGGCTTTTTTTTCTTTAGCAAAATAAAATTTTAAGTATTTCTGCATATACTTAGCTGTCAATTATTCCACTTTTTAGTTATCACTCCTTCCGAATAGAAATCTTTGGCTAATTATAATGTTAATTAATCGCAGGATTCTGTGAGTAAATAAAATAAGAATTATGATTCGAAAATAGTGTTAAAACAAAAAAGGGATAGTTCGCAGCTATACATTTTTTATGAAAAAAATGAATGAAATTTTCAGAAATTAATACTGATATGCTAAAGATTCAAACAACGTTTTTCAGTTTCCTATAAAAGCTGAATATCTTAAACTATAATCGATTCCTTCCATAGAACAATCTTTCAGGATGAGTCTCTGAAAATCAGATTAAATTCAATATTTGACACCGTGATCAGAAAGATTCAATGCTTTTATAGAAAAAGGGGAATCGCTGCTCCATTGCTTAATATAAAAATAACAATACATGAAAATTATATCTACTTACAAATGACTACTACTTACGACTTTGTAAATCTGCAAAGCAGAGCCGCATTCATGATGAAATAAATTGAAAAATCAGTAAAGTTATTTTCGTTCTCGTACGCAATGGAAGACTAAAAACCTCAATCAAACAATATCTCAAGCTGATACTCGTTGACTAAAAAACGAAAATATTCTTTTTCGGTTAGATATCTAAATTTTTAAAAAAATGATCCAATTAAAAAATATCCTAGTATCAGAAAAAGTATCAAGCTGAAAGCAAATTCATTGTTCGCGCTCTTGAATGGCACCAATATACATGTCGCGAAAATCAATATCAAACATAACTCTGCAAATATCAGTAGGATAAACAAAAGACAATTTCTGTTTCTCCTGTTTTGATCAAAATATCATTAAAAAAGGGGAAGAGTTATTTTATTTTTCTATATTTGAGTAAATGAAATTTTTAATTTACAGACAGATTGAGTTCGAGCGCTTCGGTTTTTCGGAAGGGCTAATGCACTAGGCTCCGGAGCCCTGTATTTATGGGCTCCGGTGAATTCCGACCAATATTTAAATATTTACTAAATACAGAGAAGTGCCGGAGCCGGGCTCCGGTGTAATTTAAGCCCTGAGTCCATATCATTACTTGATTTGTTAGAGAAACTAAAAACTGATAAATTCATAGAAAACAGAATTATAACAAACAGTGTTGAGATTTTGATAACAATTCCTCCAAGCAATGCTGAAGTGGAAAGAGTGTGGAGCAGTGTGGAAAACACTCTAAAGGACAAAAGTTTATCTATAAATAAAGACACGCTGCATAATCACCTAAGGGTTAAACAATCTAAAATTTAATTAAATGAATATGATCTTGCTGCAGCTGTAAAACTTTGGTGGGAAGACATTTTTAGGTCAGGAAGACCTAATGTGAATGATAAACATTAGTGTCAAAACTAGCACTTTTTGTAATACTTTATTTCATTGCAATTAATAGTAAAAATATTCAAGATGTTATTAAAATAATTTAAAAATATATTTTAAGCCTCGTCAATATCTTTACTTTTTCTCCTAATGAAAGAACAATTATTTTACGCTTGCCAGACATCTTATTTTCACCTTAGTTTTAAATAAAATAAACCAGACTGTAACAGATACCGAGAGCAATAATCAACTCTTCCAAGAAACCTTTCTTTCAATGAAACTGTGTTGCCAGATAGTCGAAAGTCAATTTCCCCAAAATTTCTGAAAATTTCTCGAAATCAGTGATTTTTTTCAAAAAAGACCCCAACTCAGTTTCTGCTCAAAAAAGTAAATTTTCTATTTTCAGTTTACCACTACAAAAGATATTTACTAACTAATTTAAGCTCAAAAAATTTCCTCAAATCAAGCATTTTTTGAAAGAATTCCCCATTTACAAAAAATAAACATTTAAAAGTAAGTCTTTCATCTGCGCAACCTACTGGGCATAGTTTCTGTGTCTTTAGCAATTATGATTGAAAATGAAAAGCGGAAAGTCCACAAAAAGCACATTACAAAAGTAAACTTTACGTGAAATAAAGAAAACAATACAATTCCCCAAAAATGTTGATAGTCCCCAAAACTTTCCCCACAAATTACTTGTCCACAAAAAATCCCCCTGAAGGTTCAAAATTCCCCAAAATGGGGACAAAATCCCCAATCTGGGAACACTAGAAAGCTCGATCTCAACGGAGTGGATCAGTCCACTTTGAATTCAGGTAGGGAAACGAAGACCCCTCCCCCCCTCCTCTCAGCTTGGAATTGAAGCGCTAATGTGAAAGTTTCATTGCGAAGGGAACAAAGGAAGAGTCTACGGCGAAGGGGAGTTAATACAAACAGGAATTCTGTGCTTTGTTTTTGATTTCATCCCCTTTCTCCAAGCCTTTTATTTATTTTCCCCAAGCCCAATGAATCGGGGATTCGATTTCGCATGCTAAATCTGAAGGAAAAAAAAAAAGAGAGAAATAGAGTGTTTGGATAATTGGAAAGTTCAGTAGAATTTTTTTTTACAGAGAAATGGGCTGTTCGGTTAAAAAAAATTTTTGAGAGAAATAGGCTGTTTGGATAATTGGAAGTTCGGTTTAAAAAAATTTTTTGAGAGAAATAGGCTGTTCGGTTAATCGGCGCTCTACTGTAATAACAAAATATCTCCCAAAATTCCTTTTTACCTCCCGATAAGTAAATAAGGCATCTGCGTACGTGCACGTGCTTTTCTCTCTCGGAAGAACAGAGATGAGTTTTTAATGAGAGTTCTTAGTAACTTTTAATCAATAACTCAGCTAATTATTAGAAATTTAAAATTCCGAGTCTCAGGTGCACCAAGAGAGGCCTTGGACTAACCTCTCACAAATTTTCGGCCTTGTACGTGCCACAGATTTTGCTGGTCATTGCAGACACACACACACAGAGAGAGAAAAACTTATCAGTATAGATATTCTTCAATCATGAAACTTTGACCAAAATTTCTATCATAAATACATCAAAACAGTATACAGTGTGGTCACAAATCTATTATCTTAAAGTTCCCTGATTTTTCCAGGTTAGCGTTAAAATAATGAAATTTTTATAGATAATTTCATTTACAACATTTACTCTAATACATATAGTCATTACTTACAAGGAAGGTCTCCATACGGGCATACTCAGAAAAATCTGAAAAAATTACAGAATGTTCTTCTCATATGGATATATATGTTTATAAAAATTTTTTTGGCGGAACCCCGATACAGCATCCGTAAAAAAATAACGAAATTTTCGTTTATTTGGAAATTTATCAACGGTTGGCGATGAAAAAAAAAATACGCTTTTATGTAGCAAAAAACTTTTTATGTTGAATTTGTTTATATAAGTTTAATTTAAATAACTTTAGTTCTGTCACTTTTAATTTGTTTTAACTATAGTTTTGTCATTTTTAGTTTAACTATAGTTTCTCATATATATTTAGTATATGTATTTATAATAAAATTTAAATATCATATTTTACGATTTAAAGCAAAATTTAAATTGATTTAAATTATTTCAAGCTCAAAAATTAGGCAGATAGAACACTGTCGATTTGATGTTGTTGCTATGGAAACAACTTCGTCTTTGATATGGAAATGTATTATGGCAATCAAATGTCAGCTGACTATAACTTAAAATAGATATTTGCAACTTGCAAAGCATAGAAAATATTTTTACAGTGATAAAATTAAATAACTACAGCAACAAGCAACATATATATGTAATATAAAAAATATATAATAACCTCTTTCATTAAGTTTAGATTCATCAAAAACCTTGCGTTCAAAAAAACTATTAATAAACAATTTTCAGATGGATTAAAATCATTTGCTTTAGGCCAGGAAAAATCCTGCTTGCCAAATCGCGTGTCATTTTCGTATTTTCGCGCCAAATATTCGAAAGTATATTATTTTTTTACAGACTTTCTACTGAAATTCCGCCGTTAAATTTGACTGATCCCTTATTACATACATGAGCAGTTTCACAAGCATTTTTTTTCAACATATTCTGAGTGTGCCCTGTATGGAGACCTTCCTTGTTAGCAGTGGTGTAGTCGTAAAAAAAACAGAGGGTAAACGCTCTAAGCAGAGGGTATACGCTCAAGGCAGAGCGTATACCCTAGAGTGTATATACTATAGCTTTCTTGAGAAACAGAGGGTATACGGTGTTCCTTAAAAAAATCCAGAAGGTATACGGCGTATACCCCCGTGTACCCTCCACTACATCCCTGCTTGTTAGTAAAAGTTTATATATATATATATATATTAGGGTGGAGCGAAAATTTTTTTTTCTTCAAATCAAAATTGGCCGGGGTGGGAAAGGTGCTCTATCAGATCCTCATTCTGAATATAAAATATTTTTGAAAAAACGTAAAAGTGCTCGCCTGTGGAAAAAAAATTCTTTTCCTAATCAAAATGGGGCGGTGTGGGAAAGTTGCTCTATCATATCCTCATTCTGAATAAAAAATATCTTTTAAAAATATTAATATTAAATACCGCCCCAAGGTCATTGAATATTGAGAAAAAACGTAAAAATTGTGCATTTTCCCATTTTTCCCCTCAAATATTCAAATTATTTTATAAACTTAATTTAAAAGGATGATCATCGAATTATTATTATAATTATTATATAATTATAGTAAAATTATGTAATATTTATATAAAATTCACTATTATTGTACTAATTCAACGACTATACTTTTTTTAAATATATGAAATTTGGGTAATTGTAATTGTTTTACAAATTTTACTTAACCTGTGTAAGAAAATATAATTTGAAATTATTCTTAAAGAACTATTGTAATAAGGTAAAAATAATTTACTGTTTAATTTATAAGCAGTGAAGTTACCATTTTATAGTAGTCCATACTGTTTTTTGGTTTCAAAAACTGGCATTTTTTTCCGAGACTCCAGACGTTTCAGTGAATCCATGGTGTCTCAAAGGACCACAAACAGCAGAAGAAGCCTCCATAACAAGTCTCACACATATTTCAGTGGCTTGATTGTGTCAAGGGAATAGTTTAATCTTAGGTAAGATGTCTTCATCTATTGCCTTTGGATTTAGGATACACTTTGTAAGAATGTTATGATCTAAGAACTTAGTTAATGGTGGTTATGTCACGGTCACTTCAGTTTAATTTATGAAATCGATATAGTCTTTGGTCTCTCAGGTAACTTGATCGTTTGTTTTCGTGAAACTTTTATTATTCTGCATAGCATTATTATTCTCATTCATACTATATAAGTGTGCAGACCTGCCAACCTTTGAAAATGAGAAATCGTAGCACATAAAATTAAAACTAATCTGGAGGTTGGTTGGTTGGTTTTTCGTGTTTCACAGCCATCTTTTGACATTTGTAAAAGGAATAAGGTTTCAGTCTTTCAACTCAATATAGTAAATTTTTATACAATATTTAAAGTTTCTTCTCGTTTTGGAGCATTTTTTTTTTTATTTGTAAACGGAGCTTGGTTCCAATTTTTTAGCCCAGTGCAGTAAATTTTGACGAAATTCTCGAATTTTTTTCCCGCGACCATTTCAGAATATTCACAATCCTTTTCCCACAATCGTAATTCACATTTTTCTATCACGATACTTTGTTGAAATCTGCACTTTTTACCATGAACTTTTGATGAAATTCGCATGTTTTACCGCATTCCTTTGACGAATTTTGCGTTTTTTTACCACGCAAAAATGGAATGTTTAATAATAATTCGTAAATTGAAATGTTTAATAATAAATTGTACAAATCATGCGATTTTGCACATTATTTCAAATCTTGCCCATCAAAGATCCCCCCCCCCCCCCCTCCAGAAATTCTTAAAATGGCATCCCTGTTTCTAAGGAAGGGAATTCCTGTATAAATATTTACAGAAACACGATTCACTTGTGGTTGATAGACACAGACCAGATTTTTTTTTTCCCATGAATATTTTTTAATGTCTGAATTTTCAGATTAATGACCAGTTTTTTAAAACTTTTGGAAATGAATGCTTTGAAATGTTGGAAATTTCTGAACAGAATCACTCATGAAAAATATGCTGTGCGGGATAAAAATTGCAACTAGAAACAAAAATGCGTTTGTGTTTTTTTTGCAAAAAATCGTAGTTTAAGACTGATTTTCGTAGCATCGTAGTTTATAGGTTCAAATCGTAGTAACTACGATTTTTTCGTAGCAGTTGGCAGGTCTGGGCACTGCACAGAATAATAAAATCTCGAAAGTCAAAAAATTCTTTACATACGTGATCTCAGGTAACTTGAACGTACCTAAAGAATGTCTTCACTTTCAAGATTTTATTATTATGCGTAGTGCCAACTAGGGATTGACCGAAGCAGCAATTTTGCCGAATACCGAAGCTTCGGTCGGAGTGTATATCGAAGCTTCGGTATTCGGCAACCGAATACTTGAAACTTTTTAATATGCATTTTTGCATATAATATCTTTTTTTAATAAGCTTTAATTGAAATTAAATTCTCAATAATTTAATTCAGTTACATTTTTATTGTTAAATCTAATTACACAAAAAAATTTAATGACTTCTTTCCAATCACAAATTCATGAACTCATCACTTATTTTTTATTATTTTATCACTAGTCAATACCCCAAAATAACCTATGAAAGTATTAAACTATACAGGGTATTATTAAGGATAAGGATTGTCAGAAAAACAAAAGTTCATTCAAATACAAAGAAACAATGTTGCATTAAGCTGATTTACTGATTGTCAAAGTCTAATTATATACATATTGTATAGGAATGTTATCAAAATAGAAAAGGTATCATATCAATTTGTACATTTAACTATTTTCTGTCAAATTATTGATAGAATATTTATATTTTGATTAATATTTTAACTTTGTGATGATGAAGAAAAGAAATTTGAGCGGTTTTGATATAATGGTTAAAAGTTATAGGATAGGCATAGCGGTATACTTATTTGATGTGTGTATTTTCTTTAATATACACCTTAGATATACAGATATGAACTCTGATATACTTATTTGATGTGTATATTAAAGAAAATACACATTAAATAAATTTACATTAAAAAAAACTAATGTAAAAGTAAATAAAATTAAATGATAAGGGAAAGATGCACATCTTCCTTACTTTTTTTTTTCTCTGTTGTAGACAGTTGTTTTGATTTAGCACCTATGTAGACTATTTTAGGAAAGAAAACGTTTTTTTAAATTAAAAATGGCCTTTGACTTGTTTTTTGTAGTGCAGCTGAACTCTGAACTCATGCACATAATATTGAAGCTCATTGTTTAGCTTATTCTACTGCTAAGTAAAAGAGAATTCTTCTACTTCTAAGAAAATACTTATCTGCAATTATTCGGCTGAAGCCGAATATTCGGTTTACATGCCGAACCACCGAATACCGAATCAACTATTCGGTATTCGGTCAATCCCTAGTGCCAACACATTTACATACTATGTAAGAGCTTTGGCACTACGCAGAACAATAAAATCTCGAAAGTCAAAAAATTCTTTACATACGGATAAATTTGGAAGCCAAAGTCTATATAGATTCTATAAATTGGGCTGAAGTGACCGTGATACAACCACCCACTCACAAGTTTACATTCGACCACACATCTCCCCTCCGAACTTTCTCTATAAGGTTTACTTTAAGTTTTTTGGGTCGCTGAATCCGAATTTTTAACTTCCCCCCAAAATTTCCCCCCCTAAATAGTTGTTTTTAACTTAAATTCTTACAAATTGTATCCTAAATCCAAAGGCAATAGATGAAGACATCTTACCTAAGATTAAACTATTCCCTTGTCACAATCAAGCCACTGAAAGATGTGTGAAACTTATTACGGAGGCTTCTTCTGCTGTTTGTGGTCCTTTGAGACGCGTTGAGTTCATTAAAACTTGTCTGGAGTCTCGGAAAAAAAAAAAGGCAGTTTTTAAAACCAAAAAACAGTATGGACTACTATAAAATGGTAACTTCGTTGCTTGTAAATTGCAATAGTAAATTATTTTTATCTTATTACTATAGTTCATTAAGAATAATTTCAAATTATATTTTTTTACACAGGTTAAGTAAAAAATATAAAACAATTACAATTACCCAAATTTCATATATTAAAAAAAGTATAGTCGTTGAATAAGCATAATAAAAGCAAATTTGGTATAAATATTACATAATTTTACTATAAATTTATAATAACAATAATGATAATTCAATGATCATCCTTTTAAATTAAATTAATAAAATAGTTCGTATATTTGAGGAAAAAAATGGGAAAATGCACAACTTTTATGTTTTTTCTCAATATTCAATGACCTTGGGGCAGTATTTAATATTAATATTTTTCAAAGATATTTTTTATTCAGAATTAGGATATGATAGAGCAACTTTATCACACCGCCTCATTTTGATTTGAAAAAAAAAAAAATATTTTCCATAGCCGAGCGCTTTTACATTTTTCTCAATATTCAATGACCTTGGGGCAGTATTTAATATTAATATTTTTCAAAGATATTTTATATTCAGAATAAGGATCTGATAGAGCAACTTTCCCACACCGGCCAATTTTGATTTGAAGAAATTTTTTTTTCCCCATAGGCGAGCGCTCCACCCTAATATATATATATTAAAAAAAAAAAAAAATCACACTACAATTTCTTGCATAGTTAATCAAAAATAGACATTACTGCCTGTTAGAACTAGTACAATGTGAGAATGCTGTCGAGTCGTATTAAAACAACATCTAGCAGGGTGCCGAATAGAAAATTACTGTGCATCCTGGTAATGACAATAGGACAAACTTCAAATAACACGTACCAACATGTCATTTTTGAAAACCTTACAATTTTTACGACGTATTCTTCCATACTTTGATTCTGAGTAAAAAAAAAAAAAAAATTCTGAAATTCACCTCAAATTTTCTGAAAAGTTATAGCAAGGGGGGGGGGGGGGATTCCACTCTCGGCACTAACTATGCATTTTTTCTGCAGTCCTTTGACGAAATTCGCCGTTCTTTCGCGACAAAATTAGCCGTTCTTTTGTGAATTTGCGACGAAATTTGCCGTCGTTCACGATCTTTCGACGAAATTTTTCGTTTTTTTTTCGCGATATCTTAAAGCAATTTGCAGTTTTCTCAAGATCTTTCGACAAAATTTGCGGTCTTTTTGCGTTTCTTGGACGAAATTTTCGGGTTTTTTTCCCACGCTATCTTAAAGCAATTTGCGGTTTTCTCGCAATCGTTCGACAAAATTTGCAGTCTTTTCGCGTTTCTTGGACGAAATTTGTGTTTTTTCCGCGATCCTTTGGCAAAATTTTTGTTTTTCCTGAAAACGATTGGCAAAATTTATTTTTTTCGGCAACCGTTTGTCGAAATTCGCGATTTTTTACGTCCGAACTTTTTAAAATTTAAAAAATGAATGGCTTAAATTTTCGGATCAGAATCACCCCTACCCTTGACTAGAGATGGAAATGCTCGGAAAAAACCCGAAAAAGTTGGGGAAAAAAATGTTTTTTTTTTTCAGTTTTTTTCCGGAGGGCTATTTTACAATTTTTCCAAATTGGAAAAATTGAAATTTCATTTATAAAATAATGTAGTAAATTTTAAAATTGCTACATTCTGATACTTTTATTTATATTTTTTTTTTCATGTTTAGTGTCCCTCATGAAAACCTTAACATGGAAAATCTTATCTGTAAGCAGGGATCTTTTTAGAAAGAACTTGAGTCTCTTAAAGGATCCTACAGTTTTTTTTCTCCTTAAAACATATGACCTTTTTACAAAATTCTTTCTCTTAAAAATAGACATTTCAGAATTTTTTTACAATCTCCAAATTAAATCCTTCACAAACGTAATGATTTTAGGATAAAAAAAAAAAAAAACCTGTTGTATAATAGCTGCAATAACCAATGAATCTATTATCTAGCTGTTTATGTAGAAATTTAATGCACATTGATTTTGACGAATAAATGTACTTTTACTGTGGTCGGTGTCTATAAGTAATTAGTCCAGGCAGATTCAGAGATGCCAAGTTTCAATGAAAGTTATCAGTAACCAGAGTTGGGGGCTGATTCTGCATACAAAAATAGGGGCGAAATTGGCGTTTTTTATGCGACCCATTGACTAAAATCGCGATTTTTCCGCGATCTTTTTGACTAAAATCGCGCTTTTCCCTTGATCTCTTGACATAAATCGCACTTTGTTCGCGATCTTTTGACGAAATTCGGGTTTTTACGTGACTCTTTGACGAAATTCGCGCTTTTTCCGCGATCTTTTGACTAAAATCGCGCTTTTTCCGCGATCTTTTTGACTACAATCGCGCTTTTTCCTCGATCTCTTGACATAAATCGCACTTTGTCCGCAATCTTTTGATGAAATTCGGGTTTTTACGTGACTCTTTGACGAAATTCACGCTTTTTCTGCGATCTTTTGACTAAAATCGCACTTTTTGCGCGATTTTTTTTAATATAAATCGCGTTTTGTCCGCGATCCTTTAACGAAATTCGCATTTTTAACGCGACAAATTGACGAAATTCGCGCTTTTCCCGCATCTTTTGACTAAAGTCGCGCTTTTTCCACGATCTTTTGACTAAAGTCGCACTTTTTCAACGATATTTTGACTAAAGTCACGCTTTTTCCGCCACCTTTTGACGAAATAAGCGCTTTTCCCGTCACCCTTCGACAAAATTCGCGCAACCCTTTGACGAAATTTGCTTTTAGACGAAAAAGCCTTGTTTTTTCCGCGATCCTCTGTCGAAATTCACGTTTTTTCCGCGATCCTCTGTCAAAATTCGCGTTTTTTCAAGCGATCCTTCACAAAATTTGCGTTTTTTCAAGCGATCCTTTGACGAAATTCGCGTTTTTCTTTCGCCGTAATTTTTAAGCGATGTCCGTAACGACATAATTCTTGCTGCAAATCCGTAATAATTACGGACAAACCGTAATACTTGGCACCTCTGCAGATTTTTGAGGAAATCTTAAACTTTAATATTCTTGATTATGTGGGTGAAATATTTACAGAGGGGTTATTTACATTTACTTTAAACATGAAAAAATGTAGCTGGCAGGTGACATTCCGCCTTATTCAGGTCCGCTGACCGGGGATTCGGTCGAACAGCGACGTTTCACACGTCCGTTCTCGAGAGCAATCAACAGTCATCTCATCTTTCTCACAATAGTTTTTGTAAATCCCGAGCCTCATTTAAAGAATGTGCTGGTCTTTGCAGTGCAGAGTTCAAATTCTGTCACCACAATTCGGCCTACCTGACAGGGCTGGGTCCTCCCAGTCACCCATCTCCTTTATATACCTGACTGGTACTGGACTACTTTTTCCAGAACGTATAATATACACACAAATAATATAAAACAAAATAATAGCAAAATCAGTCACTAAATACTGATGATCAAAAGTTTTCAGTCCTTGACCAATATTTTTAGAGTTCGAAAAATAATAAAGTTTTTCTGCTTGTCACTTGGAAGCAGTTCTTTTCGCAGTTTATTCATAATAATAATAAAAAAAAAAAATATCAATAACACACAGTTTAAAAAAAAAAAAAAAAAAAACCTTAAAGCACAAGTATTTCGTCTTAGACAGTAGAACTCCAAGGCTTCATGTGATCTGCAGCCGTTGAGGTCGCATTTGGACACTCATGGTGTCCAACTTTGCTCACGTTGTAGCGATCGTTTCTTTTTACTGCAGTAATCTCATAGGGACCAAGAAACTTAGGCTTTAGTTTGGTACCTGTCCCAAACTGTGTTTTTTGAATGGCCACCAAATCACCGAGTTTATATGTATTGGCCTTTTTTCGCTTTTTGTTATATGTTTTCACGTTTTCCTGTTGTATTTTTAGTATGTTTTGCTTAGCTATTTCTCTATTCGAATTTCTTTCTGATATGAATGAATTTAACTCCTCATCATCTAACAGCGCTCTGATTTGCAAGTCATTTTTCTGCCGCAGTTTCGTTCCTGTCAGTAATTCAAAAGGTGTAAATTTTGTACTCCTCGATACGGAACAATTCATGATACGTCGCACGGGCGCGACAAATTTGTACCATTTAGTGGGGTCTTCTACGCTAAGTTTTGCTAAAATTGGGATAAGAATTCTGTGCATTCGCTCTATTTGACCGTTTCCTCTAGGTATCCCTGTTGTTATGGGAATATGCTCTATGTTCTCTTCCTTACAATATTTCTCAAAATCAGCAGAGGTAAATGCTGGTCCTTTATCGGTAATGATTCGCGATGGATTTCCGAAAATATCATGTTGTCGGGTCAATTTATCGATGACTTCTTTAGAGGCTGTAGTTTTAATGGGGTATAGCCAAACAAATTTAGTAAATGCATCCACAACAGCAAAAATATGATTGTAATTTTTATTTGTAGAAGGGATGGGACCAATGTGATAGGTCTCGAGGGGCATATTTTGTTTTGGGATCGGGTTTAATAGACCTTCTCCTTTTCCCTGCTTTTTATTGCAAAGTATACACTCTATGCAGTTGGCAATGACAATTTGAATTTGCTTTCTTAATTGGGGTATAAAATAATTTTCTTTTAAAATAATTTCAGTTTTAGCCACCGTGTAATGACCTTTGTTAAGAACATCGCATATTATTTCTTTTTGCATATTGGTAGGAATCATCAAAAGTTCTCTATCATTTTCATATTTGTATACGATGTCGTTTCTTATAAAATATTCTGAACTTTCATTTTTTTCAATTAACTTTTTTATCGCTTGTATGTGTTCGTCCTCTTGTTGTACATTCTTTATTTTTAATGTTAATTCATCTTGCGATCGGGTAACTATCAGTACTGTATTTCTACTCAATGCGTCTACATGTTTCATTTGGGACCCTGATCGGTGGGCAATTTCATAATCAAATTCCTGTAAGAATAGAGCCCATCTGGCTACTTTTGGCGTAATGTCTTTCTTGTCCATTGTCTTTTGAAACACGGAACAATCTGTCACAATTTTAAATTTCGTGCCTAATAAATAGTTTTGGAATTTTTTAACCGATTCTATTAACGCGAGTGTTTCCAATTCGTAACTCGAATATTTTGCTTGAGTGGGTGTAGTTTTACGGCTCATGTAATGAATAGGATGTAAGTTTTTGTTCTCATCTTCTTGTAGTAGGATACTACCAAAACCTACGGCGCT
The DNA here is from genome assembly GCA_963932465.1 of Maratus speciosus. Classification (NCBI taxonomy): domain Eukaryota; kingdom Metazoa; phylum Arthropoda; class Arachnida; order Araneae; family Salticidae; genus Maratus; species Maratus speciosus. The sequence continues at coordinate 404,847,190 of OZ010793.1, read as the reverse complement.
TGCATCGGTGTGCAATTCTAGTCTAGCGCCTCGTCGGAATGTATGCAATACTGGGGGGTTAACTAGTTTTTCTTTAAGTGTCTCAAAAGCTTGTTTTTCGGGGATTCCAAATTTAAATGTATTTCCCGCTTTTAATAAATCACTTAAAGGTCTCGCTATAGTTGCATAAGGTGGGATGTATTTTCTGAAATAAGAAGTTAAACCCAGAAAACTGTGTAATTGTTTAAGGGTGCGGGGTTCAGGAAAATTCTTTACTGCCAAAGTTTTGGCTTCCGAGGGCTGTGTTAAAAATAACTATCATTCCATATTTTAAGATTTCTATTCTAATGGTCTACCACTCCTCAGGAGGTAGTGGCACCAACATAACATATAGCATATGTTGGAACAGGGGTTGTCACCATGAATTTCCCAATTTACATTTTGAAATTGGTTTGGTATTTCCTGAGATTACATAGAAATAGTAATTTAGAAAGTTTTTAAAAGGCTTTTTGTTCATTTTACCACTTTAAATTTTGAATGTTTTAGAAACTGTTCTAAGAGAACATTTACATTTTATATCTATCATACCAAACTTTAAATTTCTATCATTAACAATTCCATGGAAATCATAATTTAAAGCATTTTTAGAATGCTTTTCGCATATTTTCTACTTTTAAATTTCTATTTTTTAAAACTGATCTTAGAGTGCATTTACACAATATAAGTAACTACTATACCAAGTTTCAAGATTTTGTCTTTAACAATTCCAAAAAAAAAAAAAAAGTAGAAATTTAGAAAATTTTTCACTCATTTCACATTTAAAATTTTTAGAAACAGTTGTTAGAGAACATTTACATCTTAAAATTAACTACCAGGCCAAATTTCAAGTTTCTGGCCCCTTCAGTATAACTAAAATAACAGTCCAAGCTGGTTTCAAGTACGAATTGTGCCCGAAAGCCGAAATTAATATCTTGCTTCCAAATTACTGCAATCGTAATGGAAATTAGTATTTGTTTCAATCAATTTCCAGGTTTAGTTTGAATTTCCCTGAGATTTCTATGATTCTTCCAAGTCAACCAAATTCCCTGATATTTCCATGTTTTTCAGGTCGGTGACCACCCTGAGTATTAATACAAAAATTGCAGAAATTTAAGCTTAAGAACTCACTTATATTCATGATCTAAAGTTGCAATCAGTTAGATATTTAAAAAACTATAACTATAATTAACTATAGCACGAGCTTCAGATATTAATGAAATTTCTACATTTTCGGATTGAAAGCAGCAAAAATAAACTCGAGTTATTTTCAGTATTTTGTACAGAAAATAACTTTATACTACTTATGACGTTGAAAGTTAAAAAAAAGTTTCAAAAAGGTAGTATATTTTTTCAAATAGTTAACACTTAAATAAAACAATAAAAGATGAACTAGATTATAGTATAGGAAATAGTTTTAAAATATTAAATAACTTGTGTTATTTGAAATATTTACATTTAACTTTTTGATAAACACCGAGTTTGTTGGCTTCTCTTCTCTGACCATATTATGTTTATCTTTGAAAGCCTATTTTCTATTTATGCTGAACTTGCAGCAATTATCCTGACAATATATTTAACCTTTTTGAATATTTTACAAAATTTCCATAGTTTTAGAAAAATATTAAAAATATACTCAAAAAATCCTCATTAATATTAATTATGTCATTAAATATAAATAATAATTCTTCAGCTGCTTTCAATGGACGTATTACTTTACTACCACAATATTCCAGTAAACCGACAGAGAGAAAACTGTAGTTTAATGCTAAATTCACTACAACTTGTTTTTAAATGCTCAGAATCCAGTAGCCTAACATTTTTTTAAAAATTCGTTACGTTCTTTTTAAAAAACATGCTCCCTAGCTCACTTAAACACATATGATCTTTTACAAGATTGATATTTTTTAAAGTTTCTGAAGACATAAAACCTCTATATATTATCATAAGATTGCATCCTTTATGATATGTATTCTTCTTGTTCGCAGTGCTTTTGAAAGACGAGCAATTTCATTTAAAATATACAGTCATCAAGGCAATATCAATTATGAAATACGTAGAGCATCCCTTCTTATCGCTGACCAAGAATTAATTCCCAAATCGTTAAATTTACAATAATTCTAATTAAAAAAAATATTTCAAATGTTTTCTTCATCATCTTGGAAACTGTTTTTTTTCTTTAGAAAAAAATTAAAAACTTTTAAATTTTATGCGGTCCTTTAGGGTAAATTTTGTAATTAACAGTTATAATGTCATCATCAATATTATGTAACTACCTATTTACATATTACATTACTAAAATATATGTCTAACAAAACCTATAGTGAAAAAATCAGAATACAAACCCAAACATCTTTTCTTGCAAAATTCCCCGAAATATTATATAAGCAGGAGATAAAAAAATACAGGAATTTTTAAATTACCGGTTGTTTATTTGCAATATTCAATAATCGAGTTGGTGGGATGGTTGAGAGAGAGGACACACCTCATGACTATCAGCAAAAACGAAAATTATGAGAATTTCGCTGTTGATAAAAGGGTATAAAAATTTTATATCTTTAAAAGTATATTTAAATACATTTTAAAGTACTGAACACATAAAAAAGTAATTTCAAGCTTCCGAAATTCACTTGAAATCCGTCCTCTTCTAATGGACGAATCAAACAGCTTTAGATTCATACTGCGTTTTCATTGGTTGTATGCAGAGAAGTCAGCACTGAGTATCTGAGTATTTAAAACCCCAGGAATGATGCAATATTGCGAAATGTTACTTTTGTTTTTTGTTGTCAATCATAGTTATGTTTTTTTATGTAATCCTTAGATGGAAGAACACGGCTTCTCTAGTAACACGTGCTTTTCTTTCGCCGGGTTATTGTTGATCATCGACCTATACATATACGCGTGTAAATTTTTGATAAAAAAAAAACAAAACAATGAGTTCTTAAAATGAATTTACTCTTACATTGTAGATTTGTCACATTAACGTTATAATAAATCATGATGGAAAAAGAAGCTAATATTACTTTAGATAAAACTAAGGAACATGTTTTTTTAAAGACTTTTGTTGCTGGAGGTAATTGCTCTATGTATATATCAGCGGCGAAAACGGGATTAAATTGTTTAATTCTTTTTAAAAGCCCGATGACTAAAATTAAAAGAACATTTAGTGAATTAGAAAAATTTAACCTTTTAAATGAGTAGTTCTAAATATACAAACAAATATTCTTAATGTCATATCCTTTATATTATATCTCTTCAGGTATTGCTGGAATGTGTTCAAAAACTTCTGTAGCCCCATTAACGAGAATAAAGATTCTATTACAAGCTCACAATGTTCATTATAAACATTTAGGTAAGAAATATTATACTTTCTCTCGTTATATAACATTTTTTTATTTTATTGAGAGTATATAATGGCAATTTATGCTGATTTTTTTTTTTACACTTGCTTATTATCCATACCAAGTCAAATATGCAACACCAATAATTCTTATAACAGTTTCATTTTTTTTTTCCTTTGCCAGTAAGTGGTAGACATAAGTTTTAATGCTAAAATTTAACAGAAGAAAACACCATATTCAATGGTATTTATTTTTGTTGAGATTTTATATAACGTAATAAATTTCGATGAGGATCAAGGGGAAGCAGGTCCTAGTGCTCCTGATGCTCTTAATTTCTATTGTTTGTTAATTAACAAAGATATTAATTTAAAAACCTTAATAAATATTGCAAAACCGCACAAAAACTTCCAGTGCGGTAGCCGTAGAATGCAAAGCAGGAAAGATAAAAGCACCCCCTCATCACCCCGTGAAATTCATCAGTGCATCGCCGGAAGAAACAGTGAAAAAACACACAATTTTCTTCAATCTGTCTCAAGAAAAAGGTCACTAAAATTAGCCTATTTGTACAAGAAAAATATCACAAAATTTTAAAATCCGTCGCAGGTTTAAAAAAAACGTGAAATTTGTCAGTGGATCGTTGGAAAAAAATCAGAAATTCATCGATCAGTCAAAAAAAACCCCCCCAATATTTGGCAAATTGATTGCAATGAAGTTTTCTAATCGACAGAAAGAAAATATCACGAAATTCACCACGGGTTAACACAAAATTAGTCGATTGGTCGCTGAAGAAAACTTTATTACCAATCATTCACAAGAAAAAACGAAAACAATTGCCGTCTGTAGAAAGAAAATATTGCAGAATTCGCCAATCAGTAGCAGATAAAAAGCACGATTTTCTCCAATCGGTTGCAAGAAGCTGGTGCAAAATTTGCTTATCGGTACACGGGAAATTTCACAAAATTCTCCAATTGGTTGGGAGAAAAAAACATTAAATTCTCCAGGAACATCGTCAATCAATCGCAGAAAAATTCCACAATTTTTGCCAATGGGTCGCAAAAAAATCGACAAAGCTTGCCAATCGGTAGAAAGTAAGTATCGCAAAATTCGCCCATCGGTTGCGACTGAATAATTGCAAAATCCTTTAGTGAATTGTTTGAAGAAATCTGAAGATCATCAATCCAATCAGTTGCAAGAAAAAAGAAAAAGAAATTGCCAATCAGGAGAAAGAAAATATAATGAAATTCGCCTATCAGTTGCATGTAAAAAAAAAAAAATCCCTGCTGGCTCGGCCTACAGGCGGAGGTAGATTTCGAAGTTAAGTACTAATTACATCAACAAAAATCAAATCAAGATTAGAGATAAACCCAGTTTAACAGTTTTATCTGACTGCTTTTGACAAATTTTTGATTTCATTTTTCTGTAAGAGCTTATTTTATTTTATCAAAATAATATTAAGTTGGTATTAAAAAATATACTTTTCCCCGCTCAACAACTCAAAATTTTCTGATACGTTTTCAGATTCATTTTTAAAAGTAAAAACATGAAACTAGCTGGCGCGATTTTTTGATGAGATTTATAAGCAACATGTGTTTTTATTTTCCGTTCAATTAATTTGATTTACAATTATTTTCTCAGTGCAACCATTTTTTTCATTTCCAGCACTATCGCTTTGGGAAATTCGGTTCAAAATGCCCACTTTGACAGCATTTTTTGAAATATATTCTGCCTTTATTACCAATACATCACTTTATATAGCTTCTGAATAAGAGAACCTGTCAATTGGATACGTTTGAGAGCGAAAATGAATTTAAAAATGAGTCAGAAAATAAGCCGTTTGGATTTGAGTTTACACTTAATACGATATTTTTTTGCGTCAACCCCTATTTTTGTTTAATTTTTTTTTGCTGTAAGAGTTGTTCCTATAAAAAACTTGTCAATATGAAACTTGTAGATAATATTGATAAGATGTATAATTGTACAATAAATTTAAGCGAATTAGATATCTTGTGAATTGACAAAGTTATGAATTTTTTCTTCTTCAACAGCCCCCCCCCCCCCTAGGGTGTTCCAAAAAAAAAAAAATTTGAAAAGTGACATGCATAGGGGCTTAAATTGTGAGAAATGATGAGATAAACCCATTGTAAAAATTTGAAGTTTTTATTTTAATAACAACTGATCTCTCAAGAAGCGTAAAGATTTCATAATTGTATTTTTTAAGCTTGTCATTATACCATGGAAATAATTGCAATAACACATTAATTTTCCTCATAATTTCCTCTATCTACGACACCACACAGTACGTAATGGAAATATAGTTTATTAAAATCTTTATTATAAATCGCATAAAGTTAAGTGAAGAATAAAAAGTGCAAAAATGGAAGTGAAGTGAGGTATCTAGTATTTCCTTAGAATAAGCGTTATTTTAATGACGTTGCAATTGCACATAGTAGAAATATATAGTGTATTAAAACCTTTATTATAAATCACTTAAAGTGAAAAGAAGAAGAAAATTTTCAAAAACGCAGTAAAGAGAAATGTCTAGTATTTTTAGAGAAAGGAGCTTATTTCATGTTGGTTGGTTACATGTTCTGAAATCTGAATTATGATGTTCCAGTTCAATTTTTAATACTTTCTTTATAACATGTTTCCTCCCAATTACTGTGAAAATTGACGAAATTGTTGTATCAAATACAAATTTAAGCAATTTGTTTTGTCAAAGAAGACGAGTGACATATCTCCAGTAGAAAAACCAAAAGTAATAGTGTGGTCTTCACATCTGATTTCCATTTTTCATAAAGAACTTTATAACCAATTATTACCAACTACTGGTCAAACATTACATTGTTTGTACATGATGTTAAATTCAAGCTTCAACATACTTTAAAAATTATTTTGTTTATTGATGCTTTAGAAAAAATGCACATCAATTTGTAGATTTTTGAAATGAATGCCAAGTTTTTAAAAGTTTGACAGGTTTGAGAAGTTACTTAACTTTTTCCTAGTTTCTAGAATTTTACAAATATGCTTATATCATTAAACCTCATAAAATAAGAGGGTATGCAATATCAAAATAAAACATCTTCATGATCAACTAGAAGCGCAGAAAATGATTACGTTTCATTAGGATAAAATGTTTGAACAGCACGAACATAAGAAGCATCATAACCTTATAATCATAGCTTCTGCTGTATTTGACTTATTTTCCCTTCACCAGGAATCAGGACCTCAAATTGCTATCTTGGGTAGAATTAAAGATTACTGGCCATGATAAATATTACCAGCTATGCAGCAATTGATAAGGATACTGATGGTTATGTTTTAACTGAAGATGAAAAACACTAGCTACAACTAAACAGAAGTGTCATTGTAGCCTTCCTTTACAAACAGTCACAGAAATATTCAAACTTGTGATGATTATCTGAAGTTCATAAAACTAACCCGGGATGGCCACCCAGGGAAACCCAGCAAATGCTGTTGAATTTTAGTGCAGTCCCTGGCATAAAACTTACCCTTACTACTTTGGGTGAAATCACATCACAATTTCTTAAAGGCAAAAGCAAAGTTACATTCAGCCCCTCTGGTGCATACCATCGTACGCGGTGGATAACAAAGAGAATTTCTTCCATTAAAAAATTTCGCTTTCATGAGCAATTCACCTTGATGAAATATGAGGTATGTGTATTAAAACGCACCTGTTTATCGCGACAATTTATATAAAAGCATGGTCCTCTGTACCTTTAAGCTGTAGGGCATCTTAGAATGATTTGATTCTCTTAAATCTCTGGAATTATTTTTTGAAAATAGACAATGAACTGGCAAAAAAGTTCTTGATAAAACATAAAAGAAAACTTTGGTACCTAAGTGAGAACATGATTGGGTTATCACTCTTTTCAGATCCTGTATTAATTGAAGAGAAAAGGGCAATTGTTTCAGTTTCAGAAAACCTAAGAAGAAACTTGGTTAAATGCTACGAGATTTTGCAGCCAAGCAATCAATCTTTTTACAGTCCTAAAATTTGTCAGTTCATTTCTAAAAAACGATGTTGATTCATTTGTAGATAAACGATTATAATATTGTCAAAGAAAAAAAATGTTCTTTATTAGTGGTAAATCATTGTGTCAAACGTGCTGTGCCAGTATGCACGCGTTATAGGTCAAAATTGGGAAATTTCATTAGCGGCCACTGGCCGGTAGGACTAATTTTTTAAGTGGCCACTTTTTTGTTTCAAAATGCTAAACAGTAGAATTTCTATAAGTATTAATCTAAAACTGAGTAGCCCAAATAAATATGTTAATATAAATATATTGGAACCAAAAAAAGTAGGATCCTTGATGAAATGCAAGAAAATTTTATTATCCCCTTGTAAAAAAAGTGGCCGGAAGGTGGCCGCTGATAGACAATTTTTCACTAGCCACTTTTTTTCATTTACTGGCCCTGTGGCTGGTGGCTAGTGCTAATTTTGACCTTTAGCACGCGTTATTAGACACTGAATTCAATTATGTACTCGTGTAAGATGAGGATCAAGGTCAACTCCTCTATCACACAGTAGAATATCATCAGCAATTCATTACTTGGCCATTGAAGAAACACTTAAAAAAAACTTATCTTAAGAGATCAAGAATATTAAATTCAAACTTCAACCTACTGTAAAAATTGTTTTGTTTATTGCTTTTGAAAAAATGGTCGTCAATTTGGAGATTTTCGAAAAAAATGCCAATTTTTAAAAAGTTTGACGGCTTTGAGAGGTCACTTAACTTTTTCCTAGTTTCTAGAAATTTTACAAATAAGCTTATATCATCAAACCTCATAAAATAAAAGGGTATGCAATATCAAAATGAAAAATTTTTTTCGGACCCATTACTTTTCATGGTTCGTACGCTTTGGAAAAAATAGAAAAAGTGCTGGAAAAAAAAGTATTCATTTTCAAGGAATGAAAAGTGCTGGAAAAAAATATATTCATTTTCAAGGAATGAAAAGTGCTGGAAAATATCGCGAACTTCGACAAATGGTCGCCGAAAAATATCAATTTCAACAATCGTTCGCATGAAGAAATCTGTAATTTCGCCAAAGGATCTCTGAAAAAATGCGAATTTCGTCAAAAGATCGCGAAAAAAACGTAAATTTCGCCAAAGCATCGTGGAAAAAAAGCGTATTTCGTCAAAAGATCGTGAAAAAAACGTAAATTTCGCCAAAGCGTCACGGAAAAAAAGCGTATTTCGTCAAAAACTAGAGAAATAACGCAAATATCGACAATCGATTACGAATGAAGCGCAAATTTCGTCAGAGGATCGGAGGAAAACTCTAATTTCATTAAAAGATCGCTAAAATACGCGTGTTTCATAAAATAATCACAAAAAACGCGAATTTCGTCAAAAGATCGTGAAAAAAAGAAAAAAATTCATCAAAGGATTGAGGAAAAAAATACAAATGTCGTCAAAGAATGGCGAAAATAACGCGAATTTTGTTAAAGGATTGCGGAAAAGAATGCAAATTTCGGTCAAAGGATCGCGGAAAAATGCAAATCTTTGTCAAAGGATCGAGAAAGAAACGCTATTTTTTGACAAAGGGTTGCGAAAAAACGCAAATTTCGACAAAGGATCGCGAAAAAAAACGCGAACTTCTTCAAAAGATCTTGAAAAAACGTGAATTTCGCCAAAAGATCGCGAAAAAAAGAAAAAATTTCGTCAAAGGATTGAGGAAAAAATACAAATTTTGTCAAAGAATCGCGAAAATAACGCGAATTTCGTCAAAGGATCGCGGCAAAAGCGCAAATTTCGTCGTAGGATCGCGAGAAATTAGGCAAATTTCGCCAAAGAATCGCGGAAAATGCAAATTTCTGCCAAAGGATCGCAGAAAAATGCAAATTTTTGTCAAAGGATTGCGGAAAAAACGGGAATTTCGCCAAAGAATCCCGGGAAAAGCGTGCATTTCGTCCCAGGATCGCGTAAAAATGTAAATTTTTGTCAAAGGTTCACGGAAAAATGCGAATTTCGTCAAAGGATCCCTGAAAGAACGGGAATTTCGTCTAAGGATCACAGAAAAAAACTGTAATTTCATTAAACAATCGCGAAAAAAATTCAAATTACGTCGAAAGATTACGAAAAAAAGACTAATTTTGTCAAAGGGCCGCAAACAGGATACATAACTAGAGCTAGGAGGAGATTTCTCCCCTCCCCTCCCTGGGGTAATCTTTCAGAAAATTTGCTATGAATTTCAGAATTTTTAAAAAAAATTCAGAATCACCCTTGTAAAATTTGCCAATTATACGTTGAAAAAATCAGAAATTTCTTCAATCTGTCTTTGAAAAAAAAATTGCAAATTTTATCAATCCACCGGGGAAAAATACCACAAAATTCGTCCATTGGTCATCGATAAAAAATTCAAATTTCGTCAATTTGTCGAAAAAATCGCAAATCTCGTCCATTTGAGGCCGATTTCACCTATTGCTCTCCCCCCTCCTAATATTGTCAATCGGTCATTGAAAAAAAATTGTAAAATTTGTTTATCGGTTGCAGAAAAAGATGGTGAAATTTGTCAATTGGTCATTCATAAAAATCGCGAATGTTTACAATCAATAAAAACTTCACAGAATTACATTAATTCCAAATTTTTCGCTGTGTAACCATTAATAAAATTTGTATTTAAAAAGTAAAAGTAAATTATCTAACCTTTATTTCATTTTTTTTTTTTTTTTTTTTTTTATGGATAAGCTTAAATGCTGTAAGGTTTGAGAATTCAGAAAATATTTATAAAAAGTATAACTTGTGAAAAATTCTGCATAACTTCTAAAATGCTAATATTTGACTCCTGGTGACCATTCAGAATTCCTAAAATTTAACTAGTTTACTCCTGTCGTCTACTCCAGGGTCGGACTGGGTCAGTGTAAAGGGCGCAGACCTTGGATTTTCAGAGGGCGCAAAAAATTTAACGAACTCAAGTCAATTTTACTTGTTTGTGTTGTATCTGGATTGACAAGGATTAACACACTCGCATAGCTTTAAGTAAATGAAAATGGCTTAAATTATATCTTTAACTCTAGATAAAAGACTTCGTTATATTCTCCGTGCATGTTTAAAGTTCCATCAATCCTACACAATACTACGCAATTTTTTAAAACACATCATATAACATCTAAAAGCTCCATCAAATTGAACACAGTAGTAGATTACTGATATCAAGACTAGAACTTTCTTAATTTCTTCAATCGATAGACACCTTGCAGAAAAAAAAATGATCGCCCCTGATGATCGAGACTTCGGTCGGTTGGTTGGTTGGTTGATTTTTGACGGCCGATTATCTACTCTAGGGATATAGGCCCGAGGGGGGAGTGCCCTCTGTGGGGGTCTTTCTAAGGGAACCTAACCCGTATTTAAGCATGGAAATCCATGGCTCGAAGAAAACCATGAAAACTCCGCACGATTAGGCCGAGGGGCGCGATTGGGTTCGAACCCAGCATCTCCGGTCTACCAGCTTCGAGAGCAGAACCTCTCAGCCACTGGTGGGGCTATACGACTTCGGAAACATAATTTATACATAATAATAACTAGTAGATATTATTTTCAGTCAATTGGTACCTACATATATTTTTACGATTATTTTTAGCAGAATTTGTAAGTTGTAAACCACATTTTTTCCCCACTCTCACCATTGATGCACTAAGGATCCTTAGAAAAGTTAACACGATTTTTTGCACCAAGCGCCAAATAGAGTTGCTGCGGTGCTGCTAAGGGCTTCAACCTATTTTTTTAATATATTTCTTTAAAGTAATATGAATTAGTTATCAAGCCAGTTTAAAATGTCATAAATTCAATTTCTGTTACAATCTGAGAGAAATTACTTTTTATTATCTACCGTTTTATTAATATTATTAACCAAGTAACATTTTTAAATGTGATATCTGCAGATATCTCCTTCAACACACAAGAAACATTGAGTATGCAAATTTTGTTTAAAAAATATTTATGTAGAACAAAAATGTACTTTCCGTTTGGAAATAGAAATTTTGAAAACTAAATCTCAGGCTTCTTTTGTTCTTTTATAAAAGTACCACGTATTATAGGGCATTGGAATGCTGAAATATAAGGCTATTTGAATGTGAAAATAATACTTGTTTGTGAAATTAATTGGTATTTTTTATTCTTAAAAAATTACTATTATGCGTTCATAAAGAGCTGAATTGATATCACGTTGTGGAAAGGTTTCTACAGAAAAAGTACACCCTAAAAAATTTCTTTGTTAGTCTAAAATCGCTAAAACAATTTAGTAATTTTACTATTCTCAGCGCACTGTTCCCATGATTTTCAAAACTTTTATCATTGTTAGAGATCAAGGGAAATATTTAAGTTTCCGTACTTGAGTGTAGTGCCCCATGGATTGTATTCATGCAGGATACATAGCCAGTATTTCATAACCGACTTCAAAAAAAGGAGGAGGTTCTCATTTCGACGCATATATATATATTTTTTATTTATTTTCACTGATTACTCCTAAACTATGCGCGAGATTACTATCCGAAAATGATGGCAGATTTTGTGAATGAAAAACCGCTGTCCGCGAGAACCCACAGCTTGCAAGATTGCAATCCAAAAGTATCATCAACTTTGTATTCCCCGAAAAGAAAGATCTTGTTTTCCAATCAAAAACAAAATCCATACAAAAAGTTTTTTGCCTTCTGATAGTCTTTTTTTTTTCTGTCAAGTTGCTTTCAAAAAGCACGATTATATGTGCATTCAGGGGCGGCTATAAGGAAAGGGGGCGTGGAGTACTCAAAGAAAAGGACTGAAAATTTGCAAAATACTGGTTAAAATCTAAAAGATATCATTTAAAGAAGCGATTAAAAAAAATTTCGTCCAGGGCGCAATGGCTACTAAAGCACTCGTTGGATATGCATATTTTCTCTTTCCATTGCATGCAAAGATGTCCGTTTTGGTTTCCGTCCTGAAATTGCTACCATATATTTTTATTTGTGATAATAAAGAAATACCTCTCTTGTGCTATCAATTAATTGATGATTATCCCTAAACGAATTCTCGAAAATTAGCACACTAATCAGAATGTATGTATACAACAAGTGAAAATATATTGGAGCGGCTTAGGCACTTAGGAGCACGACGTTTTCCCTGATCGAGGGCGCACCGGCCCTCGGGCCGATGGGCCGGCGGGCCAGTCCGAGCCTGGTCTACTCTTGTAGTGATACCATATCTTTTATTTCTTGTACTTAAAGAAAAAAATATCAAACTCTGTTTACTTAACTTTTGATTATATATGAAATTTCTTTCCATAGTACCTTACTGAGTTAAAACACATTATTCTTTGAAAATTCTCCAATAATGTCTTGAAAATGCCTTTTATAAAAATTAAAAGATTTGATAAGATTTCTTTGAAATAGATAATCAGTGGGGTGGCTATTTTTCTTATGTGTTATTCTATACCATTTTTATGCATGTATCTAAACAGTCCTTGAATAGTGCTGGAATAGTGCTTGAATTTTATTTGGTCTCGAGTGCATGAACCATGCTTTTGAAACACCCTACCCCCCCCCCCCCCATTTTTTTTTTTTTTTTTTTTTTTTTTTTTTTTGCAGTAAGAGTTGGTCCTATCAAAAACTTGTCACTATAAAAGTTGTAGATAATATTAAGAAGATTTATAATAGGTTTTAAGTGAATTTCATATCTTAAGAATTGACGAAGTTATGAATTTTTTTCTCCCTAAAACCCTATTTTTTGCACGCCTTGAGCCCATTTTTAATTTTATCAAAAATCTGTGATACATAAATTTTTGGCCCTTTTCCTAGAAGTAATAATAACTTTAAACTTATTTGATATGTATAAAAATTAAGAAATTATGGGTTTTTTTAGGTTTTCACAAAAGCCCCCTTGGTCTGATTTTGCCCATTAACGAACTTCACCGATATTTTCTACCTCTTTATTTTATGTATCAGTTTGGAAGAGATTTGTGCAGAATTACAGAAGTTATTGTGTCCATAAAAAAGTGATATATAGATTAGGGATTGACCGAAGCAACAATTTTACCGAATACCGAAGCTTCGGTATTTGGCAACCGAATACTTGAAACTTTTTAATATGCATTTTTGCATATATTAGCTTTTTTAATAAGCTTTAATTGAAATTAAATTATCAATAATTTAATTCAGTTACATTTTTATTCTTAATCTAATTACACAAAAAAATTTTATTATTTCTTACCACTCACAAATTCATTAACCCATCATTTATTTTTTATTATTTTATCACTAGTCAATACCCAAAAAATAACTTATGAAAGTATTAAACTATACAGGGTATTATTAAGGATAAGGATTGTCAGAAAAACAAAAGTTAATTCAAATACGAAGAAACAATGTTGTCATTAATCTGATTTACTGATTGTTCAAGTCTAATTATAAACATATTGAAAAGGAATGTTCTCAAAATACAAAAGGTATCATATCAGTTTGTACATTTAAATATTTTCTGTCAAATTATTGATAGAATATTTATATTTTGATTAATATTTTAACATTGCGGTGATGAAAAAAAGAAATTTGAGCGATTTTGATATAATGATTATAAAAGCTATAGGATAGGCATAGGGGGTATACTTATTTGATGTGTATATTAAAGAAAATACACATTAAAGAAATTTAAATTTAAAAAAACAAATGTAAGAATAAATAAAATTAAATGATAAGGGAAAGATGCGCATCTTCCTCACTTTTTTTCTCTGTTGTAGACAGTTTTTTTGATTTCACACCTATGTAGACTATTTTAGGAAGGAAAAAGTTTTTTTTTTTTAATTAAAAATGACCTTTGACTTGTTTTTTGTAGTGCAGCTGAACTCTGAATTCATGCACATAATATTGAAACTCATTGTTTAGCCTATTCTTCTGCTAAATAAATGATAATTCTTCTACTTCTAAGAAAATACTTATCTGCAATTATTCGGCCGAAGCCGAATATTCGGTTTACATGCCGAACCACCGAATCAACTATTCGGTATTCGGTCAATCCCTAATATAGGTAGATAGATAGATATACAAAGTTTTTTAATGAGGCTGGTTTTGGGTTGTAGGGGTCATGATTGGTGTAGATCAACAAAAGATTTTCAGAAATTCCAACATAGGAAAGATCGCAATAGGTAGTATTTCATACGAAATCTACCTAAAAAACTCTAAAATCGTCAGAAAAATCATGGAATTCATAGAAAAAAATCCACCATTTTTTCTCATCTGTTGCAAGAAAAAGCCGGAGCATTTGCCAATCAGTCATCAGTAAAAAACACAAAACTCGTGGATCAGCCGCATGGAAAAAAAAACGATTTTCGCCGATCAGTTGAAGTTATTGCAAAATTTGCCAATTTCTCACAGTTAAAAAACGCAAAATTCATCAGTGAATTGTTGAAAATATCTTGAAATTCTTCAATCAGTCGCAAGAAAAAAAGTGTGAAATTCAACAATTGGGTCCGAGAAAAAAATGAGAAATTTGGCAGTTGATAGAGGGAAAAATCTGAAATATATTCCGAAAATTGTCAATTGATTTTTGGAGAAAAAAAACAAAAAAAAAACACGAGTTTCATCATTCGATCAGTGTAAAATCATGAATTTCACCACTAGTTTCTTTCTTGTGTATATTATGTCAGCGTTTTACAAAATGTCTTTTGCATTTCTATAAAAGATGCAATTGCACTTCTTCATATGTAAGAAAATCTCCCTGTGTCTTTCTTTTTTATTTCCGCTGAACATTTTTGATCAGCTGAAATTCGTTGCAAAACATTGCAAAGTATTCTGTTTTTGGGCTATTTTGTTTATGGATGGAAGACCACCTGTGTTAAAATAATAAATACTGATTATGAAAAGAATTATGCCACTTTCTTAAAAAGTTCACTGTCCCCATTGTTCTACAACAAAACAAGATACTTGCACCAATGAATTTCTCTATTTAAATTCTATTAGAAGACATTTGTCATAGGAAAAGCAAGTAATAATATGTATGTAGGAAAAGAAAAAGCTACTTCAATAAAATGTTTAGTAATTATAAATAAACTAGATTTATCGCCAAGAAAACAAATAAATGTGTATCTTTTTTTGTACAATGGCATTAAATAGAAGAAAAAAACCCTATGTATATTAGCAAAAGACAAAACATGATTAAATTTTAATATTTAATTATTACAAAGCATGTGTTTTAAGAATCCTTATTAACTTAATAAATTAATTTAAATCTATTCTTACTATTTGAATGACATAAAATTATAATAATTTAAAGTTTTTCTCCTTTAAGCAAGTATAAAATAGAAATATTACTATTGAAATTAAAAACAAGAAAGTATTCGGCAGGATGCCGAATATTTGGTAAAATTTTGTGCTGGATATTCAGGTGTCCAGCAAAAATCCACATCCGGTGCATCCCTAATTGTTAATTGACAGATTCCATTCAACTTTGCAGCAAGTCCCAATAATAGTATATCAAGCTGTGTAACAAACTTTTATTAAATTTGTTAGAAAATACTCTTTTGTTTCAAGAACATTCCACCAGATGGCAGCATCAGACAATCCTTTTTATTTGATCTACTGTGACAGACTCTCAGAACAGTTTGTGTTACTCCTTCCTTATAGCAGTTGGCAGCAAAATGCTGGTGGATTAAAAATCCAATAATATTCCAAAGGAATATAATATGTTAAAAAAAAACTGCAACAAACCATAATTCAAAGTATTTCTTTGTGTTTGTAAATAGTCTTATTCATCTGTTTTGTTTTATTGTGAAGTGTGATCAGTTTTGTGTCCAGCACATATATTATTCTTGTGTATTTAATCTTCAAATAAATGTTTTTTGTTCATCCTAAGAAGAATATATTTCTATTGAAATGCATTAAAACATAAAGGTAAAACTTTTAACTTTTTATTGTTTACCTATTGAGGAATTTCCTATTCATGCCTTCTATATGGAATAACATTCCAACAAAATTATAATAAGTTAGAAAATTTGAGCATCCCACAAAAAAATGCACTAAAGAAAAAAGAGTGGACTATCTGCAGTTTTTTTGTTTATCCAACTCTGTGAAGTCTGAAGTCGAATATTATCAGAAACAGATCAGCTTTGGACGGATAATATGTATGCATTGAAGGCAATTTACCCATTTCGGAAAAATTTAAATGATACATTAGCATAACCTGACCAGGTGGCCAACTTAATCCAATTATCTATCCTGTCAGATGTAGATATGTCTTAGAATTAAACATTCTTCAGAAAATGAGGAAATTTTCTGGTCACCATACATCCATTAGCCACTATATGAAGTTGTTGGACTAAATTTTGAGATTGGATTTATAAAACTGTCAATCAGTACTTAATGAATATCTGGCCATTTTTATGTTTTTCTCCCAAATGAGATATTAGCAAGCTGGATA
Organism: Maratus speciosus; assembly: GCA_963932465.1. Classification (NCBI taxonomy): domain Eukaryota; kingdom Metazoa; phylum Arthropoda; class Arachnida; order Araneae; family Salticidae; genus Maratus; species Maratus speciosus. The sequence goes on along the minus strand of OZ010793.1, from coordinate 404,830,428 downwards.
ACTTATATGAGGAAGCAGCGTACATGAAAAAATACCGTATGTGTGTTGTTAATAATGGAAATTAGGGACATCTGATAAAAATATTTTTGAATTTCTGTAGACACCCTGTTGTGTTGTGTTTTTTTTTTTTTTGGGGGGGGGGGGGGATATGTATCTGGTGCTATGTTTCGTCACAAAACACTTCTGCTTATGAACTCAGATATTCTGTGAAATACCTGTATATTTTGTCTAGTGAGAATTTTGGATCTAACACAAAACTAAAGTGAATGAGAATGTGTCATGGTCAGGGGTCGGAAGCAGCACGCAACAAGTATAGAAACTACAGTAGTTGCTGCTTTTTATAGTAGTTTGCAGTGTAGTGTGCTATATTTTGAACAGTGTAGTGTAGCGAGTAGCTCGATGCAACGAATCAGTAGTTTGTAGCAAGAGCTGGCACTACTTTTAATTGTACTTCAGTGATTAAAATATGCCATTCTGCAAATCATGTGGCCGTAACTTTCTTTTTGCGAAATTTATCCTACTGAGCAATTTGCAATAGTGATGGGCGATTCTGGAAAATTTGAGAATTGACTAAAATTGACATTGTATAAAACAGAATCGATTCCCAAATTCTAGAATCGATATTTCGATGTTCACAGATTCACACAGATAAGCTCAAAAATAGTAATTCCAAAACGTAGCGAATCAGCAGGGCTGTAACCACTACCTCTCACCCCTCACCTCCATTTATGGGGGTCCTAGATCATGTCAGAGGCCCAGAAGTAAGCTTCTACAGACCTTTGAGTCGAATAATAAGGTTTTTTAACTTTTAAAATTATTTTTTTAAGCTGTAATTTTAACAATAATTTATATTATATTTAAATTTATTTTTTAAGAAAGATCTCGACCAGATAAAAGAAAAAGGAAGAAAGGATTTTTTTTTCATCTGGAAAACATGTGCTTTCTACTCTTATTTCCTTCAACCAAACAGATTTCCTATAAATGTCATTCTTCTTTAAAATGCACAGATGAACGAAATTTTGAAGGCTCTAAATTTATTTAAAAGGTTAAACAGTTTTTGAGTCTTTTTAGAGCTCCCTATAAGCACGGGGGGAATGCAAATATTGCAAATCTTCTTTTAAAATAGCTGTGATGATGTAATTAACCAATCATCACATAATTAATAATCAAAATTCTCCTTTTAATAATATATTTAACTAAAATTTCTTTCCCTTTTAAAATATAAATCTCCTTATCTCATTTACAGTTTATAAATATCTTTCTTTTTAATGTTTACCAAATCTTCAGCTGTTAAAAAAAAAAAAAAAGTTTTCATCCTAGAATCACTAACAGTGAAACAATATACTTTTCTCTGGTTAACAAATAAATAAAAATATATTCTTTGATTATATGGTTTTTTTTTTCTGCAGTAATCTAAAATCTCTAAACAATTATTGACTCATTTGCTGCCAGTGTCGGAGGTGGAACATAAATCTGCAAATATCAGGATTTTTTTTATTTTTTAATAGTGTTCTCGTTCTTGCACTAGAACAGAAAAACAGGACTTCTATGATCATTTTGTTTATGAAAAAACAAAGAAAAAGAAATAGGATAGAGTGATAACAGGCAGATGCCTCAGTTATTTATTAAAACCACGAGAATCTGAAAGATTAATGATTATGAAAGTAGTAATTAAATTGCTTTTACTTAATTAAAAGGCTTTTTAGCAGAGATAAAGGATAAATACTCAATTTATTTTAGAAATATAAATATATTTTAGATATTAACACAGCTTAAAAACATTAACAACACAATATCTTTTGATAAATTTTATTTGAAAGGCCTTGACGAAATACCCCCTTTGGTTAATCCTTGTAAAAGGGGTCCAAGCGCCCTTTGGCTTAATTAGGTGCTAACTTAGAAAAATTGCTTAAAATACAAGAGTTAAAGGCCGGCGGGTAAAAGAGCATAATAAGAAATAATAATATGAATGAGTGGCCAAAGGGCTTTTCGATAATATATCACATGAGGCATTGGGTTAAAATTAGAAAATTGCCCCTCCTGTGAGGGTCCACTCTCGCGTCTCCAGAATACAGCCTGAATTCACCCACCCATGCATAGGATAACTTTTTGAGTACAGTGCGCACACTGGAACATTAGAAAAAGCCAAGTGCACATAACTGGGGGGAGGAGGGGAAGGAGATGGACAGAAAATAAAAGAGGACATTAAAAGATTTCCAACGATATGTTGCACGAGCAGGTTTAGATGAAATTTATAATGTGCCCCCTCCCCGAGGAGGAAACTAAACCCCTAACGGTCGAAGAGGCGATGGCAAATATACTTTTGGTCAAAGTTTCAAAATGTGGCATTATAATAATATAGGAGAAGAATTAAACATTTAAAAATTGCATGTATATTTTGACTGTCTCTGTAATAACGATTGGTGGGGGAGAGAAAGAAGAGATGAGAAGAAACGAACTTCAAAAATACAACTTAATAAACTAGCAACCTGAATAACTAGGCTTCTAAGAAAAAGTATAACAATTTAACATAGAAAGAAAAAAATCTTTCCTTATATGAAATTTCACAGCAATTCAGCCACTAAAACAGTAAAATTGGAGGAATAAATATAATGAAATTATTCCATGAAATTAGAATTGAAATATCGATCTATTCCTGTAAGAACCCGGATCGAAAAATATCTGCATCCAAGAATCGAGTGCAATGACGATTTAAAGAAAAATCAAAATGAACAGTTCAATCTGAATCGAAGGATCGATCCCAATAAAATGTAAGATACTGATGTAAAAGGGGAAGGGGAGGACAGATCAGGGGGAGAGGGACAAAATATGAATATGGGGACAATATGCTTTCCAACAATACATCACATGATGGGCTCTGAAAAAAAGGAAAAGTGCCCCCCCCTTCTTCCCAGGGTGTAACTAACCCCCAATGCTCGGGAAGCGCGTAACCGAGCACATAAAATATTTGACAATGCCAAATATACCTTTAGTCTTGTCAAGGTTTCAAAACGAGGCATTATAACAAAATCGGGCAAAAACGAAGATTTAAAAAATTGCATGCATATTTTGAATGACAAATGTCATCAGGGAAGCACCTTATCGAAATAAACCGGTATACCAAATTTGAAGCAAAGCAGATAGAAAACCCATCTATCTAAATTAGGGTGTGTGAGTGGGGTATTAGCCCCTCGTTCCCCCTTTAGACTATAACAATGAGCCTTCAAATCTAATCAGTGAAGCTTGTTATCAAAATTAACCGGTATACCAAAATTTGAAGAAAATCTGATAATTCTGCATGAAAAACGCATTTATCTAAGTTCAGGAGGGATTAGCCCCCTATTCCCCCTTTATATTTAACCAATGAACCCCCAAAACTAATCAGGGGAGCTCGTTATCAGAATGAACCTAGGAAAAAAAATTGAAGCAAATCGGATATTTCTCCCAAGAGTTACCGCATTACGTACGTACGTATGTACATAGATACATACAGAATTGGTGAGCACATTAGCTCTCAGACTTTGATAGCCTGTCAGCTAAAAAGTGCCAAGAGCGTGTAAGTAGGGGGCGGGCGAGGAGGAGGGACAGAAAATAAAAGAGGACATTAAAAGCTTTCCAACGATATGTTACACGAGATGGTTTGGAAGAAACAATAAATATAGAGGAGCGACTTCAAATGTATCTTTGGTCAAGGTTTCAAAATGTGGATTTAAAATAAAATAGAACGAGAATTGAAGATTTTAAAAATTGCATGGATATTTTGAATGGCCCTGTAAATTAAGATTGGCGAGGAAGGGAGGCAGGAGAGGGATTAGAAGGGACGAACTTGAAAAATACAACATAATAAACTAGTAACCCGAATAACTAGGCTTCTGAACTAAAGTATAATGATTTGACCTAGTGTTGAATTCAGGGGGTGACCCGTGGGAACATTGGAATGTCCCTCCTGAATGTTTTGAGATTTTATGCATTTTAATGGACAAATGTGCGTCCTCCCCCTTACAGAACTCTAAAATATTCCCCCCCCCCCTTCAAATCCCGACCGGAGCTGTCAAGAAATCGCTCCCATAATTCAACACTGAACCCAGAAAGAAAGAAAAAAGCAAATTTTACAGCAATTCTGCCACTAAAACAGTAAAACTGGAAGAATCGATTCAACCTGATTCATGCACATGCGATTTGAATTGAAGTAAATAAAAAAATAACGATTCTATCCGCATCTAAAGAATTGAAGTAAATCAAAAAATAATGATTCTGCCTGCATCTAAAGAATTGAAGTAAATCAAAAAATAACGATTCTAGCCACATCTAAACACCGACATCGAATCTGTGCTGAATCAATTCACCATTTCTGATCCTACGTTACGGGCAGAATCGATGCGTGCATTTTTTCTTGCTTTCTTTTATCTTTAGAAAAAGTAAGCGTTGGATTCGTCACAATTTTCGACTTCCGGTTTTCGAAGGATTTATAGTTTTAGAAGGTCTATTTGTTTGTCTCTGACAAAAAAATTGTGGGCGGTCTATTTCAAGAACTAATTAATGCATGGAATCTGTTGAAACTTTAGATTCAGTTAGACCTTCATATAAATTGGTGCATCACTGATTACTTTTTGATGTAAATTTACCAGCAGGTGGCACTGCTATGTTGCATAGTTCCCGATTTTCACAATAGCTTTATCTCAAGAACTAATGCACAGATTTTCATCAAACTTAGTTAGACATTGGCATAAATTGTTGCATATTAGATTTTGGTGAAAATCGCCCAACAGGGGCTGTTATGCAGATTTTATCAGCAGTGTTGAATTCAGACAATGTTCTCTGTGAGGGATTTCTGCGGATCCAGAGAGGGACAGTTCAGAGGGGAAGAGGATTGGACTTTTGTACATTAAGCATAAAATCTCAAACCTTCTGGGGGGACATTTGAATGTTGCAGGGGGGGCTTGTTCCCCGGGACAACCCCCTGAATTCAACATGTTTTTCAGGATTTAAACAATTTTAGGGATCATATCTCAAGAATTAATGAACGTAATTTCATCAAACTTAATATTCTGCTAGACATTACCATAAGTTGTTCATGATTAGGTTTTAGTGTAAATTATATTACAGGTTGTGCTGCCATACTGCTTTTTTTAGCAGTGTTGAATTCAGACATTTTTCTCTGGGAGGGACATGCTAGAGTTTCCGGGGGGGGGGGGGGGGGGGGGGTTGTCCGCCCATATCAGCCCCTGAATTCAACACTGTTTTTCATTTACACGATGTTAGCCATAATATCTCAAGAAGTATTGACTGGAATTTCGTCAAATGTAATATTATGTGTCATTGACATAAATTGTTCCTGAGTTTTTCATGTTAATCATGTAACAGGCTGCACTGCTATACTGCTTTTTTGCATGATATTCGTGATAGCCGTATCTTAAAATTAATGCACGGAATTTAATCAAACTTCATATTCTGTTACACTTTCAGATAAATAGATCCTTATTATGCTTGGAAGTATACTGCCTAACAGCTGTCGCTTTTATGCTCTTTGAATTGGGATTTTCCGTTGCAGACATCTAGGCTAATATCAGACAAACATCTTTTTTGCACGCTTTTTTTCACTCGTACACCGTCCCTGTCCCTACACATGCTAGCAAAGGTATAGGGATGGCGTAAGAGCGAAAAAAGCATGCAAAAAGACGTTCGTCTGACATTAGCCTAAGAGGATGTGGGCCGAAATTCAATGATTTGTTAGGAAAATGCAATGCTTATATTTTCTTTTAAAATGCACATACTTCAACAAACCTATGCTTTTTGAATCCTCATGATGGGCATAGGTTATCATTTAAATTTAACACTGTGATAGTGAATTTTGAAGTTTTAACATTTATGAGACAGATGAAAGTTTTGGGATTGGCACATCCAACTACTTTACATTCAATTTTTGAAGGAAAATGAAAATGATATTACCTTTAGAGACATCGATTAAAAAATTTATAGTATCGATTAAATTGAGTTGGCCATAGTATCGATTAAATCGATTAAAAAATCGAAATCTCCCATCTCTAATTTGCAAATCTCAGCTGCAATGTGAACACATCGCGCCATAAATTTTTCCCATTGACATTTGCTGCTAAAATCAAGTACTAACCCACCAAGAATTATTTTTCTTGCTGGCAACACTTGTCTATTTACCTTGAAAAAAGTACTATATAGTAATAGTTCCTTCTTCCAAGATTTACTTACTATTCGACATTGTTACATCTTCATTTTTCAATGTCAAGATTTTTATTATTTAGAATTGCTTCATTGACAGATTTATTTATTGTTTGTATTTAGTTATTTTTCTGTAATTTTCTAGATTATAAAATTAGACAACTCAATATAATTAACTCAGAACAGAACTCAATACAATTAACATACTTAGAGTCAGGGGTGCAGAAAATGTTTCTACTCCCAACATTTCCCCCAATCCACATGAAAATTTCCTCAAAATTTTACGGTATGTTATAGGTTAATGCTGTATTAATGTAGGTATAGAAAATTTATTTTTCCAATATTTCTCCACTTATGCGTGAGTATATATGGCAGGGGTGATTCTGAGTGGAAAAAAAATTCTGAAATTCACAGCAAATTTTCTGAAAGGTTACAGCAGAGTCGGAGAAGGGGGAGAAATCCACTCCCAGCACTATGCTTTTTTTTCGCGGCCCTTTGACGAAATTCGCGTTTTTTCGCGATCCTTTGACGAAATTTGCGGTTATTTCGCCTTTTGACGAGTTTTGTGATTATTTCGCCATCCTTTTGGCGGAATTCGCAGGTTTTTCGCCATCTTTTGACGAAATTCGCGATTGTTTTGCGATCGTTTCCCGAAATTCGCGGTCGTTTTGCAATCGTTTGACGAAATTTGCGGTTCTTTTGTGATCTTTTAACGAAATTTGAGGGGTTTTTGCGATCTTTTAACGAAATTTGCCGTTGTTTCGCGAACTTTTGACGAAATTTGCCGTTGTTTCCCGAACTTTTGACGAAATTTGCGAGTTTTTTCGTGGCTATTTTGCCATGTTTTGACGAAATTTGCAGTTGTTTCGCGATCTTTTGGCGAAATTTGTGATTTTTTTCGCGATCTTTTGACGAAATGTGCGTTTATTTCGAAATTTGCGGTTGTTTCGCGATCTTTTGACAAAATTTGCGTTCATTTCGCGATCTTTTGACGAAATTTGTGGGCTTTTTTTCGGGATTTTTTTACGAAATTGCGTTTATTTCGCGATCTTTTGCCGAAATTTGCGATTCTTTCGCAATCTTTTGACGAAACAAACGGTTCTTTCGCGATCTTTTAAAGAAATTTGAGGTTATTTTGCGATCCTTTGACAAAACTTGCGGTTCTTTCACTATCTTTTGACGAAATTTGCGGTTGTTTCGCGATCTTTTGGCGAAATTTCCGGTTTCGCGATCTTTTGGCGAAATTTCCGGTTCTTTTGCAATTTTTTAACGAAACAAGCTGATCTTTCGTGATCTTTTAACGAAATTTGCGGTTCTTTTGCGATCTTTTGACGAAACTTGCGGTTATTTTGCGATCTTTTCACGAAATTTTCGGTTGTTTCGCGATCTTTTAACGAAATTTGCAGGGGTTTTTTGGGATCTTTTAACGAAATTTGCGGTTATTTTGCGATCTTTTGACGAAACTTGCGGCTCTTTCGCGATCTTTTGCCGAAATTTGCAATTCTTTCGCAATCTTTTGACGAAACGAGCGGTTCTTTCGCGATCTTTTAACGAAATTTGTGGTTATTTTACGATCTTTTGAGGAAACTTGCGGTTCTTTCGCTATCTTTTGATGGAATTCGCAGTTTTTTTCACGTTCCTTTGACGAAATTTGCAATCTTGTGACGAAAAGCGCGGTTTTTTCCCGTAATTCTTCGATAAAATTCCCGGTATTTTTATGTCCGAATTTTCAAATTGATGACCGATTTTTTTTCTTAATTTTCGGAACTGAATGCCTTAAATTCTAGGAAAATTCGGAACAGAATCGCATGTGTGATATACGGTACATATTATTCTAAGATCGATTTTGTGAAGGTTGCCATACGGATCTTTTTATTTGTAGTGAATTTTTTCTATCTCAGGGAATTATGGAATTCTTTGTTAAAATGGAAATCAATTGTATATTTTTCTGCAAAATTTCTCCCGATCCTAGATCGCCAGATCGGACATATTCTGCAACCCTGCTTAGAGTGTATTGGAGAGTTAACCCGGGAGAACTCGCTAGTGAGAATGCCAATTGCTTTCTTTTACTTTACATTCATATAATATAAATTTTTTTTGGTTGGCTTAGTACTTTTATTCACAAAATAGGTAAAATAATTGAAAAACATTTTGAAATTTTAATTAAAATGAAAAATGATTTAAATAAGAGTCGTAAAAAAGTACGACTGTGAGAGAAAATCTCATGCAGCGAGTTCTCCCGGGTTAAGTAACCTAATCTTCTTGTAAATACATGTCAACGGTAACTTTATATCCAAATGCAATAATTATTATAAGTATTGTAAATAAAATTTAAGTACAGGTATTATTGCATATAAATATGTTATACACAAGAGAAGCCACTCGTTTTTATATAATAGCTCTGATTTTTTGCCTCTTGAAAAAGTAAACTGTAGTTTGATTGTATTTGTACGTTACATAGACATATCAGTGTAATGGAAGAATTGTAATCATTATAGAAACCCGATTATGGAAATATTGGTATTTTTACATATTTAGAGCTGTCCTGAATCCGTTTTAGCTATTTTTATGATGATTCCATATAGGGGAGAGTGGAGAGGAATGGGACACTTTTTACAAAAATAAGAAAATCAACTTTGTTTGACACAAAAACAAAAATTTCGATATATGGAATACAAAACGAAACACTTTCTAATGTCCTTGAACAATATAGAAACATAATTTGCAGAAATAATTTCATAAATAAAGAAATTGTAAATTTCAAAATGTGTGCCATACCTCCCCACTAACAGGGAGGTATGGGACAACTATAAAACAACGTATGATAAGGCACAAATAGTCTAGTGTTGGCTGTATATACAGTCTAACAAAGATTGCATGTTGATAATGTCTGTTCTACAATATCAAATTCCATTACCTTCATCACTGGAAGGAAAATTCAGGATTGTCAGTCAGAGATGACATTAAAATGTCATCAGTTTAATTTATTTACATTTTGAAGTAAATGAATATATTTATAGTGTTATAATTAATATACTACCCTCAAAAAATATTTGCGTATTAGCAATTTACATTCACCTTATTAAAAAGAAGGAATTAGACATCCCATTCCTCCCTTTGCTGGCATGTCCCATTCCTTCCTCTGCCTTCTTTTATGTTAAACTTTTTGTATAAACAAAAATTCTGCTTTTAAGCATGGTTTAAATTAGGGACAATATACAGTATAATGTTCCACGGGGAAACTATTACATCTATGCATAAACAAGTCATTAATATACTAAAAAGTATTTCAAGCAAATTTACTTTTGATTCTTGAAATAATCTTTTTCTTTATACAATCGAAAGCTTATGCAGATCAGCTACTTTTTTCAGCTGAAGCTTGGGGTACCATTGCTTCATCTAATGTGTGATTAATGAAATGATTAGAATCTTATACTATAATGCAAGCAAAAATTGTGAGTGTGTGTGTGTGTATGTAAATTTTATCTTAAAAATGGCTCTAACGATTTTGGCGAAATTTTGTATTTTACCATTTTCGGGCACGATAAGACCATTGGTCTAGGTCACGTGTTCAAGAAAATTCGATTAGTGGGTCACAGTGGGTCAAGGTCAAGCTAATTATATCTAAAAAACGGCTCAATCGATTTTGACTAAATTTTATATCCAACCTGTTTTTAGCACGAGAAAACTATTGGGCTAGGTCACATGTTCGAGAAATTTCGATTAGTGGGTCACTTTGGGTCAAGCCAATTTTATCTAAAAAAGGCTCTAACGATTTTGACTAAATTTTGTATTCTGTCATTTTGTATTACGAGAAGACCAATAGGATAAGTCACATATTAGAGAAAATTCGATTAGTGTGTCATTTATGGATCACTGTGGGTCAAGCAAAGTTTATCTACATAACGGCTCTAACAATTTTGACAAAATTTTGTATTTTACCATTTTCGGACACGAGAATGCCATTGGGCTAGGTCATGTGTTCGAGAAAATTCGATTAGTGGCTCATAATGGGTCAAGGTAGGGCTAATTATATCTAAAAAACGGCTTAATCGATTTTGACTAAATTTTATATTGAACCGTTTTTCGACACGAGAAAACTAATCGGCTAGGTCACATGTTCGAGAAATTTTGATTAGTGGGTCATTTTTGGGTCCCTATGGGTCAAGCCAATTTTATCTAAAAAATGGCACTAACGATTTAGACTAAATTTTGTATTCTGTCGTTTTGGATAACGAGAAGACCAATGGGCTAAGTCACATATTAGAGAAAATTCGATTAGTGTTTCATTTTTGGGTCACTGTGAGTCAAGCAAAGTTTATCTAGAAAACGGCTCTATAGATTTTGACGAAATTTTGTATTTTATCGTTTTTGGCTGCGAGAATACCATTGGGCTTGGTCGCATGTTCAAGAAAATTTTATTAATAGGTCATTTTGGGTCACAGTGGGTCAGGGTCAAGCTAATTGAATCTAAAAAAAGGCCCAAAACATTTGACAAAATTCTGTAATATACTGTATCCGGGCATAAGATGACCATTGGGCTAAGTCACAAGTTCGAGAAAAATCGATTAGTGGGTCACTGTGGGTCAAGCTATTTGTATCTAAAAAGACGACTCAAACGATTTTGTCGAAATTTTGTATTATACAGTTTGTGGGCATGAGAAGAGAGAAGAAGTTTGTGGCCATTGGGCTAAGTCACATGTTCAGGAAAATTCAATTAGTGGGTCATTTTTGGGTCACTGTGGGTCAAGCTAAGTGTATCTAAAATAACGGCTCTAAACATTATGGCAAAATTTTGTATTATATCGTTTCTGAGCATGAGAATAAATACCATTGAGCTAAGTCACACGTTCGGGAAAATTCGATTAGTGGGGCATTTTTGGGTCACTCTCACTGTGGGTCAAAATAATTGTATCTTAAAAAAAGGTTCGAAGGATTTTGACAAAATTTTGTATTATACTGTTTCCGGGCATGAGAAGATCATTGGGTTAGGTCACATGTTCGAGAAAATTCGATTAATGGGTCATTTTTATGTCACTGTGGGTCAAGTTTAATTTTATCTAGAAAACAGCTTTAATGATTTTGATTAAATTTTGTTTTCTATGATTTTCGGGTTCGACAAGACCTGTGGTCTAGGTCGCATGCTCAAGAAAATTCAATTAACCAGTCATTTTTGGTCACTATGGGTCAAGGTTTAGCTAATTTTATCTAAAAAATGGCTCAAATGATTTTCACAAAATTTCTTATTACAGCGTTAGCACAGGAAGACCATTGGAATAGGTCAGATGTTCGATAAATTTAGATTAGTAGGTACTCTTTGGGTTACCATGGTTTCAGCTAATTTTATCTATAAAATGACTTTAGTTATTTTGACTAAATTTTGTATTCTATCGTTTTCGGGTTCGAGAAGAGCATTGGTTAAGTCGTGTATTCGAAAAATTTCTGTTAGTGGGTCCCTATGGCTTAGGATCATGCCAATTTTATTTAAACAGCAAGAACTATACAGTGAGAATTAAATATCAAATTGAACACAAGGCTAATTTTGACCGAGCTTAGCTCGGTCATGCCCACTAGTTATACATAAAGGGAAAAACCTACTGTCCCATTCCACCCCACTCTCCCCTAGTTATGCATGTGGATGTATGTATATATATATTAAAATTTCCTGTCACCAGAGCACACCTTTGTAAAATTACTATGATCTAAGTTTTTATTTATTGTTATATTTCTATTTATGTGAATTCACAGTACTATAAAGTGCATGGGAGACATTTTGGAGACAAACAGAAAACATTTTCTTATAGTATGTTATCTTTTTTAATGCCATCGATTATGTTGTGCGTATTTAATCGTATCGTGACAGATACTATATAACAAGGTTTCACTACATTATTTAATCTGTGTCTTCAATTTTGAATGTAGAGTCGGACCTCTATTTTGCAAATTTCTCTATTTTGCGAACTTTTCTTGGAACCAAGAACATTTTGCAAATTTCTTCATAAAATAACCTCCAATTAGCGAAGTGCATTCTCTATTTAACGAACTTTTTCTTGTGATCTAATTTTTTTTTCTCCCCATTTCTCAAAATATTTCTGGACATTTCAAACTTATTCTTTCTTTAAACACATTTTATGATGTTCAATGGCCTTGAACTGGTTTTAAAAGGCGCCTTCTTTGTCAGCAGTGAGAATTCGGTCGGAGGACGAAGACGATAATCCTTTAGAGTACGGATGCACAACCTGTGGCCCGTGGGCCAAAAGTGGCCCGCGATGGGTTAACGTGTGGCCCGCGAATTTCGTCAATTTATAACTGGAAAAAATTGCAAGTTTTTGTCCATATAGGAAAAAAAAAACGTGAATTTCGCCAATTTGCCGCTAGAGAAATTGAAAATTTCGTCAGTCAGTTAAGAATCGCGAATTTTGTTGATCGGGGGTGGATAAATAGCAAATATTGTTGATGAGGCTCGGAAAAATTGTGCATTTCGTTAATCGGGCACAGAAAATTTGCAAATTTTGTCGATAAGGCGCAGAAAAAATCGTAAATACTGCCGAAAATCACAATTGTTGATCGGGCACGGAAAAATTGCAAATTTTGTTGATCGGCTGAGAAAAAACCGTGAGTTTCGACAGTCGCGAATTTCGTCAATTTGCCGAGGGGAAAGCTGTATATTTCGTCAGTCAGTTAAGAATCACGAATTCTGTCGACTAGGAGCTGAAAAATCTCAAATTTCGTTGATCAGCTTCGGAAAAATTGCGTGTTTCGCCTGCTTATGAGATAAAATTGCAAATTTCATCAATCATGTGCCTGATAGCTGCAAATTTCGTCAACCGAGCACGGAAATAAATTCGCATGTTTTGTCTATCTAGCTTGGAAAATTCGCGAGTTTTGTCGATCGGGACCCGTGCGAGTTTTGTTGGTCAGGTACAAAAAAATCGCGAATTTTGTCGATCACGCACGGGGAAATCGCGAATTTTGTCGATGATGTGCGGAAAATTAAAAAATTTCGTTGATCGGCTGTGGAAAATCGTGAGTTTTGACCGTTTATCGTGAGAAAAAATTGCGAATTCCGTCGCTATTATATTTGACGCGGAAAAAAATACTAATTTCATCAGAATCAGTTAAGAATCCAGAATTTCGTTGATCGGGGGCGGAAAAATCACGAATTTCATCGATTAGGGGTGGAAAAATCGCAAATTTCGTCAATCGGGCATGGAAAGATACTGAATTTTGTCGATCGGGCTCTGAAAAATCTTGAATTTCGTCGATTAGGGGCAGAAAAAACATATATTTCGTTTTTTGGGCATGAAAAAAACGTGAATTTTGTAGATCAGGCGCGAAAAAAATCTCAAATTTCGTCGATCGGGAGCGGGAAAATAGCGAATTTCGTCATTAGGTGCAGAAAAATAGCGAATTTCGTCGATCGGGTGTGGGAAAATCGCAAATTTTGTCGATCATGATCGACAAAATTCAATCAACAAATATCAAAATTCAATCGAAAAACAATCGCCTGCAGGTGATGAAAAATCTCAAATTTCGTTGATCGGGAGTGGAAAAATCTCAAATTTCGTTGATCGGGAGTGGAAAAATTTTAAATTTCGTTGATCGGCTCCTTCTCCCACCTTTGTTCATAAAGTTCACATTTGCACTAGACATTTTCATGCCTATGTTTGTTTTTTAGCGCTTTTCATAAAACAAAATTTACTCCCCCGAATAAAGTCAAAGAATATTATCAATCCTCGAAAACAATCCTTGCTTTATCTCTGTTATATATACGAATGAAAACTATTGATATATTCTTGCAACTGAATTGGATATGTTGACTGGGAAGGGGAACCTAGAGGGGTAAAACTAACAGAATTATTTCCGTGTTATTGATGTGGCCCTCGACAACCCGGACAATTTTGTAAGTGGCCCTTCTCTTAAAAAGGTTGTGCGACTTAATCAACTTTACTACTTTACTTTTAGTGTACTTTAGAGCAACTTAAAAAAATGTGGATACACGTGAGAAAAAAAGAAGAAATTAACCATGATGTGCTGATTGATGATTGTATTTCACTTAATTCTGAACACTATCCGAATTGGATATTTTCGGCAGTGTGAAAAATAAAAACAATACAGCAATGAATTGCGATGAAGACGAATATGATGATGGAAATGATCATGATGCAGAAATTAACAAAACTTCGTATGATGAAATGCTAAAATCATTTGAAACAATCGGTCGCGGATTATAGTTATAGAAGAAAATACGCATGAAGGGAGTTTTGGTGTATTGCAAAGATGTGAGACGTATTATGAGAGAAAGCACTTTTTAAAAGAAAAACTCAGGCAAAATTAACAGAGTTTTTCAGAAATTAAATTTAAGGACGCATATGTCCTTATGGTTCTTCTATGGTTAAAATTATTTGTTATAATAATAATAAATACGGTAATGTAATTAAAATTCGTTAATTTTAATGTAAAACTATTTACTTTAAACAGAAAATACAGTGTATTCCTGGACAATGTTTTGTTTTCCTTGCAGATTTCAAAGATTTAAACACATAGAAAAAATAAATTGATGATGGATATTGGTAGGTAAAATAAATAAAACAAATCGACATAATTTATAAAAAAAAAAAATGTGATTAATTACTTTTAGTAAAAATATTTAGTGTTTATGAATTTAAAATCTGTTTTATGTAGTTTAAAGTATTTTAAAATGTGAATCTCTATTTAACAAATGTTCCATATAACGAACTTTTTACCGGGATTTAGCGACTTCGTTAAATAGAGGTTCGACTGTAAATTGAATCCTTTGACAAAAATTGAAAGTAACGGCTACTTTAGAAGAATAGTTTATAGGTGCTACTTTTTAAAACAAGTACTTGTAGTTAACTACATTTTTGATAAAGAAGTTATTGTTGTAGTTCGCTACAGTAAAAAAGTAGTTTTACTCACCTCTGGTCATAGTTTTATGCTTATAATTCACTGTTACACTGGTGAAAATTTAAACAGAGTAAAAAATATAAATTTCTGATTCCTGCATCACAAATGTCATTCACAGCTGCTATCTGCTATGAAAATCTATGATTTAAAGCTGTAATGATTTAAATTGGTATTCGACTGGATCTATTACAATTTACATTTATATATCATGTCTTATTAATCTCTCTTGAGTTATCAAATTATTCACTCCAGCATCAGATCTGTAGTCATAAAAAACCCACAGGGTATATGCTATATGCAGATAGTTTACATCAGAGCATATATGCTATAACTATAGAGGATACACATCGTATATAGCAGGGATGGCAAACTTTTTCTCGTCCATGTGCCAAATTTTCTCCAAAATATACTTTACGTGATCATGACGTGCCAACAATAAAAAAATTTAATGGATCAAATAATAATGAATCAAAACTACTTAAAATTTTGTTTTTAGCATTAAAAAAATACAGGTGATATTTGATGTTATACTGTAGAAATTTATTTAAAAAATATCATTTCTGTTGTCTCATCTTAAATGCCAAATAATTTATATCTGCTTTGTACTTAGTTATTTTCGATAGAATGCAACTTTAATTGCACTCACCTTGACAAGATGTTTTTAGTTGAAATTTTCATTTTTTTTTTTTTTTTTTACGAAAAGAATGTCTTGCAGAAAAAAATGTCAAAATAGCAAGCTCCAGAAACTATAGCTTTTAGTGTCTGGAATTGAATTCCAAGTTGTTATAATTTTAAAATCAGCATTTTTGCTTATTACACTTTTAATTTTTGTTTAGCGATAATCTTCTAATTCTCAAAATTTTCTGAGCCAATATTGAGCTAGATTCAGATAAATTAAGTTATACAGTAAACTCTGTCTAAGGCGGAATCGATTGGGACCGAGAAAATTTTCCGTAGTAGACAATATTCCGCCTTAGACAAATTTTACTCTATGTCTATGGATCCGTAGGGACTTGAAAATATTTCCGGGTTAGACAGATTTCCGTCTTACTCAGAGTCCGCCTTACAGAGAGTTTACTGTATTTCAATTTCTGCAATCTGTGTGACAATCACAACCAACCGAACTAATCGGATTCAAGTGACACAGACAACAGCTATATTAATTAATGCATTTTGTGAAATTCTACTATATTTTGATGTAAAACTTAAATCTATGCCTTGCCAAAAATAATATGCAGCGTGCCACTTATGGCACGCGTGCCATAGGTTCGCCGTCCCTGGTATATAGTGTTGCCAGGCCCACAGTCTCAAAAAGCGGGACAGGGAGGCAAAAAAGCAGGACAGTAGCTTCTAAATCGGGACATAAAAATTCAGTAAATCCTATGAAAGCGGAACCTGTCTTAAATGTGAAAAATTTAGGGTCACTTCCAAGGGATACTATTATGAGATAACAATTTGATAATTTTTATCCCTGTTTAGCCACTAAATAATTACTAATCACCCCAACTAATATTAATTATTTATATTTTGTTATTTTAAATCTAAGCTAAGTGTTATTTATTCAATTATAAAAACAATCCCTCCTCTAGCTAACATCATTCCTACAAAATAACAAAAAAGTTAAACTTTAACTAGGGGGCTCTGCCCCCTGCAAGCTATGCTCGCCAACCCCCGTTCAGACACCGCAGAATCTAAAAACACGCTAATTTGATCGGCTTTAAAAAGATTAGAGAAGATTGAATTGTAATGAAAAAACCTGTGGCGATCTCCCTGTAAACGGGTTTCCATTCAATTCCCATTGATTGTGAAAATTTAGGGCCGAATCAGTTGCTGTTAAGACATCCAATGGTTGAACTATTATTTTAACACAATCAAACTGATTGGTAAAGTTATCATACAAATTAAATATTTCCAACTGAGCGAAAAAATTCCCAGGCCGGGAATCGAACCCAGATCCTTGGCTTACAGGACCATTTACCGTTTAAGCTAACTGGGCTGACACCCTGTGAACATATTTCGCTCAGATAACCATATTGGTAATAACATCTGGTCTGTCATGTAGACAGCTCAACAGAATAAACCGCAGGTAAAGGAACCCCTTTATCTATATTATAATAGTCCAAGTCATGTAACTGCCATAAACAATTATGGGCTGATTGATCCCTTTGCTTTTCTTATGAAAGGTTTCCATTTTGATTAAAAAATCAAAACAATTTTTTCGAATAAAACTACATAAAAGTTGCCATAATCGCAAAGAAATCTTGGTACTTTTATGTTAGCCGGGTGCAAATCTTGCCAATAGCTTTTAACTCGCCAATTAGCATTTTTTTTTTTCAAGTGGTAAATTAAAACATTGCTTTTAAATTTAAATTAAATGTCATGGTTTGTTGCATTTATTTAATATTTGGCAAAGATGTCATATATGCACTGGGTTTGGCATGATTTTTTTTTACGACAATTTGGCGAAAACCTCATTTTCGAATACCAGTTACATATGTATTTTAAAATTATTTTCTGTTATTTTTAAAATGAGATAACAATAAATCTGACTCATTTCATATGTGAAAACTTCCATTGCATGTAAGCATGAATTTTGCTTATCAGCTTCATAGTATTTTTTAGTTATCGATCTTCTTTTATTGCCTAAAATCTTACTAAGAAAATGCGACTGGCAGCTTACCAGTCCAGTGAGTGCCAAATAATGTAATAACAAAAATAGGTACTACTTGGTTATCCTGTCGACCAAAAATCTCATCAAACTGTAAGATTAAATGCCAATAATGGTTGACTATAAATGTCACATTCACTTGACTTTAAGCAAGTTACATGTGTTTACATCATCAAGGGATTTTTATTTCAGCGTTTTATTTGTATTTTTATTAATGTTATACTAATTTATTTGTTCTTTCATTATTTAAAATAAAAATTACGTCAATTTGTATAATTTGGTGAGTGGTTTGGCGAATTGTATAATTTGGCTCCGACAGGATAACTAAGTAGTACCCAAAAATTATATGCAATATTTTTTATCAGTTATTTTCAGTTCACTGGCATTTTAATGTAAAGAACAAAAACAATTCTGAAATGTTCAAATTTCTTGGTTGATGCTTTGGAAAAAAATTTTTTAATTAACTTTATTTTATTTTATTTCAGAAATATAAGGTTCACCTATTGTTTTCTACATGATGTACTATTATTGTTTTATAAATTTTTCAGGTGTTTTTTCTGGTTTAAAAAGCATAGTTAAGACAGAAGGTAGAGCTGGGTTATTTAAAGGAAATGGAGCTCAGATGATTAGAGTTTTTCCATATGCAGCTATTCAGTTTGCATCATTTGAATTTTATAAAAAGGTAAGACCTTTCTAATTCTTATATTTCATGCTAAACTTCATTATGATATTACTTTAGTTTAACTGTTTGTATACACTTAAGGCAATTCTTAACAATTTAACTGCTTTTTTTTTTTCATTAAACTGTAATCAATCAAGTGCGGGTTTTACTCATGTACAAGGGGTTCCATACAATAAGGACCTTGTACAAAGTTTAAACTTGGCATTGTGCCAAACGTAATTCAAAAGGAGGTTACAAAGTTGCAACATCACCTTGGTCTGTGACGCTTTTTCTAAATAGTTTTTTAATTAATATCTCGGCTTATTACTGACAATTTTTTTCAAAAATTACTATCAATAATCCTTGGATGATCCCTTAACAATCAGTAATTCAAGTGCCCAACTACTCCACTGCTGAGTGCCCAAAAGTAAAGTTTGTGTGTAACAAAAAAATGTGATTTTCTTGAAAACTATGTGACCTAGGATAATCGCTATAGTTTTCTTCCAAGGTTTAAATAAACTCCTACCACCCCTAATTTGTTCATAATTTTAGTTTTACTATATTCTGGAATAGGTGGGGGACATATTTCTTGTGCGAAATTTTCAATGATTTCTCTGAAAATATAATACATAAAATTAAAACAAATATACTTTTGAGTTTGGTGTTATGAGATCTTCCAAACAATACCCAACATGATCTATAAATATATATATATATATATATATATATATATATATATATTAAGTAACTTAATTAGCTCCCTAAATTTTTTCTAAAAGTATTTGTGAATGACTAATAATCTATAAATATGTTGGTAAATAGTCTTTATAACCCTGGCATGTTTGAGCCGTTTATGTTCCGTATTTTTTGAGAAAAATAGCTGTGACAGACACTCACAAGTGATCTTGTAATGGTTCTGCTTTTACATTTTAATTAACTCTAAAAACTGATAAATGTTTTTGTGTATATACTGTCGATCTTAAATGATTAAGAATGTCTGCAGTAGAGCTGTTTTGTCATATGTTTTCCAAGCATTGTATGTTTGAACATTTTCCATATCACAATTACCCCCCCCCCCCCCCACACACACACACGCACACACCTTTTTTTTTATATTAAATTAAAATTTTAATCATTCCAAAAAATTCTTCCAATTTATTTTTTAAAAAATGGTGGCATTGCTAAATCTGGTGGCAAAAATGTATTTTTTGCCTTTCCACCAAAACATGCATATGTCATAATTTTTGCTTTAATTTTGCACTTTGTTTCATGCATATCCCCATCAAATAAAAGTGTGTATAATTTAGAGTCAGAAAGAGAAGGGAAAAAAATTGAAAGGGAGAATGGGGATGAAAGGGACATTTTGTCTCTATAAGCTTACAAAATAATGACATTAAAAGATATCACTTTCAAATTTGCGCCTAATTCTCGTCTAAAACCTTCGCTTCGATACTACTAAAACTTCTTATCATCAAGTACAATATTTTAAAATACATATGCATTTTCATAAATTGGGAGAAATGTCCCTTTTAACCCCATTGTAGGGATTGAAAGGGACACTATGCGGGTTTGAAAGGGACATGCATAAATAAAACACTTTTATGAGCATTTTTTCTTTTTATTTGCGATTACATTATTAAAAAATGAAGTATAATTATACACAAATAAAAATAAAATATATTGCAACACATGATAAAATAAAAACAAGAAAAATAACATGTTTAGGCCTACTTGATATAAAACAGCTTTAAATCAGTCACATCACCAGTTACGGGCAGAGTTGTATAACATAGACGCACGCCGTGCACGGAAAATTTTCCGCAAAATTCGGAACTTTGCAGAAAATTTCTTAGAAAAAAAAAAGTAATTTTTGTTCTTGTACTTTTTTTTTTTTTTTTTTTTTTTTTTTTTTTTTTTTTTTTTTAAATACCGAAAAATTAAAAATATTCCCCAATTTTATGTACGATTTATTTATTGTTTGCCAGGGGTGATTCTGTTCCGAATATTTAAGATTCTGAAAATTAAAAAAAATCGGCTACCAGTCCAAAAATTCAGACATAAAAAATATCACTGAAATATATTGAGGATTTCAACAAAAGGTCGCCAAAAATTTCCGTCAATCGTTCGCAGAAAAAATACCCAATTTTGTCAAAGCATCGCGGGGAAAACGTGAATTTCATTAAAGGACCACAGAAAAAACACGAATTTCTTTAAAGAATCGTGCGAAAAAATTTTTTTGTCAAAGAATCGGAGAAAAAGCGCAAATTACATCAAAGAAGCGCAGGAAAAAAACGAATTTCGTAAAAGCATAGTGGAAAAGCACGAATTTTGTCAAAGGATTGTGAAAAAAATGCAAATTTTGTAAAAGAATCGCGAAAGAAACTAATTTCTTTAAAGGATCGCGAAAGAAACACAAATTTCGTAAAAGGGCCGCAGAAAAAGTGCGTATTTTGTCAAAGGATCGTGAAAAAAAAAAACACGAATTTCCTCAAAAGGTCACAGAAAAAACACGAATATTGTCAAAGGATCGCGAAAAAAAGCGAGTTTCATCAAAAAATCGCAGAAAAAAGCAAATTTCGTCCAAAAAAAGCGCAGGAAAAAATGAATTTTGTAAAAGCATAGCGGAAAAAGCACGAATTTTGTCAAAAGATCGCAAAAAAAATGCAAATTTCGTCAAAGAACCACGGAGAAAACTAATTTCGTCAAAGGATCGCGAACAAAAACACGAATTTCGTCAAAATGCACGAAAAAAAGTATGAATTTTGTTAAAAGTTCGTGAAAAAAATGCAAATTTCGTCAAAGGATACGAGAAAAACAGTGCATTTTGTCAAAGGATCACGAAAGAAGCACGAATTTCGTCAAAGAATCGCGAAAAAAAACACATGTCGTAAAAAAAATTGCGGAAAAACGGAAATTTAGCCAAATGATCGCAGAAAAAACGAGAATTTCGTCAAAGGGCTGCAATAAAAGTTCACCGGTCTCTGTAATGATGATACCTATGAATGGACCTCTCCTTACTAAATGTGATTCAGTTGTTTCAGAAGCAATGTCCATTATTGCAATTTGTGTATTAAGGATATTAAGGATCGGGCTGTTTCTAAATGCATTGGCAAAATAACTGATAAGAATTCACCCCTTCTTATCATGGATTTATTATTTTTTAGCCAACATAATTATTCTGTAATTAATATTAATTAATTTTTAAATTAAATGGTAATTATTTTAAAACTACTGTTTAAAATTCATACCGTCAAAGAAATATAACACGTTATTTTATTAAACATTAAATTAATTTGCAGAAAGTTTTTGACCCAATATTTATATGCGCAGAAAGTTTTTGGTTTTATACAAGTCTAGTTACGGGTTTAGGTAACTTCACCACAATCACAATATCATGAATATTCACGTCATGCATGACAATAGTATCAGTAAATACAAAATGATTTTATTCTGTTTTTTTTTTTTCAGGAAATATGTACTTTTTATTCATTAAGAGTGCTTTTCTTGAGTTTGTGTCTACAGTGTGACAGGAATATTACCTTAATTATTCCATTATATTTCGCATATCTTATTGTCTTAATATTTATATTGATAATATCACCTTAATTATTCCATTATATTTCGCAAATTTTATTGTCTTAACATTTATATTGATTTCATATTTATCAAATAAGAGAAGCACATGATCAGTTTTAGAACAACCTGTATATTTAGCTAATGCACAATTGCTTTTCAAAACTTATGCGGTCATTGACCAACTTTGATGAGCAAGTCTAAGTTTTTGGGATGGGGCACCTCCGAGCATGCATTCCTTGAAATTCTTCCTTGGGAAAACGAATACTGTTGAAGAGAGTTACCAGATGCAGAAACAAAACAAGAGTGTGAAAAGTGTACAACGTTCAGCTGATGTTACGTGAGATAATTGTTTTTCACTATGTTTTACTACTATATTAAGTGATTTGTGCTCTGCCATTAAGCATGTTTTATCACAGTTATATATTATGTTCTGTGTAAATTTATAGCAATCCATAACTAACTGAAGGTTTTTAAAAAATATCGACATTAGCTGTGTTGAAACTTGTACTTATTGTTAAACTAATGGCTATAGGTTTCTTTAGAGAAAGTGATGAATTTCATTGCATAAAATCTTGAAACCAATCAATTCCAGCGTTCTACGTTGTTTGCCAAGATAGGGACATATTTGGAAAGTTCAAAGCAATTGAATATTCATATGCACAGTTGGCAAACCATAGTTGATATTAGATGCTTCAAGCAAATATGAAGCTAATGCTTTTTCTTGAGCTTGACTAAAGGAAGCTTGATAGGAACAACCTGAGGGGTTGAAAGGTATATGTTCCTTTCAACCTCTCAGTTTCTGTCCCTTTCAACCCCATACCCACCTAGTGAAATTAAAAATATATTCATGCAGGAGAGTATTTTAGCTAACAAAATATACTGATATTCAAATAAACTGCATACTTTACAGTTCTAAATAACATAAATATTATAATGCTAAACACAATATTACTTTTTTAGAGAAAAAAAGAAAAGCAACATCAAAATTTACTTTTTTATAGCAAAAACAGGTTTTGCTTTCATCACCTACAATGCTACAATCTTTGATGTTATTTGTAAGGATTATTAAAACAGATCAAGTATCATCATCGATTGAGCTCAAATATTGAAACTTTGTACATTTCATTTTCTTCTTGAAATTTTGAGTGTCCCTTTCATCCCTTGTCCCTTTCATCCCTTGTCCCTTTCATCCTCAGTCTCCCCTACATGTATTTCAATAAGCTTTAATATTTATTAGGCTATCATGCAGTCAAGAGTCATTGCACGGCAGGGGGTTTCCATCACCCCCTGCCTGATATGCTTGCTGGTTTCCATCACCATGTGTTGCCTTGCCCAAGGAAAGAACAAATCTCAAACATTTTTGTTATATCTCTTTTAGTTTTGGAGTTAGGGGATGTCAAAGTTCCCTAGACGAGGGGCGTAGAAAAATTTTGTGTCATTTTTGCCACTTTATTCTCTCAACTGTGACTGGCACTGATGTGCTTGAGATTTTTTGTTTTCTAACTGATACTATACCTTGAACATTAACATCTCAAATTGAAAATTCATTTGAAGATGGTCAGAACCCCCAAATACCCCTAACTTTGTAAAAAATCAGTTTTCAAGAATGCTTTAAATCTTGGCTCTGATAGTGATACAGAGAAAAGTTTTGCACAATGTAGTTAAACATTTTCATACAAAGTAAATTTAAGGTTAATATTTTTTGAAGGTCCCCAAAGCCATTCGGTATGGGGGCCCAAACATGGACCTGAATGCTAATTTATGTAATTTCAAAGCATTGGTGCAGCTGGCTCTGACCTCCTACATGGAAACTTTTTGCATGGAGTTGTAGCCTCAACATAGTAGTTTCATATTATGAAAAAATATATTTTGAAGGTACCACCATTTTCAAGAAAAATCCAATGAAGTACACAGGTTTTGGTGGTAATTATGTGTTTAAAGCTCTTAAAAAAAAAAAAAATAATAATAATAACTATCAAGTATTAGCTTAGTATTAAAAAAGTACTTTTAAATGCAATTTGTTTGAAAACTACAATTTATTTTTGAGATATTAATTTTTTTTGTAGTTTTAATAAAGTTAGTTTTAATAAAGTTAGTTTTAATAAAGTTTTGTAGTTTAGTTAAATAGTAAAAACTGATTTTTCATGAAATTAGGGGGATTTGGGGGATCTGACCATCTTCAAATGAATTTTCAATTTGAGATGTTAATGTTCAAGGTATAGTATCAGTTAGAAAACAAAAAATCCCTGAAGCACATCAGAGCCAGTCACAATTGAGAGAATAAAGTGACAAAAATGATGCAAAATTTTTCTACGCTCCTCATGTAGAGAACTTTGACTTCCCCCCCTAACTCCAAAACTAAAAGAGATATAACAAAAATGTTTGAGATTTATTCTTTCCTTGGGCAAGGCAACACAAGAAAAAAAAAAATAAAGAAATTCTGAGATGGTGATGGAAACTTTTTTCTTTTTTTGCCTGTTTCGCTCATGCAATGGCTCTTAAATAGATTGCTAAAAAATGTACAATTGGAATTGTATTTTTTCATGTTTTTATAGCTTGTGTCTACAAAATTGTCTGTCCGTGAATCAAAACTAAATTGTACTACACTAAAAGAACAGAAAAAAAAAGTTTTTTTTAAATAAATTAATATTAATAACAATTACTTATTATAAACTTGTACAGAGACAGTAAAAATATCTATATAAACAAACAGACATGCAATAATTCTAATAATGTTATAAATTTAAATTCTGATATTATTTTATTTAAATGAACAAAATTTTGATGTGATATGATTTCTCTTTCACAGTGAAATTAAACTGCTCTTGCATAAGTTTGAAATTAAACAAAATACATGCAACGTTAGATGATTTAAAATATGTTTATTTCTTAAAAGAAATTTTCTTAAGTGCGTGTGTATCAGGATTTGCATTTCATTTAAATTTTTACGGATCAGTTTGATTTACTAATCATAAAATTGCAAGTTAGTCAACAAGAAAATTCAAGTCAGTTGAAAAAAATAACATCAGTTTTCAAAAAAACAAATAAAAGAAAATCTCTTATGTATTATAATATTCACATATTACACACATATTTATAGGTGCTGTAAATGAAGCATTTCACTAGTACCAGGAGCATAGCCACAAAATTTTTTTCAGGGGGGAGAGTTCAAAATTTTCCCAACGTAAAACAAATTGCTTTATTTTCTAACTAAATGGATATGTTCAATGTGTGTTTAATGATAATGATACTTATACGCAAAAAAAAAAAAAAAAAAAAAAGAAAATGCTGAAACTAAAAACCTAAAAATTATAATTATTGGTTCATTTAATGAAAGTTTTTGTCTTCAACTGTGTACGAGTCATAATCGTACTTCATATGAAAATAGCCTCATATTTTTAGATTTCTGAGAAAGGAACGAAGTTTTGTAGGAAATATATTAGAGACACTGTTGATGAACAACAGTAGAGAAATTCAGGGCTGGTAGATATTTTCGTAGCACAAAGAAACATAATGAAAAATTGAGTCTGGCTGCTTTTTTATTTCTTTTGAAAGTTTAACTATTTTACTATTACAGAACTCAGAAAGGTAGTCAGTAAAACAATAAAAAATTCTTTCTTTCTTTCTTTTTTTTTTTTTACTTTTTATTTTTTTTAAAAAAAAGAAAAACTTTCAAAAATCTATAATTTCCCAATTCTAAGCTCAAATTTCCCAAGTTCACATATATTGGTGGGAAGGGGGGAGGCCCCCCCCCATAACCCCCCATTGCAATGCCTCTGGTAGCTACTTGTATATATTTAAATCACAATATCCCCCTTTTTTCTCTTCATCTGCTTTGAGCTTTCTATTAAACCCATTTTAATGCTTATTTTTTTAACTGAAAGCTGTTTATTTGTAGATGAGCTAGTTATTTTAAAAAAAAAATTGCATTTTTATGTTTTATTTTTAATTTTAAAAGTTTTAATGAAGTTTCTTTAAAATGGTGGCAATTGGGTTACTTCTATTGCAGAGAAAAAGGAAAATTATGATACCTTTATTTTTTATGCGTTTAAAGATGCCATTTTCTCAATACAATTAAAAGAAAAAGTATTTTAATTTGAATAGATGATGCCTAAAACCACCAAGAATCTCACTGGCACTAAAAGTTAACTGATACCATTTTAAAAAGAAAGCATCCATTTATAAAGAGGAAACTGGAGCATTTTTCTATAATTGTGTCAAAATGACATAATTTTTAGAGTTTTTTATTCCACCAGGTCTGTAATTAGAGGCCAAATTTTCAAGAAAATGATTTCACATGGAAAAATTGCATCATTTTTTAAAGTCATTCAGTTGAAAACTTATATTTTCATGCAGAAAACTGGTACATTTTTGTGTAAATAGTGTAATTTACATTAGCTTTTCCTTTCTCTTGTATTAAGATTAGACCCAAATGTCTGTTAAACATTCCTCTGCACTAAAGGATCCTAATTACAAAAAGACAGTATGTTTCTATCATAGATATAGGAACTACATCAATATTCGTTGTTATATTACGTCATTTGGTCAAAGTTGTAGTCGTAAAAAAACAAAAAACAGACGGTATATGCTAAAGTCATGAACATCATGCCTTGAGTACATGCTATACTTTATTTGGGAAACAGAGGATATACGGAGTTTTTTTAAAAAAAATCCAGAAAGTATACGGCATATACAGTACAGAACCATTTATCCAGAATGCTTTGGGTCAGATGTATTCCGGATAACTGGTTTTTCTGGTTAACTGGTTGTGCATTAAGGCATCATCCATTTGATAAGTTTTGTGGAATACGTGGTTGTGGCATTATTTCTCATTTTAAATTATTAGATTACTTGGATTAAAAATCAATGCAAGAAAGATCAAAAGTTAACCAGAGTTTAAAAGAAGGTAATTTATGGGAATCCCTTAGGAACAAAAATTCTTCTGTTTCCTCTGCATAAAAATTAAAACATCTAAAATAGAACTAAATAGGCTTTCTTTTCAAATACAAGATGTTGTCATCAAATTATACAATTGTTTCAAGCAAAGTCTATGTCAAACTGGCAGTATATGACACCTTTTTCTGCAAAGATTCTGAAATCAGTCTATCAGAAATACCATTCCGGATAACTGGTTTTCCGGTTAACTGGTTTCCGGATAAATGGTTCCATACTGTACTTCCATATACCCTCCGCTACACCCCTGCATATGGTTTCTATTAATGAAAATGTTTAAGCAAAAACAATGATTTTTCTTTTATAAAAATGGTTATATTTTAATACAGCTATATCAAATTGATTTTCAACAATCTGTCTTTCTTCTTGTACATAATTTAAGGCTGTTGGGCTCTAAATCTGTACTAACAAAATAAAAAGTGAGTAAAAAATTGCATAATTTTGATGTGATTATGGTATTGTTTTTTAGTTTTATGAATAAAAATACATGTTTATGACATTGTTTATTGTTCTACCGTGCCGAGTTTTATGTACTTGATTTCGGAAAAGAGCAATATATGAAAATTTAATAAACTTGAAATATTTTACTATGAGGGAGTCTAAATGACATAAAAGTTTGGAGTTATTTATCTGCCAGTACTGAGATGAGGAGGTCCAGGTGCGCACACATTGCAAAAATCATTTCACATGCAAAGTTCTCTCTGTCAAACACAGGGTTGTTTGGTTTAAACCAAATGGTTTTTTTAATCTGGTTTTTTTCTCTTTGAAAAATGAAAATCTAAGTTATGCAGAAGCTACAAGCAAAGCTTTGGAAAAAGGATGAATTAATAAATTTGTAAAGTGACAAAAATTTTTAATCAAACTTTTCTTTTAAGCTTTAAATCTACATGGCAGGATAACCAACTTTTCTAAAATCAGCTGGGAAGAAAAAAACAGTTTCCTTTCTTCTTTTTTTTTAAGCTTTTTATTTTTAAAAATAGCCAAAATGGCAGATTTGAGCTAAAAATACAATTTTACTACTTAGATTGCATGATTAGTTAAGATTTACTAAGGACATTTTGTCTCAATAATGACATAATTATAAGTAATTCTTTCCATTGGCTACTCTTTGTTCTGTATGCTAATAAATGATTGGCTGTGAGTTTTCTTTGCTGTATGGCTATTGGGTTTAGTAAGCCTTTGTTTTTCTTGCATTCCTACATTAGGATTGTGGTTTTGCATTATGATTTTATTCTATTACCAACAGGATTGGCATGATTTAAATCAGTTGGTTAACCAACTGTTTTTTTTTTAGAAAAAATCTAATATAATATTGTCTCATTTTTGTAATTTAAGTGTTTAAATTATTGGATATAAATAATTTCTACTTTTAATAGTCTTATCCAGCAGTTACTGTGAGATATAGTGAGTCTAGGTTATATTTGTATGCATGTAGAATGCAAATTGCATGTGTTGATGCACACATCTGAAGCTCTAAAAAGAAAATTTAAAACATGTGAATTTAGCAAAGATAAAATTGATTAAAAATATTCAATATTTTGAATAAAATATTTTCCTTTGAGAAAACGCAGATTATTTAGAATTAATAACATAAAATAACCTTTAAATTTCAGTCAAACTGTAAAAGAAAATTTTCTTGATTGGGGAGATTCTTTTAAGGTTGTGTTCTCAACTGCTCTACTGAACAAGCACAAAACGTTTTGACACATTTAAAAATTCATTTTTTAACGGAAAGATATAAAATTGACAATGGAAGTGATTTGGAATCAAACTGTGTTTTCCATTTTTAATAAATAAATTACCTATTGAGCTATAAGCAATTTCGATCACGTGACAAAGATGTTTTTAACTTTCCTTGTTATTCTTCTTTCACTGCCCAAAACGCCCACTTTGATACTATTTTCTGAAAGATTTATTGCGTTTGCAAAAAAACGGAAAGCACAGCTCGAATACATAGTTTCTGAACAACAGCATCTGCTAGTTTCATGCATTTCCGAACAAAAATAAATTAAAACTTATGTCATAAAGTTGCCCTTTCGGATTTGAGAACAAACAGCCTTAAGAATAAAAAAGAAACTCAAGATATGAAGTCGAATAAGAGGACATTGAAAAATTGGGTGCTAGCGAAACACCTGTTTACTTTTAACTAAAATATGCAATAAGATATATTTAAATTGTCTATTGCATAATCGAATCTACTATTTAGATCTGACAAAAATATGGGGGAAAATCGAGATAAGGTTTGCTTGAGACATAATAGAAAAAAGTTTCATAAAAATGCCTAAAAAGATATATTATTAATTTTTAGTTTAGACATTTAAAAGTAATACGTATTATAACATAGCTTAGAAAAAAGCCTATGTATTAAGTCTGATGGCTGTTTAAATGTTTTAGTGGATGACAACTTTTATAAACCTACTTTCCATTTTAAGATCAATGTTTTCAGTAGTCTAAAAAGCTGGTAAATAGGTAGTATTTCTGTTTATTTTACTGTCGCCTTTTTTTTTTTTTTTTTTTTTTTTTTTAACCTGGCAGTTTCAGAGAAGTGTCAAATGACAATACACAATACTTCTTGAAATGTGTAAAGACTCTACTGCTAAATTCAAATCATTCCAGAAATTCTTTATAAAAAGCTTTACTTTCAATAAAAGATAATAATTGTTCATGTAGTGTACTAACAGAAAAATCAGATATCTCAGATTGGAAATATTTCAAAGAAATTATTTCGAATAGCCATGGGAAAGTATATTATATTTATGAAACTACACCATATATTTATTTATAGTAGGTACTAGTAATCAAAAGATTGTTTATTAAGATTTTCAAAGTATCAATGTTTAGCTATGTAGAGCATTTTATTCATGGAACATAAAACTTAAATTTTAAATTATTTCAATTTTCTACATAATTGATTGTAATTATTTAAATTATTTTTAAATGATTATATTACTTATTAATATTACTTATATATCCAACAATGTTTATTTTTATCAATAAATATACATGTATATGTAATAAGAAAATGTATTTAAAAAAACCCAGTTAAAAAAAAAAAAAAAAAAAAAAAAAAAAAAAAAAAAAAAAAAACCTGGTTTAAACAAAAAAAAACATGGTTTTTTGGGGTTTTTTTTGAAAAAAACCTGCTTTTTTACCAACCCTGGTCAAACATAATAATGTAGATTATTGATGGCAATATAATTATTAATAACCTATTGCAAATTAAAATATTCATGTTCCCAAAATATGGAAAGTTATTGCCAATGAAAATATGTTATGAAATTATGTTAAGAAATATGTTATTTCATTGATAAAGCTAAAAAAAAAAAAAAAAATGAATGACATAGTATCAAAATGATATAATTTTTATAATTTATCATTTTATAACTAAAAAGATTAGAATTAGAGTGTTATCGTTAATTAGTTACTTTATCTTATTTATTTAGCTTGATTACAAACTATGTATTACTTTATTTTTATATAAACTATCTCTCTATTCTAAAAAAAAGTAACTACCGCTGTCACCGCCGCCGCCGGTTTTGAATTTTTTGTGACTGGAGGTTTTTCTTCGTTAATATTAAGAAAAATAATGCATACAAAAATATGAAAATCGGTAGTATTATACAGAAATGTTTGATAAACACGTTGATGCAGACAGTTTTCAAATCGAAGAATTATTTTAAGAGATATTCAATGCTAAAGTTGGACAAAATCGTTCCAATAAAAAAGTTTTATAGGCGCAAAAACTATTCATGGGAATTTAATCATTTTTAGATCATTTTATGCGTTTGAAGTTCCCGGTGTGCAGATTGTATTTCTTTTTTTAATTTGACTAATTTTTTGAGGTTTTATTTCTATTTTAAATTCAAATTTTCAGCATTTCTAGAGATATTTTTTACAGATTTTAGAAAGTGATATTAATTTAAACTGTTGCCAACTGTATAAACAGCAGAAACAATAATGTTTGCTTCAAAAAAAAAAAAAAAAATTATACGTGTAAATAAATTAAAAATTTATTTACACGTGACTATTATAAACAGAAAAAAACATTTGGAATTAGAATTAAATATTTATGTACAAAAAGCAGGAACTTATTAAAAATTTCGTTATAAAAACTATAATTACACGTGAATTTTAAGAGAGAAAGGAGTTTGTAAAATAACAAATTTATTAACATGCGTTAGAAGTCTTAAATAGGAGAAATTACGTCATATTTACGTCACATTACAGTTATTACATAAAATGAACACAAAATAATACTGCAAAACGGTTTAAATTTAGAAATTGCGCTAGATATTTATTTGATATTTTGAAAGGATACTTTTCAACTATTTTTGTTAGGAAAGCGCAAATAGTATTTCATTTCTAACACAAGTATTTTTACGTGAATATTAAAAAGAGAAAGAATAGTTTGGTCAAAATTACGTCAGATTAAAAAAAGATTAATTTAAAATGTCTTATTTAAAAGAACTTTCTTTACGCTTTGTTAAAAAATACCGGGAGACAAAGATTATGTTTACTTAATTCCTTTTATATTAGCTTATTTTGAAATGTTTAACTTATTTTAGTTAATCAAAGACGAAAACAGCGATTGACATATGTATTTTTGGTACTACTTAGTTATCCCGTCGACCAAAAATCTATCATTCGCCAAACTATAAGAATAAATGCCAATAATGGTTGATCGTAAATGTCACACTAACTTGATTTTAAGCAAGTTACACGTGTCTACGTCCTCCAGTTATTTTTATTTCGCCGTTTTATTTGTATTTTTATTAATGTTGCACTAATTTATTTGTTCTTTCGTTATTTAAAATAAAAATGATGTCAATTTGTATAATTTGGCGAGTGCTTTGGCGATTTATATAATTTGGCGAAATTGGTCGACGGGTTAATCAAGTAGTACTGCAGCGGATTTGGCCTTAAAATTCCCCATTCAAAGAGAAATGAATAGAAATCCGTTTATAGGGAGATCGCCACTGTTTTTTAAATTATAATT
Organism: Maratus speciosus; assembly: GCA_963932465.1. Taxonomy (NCBI): domain Eukaryota; kingdom Metazoa; phylum Arthropoda; class Arachnida; order Araneae; family Salticidae; genus Maratus; species Maratus speciosus. The sequence continues at coordinate 404,798,451 of OZ010793.1, read as the reverse complement.
CAATCTTCCGAAATCTCTTTTAAAGCCGATCAAATTAGCATACTTTTAGAGTCTACGGTGTCTGAACGGGGGTTGACGAGCGTAGCTCGTAGGGGGCAGAGCCCCCTAGTAGATTAAACGAATCAAGTCTTATTTTTCAATAATGTGAAAAGATAAAGTTAATAGATAAAATATTATTGTAAATATAGTTTTAAATAATATAATAATTGTTTTTGGGGTTATATTAGCCAGTGCAAGACTGATTTTTTTTTTTTTTTTTTTACTAAAATTACTTTTTAAAGTTTATTATAAATTCATCTAACAGTTATAAGGTTTTTTATTCCTTCTGATTTTGATGGATGACATTTTGAAATAAATAAATATTATAATGACAAATTATACACAGTAGAGCATTGATTACCCAAACCTTTATCAACCTTTGTTATTATATGTAGGGTCAGGTGGGGGAAAGTGGTGGTAAAATCAAGCTTTTTTTAGAAAAGGCCCTAAAATCAAACTATTAAATTTATTTTAATGAAACTTTTGATGCATTTTCTATACATTGGATTCATATAGATTAAACATGAAGCATAACCACTCAATTTTATTCGATTGTTTTCTGACAGTGATACATTTAAAAGAGCATGTTTTGATACCACCACTTTACCCCATGGTGGGGGAAAGTGGGGGTAGTTCCAAAATTAGTGTATATTTAAATAAAAATGTGTAAATATTGTTTTTTAAATAAAAATACAGTGAAATAAATGTATCTTAATTATTTTTAAAGGTACAAATGCACAAAAAAAATATTTTTCAGATATTATTTAATTAAAGAAATAATGTCCATGGCTATCAAAATTAGGTTCATATTGCTGAACTCCATATAATCTTCACCACCAAATAGCAAGAAAAGTCTAATAGTTCCCCAGTGGTGACTTATTCAAATGCTTTATGTGATATAATGTATTAATTTTTATCACTTGGGCGATTATTTTAGCTGATCGACTTTTTGACGGTATGCAATGAGCATCTAGTTTGTAAACATTAAATTTGTTTCCAGTTTCTAAAACTAAAATAAGAATAGTTGCCATAATCTCAATATATGTCTCTAAAAAAGAATTAACAAACTATCTTAATTTAAAAGAGAAAATAGGTTTTTTTCAATTTACCCCCACTTTAACCCATGGTCCCACTTTCCCCCACCTGACCCTATGTAAAAAATAACTTTTAATTTAATTGTATTATCATATTAAGATTAAAATTTATGAATAAAGCCTATTTTTTTAGATTAATCATGGAAGACGGTAGTATTTCGAGTGACGCAGCCTTAAGCCTAAAATCGTATCGTATCATAGAATTCGTAGATGGCGGAACTCATATATACAGCTAACTCGACATCAAAGAAAACGCGAAAAGCCGCCTTTTAATAACTCAGCAGATGTATGTCTTATTGTTCTGAATTTTCTAGAACAGTCTTATATCTGCAGTCTAATCGTATACTGAAATTTTTGCATTTCTACGTGCAGTATATTTTGAGATCTAAATAGCCATTTTTAAAGTGAAAACGTTGGTATTATCGAGGAAGTTCCTAATTTGAAAATCTCGAAAACGGTTCTAACGATTATTTTTAAATTGATACATAATATAAATGTGATTAAGGCGAGGTGAATAACACTTTTCTTTTTTCTGGGAAAACTCTCGTTCGTTAAATAATTCGATTTTTTTTTTTCTCTCGAAAATGACATGGGCGATTTTTTAAAAATCAAATAAATATGTTTCAGATGAACCAAATAACAATTTACTTGTTTCCAGCAAGACTCTTGTTCGTTTTATAATACGCATGAAAAATCGGACTATATTTCTTCGCCATTCTATGGAAATTTCACCGAAAATGCATAACACTGTATTCATACACATGCTTTCTTTTTAACCACTTTTGGGGAGAAAAATTTTGTTTTCCCACTGGCTGAGTGGCTAAGGGCCATCGTTTACTGACCTTAAGATAGGCAGTTCGATACTCTCTGGTACGTGTTTTCACATGTGAATGCTTTTTTTTTTTTAAAGTCTGCTAGTTGACCATTATTCTCAGTTCCTTTGTAATTTTTTTAATTGCTATTAAGTTAAATAAAATTACAATTATAATGACGCCAATTTGATGATGATTATTTCTTGGCAATTTTTCAACAATAAAAATATTACCATAAATTTTATAAATATATTTAATTTCAATCACTTTACAAAAAATATACATTAATAATTATTATTTGAATATAAATCACACGATCAGAAACGTAAAAAAATAATTCATTTCAGCTCTTCTTTTTATAATATCATTTTTTATTATTATGACGGTCAATCAATATATAATCACTGACATCCATAATATTATTATTATTATAATTATTATTTTCCTTGCATAAAAGCTATTGTGATGTAATAATTCTTTTATAATAAATAATTTAGTTGAAATGTTTTATTTATAAATATCAATGAAGTTTGATAACCCAGAGACAATTCTTTTTATTTAACTTTGCAATATTTACAGTTTACATAATAAGCAAATCAGAATTCTAGTGTCGCCATCTTTTGACGCAATTGCGTAGTATTATAGAGAAATGTTTGATAAAAATGTTGAAGTAGACAGTTTTTAAATCGAAGAATTATTTTAAGAGATATTTAATGTTAAATCTGGATGAAATTGTCTCATTAAAAAAGTCTCATAGGAAAAAAAAAATATACATGGGAATTTAATCATTTTCATTCAATTTAATCATTCAATAGAAACTCGAAGTTTGCAGAGTGCATTTATTATTTTTAACTTGCTTAATCTTTTGACGGTTTATTTCAATTTTAAATTAAAATTTTCAGAATTTCCAGAGATATTTTTTACATATTTTAGAAAAGGTTATTTTAAATTGTTGCCAAATGTTAAAACAGCGCAAAGAATAATATATCCTTTAAATTAAAAATTTATTCACACGTGACTATTATAAACAGAAAAAATCCTTTTAAATTAGAATTAAATGATAACGTGTTAAAAGCAGGAAAATATTAAACATTACGTCATAAAAATTGTTTTTACACATGCTTACTTAAAATGAAAGAAAATTATAAAATAATCAATTATTTTCAAATTAGAATTAAATGATTACACATTAAAAGAAGGAAAACATTGAAAATTACGTCATAAAAATTATATTTACACGTGAATATTAAAAGAAAAAGAAAATTTTTAAATAATAAATTCATTGATATGTGTTAAAAGTCGTAAATGGAGGAAATTACGTCATATTGGCCAAAGTGGCCAAAACAGTTTATAAAACACATTGCAAAACATATTGCAAAACAGTGTAAATTAAAAAATATATGAGAGATTTATTTCAAATTTCGAGATGATATTTTTAACTATAGTTGCCAATTTTAAGGTAGCACAAATAATAATATTATCTTTCTAATAATAAAAATATTTTCAGTTGAATGTTACAAAGAGAAAGGAAAGTTTGGTTAAAATTATGTCAGATTTAAAACGTTACATTTAAAATCTCTTATTTAAAATCATTTTCTTATAGCGTTGTTAAAAAATACCATAAAGCAAAGACTCTGTTGACTTAGTTCCTTTTATATTTGGTAATTTTCAAATGTTACTAATCTTATTTAATCAAGCAGGGAAACAGCAACTAACATCAGCTGATTCGGTTTTGAAATCTCTCAGTGAAAGGGAAACCCGTTTACAGTAAGATCGCCATTGATTTTTTAATTATACAGAGCAGCCTCGATTATCCGAGCTAATTGGGACTGTTAGTAAATCGGAATCGGAAATCTCGGCTAATAGAAACTGTGTGTAAAAACTCGCCGTGCTGGCGAATTTAACATCTCTTTTAAAAAAGTATATAGAACGTTTTTTAAATAATAAAAGTAAATATATCTAAAGTTCTGTTTCACAGCTTAACAAATTTAAAAAGAAAATCAACTACCAGTAGTAAATTTTAAAATGCAAATTGAAAAATTCACGAAAGTTCACACAGCCACTGGAAACAAAGCATTGTTCGCTATTGACTTCTCAGGGTCCAATGTTTCTTTGGAGTTGAGGGCTTTTGGGGGCAGAAGGGCCTGTATAGCACGGACAGTGAGCTAAAGAGTGTGGTTATTTTTAAGGCTCATTCAAAAGGGAAAAAAAAATCAGACTTTGTTATCGGCTCGGTTAACAGAAACCTCGATTAATCGAAGCTCGGTTAATCCAGGTTCTACTATAATTCAATCTTCCGTAATCTTTTTAAAGCAGATCAAATTAATGGACTTTAGCACAAAGTCACATAGCTGATAACTGCCATGCTTGTTGGCCACCTTTTTTTCAAAAAGTTTGCTTCACCTTATTCAATTAATGAGATATCTCCGATAAAATAAGTCACATTTTCCCGTTCTAAAATACTGGTATCCGAAAATCGTAGCATGTAACTGACACTACAAGTACTCATGGAACTAGACTTTTTAAGTCTGATTTTTATTATAGCCTATATAAAATTATTAAAAATATATATTATGATAGGAACTAGCGGGCTTCGTCCGCTATTTACGTTACGGATATAAAAATCATGTTTTTTTTTAGGGAAAAAGAAATAAAAACCTATTTGATGATAGGTTTATAAAGACACATTTTGTATTTGTTATATTTCCGGGGATGAGGAAAGGGGGGGGGGGGGGGCTATTTTGATTAAATATCGCAATTAGTCTACATGGCAGATATAATTATGATAGACACTAGCGGGCTTCGCCCCTCTATGGCGCCTTATGGGTCCAGCTTCCATAACTCAGAAACTACCTTTCGGACATCAATGCAACAGATTCCAAACATTATAATTAACTTAATAATCACCCTATATAGCATTAAAGTAAATTTATGAGTACTGCATACTATTTTTTTATCGTAATTTCTGAAGAGAAAAAATTATTTCGGTTCCATTCTTAGGTACTGGTCTGAAAAATTTTGAAAAAGGGGGGAAGGAGGGGACATGAGACTGCTGTTTGTCAAACAACACAATGGGCTCTGGCTTATTCAACTTGGTTTTTGATGACTTCAATTGGAAGGTGGTTTGTTTAAAAGAGTGCGTTCCCTGCCCCATGAAAATTGGAACTATTGGTGCACCATCTATGTAAGGATTTAATAATTATAAATTAACATTTTGGATTTATTAATTTAAGGATAAAGTGTTTTTAAAGGAATATCAAATGAAACCCTCTGTGCGATCTGCGATTATACTTACCCAGTTGTTTTTATATACAAACTGCTATAAGGAAAATTGTACTAAAATAGTAAAAATTAAATCTGCATTAAATTCCATAAGTATCTTTTTTTTAATCATTTTATCACTAACCTAAAAAAAGTAATGATATCAATGCAAAAACCCTTGACGGGTTAAAAGTTTCTGACGCAGCACTTTATCTTATGCTCTAAGAATTTTAAATATGGAACTTAAAAATACTGATATCAAATTTTGAGTGACGTTATGCTATTTCTTAAAAAATATATTTGTATTTATTTCGTCATTTTATTTTTGTTTTATTTATAATCGCATGTGTAAAAGTTATGTTCAACATGAAAAGCTGCATAAAATTTTATTCGCTGTTGCTTTATCATTTACATCTCTCATAAATTCAAAATATGTGTTTTAAAAGATATGATATAAAATTTAAGTGATGCCTTGATGTGACTTTAAAAGGTTTGTTTTTTAAAATTCAATTTAAATTATTTTTGACTTGGTTAAAATATTTTTTTTTACATCTACACAATACTTTTAATTTTCCAATTCACTGTTAAATATATCACTTTCATTGAATCTATACTATGCATTGAAATGTATTTATTTCAATAAATTGATTTATCTTTTGTGTCACGCTATTCAAAATTATGAGTAAGATTTATGTAAATGGTTTATTTGTGTCAAACTATCCTTTTTCATACATTTCATGTAGTTTGGACACAATAACGCAAAGAAACCATTTACATAAATCTTACTCACAATTTTGAATAGCGTGACATAAAAGATAAATCAATTTATTGAAATAAATACATTTCAATGCATAGTATAGATTCAATGAAAGTGATATATTTAACAGTGAATTGGAAAATTAAAAGTATTGTGTAGATGTAAAAAAAATATTTTAACCAAGTCAAAAATAATTTAAATTGAATTTTAAAAAACAAACCTTTTAAAGTCACATCAAGGCGTCACTTAAATTTTATATCATATCTTTTAAAACACATATTTTGAATTTATGAGAGATGTAAATGATAAAGCAATAGCGAATAAAATTTTATGCAGCTTTTCATGTTGAACATAACTTTTACACATGCGATTATAAATAAAACAAAAATAAAATGATGAAATAAATACAAATATATTTTTTAAGAAATAGCATAACGTCACTCAAAATTTGATATCAGTATTTTTAAGTTCCATATTTAAAATTCTTAGAGCATAAGATAAAGTGCTGCGTCAGAAACTTTTAACCCGTCAAGGGTTTTTGCGTTGATACTTTTATTACAGCCCATTTTTAAAAATTAATCACATCTACAGTCTAAAATGGAATCATCATACAACATCACCACTTTCCCCCACCTCATAAAAAAAAATCATAAAAAATTGAAATAATAAAATAATTCTTACCTTGATGCATGAATCTGTTTTTAAGAAGTTCTTCTACTGAAATGTATCAAAATATACTAATTTTTTCAAGTGAGAAAGGATCAAGAACAAAGTTTATCAATACCATGTGTTAAGAACAAACTGCACATTTATGTAAACAAGAAGATAAACAACAGTAAACTTGTTGCCAGATTTACAAATCTTAATAGAAATATTTGTCACAAACTCCAATTATGTATTAATTGAAAAAAAAAAGTAAAAATATGTACATTTATTGTGAAAAAAGTGCATTTTATTAGATTACCACCACTTTCCCCCACCTGACCCTATATAAAAAATATCTTGCGACTTAAACATAGATTATTTTTTTCGTGTTAAAGAAAATATCTGAGACTAAAACCTAACATTTCGAGAAATGCCAAAAAACAAAACTGAAATCATATGAAAATAGGTTCTCATGTTTACATAAACCAGAGTTTCCTCCAGACAGTTTCAGGAGGGTGCTGCACCCTGCCTGCCCTTAGGTTTACAAAATAGCACCCCTCTTGCCCCTCATTAAAAAAAATTAGATCCCTTGTTGCCCCCACCTGAAAAAAGTGCCTTTACTCTTTTGTTTATTAAAAAATTTACTTACACAGTAAAATTTGACTCATTGCTGTCTTTAAAATAGTGTTCTGTCTATTAAATATTAAAACTAGTTTTAAAAATCAAAAGGATGCCTTTAAAAATTTCAAGAAATGCCCTTAAGAATCCAAAACATGCCCTTCGGAATCCAAATGTGCCTTTTTCCCCACAAGCAGCACCCTGCCCTTTTTTAAACCTGGGGGAAACTCTGCATAAACTGCTAACCCAAAGTAAGTTTTAGGAATGCTAGTGGGTAGGGGAATGCAAATTGCCAAATGGACTCTATAAAAAGGCTTAACTTAAAAGTAAACTATTACTGGTCTTCATGTTGACTATTATTCTTTCTTCTTTTCATATTGCTACAAGATATAATTTTTGAGTAAATCGTCAGAAATCTAAAAGTTTTTGCATGTTGTGATTACATGGGAATTCTTTATCTGTTGTTTTTCAGTGCCAGTTATGCTCTTTCAATTAACTGGACAAGATTTGAAACTTCAAAGTTTGTTTGTTACTTTTGTTGGTAAGCCATTTTACGTTTCAACCATTATTATAACTTCGTGCAAGTACCACTGAATTATTTTACGTACTCTCTGCCTTTACTTAGTTTTTAATAATGTTAGCAACATTTTAAAATAAATAAGAGGACAGATAAGGAATATGATTGGCAAAATTCCAATTACATTTTTTATTTTATTTCTGTTAATTTACATTTTAAATACAGTAAAGCACCAATTATATGTCTTTCAGGGGACCATTCTAAAACGACGTATAACTGAGAAAGATGTACAATCAAAATTGTCGTCGCCTATGTTGTAAAATCATTGACTGTAGAAATAAAATGCTGCAATCATATAAATTTAATTTTGCTACCATTTTTGGTTGTTTGATGCATTATATATCGAAAAAAAGTTAATACATCAGAAAAAAATATTAAATAATCATTCTTAAAATTGGAAAATAAAAGGGAGAATTATCACACCTTATATCAGTTATCAGTTACATACCTTGGATTACACTTTTTAAATTCAATTATCAAATGTACAAATATTTTAATTAAACTAATCTTTAATCATCATCTGACGTGCCGATTTCACTGTTGAATTCAGACACTTTTCTTTGGGAGGGATTTCTGTGGCTCCAGGTGGGACAGTTGTAGAGTTCTGGGGGGGGGGGGGGGGAATTTCACTTTTTTAACATTGAAAACCCAAAATCTCAAATCTTCCCCCCGTCCGAGCCACCCCCTGAATTCAACACTGGCCGATTTACTTTGAGACTTAAGCAAAGAATTATGTATGAAGTTGAGTTTTTGAAATTTTTTGCCACTGCCATTGTGAGGGATAAAACAAAAAAGGTTCTAAGTTTGTCAATGTCAATGCAGTTCACCTACTGTCCATTCTTTTTTGTCCCATACCCTTTGCTGGTTCCACAAATTTGAAATAACCCTTGTAGCAATCACCCATGTTCTTTGTCTTTCATCTTTCCTCAAATATTGTTAGCAGAAAAGAAAAAAAAAATAAACGACGCTAGGAGGAAAAAAATCTGAGAAAATCGGTTTCGTCATGTAAGAAATGACATATAACCGACATTATACATTGTATAAATGAAACATTACAACGTTAAAATACATAGGGATGAATCAGGACCGCACTAAAACAATGTATAAATGTATAAGACATATAAATGAGGAACGTATAAACGGTGCTTTACTGTATTAGATCTTTTATGAAAACAAAAAAGGGGGGTGTGGAGGACAAATCGACTCTTGACGTTATGTCTGCTGAAACCGAAGAATATAGATAAAATTCAGCTTCTTTTATCTATAATTGCATAAAATGAAAGATTAAGAAAGATTGTAAGTCATTTTTTTCAATTTATTTATAGTCGAATGTGTGGAAGATTGTAATATTCAAAAAAGGACAAATTTTAATTACCTCTTCCTTATTTTACTTCTTCTTTTTCTTCTATTTCTATTTATTGAGCTATAATTTTTGTTTATCATGCCTTTTGAAATGCTTGATAAATTTACATTTGTCTTTCTAGTTGAGAATGTAAATTGATGTTTAAGCAAGTATGAAGTTGCATTTTGTAACTTTTATTTGAATTTAGCTAGGTTATGGTGATTCAGTGATTTACAATTTTTATAGGAAATTATACTGCTTTTTTGTAAATAAATAACATACATAGATAGTGATACTCGATGATCTTCAATCAAACTTTCAATTCATTTCCAACTTATTTCATTTAAAAAATTTTCTGATGATAAACTTCATTAATTAACGTAAAATATTTCATATTTTGAAGGTTGATCATATTATTCTTTTTTTAAACTACTTCCAACAAAATAGGTTATAAATTCGTTTGTTTGTTCATTTGTTTGCATGTACAGTTGGTCAAAAAAAAAGGAAAATTATCTCCAAATTGTCAAAGAAAAAAAAAAAGACAGATAGCCACTCAACTGGATTGTCTTTTTATTGAATTGTACCAAACTCTGAAATTTTCACTACGGATACCTAAGTTTGACATGATAGTTGGCTTTTTAGTAAATTTAAACTTAGGATACCGAACAGGAAATCATTTGGTCAAATAATTTAGAAATTACGAAGGTTTAAAATTTGGAACTTCTAAAGTTTAATTTATTTGTAATAATCATTGCAAAACTGATTACAAACAGATTGCAAACTGGATGGTGCCACTGTATTTTTTCAATCAGGTAATCAGTCAAGACTCAACAAATTATCTCTCACATAGGAAGCTTTCATCTCTAGACTTTTAATCTTTTCAGCATCATATTTTATCCAGAGAACGACTGCTAAAGCAGTTCGAAACATAATATTATCATTAGTTTTATTGTACAAGCATTGGCGCACCCACGGGGGGAGCTAAGGGGGCTGAAGCCCCTCCCAGACCCCGAGACTAGACTAGTTATTTAAAGTTTTCTAAAATTTGAAAAAAATTATTTTTTTAATAGGCCTTTTAAAAATCAGAATTTTTTTTTATAGTCATTTTGTCTCACAATTTTCTCTCTTTTATAAATTTTCTTATGAAATTCAAAATACTAGCATGTTCAATATTCAAGAATTAAATAAATGTGAGATTTGTTACGGCGAGAGAAAGAATAGACATTATAGGTAGGCTAGAGAAAGAATAAACTGTATATATTTCCCCATTGAAATCGCATTTCATGAAAAGCTTTGTAGAGGGTTGTTTCTCCATCTGTAGAAACCTCAGTAACCAATATATTTTTGAGATTTAAAGAAGCATTTATTAAAGCAAAGTTCCCACTAATTTTCAGAAACATTTCCAAGTAGTTTTTTTTTAGTGTATGAATAAATTTTCTGAAAACCAAATATCGGTATTTTATTATGCTATCCATTCTTCATTAAACATTTTCATGCATGATTGAATTTGTCATGCAAGAGTAACAAAATAATATTCATTTTAATGTTAATATGCATGCTGTTAGTGTATTGTGTTTGTCTGTAAATCCTGTTTGTTAAACATGAAAATGTTTACTTGAGAATGGATAGCATCCGAAAAATATATATTCTTGGTTGAAAAAATGGATTAATATATTAGACAAATTACTTGTTAACGTTTCGCAATTCAATGACAGCGAAAGAAACTGTTTTTATTAATGCTTCTTTAAATCTTGAAAACATATTGGTTTCTGAGCTGTCTAAAGATAAAGAATTTTTTTCGTAATCGTGGGTAACTCAGAAGAGTACATTTTCGTTCGTGGTTATATTATATTTTCCTCGTTTAAGAAACATTAGTCTTTTTTTCCCAGTGTAAGAAATGGAATTTTTGTCTATTACTTCCTCCTCAAACACTAAATAGTCGTGAACCTTGAAATTTCTACAAATTCTCTAGTCAAAGGAAAGAAAATTCTTCAAATAACAGAGAAATCTCTTTGAATCACAAGGATGTTCCGTCAATTTACTGCCTGTACTTTTTACGTTTTTTGATGAAGTATTTTTAAGAATGTATTTTGTTTATGAACTGAACTTTTTATGCACAGAACATTGTATGCTGTAGTATTTCTCAAGACCAGGGCTGTAACCAAATAGAGGCAGGGTGGGCTGAGCTACCTTTAACTCTAACATTCATAACATTTTAATTATAAAACTTTAAATCATTTGATTGCAAACACACTTTAAACTTATACAAATACAAAAATGCACTAAAAATCATAAAAATTAAGATACATTTTAGGTGTACTTTTTCATTTATTATCAAACATGTTATTCAGAATTAACCTCATAAAATTCTTCAGAGCTCCCTCTGGCTGGTTACAGCTCTGCTTAAGTCAGCAGAAAAAAATGTAAGTTGGAACTCGAGCCGTCGTGTTCCATAAAGTCAAATGAAAAGAAAATTGGACTGGGCACAGGCCAGATCTGGATATGTCGCAGTGCCTGACTAATGCAGGGGCATGCACGGCAGCTGTCCCGGGTTCCCGATATGAACCCCCCCAAGGGCAGATATAAGTTTTCAATTTGCTCATTGAAATGCTACCTTAAGTTTTTTTTTCCTCTCCTTAATTGTTCGAATATTTTATGTTGTAAATCAAGCAAATTTCACAGATTCTTATTTAAAATGTTTTTCATTTTGTGGTATTTAATTTCTTTCTTCCTGATTTAATAAAATTTTTTTTAAATACATAGATTCAGTTAAAATATTTCTGTAAACTCACAAATCTGTTATCTGTTGCTTTCTGTTTAAAAGAATTTGTCATAATAGGAAATTTTATGCCAAAGTACTTTAGGGTATCGTGAGGAATACAGTAACAACATAACAAGTATTGAAATTTGTTGCTACTATTATTAAATGCATTCCACCACTTGCCTTTCCATATGATGGAATCACCCGCATCCATGTTGATTGAATACAAAAATTAAGTTAAGTAGAAAAGTATTAACACAAATAGCCAATTATGCCTGAAAGAACCGTATTTACATTTTAACGGCTCATATTCATCCTTATATTCCTATAACCAAAAAAAAAGTGTATCCTGTTGTTTCTTAAAGTTATCTTTCTTGTGCTATTCTGTATGTAGATGTGAATAGTACTTGGTACGAAATTTATGTATACATATACCAGTGATGGAACAGCTGCGCCAAATGGATAATGCTGCGCATTTCTGTGCCAAAACGATCATTTTTCACCAAAATTGCGCCCAATTGCGCCAATTCGATAATAATTCTTGAACTAAATCGATCGTTTTCCACCCGAGTTTCACCAAAAGATTGCGAAAAAAATGCAAATTTGGTCAAAAGATCTCGAAAAATACGCAATGTTTGTCAAATGCTCACGAAAAAAACCGTGAATTTTAACAAAGGATCGCTAATTTCGTCAAAAAACGAACAAAACGCGGTCAAAAGATCGCGAAAAAACGTAATTTCGTTAAAAGACCGCTAATAAAACGTAAATTTCGTCAGAAGATCGTGAAAAACACGCAAATTTTGTTGAAAGATCGCGAAAAACACGCGAATTTTGTCAAAAGATCGCAAAAAACACGCGAATTTTGTCAAAAGATCGCGAAAAACACGCGAATTTCGTCAAAGGATCGCGAGGAAAACGTGAATTTTGTTAACGGATCGCTAATTTCGTCAAAAAACGAACAAAACACGGTCAAAAGATCGTGAAAAAAATCTAATTTATTTAAAAGATGGAGAAAAAACCCGCGAATTTCATGAAAAGGTCTCAAATTTCGTCAAAAGATCGCAAAAAACACGCGAATTTCGTCAAAAGATCGCGAATAACACGCGAATTTCGTCAAAGAATCGCAAAAAAAAACGTGGATTTTGTCAAAGGAGAGCTAACTTCATCAAAAAGCGAACAAAATGCAGTCAAAAGATCGTGAAATAAACGGTCAAGTGCGGGAATTACTCGCGCTCATAGGGTTCCTTACAATAAGTATATGAATTTTGAATTGTATTATTAAAACAATCGTTTTTAAAGAAAAATAAGACTTCGTAAAAACTATACAACGTAGGGTTTGGTATAGCTGTATATATACTAGAAAAGTATGAATGGGTATACCGCAAAAGGTCAAAGAGATATGAAGCCTAAATAATATCAAATATTGCTATTCTGTATAAATCTCATTTAAATCTTACCCTAATCTGTTCATGATGAATTTAATTCGGCACTGACAAGAAAAGTAGTGCATATTTAAACTTCATTTGGCATTTCATAAAACTAAATTCAGCGTCGTAATAACCTTTTCCTTTTACAGTGTATCGAAAACAAAACCCTTGTTCAAAGTTTAAACTTGGCATTTTGCTAAGCTTCGAAAGGAGGTAGCAAATTAGCAACGCCGCTTTGGTCTGTGCCGCGTTTTTCCATACAGGTATTTAGTTAACCTTTAAAGACACAGTAGGTGTATTGAGAGAGCCACTCAATGCAAACTAGTCGCGAATCCCATAGTATTTATGTGATTAATTCTCATTAAATTAATCTGCTTTTAACAATTTGACGTTTATTGCTTTTATACTGCTACTGGCCATTGCATTACGCAAATATATCCTTAAAATTTATTATCTAGGCTTTAAAAGTGATGGAGCATAGAATACACAAATCCCCGTCATTATGTATGTCCAAATCGTCCGTGTCTAACGGTTAATATCTCGGCTAATTACCGACGATTTTTTATGAAATTCATGTCAGCAATGCTTTTATACTTCTTCTACGATAGGTACCTCTAGCGCTGCTCAACACTTTTGCTGAATGCCCGTAAATTGAAATTTGTGTGTAACGGAAAAATGTGATTTTCTCAAAAACCAAGTGACCTATGGCAATTGCTATAATTTTCCTGCAAGGTTTAAACTAACGTCTACTACCTCTAATTTTTTCAGAATTTTAGTTGCAATAGATTCGGAATTAGATGGGGGGGGGAACATATTTTTGCACTACATTTTTGACCATGACTTTGAAAATACAATACCGAAAATTAAAAGAAATGTATTTTTGAGTTCAGCGTTGCGAGAGGTTTCACACGATACCCCACACGATATACAAAGAAAAGATTTCTTTTTTCAAGTAACTTAATTAGCCCCTTTTGAACTTGGAATAGATACTTTGGCAGAGTACCAGGAGCGAAGCTCCGCACCTGTAGTAGAAAAATGGTCATGTGGAAATATAATAACATAGCCGATGTCTGGCTAGCCAAAACGCCAGAAATGAGGAAAAGGGGATCCCCAGATGTTAAACCAAAAAAAAGGCCCTTAAAGGGCACCATACATTAAATAAAATACAATAATAATAATAATAATAATAAAATAATCAAAAGTAGAAGAATAAGTAATTAATAATTAATAAAGAAATAAGCAAAATACAAGAAAAAGAAAAAATATATTTACAAGAAAATATTTACAAGAATAAAAATGAGCACTGGCCGAATGAACATTTAGGAAGGTGAATCCCTATCAATGCATGGAAAACAGAGAATTTATCCCGGGTCGATGTTTTTAATTAGCCCCTATACATTTTTCCTAAATATGTTTATGAATATTTATTAATCTGTAAATATGTGGGTCAGTAGTCTTTATTATTTCCCCCAATTTGAACTTTCCACGTTCCATAGTTTACGAGTAAAGTGGCTGTGACAGACAGACAGACACAGGAGTGATCTTATAATGGTTCCGTTTTTACTTTTTAAGTGCGGAACCCTAAAAACGCTATTTCGTTAAAAGATAGCGAATAAAATGCAAATTTCGTCAAAGTATCACGATAAAAAGACGTGAATTTTGCCAAAGGATAGGTCACTTCGTCAAAAAACGAACAAAACACGGTGAAAAGATCGTGAAAAAACGCTACTTTCGTTAAAATATCGCGAAAAAACCCACAAATTTCATCAAAATGTCGCAAAAAACGCGCGGATTTCGTCAAAAGATCCCAACAAATACGCGAATTTCGTCAAAAGATCGCGAAAAACACGCGAATTTTGTGAAAGGATCGCTAATTTCATCAAATGACGAACTAAACGAGGTCAAAAGATTGGGTAAAATGCGCATTTTGTTAAAAGATCGCGGAAAAAACTGCAAATTTCATCGAAAGGTCGCAAAAAAAAACGCAAATTTTGTCAAAATATCACGAAAAATCGCAAATTTCGTCAAAAGA
Organism: Maratus speciosus; assembly: GCA_963932465.1. NCBI lineage: Eukaryota > Metazoa > Arthropoda > Arachnida > Araneae > Salticidae > Maratus > Maratus speciosus. Next base: position 404,783,086 of record OZ010793.1, on the reverse strand, counting down.
TTTCGCAAAAACGCGCTAATTTCGTCTAAAGGTAGCGAAAAACATGCTGATTTCAACAAAGGGTCCGAATGATACGCGAATTTTGTCAAAAGATTGCTAACAATACGCAAATTTGGTCAAAAGATCAAGAAAAACACGAAATTTCGTCAAAGGATTGTAAAAACAAACGCGAATTTTGTGGAAGAGTCGTGGAAAGAGCGCTAATTTCGACAAAGAATACCAAAATGACATTTTGCTGCTCCAAAATAGTTATTTTCTGCTCCAAAGTGACTTTTTACTGTACCAAAATAGTTATTTTCTGCTCCAAAATGAGCGCTTTTGCTGCTCCAAAATGAGCGCTTTTGCTGCTCCAAAATGGCTTTTTGCTGCTCCAAAATGAGGTACATGCTGTTCCATCACTGCATATACAATAGGTACAAATGTAAATAAGTGTGAGTAGTAAGTCAAAATTACGTCCATTTCTATTCATATCATAATATTAAAATATTTATTTGCTTAAAAGACTTCATAAAGACACATTAAAAGTAGATTAAAAACTCTTTATTAACAAATTGATTCAGAGCTCCTTTGATAATTCTAAAAATAAAAATAAAACTATTAATGAAGTTACTATGAAAAGGGTTGTAGCAAATTATTTCCTGGGTTTCTTTGAACATATAAAAAATCATTTAAGAAATTTTGGCTTATGTTTGATCGCGAAGTCGCCTCCGAAATTTTAATACTTTTAAATACTAAAATTGATCCGATTAATAGAGATGACCTCTCAGGAGTTTATATGATTCCATTTATTAGGGAGGGAGGAATCAAAAATCGTTATATAGGTATAACCCAACGAAAACTCAATATCAGATGTAAAGAACATATAGCGGACATAAAATACAATAGAAGTAATGCTGCTTTATCCCGGCTAAATCAAATAGAGAACATTAACATACTTTTTAACGAGAGTAAAATCATCTACAGGTCTAATTTTTATTTACAATTATTCATAAAAGAGTCCATTGAAATTTATTTAAGAGGTTCAGGAGTTTGTAACGATACATTATCTTTTTGTATCCTGAATTTATGGGTTGAATGGTTAGATAAATTACGGCATCGTGACATAGAGGGAACACGAGCAATCGCGAAAATATAGGGCGCATTACATGATTACTTGTTTATTTTCGATGATTTTTTTCCATTTTTCATTATGCATTGGTAATTTTCTATTATACATTCTGACGATAACTCAGAAAATGAGTTGAAACATGTAAATAAAGAGTTTTTAATCTACTTTTAATGTGTTTTTATGACGTCTTTTAAGCAAATAAATATTTTAATATTATGATATGTATACAATAGGTATGAAGTTTAGTTTTAGTCCCTTCAGCATAATTTTCAAAAGATAGAAGGAGGGTCCCGAATGTTTGCCCCACGGCCCCGCACAGTCTAAGTCGGGCCCTAGGCACGTGTATATCTCTAAAATATATTAACCCCCTCCAAAGCATTATCCTGGGTGCACCACTGTGTACAAGTTCATATAAAGGTTCTTGTCTATGTGTACCATTGAGTAAATTTGTGTTTGTAATGAATATATTTTTATTTATTATATTTTATGGTGCAATTGTCCAGCATGTGTTAATGAAATAAAAATATTCAAGAATTAAAATAAAGATGAATATATGACATCATATTTGAAATAAAAAATTGAAATATTTTTTTATTATATATATGAAGCATGAGTATCAGTTACATTGAATAAATGTTTTCTGTCAAAAATGATGTCATAATTAGCAGGAAAAAAGTGAACAAGAAATATATTTAAAAAATATTTTGCTTGAAAAATATCACATTTAATCTATACTAATAAATAGGACTGGGCGATGTAGAAATTTCTTAAATCGATTTATCATCCATCTAACATCGCGATTTAGTGCTAAATCGCGATTTAACACCGATTTTACATTTTAGAATATGGACGCCTATTTTTTAATTTTTAGTAACAAAATATGATCTTTATGTGCCCCCCCCCCCCCTCTTGTATTATTTAGTATACTTAGCTTTTAATTTTTCAAATACCTTTGAAAAGAGGTATATTTTACACATAAAAAAAGCTTTGAATGCCCCAAAACACTAGTTTTTTTTCCATTTTAAAAATTAGTGACCTATTTTAATACATTTTATAAACTCATTCTTTAAGAAGTAATAGAAAAGAAAATGATTTTTTTTTTTTTTGGTCTGGCTTGTTATGCCTGCTACAATCTAAATTCCTTAAGACGGGGGGGACAACTTCCCCTAGCCCACCCAAATAGCGCTTCATTGCTAACAACATACACAAACTTTTTTTTTACAGACACAGAATTAAAAAGTTATTGAGGTAAAACAGAAGCAGATTCAAAGAATTCAATGATGAATTTAACTGTTCATTTACCATGATGAGAAAAGTAGTTAAACAAAAAGGGGGGAAGGAGATATGAGAAATAAGGTGCAATTTTATATCTTTTTAACTTTTAAATTATAATAAGATTTGTTTAACATAAATGCTGACATTCATATAGTGGATGCAGAAGGATTGAGTCTTAGAGCACATTATTGAAATTGCTGATTTTTTTGCACCTTCTGTCACCCTGTAAGATTAGTAATAAAATATCTTAAAATATATCTCTTTTAATGATAACAAAATGTCAAAAAAGCAGAAAATCGCAGATCTGCAGAAAAATCTAATGAATGCCCCCTCCACCCCTCACTCATTCTGCTGTAAAAATCAATTTACTTGACTTATTACAGAACTTTATTAAAGTATTTTTAATTAATTACAAAATCATAATAAATTAAAAATAAAATATTCCCATAATATCCGAACATATGAAAATTAATTTTTCATCAAAATAATGCATAAAAATATAAACTAAAATTGGATGAATTTGGATATAAATAGTGAATCAATTTCAGCAAGATACTCAATCCACGCAGCTGGTGTTGAAATCGGATGTCGAACCTGATGCATGACTATTTTAAAATATTTTAATTAATTACAGAATAATAGAAAATAAAGAATATATATTAAAATATTACCCAAACATGGGGAAAATGAATTTTTCATTAAAAGATTACATAAAAATAAAAACTGAAATTAGATGAATTTGGATTTTAAATATGAAACTTTATTCTTTTTCTTTTAACAATAAATACTTAATCAATTTCAGAAAAAAAAATCTTATTAGCAAAAGAAAAATATTTCATGTGGATCTTGCCCCAATCGTAATACACAAAACAATGCATGACTATCTATACTTTAAAGTTTAAAATAATTTCATTGATGTAATAGAAAATAAAAAAAATATATGTTAAAATATTACTAAAACATGTAAAAATTGAATTTTTCATCATAAGAATGCATAAAAGTATAAATTGAAAGTCGATGAGTTTGGATTTTAAATATGAAACTTTATTTTTTTTCAACCATGCTCAATGTCAGAAAAAAAAAAATCTTGATGCAGGATTCTACTTTAAAGTATTTTAATTAATTACAGAATAATAGAAAATAAAAAATACGTATTAAAATGTTACTCAAATATGTGAAAACTTAATTTTTCATCTAAAGATTGCATTAGCATATAAACTGAAATTTGATTAATTTAGATTTTAAGAATTAAACTTTACTTTTTCCTTTCAACCATCTAAGTGCTTAATTTCCAAAAAAACTACACATTCCAGTCTCAAACTCTGAATCTCGTTTACAAAATAAATAAATATCAAATTTTACTTAAATCGTCGTTTTCTTAAATCATCCTTTTTCTTAAATCGCCTTTCCCTTACATCGGAAAGCATCGAGGCCTGTATGTTTTCTTAAATCAGATCCTGCTAATTTAACACCAGCTCCCCTTGTTTTTCTTAAATCGGAAAGCATTGAGGTTTGCGATGTTTGCTTAAATCGGGTCCTCCTAAATCGATTTAACACCAACTTGCCATGTAAGCGGTAGATACATCAAAGTAGATAAATCGGTTTTCCGATGTTAGCTCTGAATCAGTATTTTGTTTTAAATCGATTTAAAGTCAATGGCTAAATCGCGATTTAAGACATTAGCTAAATCGGATTTCCGATGTAAGCTTTAAATCGATTTAAGACTTAAATCGATTTAAGGCCCAGGCCTACTAATAAAAGAAAGTTTCGCTTGCTCTGTGTCCGATGGCTAGCAAAATCTACGGGACACACGAGGCTGAACATTTTTGTGTAGCTAGCCCAAAATATCTCCTGATGCACCTGAGACTCAGAATTTTAAAATTCTAATAATTAGTTGAGTTATTAATTAAAAATCGCAACTCACTCTGATTAAAAACTCATCTCGGTCCTTGCGAGAGGGAATAAGCTCTGGCATACACGTATGCACAGAAGCCTTATTTATGTATCGGTTGAAAATGAAGATTAAAAAGAAAAAATTTTGGGAGTATTTTGTCATGACTTATTAACTTACATTGGCCAAACTGCTTAGTAAAGTTAACAAGTTGGAAATTGCTCGTCAAACGTGGCAAATGAGGTGCGTTCGTACTATAACTAGTTTTAAAATTATTTTTTGCACCCCATATTGTACTGAATGTATAATTTTTTGCACTTCATAACGTGCATAGTCTGATACATCATTAAAATGCACTTCCAATAATTTTTTCGGAACACTTTTGACTGTCCCTGTAATTAAACTATACATCCGATTTTCCTAAAATTTGAAATAGCTCAACAAAATTTTGAAACAATTATATCTTTAAAATTTCAGACCATTCGGAAGGCTGTAATATCATTAAAATGCACTTGCAATAATTTTTCCCATTGGCCGTAATGTAAAGAAAAAATTTGGCTATCCCTGTAATTAAACTATGCATCCGATTTTCCTAAAATTTGAAATGGCTCGACAAAATTTTGCAACAATTATATCTTTAAAATTTCAGATCATTCGGAAGGCTCTAATACCATTAAAATCCACTTGCAATAATTTTTCCCATTGGCCGTAATGTAAAGAAAAACTTTTGACTGTCCCTGTAATTAAACTATACGTCCGATTTTCCTAAAATTTGAAATGGCTCGACAAAATTTTGCAAAAATTATATCTTTAAAATTTCAGATCATTCGGAAGGCTCTAATATCATTAAAATCCACTTGCAATAATTTTTCCCATTGGCCGTAATGTAAAGAAAAACTTTTGACTGTCCCTGTAATTAAACTATACATCCGATTTTCATAAAATTTGAAATGGCTCGACAAAATTTTGCAACAATCACATATTTGAAATTTCAGACTATTCGGTTGGGTAGTTTTTGCTCTATTACATGCGGACAGACGGACGGACAGACGGACGGACTGAACGACGACTATAGGTGCTACGTATTTATATAATTACGAACGCACCTAAAAATGGAAGACATATTCTAAAATACCGTGCTCTTACATCTCAAATGCTGCAATTAATTAAAAAATGTATCGCAGTTAACTTCTTGAAATTTTTTTTTCATAAAGTGTTATTTTTCCGAAAAACATTTTCCTCCCTTATTGCAATGCCCCTCCAGGGTGCAATTTTAGAGGTACTGACAAACCAAAACTATGTTCTTGAAGCTGAAACTTTCTTCTAATCGATGGTGTAATCAGGGGTGCAGAAAATGTTTTTACTTCCAGCATTTCCCCCAATCCATATGAAATGTCCCCAGATTTTTGCGATAGGCTTACATAAATTCTGTATTATTGTAGGTATAGAATTTTTCTTTTTTTTTTTTCAAAATTTCTCAACTTATGCACAAGTATATATAGTACATATTATTCTGAGATCGATTTTGTGGAGGTCGCCATACGGATCTTTCTATTTGTAGTGAAAACTTTTCTGTATCGGGGAATTATGTAATTTATTGTTAAAATCGAAGTCAGTTGTATATTTTTCTGCAAAATTTCCCCAGATGGCTAAAATTTACCCCAATCCTAGATCGCCGGATCAGACATGTTCTGCACCCCTGGGTGTAATCAATTTAAAAAATATATGAATATTAACCCTTTCAAATGCACCGTCGAACTTGGGTCACTTCGCACTTCATGAAGACTATATTTTTTCTATGCTAAAAGTAACTAAACGTCCATATTTTATCAGAATCTTTTTAGAGCATCTCAATAGACCAGATTTATATCACCTACAAAAATTTTGAAATGTTCAGACGTGCAGAAATATTTTTTACAAAATAAAATGTGTGAAAATTTTATCAATCAGTAAATACCTGAGAGTTTTGCCGGGGTTTAGAGGTACTGACAAACCATTAATATGTTTTTAAAGCTGAAACCTTCTTCTAATCGATGGTGCAATGAGTTAAAAAATATATTAATTGTAACCCTTTGAAATACACTGGCAAACGCAGGTCACTTTGCGTCTCAAGCAGACTATATTTTTTCTACGCTAAAAGTAACTAAACATCAGTATTTTAACACAATCTTTTTAGAGTGTCTCAATGGATCTGATTTAAGAAAAGAAAGAAACTATTTTTTATTCAAGAAAGTTTACTTAGAAACAGATTCCATGAGAAAACGCATTTAGGATAGTTTGATACCATTGAAGTAAATAGTAAATATAACTGGATTAACTGAGCCTGAATTAGTTGATAGTTTATCTTGTTGCATAATCAGATATACTGTTACTATTTAAATGCCCCCCCTTTTTTTTTCCTGTTTTGATTGAAAGTGAAATTTTTAATCATTACCTATTTATAAATTCCTTTTTATCTTTATCAAAATCTATAAAATTTCAAGAATAATTATTTTTAATAACGTTAAGAAAAATATGTATTTTTTAAATATTTCTTCCTTGCTTAAAGTGTTTGGTGCCTTCATGCACCACACATATTGAACAATAGGTGGGCGCCACCCTGGTTTGGAGACAAGTGTCTGATACTAGGTTGTTTACTGATGTTTGTCTTGAGAGAGTTTGGTTTCTAGTTTTTCATAGAATTTTGGTGAGAGGGATGTGTGAGAAAATTTTTAATTACGTGACCAAGTTATTTACTTAAGAATTTTTTATAATTATATATGTTCTGATTACCATCTGCAGTAGAAGAAAATAAATTGTTCATTGCACTTTACAAGGGTAAGCTTTTTTTAAAAAATTTATTTATCCTCGAATTCTTATCGTAGATTGTTGCATCAAAATAAACCTTTTTCACCCCAGCTGTCTATTGCCTTCAATTACATAATACTAGTGCAGGAGAATAGTTTATTTTGTCAATTCATATTACATAATAATTCTTGAGTTATTATTTGGGAAACATAATTAGTTTTGATATTTCTCATTTTGGAATTTGTTTTATAAATACATAAAGATTTTTATTATTCAAGTCAGCTTATGTATATAAATAAAGTTATTTTATTACAATCAATATGTTTACAGCAATTACTTGCCTATACATTCTATCAAGAGCAGCATCTGTTACTCATCTTAGTCCACGGTGTTCAATTAAAATTCTCATAAGATGTCTTATTATAGATGTTGCAAACTTATAAAATATTAAGAAATAAACTTAGAAGTTATGTTCAAACAAAATATAAAGTTCATCAAATGTAAATTTTTAAATAATAGAATCAGAATTATTTCATTAACTTCGACAGGAAAATAAGCAAAAAGTTGTTTTCTTGTTTTACTGTTTTATCAGTGCCCATCTAATCCAATATAGATTTTGTAGCACTCAACTATCTGGACATTTGAAATATTCGGCAGACAGAATTTCCCGAACATGCTGGTTAATTCAGCCTTTTCAGTATTTCTTTTTTTTTTCTTCAGAAATGTATAATTTTGATAAGTTTCATTAGAAGACTTGTTTATATTATCTTTCTAAATTATGTACTTTTCTAAACAATGAAACTAATAATTCTAAACTGTGCTTGTTATTATTTTTTCTCAGTTAATTCACAAAAAGACTTTTGTGCTCTTTGCAAAACAATGACGTAAGAAGCTTAATATTTTTTTAATCGAATAATTTTATAGTCAAATAATTGAGCTTCTCCTGCATATGTATATTGATTAAAAAGTCAATCTCAGTGAAACCTTTTTATTATTATTTTTTTAATATGCTTACTTGTTAGATTGTCTTTGATAAATAGTTGTTTTCATTACTTTGCATTTATTATAAACTTCATTATTGTAATAAAATGAGATATTGTCCCATAATTTGCAAATTTCTGCAGGGGTATGTGTACAAAAGAATGTAGTGCATGCACTCCAGAAATTTAAGGTATCTAAAAATGAATTTATGTATCTTTTCTAAAACTGGGCAATGTAGAAATTTCTTAAGTCAATTTATCATCCATCTAACATTGCGATTTAGTGCTAAATCGCGATTTAACACCAATTTTACATTTTAGAATATGGAAGCCTATTTTTTAATTTTTAGTAACAAAATACAGTCTTTATGCAGCCCTCCCCCCCCCCCTCCCCCTCATGTATTATTTATTATACTTAGCTTTTAATTTTTCAAATACCTTTGAGAAGAGGTACAGTCGTCCCTGTTTAAATGAATATTGACGGTTCCAGAAATAATCGATTAAGCGGGGTATTTGATTAAACGGGGAATCATAACTGTAATATTTAATGCGTAATAAAAAGGCAAAATAACCACCTACAGTATATTTAATTAACAGCATAATAAATTGTTAATAGAATAACATAAACTAAAATAAATACAAATGCTAATATAAAGTAAATGTGTGTTAATTTAATGTCAGTACATACATTTATATAGTTTACATCACACTTAATGCAGCTCGTTTGAATTTGACCAAAACTTTGCTACTTCTAATTTATGTTACTTATAATGGCTTAAAAAAATCATTCAAAGGGGTTTGTTTAAGTGGTTTAAGTTTGTGAAAGTGTGAACCTTGGAGCACATTACTGTAATTGCTGTTTTTTTTGCAGCCGTTGCCACTATAAGATTAGTAATAAAATATAATCTTAAAATATATCTCTTTTTAATGATAACAAAATGTGAAAAAAGCTGATCTGCAGAAAAATCTAATGAATGCCTCTGCATCCCTCCCTCATTCTGCTGTAAAAATAAAGTTACTTGGCTCATTACAGAACTTTATTAAAGTATTTTTAATTAATTACAAAATAATAATAAATTAAAACTAAAATATTCCCATAATACCCAAACATATGAAAATTAATTTTTCATCAAAATAATGCGTAAAAATATAAACTAACAAGTGGGTAAGTGTGATCACAGATCGCACAGAGGGTTTTGTTTAATATTCCTTTCAAAACACTTTATCCTTTTGCGAAATCTGTTAGTTCCACATTTCGCAACCAGAGGGTGCACTCTATTCTACACAAACCTCTATCCGAACGAAACTCCGTTTTACAACCTATCCGCAGGTATATTAGTCGAGGGGATCGGGTGTATAGCACCTGATATAGGTAGGCGCCTCCTGGCGGTAAAAAGTGGAACTGAAATATGTAAGGCTATGTGCATAATATGAAAGAGCGGTCAAAGTGGTGTCGGCAAAAGTTAGAAAAATACCCACTGGGTGCAATGGGGGGAGGTTAGAAAAATTGCTTAAAATACACAAGTTAGAGCCCGGTGGGTAAATAATATAAGACTTATTGAAATTTTTATGATTTTTCATGTGATCGCAAGTGTTCTGCTATACGTATGCAAAATTTTAAGTCTGAAACTTAATTAGTGGCTCAGTTAGAACAAAAAGATTAAAATACACAAGTTAGAGCCCAGAGGGTTAAATATAAGACTTTTTCAAAATTTTATGATTTGTCGTTTGATGTGAGGTGTTCAGCTATAAGTATGCAAAATTTCAAGTCTCCAACATATATAGTTTCTGAGAACGGGCTCTGTGACGGACAGACAGACCAATAGGGTTTTGTCAGATGAACGAAACCCTAAAAATGGATGAGTTTGGATATAAATAGTGAATCAGTTTCAGCAAGATACTCAATCCATGTGGCTGGCGTTGAAATCTGATGTCAAACCCGATGCATGACTATTTTAAATTATTTTAATTAATTGCAGAATAATAGAAAATAAAAAATGTATATTAAAATATTACCCAAACATGGGATAAATGAATTTTTCATTAAATGAATGCATAAAAATAAAAACTGAAATTTGATGAATTTGGATTTTAAATATGAAATTTTATTCTTTTATTTATTTTTTTTTTGCAACCATATATATACTCAATTTCAAAAAAAAAAAAAAAAAAAAAAAAAAAAAAAATCTTATTAGCAAAAGAAAAATATTTCATGTGAACTTGTGGACCATGTTCAAATCGGGATATACAACACAATGCATGACTATACTTTAAAATAATTTCATTAATTACAAAATAATAAAAAATAAAAATTGCTAAAGAGTATTTAATTGTAATGCTTTGTTTTACGGCTAGCCTCTGTAAGGTAACGTTATTTTTTGGACACAAAATAAGCTGGGAGAAAGAAATAGCATACTGTACTGGAGGCTAAAAAAATATCTATTAAAATATTACTAAAACATGTAAAAAATGAATTTTTCATCATAAGAATGCATAAAAGTGCAAACTGAAAGTCGATGAGTTTGGATTTTAAATATAAAACTTTATTTTTTTTAGTCATATAAATACTGAATCAATTTCACGAAAACAATCTTTTGAAACAAAGCAGGATTCTACTTTAAAACTTTTTAATTAATTACAGAATAATAGAAAATAAAAAAGTCCTTCCGGCCAGTGCCGGGAGGAAGAGGTAGCTTTCATAATCCTTGTTTAAAAAAAGCCAACTTATATCATGCAAACACACGAAGCTCAATTTAGTGGAAACCGAATATAGGAGATTCAATACGAATTTTTATCAATATAATGAATGAGAATTTCGCGAAATTAGTCAGCTTTATCCAAGCTGCTTTTCTTTAATGTAACTTATATTTGGCTGCCAAATTCTGCAATTTCTTAAAGTGCCTGTCATTTCATTATGGTGGATGAGGCTAAGCAGTGAACTTGGTCGAGACCTTAGTAATTGCTGTGCACATTCTCACTCACATCGGAATCGGTTAATATATAGGAGTGCTGTCGCATGCAAAAAATCAGATTTTTCAAAATGTCACCCACAATAGAAATTGAAACTGCTATATCTGAGCCATTTTTTAAGGTAAAGACAAACAAAAAATGCTTCTGAATCCTTATATCAAGATCAAATACTTAAAAAAGAAACCTTTTTCAATTTTGAATATTTTTGCACCTCACTTTAAATATATATATATATTTTAATTTAATGGCCGCCATTTTGAAACAAGATGGCTGATGAATCTGGCCAGCGAACTTGGTCGAGGTGTTGATGTATACTATCCACATGCCTTCTTACATCGAAATAGGCGAATACGTGTTTTATCGCGTGACAAATACAAGATCGTTTCAAAATGTTAGCCATGCTAGAAATTCAAAGTGCTATAAATCAACCATTTTTTAAGATATCAACAAAAGAACAAATTTTCAGAAACAAAAACTGCTCCGGAATCTTTTTATCAAGGCCAAACACATAAAAAAATCTTTTTCATTTTCCAATTTTTTAATACCTCATTTTGAATTTTAAATTTAATTTTTTTTAAATGGCAACCCTTTTGAAACAAGATGGCGAATGAAGCTGGCCAACGAACTCGGTCGAGACATTGGTATGTACTATGTACAGACCAAGTTACATCCAAATAGGTTCATAAATACGCCTGTTATCGCGTGACAAAAATCAGGTCGTTTTAAAATGTCAGCCACAAGAGAAATTCAAAATGCTATTACTCAGCCATTTTTTTTAAGATATAGACAAAAGAAAAACTGTTCCGGAATCTTTGTATTAAGGTCAAACACATACAAAAAAAAAATCTTTTTCATTTTCCAATTTTTTGGTATCTCATTTAAATTTTTTTATTTTTTAATTTTTTTAAATGGCCGCCATTTTGAAACAAGATGGCGGATGAAGCTGGCCAACGAACTCGGTCGAGATATTTGTATGTACTATGTACACACCAAGGTACATCCAAGTCGGTTCATAAATACGCCTGTTATTACGTGAGAAATATCAGGACGTTTCAAAATGTCAGCCACGCTAGAAATTCAAAATGCTATAACTCAGCCATTTCTTAAGATATAGACGAAACAAAAACTGCTCCCGAATCTTTTTATCAAGGTCAAACACATAAGAAGAAAATATTTTTTCAATTTTCAATTTTTGGTACCACATTTCAAATTTAAATTTTTCTTAAAAATTTAAATGGCCGCCATTTTTAAACAGGATGGCGGGTGAAGCTGGCCATCGAACCCGGTCGAGACATTGCTATGTACTATGTATAAACGAAGTTACATCCAAATCGGTTCATAAATACGCCTTTTATCGCGTGACAAAATTCAGGACGTTTCAAAATGTCAGCCACACTAGAAATTCAAAATGCTATAACTCAGCCATTTTTTAAGATATAGACAAAACAAAAACTGCTCCGAAATCTTTGTATAAAGGTCAAATACATAAGAAAAAAATATTTTTCCATTTTCAGTTTTTTGGTACCACATTTCAAATTTTAAATTAAAAAAAAAAAAAATGGCCGCCATTCTGAAACAAAATGGCGGATGAAGCTGGCCAACGAACTCGGTCGAGAGATTGGTATGTACTATGTACACACCGAATTACATCGAAATCGGTTCATAACTACGCCTTTTATCGCGTGACAAAATTCAGGACGTTTCAAAATGTCAGCCACGCTAGAAATTCAAAATGCTATAACTCAGCCATTTTTTAAGATATAGACGAAACAAAAACTGCTCCGGAATCTTTGTATAAAGGTCAAATACATAAGAAAAAAATATTTTTCCATTTTTAATTTTTTGGTACCACATTTCAAGTTTTAAATTCTTTTAAAAATTTTAAATGGCCGCCATTTTGAAACAAAACGGTGGATGAAGCTGGCCAACGAACTCAGTCGAGACATTGGTATGTACTATGTACACACCGAATTACATCGAAATCTGTTCTTAATTACGGGAGTTACAGTGTGACATAGGTCAGATATATATATATCTATATATCAATTTTGAACGGAGGGTGGTTTCGGGGTCTGGGGGTCATGATCGATGAAAATATACCAAAATTTTTTGAAATCGCTTTCCTCCGAACGGCTGCAATAGGTAGCTTTTTTGTAAAGAAAGCTACCTAAAATACATATTGCAGCAATATTACTCAAATATGTGAAAACTCAATTTTTCATTAAAAAAAAATTGCATAACATATAAACTGAAGTTCAATGAATTTGGATTTTAAGAATTAAACATTACTTTTTCTTTTCAGCTTTCTACCATATAAGTCCTTAATTTCTGAAACATATACATACCACTCTCACAAACTCTGAATCTCGTTTACAAAATAAATAAATAAATATCAATTTTTACATAAATCGTTGTTTTCTTAAATCATCTTTTTCTTAAATCGGAGAGAATTGAGGCTTGATATTTTCTTAAATCGGATCCTACTAAATCGATTTAACACCAGCTTGCCTTGTTTTTCTTAAATCGTCTTTTTCTTAAATCACCTTTTTCTTAAATCGGAAAGTATTGAGGCTTGCGATGTTTGCTTAAATCGGATCCTCCTAAATTGATTTAGCACCAGCTTGCTTTGTTTTTCTTAAATCAGAAAGCATTGAGGCTTACGATATTTGCTAAATCGGATCATCATAAATCGATTTAACACCAGCTTGCCATGTAAGCAGTAGATGCATCAAAGTAGATAAATCGTTTTTCAATGTTAGCTCTGAATCAGTATTTTGTTTCAAATTGATTTAAAGCCAGTGGCTAAATTGTAATTTAAGGCATTGGCTAAATCACAATTTAAGACATTTGCTAAGTCGCGATTTCAGACATTAGCTAAATCGTGATTTTCGATGTTAGCTTAAATTGATTTAAGACCAATGGTTAAATCGGATTTCCGATGTAAGCTTTAAATCGATTTAAGGCCCAGGCCTAATCTTTTCTAAAACAAATGCAGTTTATAGACTATTCTAGTTATTATAAAAGTCTAAATAGGATTGGCTATAATAATTACACTAATTTATCGGGTTGTAAATGCTTTATTTCTCACAATATATTAGTTGCATCAAAAGTTTATTAAAACTTAAAAAACTCACTAAAAAGAAACAAATTATTGTACAAAAATTGCAGTTTACATAAATGGGATGGGAGGGTTTTTTGTAGTTCCATAAAACATTGATAGAGGTCAATGACATGAAGTATATGAAACAGATTTATTCAAAACTATAGATTTTTGATAAAAGACAAAGACAATAACAGGCATGACTTTCACCTGTAATGTGGAACATTAAGCAAAGTCGTAACATCAGTGACGTCCAAATGCAGCATATCTGAATGGATTTTTACCATATGACCTGCTGAATGGCATCTGCCAATTTCCAAAAAAGAGAACTCATTCATAAGCAGCTTTAAGTAACCTGACATCCAAAAATCTACAAGAAACAAATCTAGCGATCATGGGAGGCCACTTGATCTTACAACCTCGACTTATTACTCAGTCTTCACCAGATTTATCCAAAAGTAATGCCTACACAAAGAGATGGGGGCATCCTGCTTAAAGATTCACACAGACAATGTCTCTTTTTTCCAACTCAAAAATATGCTTGAGGTATCAGTCAGCAATCACTGTACATGTTTTTCAGCCAGACACTAGGGGAAAGGTCAACAATGAAAGAGATGTTAAAATCACACCAAATTGTCACATATGGAGAATGCATTGGCTTTGATGTTATCTCAAAGCGATTCAACATTGCTCATATATATGTACAGGCATGAAAGAGTTCTTCCTAAAGGAGGAATTCCACCTTTTTTAAGACAATTTTGGTCATTCTCTGGATCAATGCAATAATGCAAAGAAAATATTGGAAGCATAAGTTGGGGGGTGGGGAGGTCTCAAAAACTTAATAATAAGATATTTTGTCTACTCAAATCCTTGGAGTTTGTTTCTGAATTATTTTGCAAAAGAGCTACCAAATCAAAGGAGAGATTATATTACAAGCATATGAAAGTCATGCAAATGAAGTTTTTTAATGTATCTTTCTATAGTGAAAATTTTGTTAGATGTCAGAAAGAAAGTTTTCAATTTTTGAATTGAATATTCTGTCCTATAGAACACTTTGATTTAAAAGATTTTTTATTTATTTATTTTTTTTAAATGCTTTCTAAGTTATGAAAAGATATAACAATCATACATTTTATTCTATAAATAAAAGTTAAAATGTGTCTAAATTATAAAAGTTTGGCATCATTCTATAGATGAAGAACCTTTTCCACCTTTTTTTTAATTTTCTGCTTTCATGCCTGTGTGTAAGAGATGCATATGCTGAAGTTTATGTGATGCAAATAGTGTTGACTCTAGAAAAAAAGGGACGCCGGGCCGGAATTTTTCAAAAAGGGAACACTTGTACCTTGTTCACAAAAAATATTTTGAACTGGATTGTTTTAGAGTCCCTAGAATTCGCGATGTTTTCTCAGTATCAATTGAATTGCTACGGGGTGTATAGGAAGTGTTAAAAAGGGCAGCCGGGCACATCGGAAGGGCTTAAGAGTCACCGAGCACAGAAAAGAAATAAAAAGGGCCACCGGGTGCTGCACCCTGCTAAAGTGGCTTAGAGTCAACGCTAGCAAAGTAGGTTGCATCTGTACAGAACATGTTAAACAAATATTGGGATTCTTAGGTCCATTTTTACCAGACCACATGTGGCAAATGATTCCCTTTCATCAGTATCTGCCAGTACTAACTGGTGCAATGACTGATTTGTTCGGATACAAATCTGTATCCTGTGATGGATACATTGAACTAATGATTCAGATACCTCCAATATCTGTCTAACTTCAGAAGTACTGCTATTGTTTGTTGAGTACTCGACTGCTCTATACTTCATGTTAGACATTGTACAGCAATAATGTGTGCCGCTGTTAAGGTAAGGAGGATATTCGAATTATCTGGCAAGCTTCAGTATCCCAAAATATGATCCTTTTTTTTTTTTTGTCTACAAATCTTTTCATAACATGCTAGTTTAAGTTCATGTAAAAAGTTTAATCAATAGTTCTTATTCTTGTAATGATAGTATGCTGCTGGCATCGAATAAGGAGTCTAGGTGTTTTATTGGTGGCCTAATTTGTATAAATTTGCTTCATATCGGAACCCTATATTAATAACTTTTGGAATTAGTTTGATTTTTTTTTTTTTTTTTTTTTGAAAAAAAAAAATCAGTCTCCCTGTGATCCTGTTCACATAAAACGTAATTTTTCATAATTATTTATTGCAAGATTTTTTGCATGTTTTTATTCATTAAGTTGTGACAAACTTTTAATGCACAATCTTGCTGAAGTCCTATATTTAAAAATTCTGAATATTGTTATTGTATAAAATTTTATTTTACTGTTATATTAATCTGTATTAAATTTCTTTTAAATGTAGACTTTAAGAAATAACTTTGGACAACATCATTTTCTTAAGTTTTTTGCTGGATCTGGTGCAGGTAATTATATTTTTATTGTGTTTGTGATTTTTAAGTATTTATTTTTATCTTTAGAATAAAAATTTTAATTCTGATTTTATGATCTACTAGCAGAGCCCACTTTGCAAGTTGGTTTTTCCCAAACGAACCATGTGTTGAAGGCCCCACTATCTTTGGCAGCATATGCTAATCATGAATCAAGCAAACCGTGAATTATTATTTTTTATTTTAAAACAAATTAAATTAAAATTTTCAGAATTGTCGTTCACGTTACGATAAGAACAGATTTGGCAGTCTCCCAAATTTTTTAAAATCAAAGCTGTCCCTACTGAAAGAAAGGCCCAAAACAATTACTTTTACGGAGGCCTTTTCTTCACATCTAGTTTCCCCACTTTCCCACAATGGAATCATCTTTTTAAAAGAACTCTCTTGATATGCAAACAATAATGAATTCAAGTGTTTAATGAGGTGGTATCTCTTCCATGGGACATCTTTCTGAAAGATTCTGGATTTTATGCTTATTAATGATGTAGAAGTGCATATTTTCCTGACCCGGACCTTTATAATGCCTCCCATCCTCACAGTAGCAAAAGTTCCTCCACGGAAAAAAAATCTCAATTCAATGTTGCTTATGTATGTGTGTGAGCAGGAATAGGATTTTTATTCATATTATTAAAAGATAAATTTAATCAAACAGAAAAATATTCAACTTAAATAAAATAGTTTTTATAGAAAAGTAAATACTGGGTGTTTCACAGAGTATGGCAAAACTGTTAGTTGAATAACTCTTCAACATTTGGAACTAGTGAAGTGAAATTTTGCATGAATGCACAGGGACCCAAAGGAAACTTATTTATGGACTTTGGTTGCTCTCGAAGGATATTTTGTTTTCGCCAAAATGTACCAATATTCAATCAAAGAGCGTGTTTTTGTAGCCAAAATGTTTTATCTTTGTGAGCAGAGACCTGCTGAAACATCCAGGAAATGGTCTAATGCCTTTAAAAATAGGCCAAAGCCATCTTCAAGCATGTTAAGAGCATTAATTGCTAAGTTTAAGCGAACAGGCTGATGAACGAGTGGCTGATGACAAAGTGGACATGAAGACCAAACAAAAGACAACAAAGACGTCCATAAACGTCACTGGACTTGCTCAGAAGTCACTATGATAATTGTGTCACCGCAAGAGGCTTCCTGAATTGCTTTGCCTATGGACTTTTTTGGCTACTCTATAGCCCTGACATATCACCATTAGACTTCTTTTTATGGAGTTATGTTAAAGATCAAGTTTACAGAGATCGGCCAAAAACCACAAAAGAGCTGGTAACAGGAATAACAAGTGTCATATGGACAATTCCAACAAAACATCTCAGGCAGGTTATTACAAATTTCGAGCAGAGACTTTGTTTCATTGTCTCCTCAGATGAAAAACATTATGAGAATCTAATCTTTAATTTTCTTTATTCTCATGTGTAAATCCTGAAATTTTGAAATAAAAATCTTATTCCCTTCAAAAGTTATTCAATGTTTTCTTTTCTATACCCTGTATGTGTTATTACATTAAAAATAATCATTGAAGTAACAGTTGCCATTTATTCAAGATCATGAATAGTACAGGTCTCTTAACATTTCATATTTCAAACTTAAAAACAAACAATAAAGAAAAGTCATGTGTCAAGCATAGATTATGAACATTTTCCTACTATCTCAGAATATTTTAACGACAGTTCTTCACCATTTAATAAGGTGAAAGATATCTAAGTAAGTAAATTATAAAACACATAACACATTTGAAACCATTTCATCAGTTATCATCCATAGCCAAAAATATACTCAAATTCTTTTGCACAGCCTTGTATACTATCTACAGATTTTTATACATATTACATATTAAGCTAAAATTTAATTGAAGCAAAATATGCATGACACTGCTAAAAAACACATGTCCAGAAATTACCATCTGTAGACTAAATTGTAACCACTTCTTTGCTTAGCCCTGTATTATTAGTATTCTACAAATACTGCTTAGTATACCTACTAAAAATAGATCAGCTATAGAAAGTGCGTAACTCAAAAACCATCTTTAATCAATCCACACCTATATGCAGTAATGTTTTCTAATTCTTTTGTATAGCCCTGTTTGTGATCTAAGACTTTATACACACTATGTAGTATGCAAAAATTTAAGTAAACTTAAAAATGCATACCATAACTGAAAATGCACTTCCAGCGATTATTGCTATAGACAGTGCAGTAACCAAAATATTTTGTGTGTTTCTGTAAATTAACGATAAGTGCTATGCACACCACATTCTACAGCAAGCATCTTGTGGTGTACTTCAGTAATGTATATAAATTTGATTATGTTTTGAAATAGTGTAATGTCATTTAAATATGATGCAAACATTTTTCCCCCATGGAGCATTATGAAACCGAATTAGTTTATGTGATCTTTTAATTGAATGATAAATGCTTTGCTTCTGAAATCATGTTTTAATTCACTTCAGAAATTCATGTACTGTAAAATGCCAATTACAAGCCCCCTTTTTTCAGTAGTAAAAACAGTTAAATTTAAAAGGTGGCTTATAATCATGATTTTTTTATAAATTCATTAAAGAACTGTTTTTATAATTAATTTAGAAGTAAAAAAAAAGGTAAATATAAGGTGTGAGAATCTTCCACATTTCGACCGATTTCGTTTTAAATGTGATGAAGTTGTTGCATTTTGATGATTGTTAAGAGTAACCCTTTCTAACTTCTCTAATTAGTTAAGATGTTAAAATATGATTGAAAGGCTGTTATTTTTTGGACTTTAGTGTGTTTATTGCATTTATATATTTTTTTAATCACTACTAATATTTAAAACATTAGTTTCAAAACTTTAAATTTTATTATTGTTTTTTTTTCTAAAGTCCTTGTCAGTATGATATTACTTGTATCTATGATTATTAAATAAATGCTGTTATTTTTGTGTAATTTGTTGTTTTTATTTTTTAATTTTCTTACAATATAGGAATTACTGCTGTTTTATTGACTTATCCATTGGATGTTGTGCGTGCACGCCTTGCATTTCAAGTAACTGGGGAACATATGTATACCGGCATTGTAGACACATTATCTCAAATTTATAAAAGTGTAAGTTAATTTTGTCTCTAAACTTTCCCATTATAATTCTGATCTATTGTTCTAAATTTTTATTTATAAAAGCCATATTCTTAAAATGAAAATGTTTAAAATTATTTATAATTTGCATTTACATAAATATGATTATTTTCGAGTATATAAATATATTATTTTAAACTTTTGCATTCAAAAGCTAAAATTTGTGCAAGTGATCAAAAATCATATTTTGATTTTTTTTTTTCCTTTTTAGGGTTTCGTTCATATAATGAAACCCTATTCGTCTCACTCCTTTGTCTGTCTGTCCGTCCATCACAGAACCCGTTCTCAGAAACTATGCATGTTGGAGACTTGAAATTTTGGGTACTTATAGCTGAACACCTCACATCAAATGACAAATCATAAAATTTTGAAACAGTCGGTGATTAACTGAATTACGGGCTAATTAACTTCTAAAATTAACCAATCAACCTTTTTAACGCAGGTACAAACGGACCTTCTCCAAATCATCGGAGTTTCTCCTAAGGGTTGCCAGTAAAATCAGCTGATGCACGGTTACCACAGAGTAAATTAAGCCGAAAAATGAAGTGGACATTTTAAAGCGAAATCGCATCTCAGAAAATATTGGTCCGAGAAATTTGTAAAAAGAATAGACAGACGTGGAAAAAAATCTGCTTTCATTTGGTATAAAGTTCACATTTCTGCGATGTGTATAAGTTAAAATATCCACTAAAAATCGATCGATAAAAATTTAATTTCTTTAATTGGAAAGACAAGGAAAAAAGATTTCGTTTCAGCAAGAAAGCAGGTGTCAGACATGACAATGCTGCGGTTTTCCATAGTAGGATATTTTAATACGAAATTTTAACTTTTTAAATATGAAATTTTTTGATTAAATTTTTTGGCATCTCGATGTGAAATTTCTCGCTGATTTCATTGATACTTATTTCTAAGTCCTGTCTTAATTACAAGCTGAAATATTAATTATTATTTAATTAATCGATTTTATTGCTATCAAATGCGTTGATTAAAATAGAGACACGTGCTTTTTTAACCACGAAATAATTTAAATTAGGAAATCTAACAATTTGCGTGGTGTTTTTGAACAGCGCTATGAGATAAGTATAACTCATTCATCATCAGAAAGTTTACAAGCATTCATTCATACCACTATTTTCGAATAGTAATTTCAGGAAATATCTTAAATTATTGGTTAAGACCGCCACTCAATCTGTTTGAAACCTTAAGATAGTTTATAACACTTAAGAAAAGTGTAAAAAAGAATGGAGGGCGATATTTCGAGAAGGGAGGGGGGGGGGGGGAAGCTAGATTTATTTTTAAAGTCTTAGCGTTTGTTACTGCAGCAAATGTTTTAAATTCTTGGTTAAGACCACCACCATCCCGACCCATGTATCTGCGGAAAGATTGCGTGAAGGAGTTTCGTTCAGGTACGCTTTTCTTAA
The DNA here is from genome assembly GCA_963932465.1 of Maratus speciosus. Classification (NCBI taxonomy): domain Eukaryota; kingdom Metazoa; phylum Arthropoda; class Arachnida; order Araneae; family Salticidae; genus Maratus; species Maratus speciosus. Next base: position 404,761,994 of record OZ010793.1, on the reverse strand, counting down.
GAATAGAATGCGCTCCCTGGTGGTGGAATGTGGAACTAACATAACACGATTTTGTTAAAATTAGGAAATCTAACAAATCGATCTGTTTGAAACTTTAAGATATTTTATAACACATAAGATAAAGTGTAAAAAAGAATGACGTGTGAAATTCCGAGGGGGGGGGGGGTGTGGCTTAGGGTGGCCGCTAGACTTCTATTTAAAAAATTAGCATTTCTGACCACTTTAGGTGCCTTTTTTGAGAGAGTCCTGAGATATATGCTACTTATTTAATATAAAATTGTCTAAAGTTTAGTTAGCACTATTTCCGAATAGTAATTTCAGCAAATATCTTAATTTCTTATTAAGACTGCCACCAGTTCGAGTAACATATCTACTGATAGGTTGTTTAGCGGAGTTTTCTTCTGATACTGTTTTGTTAAGAATAGAGTGCACTCCCTGGTGGTGGAGTGTGGAACTAACATGACGTGATTTTGTTAAAATTAGGAAATATAACAAGGCGATCTGTTTGAAACTTTAAGGTAGTTTATAACACATAAGAAAAAGTTTATAAAAAATGGCGCATGAAATTTCGTATAGGGGGGGGGGGCGCTAATTTCACTAATTGATTTATTTCTATTATATTCATAATTTAAAAGGCAGCCACGTGATGTTTCATTGCAGTATTCTTCTGAATGGTGTCCGATTTTAAAAAGATAAAAATGTCAGAAGTATTGATACCACTATTTTCGAATAGTAATTTCAACAAATATATTAAATTCTTGGTTAAGACCCCCCCCCCCGACCCATATATCTACCGATAGGTTGTGTAAAGGAGTTTCGTTCAGATACACTTTTGTTAAGAATAGAGTGCGCTTCCTGGTGGTGGAATATGGGACTAACAGACTGTGATTACATTTAAAGTAGGAATTCCAACAAAGCGATCTGTTTGAAACTTTAAGATAATTTATAACAAACTAGATAGTGCCCGTCAAGATTTGACGGTAAATAACTTGAACGTTTCATTTAAAAAAAATCTTAAATTGTTAATTAATTGCTTTTAAATTAATTTTTGAATGACGAAATACGTGATGAATTTCTGTATTGCATAAGTGATTCCTATTTCTTTAAGGCGATATGGTACTATCAGTCTATACTTAATCAATTAAGTGAAAGAATTTTAAGTTTATAATTTACAACCAATTATACTTGCTTTGTATCAAAAATTTACCTAAAAATACCGAGTAGAGGATTTATTTTTACTTACTATGGCCTCTTTTTTATTTTATTTTTAATATTTTGAAAAAAAACTCGATATTTATTTTCATTTATTTATTTTTTAAAACTACACGACCATTAAAAGTTGCCATGGATTTTACTTTCATCTGTCTCATTCTCTAAAAACCTAAATTTGAAATTTGATGCAGTTAATGATTTATAATATATATTTTATATTACTTTAATTTAATTTTACATTTTTATGCACTTTTTAAATATTGCACCTGGATATCAAAGAAATTTTTTTTTATAGTTCTTATATGAATATTTCTCTTTCTTTCCGTTTTATTTTTTACGAAAATGAATGACAAACTTTTCTTTCTGACACACACACGTATATATTCTTGATAATGGTCAGAAAATATAGCAAAAATTGTAGATCCACTCAATTTATTTAATTGATAATTACATGCAAAATATTTTAGCTTAAATATTTTAAATATAAAATCCTTATTTTTTCAATATATTATTGAATGTTAAATTTTATTTAATTATAAAGCATTCAAATAATAATAATAATAAAATAAAAATCCTATTACTTCTCTTCCTAATAAAATATGTCATTATTGAAATGAATTATCGACAAAATTATTACGCAATTTGCCGGGCTTGGGCACGAACCTGCAACCTCTACAAAAATATAGAGCTTTAAACTACTTGCTCTATTTTTAATAGCATTAAACTTCATCTTAATGGCAGAGATCAGTGAAAGTCTAAAAATAACGTGAAGTTGTGTGGAAGGCTTAGTGAAGAAGCAGAGAAATTCCAATAACTCTATTTATTAATGACGACAATGATGATATTTACAAGAGGATGAAAAATTAACAAGCATAACTTTGCTTGAACTAAATAAACTTAAAATAAACATTAAATAAAACTTAATTAAATAGTGCTAGCATCTATGGTAGCTAATCGCTACTACGCCATAACAAAAAAAAATACAAGAGCTGCTCACAACATGCAGCTAAGGCGAAGGCAAATTCATCAAATTCGTTCAGTCATTTATACAAACAAAATACAGAATTTCTGCATATTAAGTGATGCCATTCCTGAAAACGAAATACCACAAACATCGTAAAACGCCATTGGGTCAAACGCTTCTTACCTGATGCCCAGCACTATGACCTCAAACATATGAACAGCAGCCGTAAATAGTGAATCACTGGTGATATTGCAATCACAGTTCCGGAACGCTATAATATCATGTATTATGAAAAATCGGCATGCCGGTAGCGAGAAGCAATGGCGTTTTCGTGTATTTCGCCGTTGACTTGGAGAGGGTAAAAACAAAGTAGGTCATGTTAATAAACTAAACTTATTTTAATAGAAACTAACATTTTAAGTTAACATGACAACAAGCAGCCCCCTTTTTAGCCTCTCCAAGACATTACAAAAGATTAAAAAAAAAAATTACATAATATATTCAAAAATACAATATCAATTCAAAAACAGTCTGTCTAATCAATATCGGGTCGGGGAAAATTGAAACAAAATTCACCGGCCAGGTACCAATCAAAATCTGACCAAAATGTATAACTACTTTTTTTTTTCTTTTTCAAATAACTTCTCTTCCCCCTTCAATAATTAAACTTATGAAAAAGGCAGTCTGAGCAATGTCATGTCAAAAAAACATGGCAATGAACAGAGTAACCATAAATGTATAAATATTAAACCCTTAAAACTTGCATACAAAATTTCATTAACTGTTCTTTAACTTGAGGTTTAGTGAAAGGATCTGCTAAATTTAATTTACTTGGAATATACTTTAATTTAAAAATTTTATCATAAACTAGATTTCTTAGAAATAAATATTTAATGTGGATATGCTTGGTTTTCTAATTCTCAACTCGTGAATTAGAAAAAGAAATTGCTGCCTGATTATCACACAATAAAGAACATTCAGTTAAATTTAATTTTAAACTTTCATTTTCTAGAACATTTTTGATCCACATCAATTCTTTTCCTGCTTCAGTTAACGTGACATATTCAGCTTCCATAGTAGATAGGCTAACATTTTTGTTTAAAGGTTTTTTAAGAAATTGGCGCCCTATCTAAAAATAAAATATAACCTCCTATGGAAACCCGATCGTCACGATTTGCAGCAAAGTCAGAATCTGAATAACATGAAAGTTTTAGCTCATTCACTCTGGATAATTCTAATTTAAAATTTTTAGTGTACTGTAAATAACCAAGTAATTTTAATAAACTGTGCCAGTGTCTTATACCTGGGTTAGACTGAAATTGAGAAAGTAGGTTTACAGCATACATAATGTCGGTCGTGTTCGACCTGCAATAAAACTCAAACAACCAATTACGTTTCTATAGGGATACTTAGACATTTCCTCAACCTCTTGTTGATTAACAGGACAGTCCAATTTTGACAAGACAAGCCCTTTAGGCATTGGTACAGAACTCATGGAAAATTGATATTTAGAATACAAATCACAAATTTTATCTATATATGAAATTTGGTGAATAAACAATTTATCTTCACTTTCCTCAAATTCGATACCCAAGAGTTTTCTTGTTTTCCCTAGAACCTTTAAATTGAAAAAACTCTTTAGTAAACCTACACCAAATTCCAGATCCCTTTCAGTTCTACCAAAAATTATAATATCATCAACATACAATAAGAGTGCAAGTTTATTTTTAAAAGTATAGACACAGTTACACCAGTTTAGTTTCTGAAAATTTAATTTAAAAAGTGCATCATCTATTTCAAAGAAACCATTGTCTTTCACTTTGGTTGAGACCATATAATGATTTATTTAACTTACAGACTTTTCCAGATTCTACTGTAAAACCTTCCGGCTGCTGCATATAAATTACTTTATCCAAATCAGCATATAAATATGCATTATTAACATCCAACTGTACATTTAACCATTTAAAAAGGCACACAAAAATACTAAAAAACAATCTTATAATAGAAAAACTTACTACCAGACTAAAAACTTCTTCATAACTTAAACCTTTAATCTGGCTAAATCCCTGAGCCACAAGGCTTGCCTTAAACCTAACAATTTCATTATTTTCATTTCTTTTTATGGTGTAAACCCATCTATTACCCAAAATTTGTGCATCTTCAGGTGGTTCTACAAAATCCCAGACTTTACAGTCATACATGACCTTCATCTCTTGATTCATAGCTTCCTCCCATTCAGATGCTTCGGGTGTCTTAGTAGCTTCCTTGTAACTTCTAGGGATTTTTACCTCGACCAAGTTAACTTCTGTATTTGAAAAATTTGAAACTTTACCAGATTGGATATTTTTACCACTAAAATAAAAAATAATCATAATCATATTTTATGTTGTTTTTTGTACAGTATTTGATCGTATCATTCAAGGATCTCAATTTAACTTTAGTTCCCTCAATGCCATAATAAATATTCGTTCTAGGTTCATTTCTATGAGGAACAGCAGTTTGTATCCATTTAATGGATGAACAAGGAATTAAATCTAAGCTATCACTCGATTTAGAATCTAAACTTCTAGTTTTGACAGGACTAACCTGACTCTGAGTACTGATTTCTCTTGTTTTGGATGGGCTATTACATCTATTTTTTGATTGTATAATATCATCTATTATAGGAAAAATATCCCCATCCTCAGCAAAGTTAAAATATGAGAAAGAATGAAAATTCTGTTTAGAGTTAATTTATGGCATCAACCCCCCTTTTACTTTCATCAAACCTTACATTTACAGTTTCATAAATTCATTGCTCCCCTATTATCCATATCCGGTAACCTTTAGTGTGCTGTGCATAATTGCACATTATATCTAGGTTTGCTCTCATATCGAGCTTTTTCCTTTTTTTTCTTAGGTATACCGACATAAGCTAAGCAACCAAACTTTTTGAGGTGAGAAACAGAAGGTTTTCTCCCAGAATACAGCTCAAAAGGCTTTAGTTTAAAATTCTTGTGACAGACTGTTCCACACGTAAGTGAAACATAAAAGAGCTTCTGCCCAAAATTTCTGGGATAAACCACTAGAATTAAGAAGGGTTTTTACTCTATCGAGAGCAGTTAAATTAAAACGTTCTGCACAACCATTCATCTCTGGAGAATATGGGTTGGTCTTTTCATGACTAACCCATATTTAAAATATATTAAATAAATTAAATTATATATTAAATTTATCAAATTCTTGATTACAAAATTCAAGACCCCCATCTGTTCTGACAACTTTCCTATCTAAAAACCTTTCGGCTCTTTTCTGATATTTAAAAAAGGTCTCAAGAACGTCAGACTCATTTTTCAGGGTATAAACTGTGACCTTTCTAGAAAAATTGTCTATAATGGACAAAAACTACCTACTTCCTCCATGAGATGTAATGGGTAAAGGCCCACATAAATCCATATGCAGCAGCTGGAGAGGAGATTTAGACCTTATTTGACCTATTGGTTTAAACGACACTCTTTTTGATTTAGCCAATTTACAGGAAATACAATCTTCAGTCAATCTAGATAGCAAAGGTAAACCGTTAACAATTTTTTGTTTACTCGTGTTTACAACATACTCACTGTTAATATGGCAGAATCTTTCATGCCGTAATTCATTAACATTTATTTTTGCTATTTGATTTGCTAAAAAATTGACTGAATTGTTATTTCCCTCACATTTAGTTACATACTTAGAAGGCTTCAAAAAATAAAGGTCATGCTTTCTTAATGCATAAAAGAGCTCATTACCATTTTTGTCATATACAAAAATTCTACCATTTTTACCTACAAAATTAATCCCTAACTTTTCTAGTTTAACTCCAGACAACAAATTTCTTCTCAATATAGGATTATATATCTTTTAAAAAAATACAATTAAATTTGCTATTTTTACATTTTATTAAAAACTGAATTGTTCCCTTTCCCTCAACTGGACAGTCTCTCTCCCCAACTGCAAGAGACATGTGCAAATCGGATACTGGCCAAAAATCGAAAAACAAATTTCTATTGCTACAAAAATGGGCTGTAGCCGTCGTATCAAAAACCCATTGGGACCATAGCCCAGATCCGATGAATTTGCCTCGCACAGTTCAGGAGAAAGTTCTATTAAACTACATTCCAGTTCAGAGAAGGTACAATTAAACATTTTACATTCAACATTACTAGTTTCAGATTGAGAAGATTTCTTTTGAAAATTACTTTTAGAATTAGGTCTATTTTGAAATTTATTTTTAACATTAGGTCTATAAGAATTACATTTACTATCTTTTTCAAAATTACTTTTACCAGCTATTTCACAATTACTTTTACTGTTAGAATATTTAGAATTTTGGTAATTATATTTACTTAATCTGAGCTTACAGTTAGAAATTACATGACCATACATTTTACAATAAAAACAAGGACCAATTTTGTGTTTACCTGGTTTAACAGACGATTCACTGGAAAAAACTACATTCACATCAGAAAAATCTTTTTGAGACAGGCGTAATCTATTTTCTTCCAGCAGGAGCTCACATTCTATTTTATCAGGCATAAATTCCACATCCTTGCACCGGTAGATGGCTTGGACGGTAGCTCTAAATTCATCTGGAAGACTCCGTATCATTTGATAACCGACGTAAAGAGACTGTAGCTGATGACCCACGTCACAAAGACGTTCAGCTGCTGCTTGAAAAAGTCCCAAGTTCTCACCCGGAACATACTTGGTACCAAAAAAGACATCAAGTAATTGGATTACACGGGCTCTTGTTGTTGGCTCGAAGTGGTCATGCAAAATTTTCCATGCTTTAGTTCCATTTGTCGTACTGGATATCAACGGTCTAAACTCTGAGCTGAGGGATTGATAAAGAATTGTATAGGCTCTATTTTTTCTTAATTTTAGGTCTTGCTTCTCTCTCCATGTCAGGTCACATGCCTCTGGCACTATTTTTGATTTACTGGCAACTGGTTCTAACAGTTCAGAAGACAACTTTTCTAGCGTTTTTGAAGCCGACTTTTCACTCTCCAAAATATCATTCTGGTGTTGCTTATCACTTAAGACAGTCTCATCAAGTGGCTTGTCACTTTCCTCCGTTCCTCCAAAAACTCCCAGACTCCGTAATGTAGTAATAATACCTTGACCTCATGTTTCCAGGACTCCCAGTTGCTACTAGTGAGCAGGGTGTTGTTTTGTTGTTCCATCAGCCCCCGTCAAAAAGAAATTTCTATCTCGGCAACCAGCGAAACTAAGTGTCAACAGGAGCACAAAAGTTCGTTCAAGAAAAACGGAAAAGTTCACAAACATCAACAAGACATCTTTTTCACTTCCACATTTTCAAAACTTCACTAAAAAATGGTTATTTAATGGGTCTGGGCCCATAACCATTGCTCTATTTTTAATAGCATTAAACTTCATCTTAATGGCAGAGATCAGTGAAAATCTAAAAATAACATGAAATTGTGTGGAAGGCTTAGTGAAGAAGCAGAGAAATTCCAATAATTCTATTTATTAATGACATGACGACAACGGTGATATTTACAAGAGGATGAAAATTGATTCTTTAGGTGCTTAGTAATTTAGGTTAAAATATATAGATCTAAAACTACCAACCCCCTTAAAAACATCAATTTAATAACCATTCACCTAAATTAACGCAATCACAAATTTAAGAGCTTTAAACAAGTAAATAATCTACAAATCCTCAAAATTTTTTATTGAAAAAGATTTAAGTTAAATACTTATGAAAATTTCTCACTTTCTTGGCTATACTGTCTTTTGGGCATTTTTAGGCATTTTGCAAACTCAGATGAAAATAACATTTATTTTATGTGGTAATCAGCTTAGATCAGGGTTGGCAAATCTATGGCACGCATGCCAGAGTTGGCATGTAAGATAATTTTTCTGGCACGTGAAAAAGTTAAACTTGGTAACCGTTATACAGATAAAATCCATTTTTTATTTCTGTTATAACCAATGAAATTTTATTCCATACGGGCAGATCACAAATAATACAATTATCTTTTGCATAAATTAGCACATCAGATTAATTTTCTTTTCCTGTCGTGCCAAGTAATGTTTTCGACATGAATTTTGCCTTTCTATATGAATTTAAAAAGCTGTAAATTTCAAATTAATTTTGTTTGACAATCACTGCAATAAAATGGCATATGAATGTAATTTAGCTATGTATATTTGTAAAAATAACAAAATATGAGCCAGATACTGGCTGTCTCAAAAATGACCGATGATTTAAAAATTCAATAACTTACAAATGGTGACAAATATTAATAAAATTCTTGCAGGAGGGTTATGTATGATGCCAGGAGTTTTTTTTTATTTTAGTTCGAATTTCAGGCAATAGATGGCTCTGAGAGCAATAGTCAGTCCAGACCTGATTTTTGGTACTTCGGGATCCATTCAATACATTTTAATCTCCTTTTCGCATGGAAGATGAGAGAGACCGAAAAATCGAGCTTGGATTTAGCGGTTATTGCTTGAAGCGCCATCTATCGATGCTATTTGTAACTAAAATTCAGAATCGCAGCATACAAACTCCTGACATCTTACATAACACTCCTGCAAGAATTTTTGTAATATCTGTCACCGTTTGCAATTGAATTTTAAAATCATCGGTCATTTTTGGGGCACACGGTATAAGACATTTTCAATCAAACGTACAACAGCAAAAACGTCATCAATACATTATTAGTACATTGCTTAATGTAATTTGGAAAATTATAACCGAAATGTTGCATTAATAATAATAAATTACAAATTAAGGAAATAAAAACTCGTACATTTTTCCTTTATAACAGTATATAATGCATAAATGAATCCTATTTACGAATTAAAAATTCATTCATTTAAAGGCTGATTCCAGTAAACAGAAAAATCGCATATTGATTTTTTATATTTTTTAATTATTAATGCATGAAAGGAACGATTTTATAACCATAGTTTCGTACAAGCATCGTACTCTTCAAGATTGTTTTTGTATAAGTTTGGCACGCTACATTGTTGATAGATATTGTTTGTGAATTTTCGGCACACGCACGTGAAAAGGTTTGCCGAGCCTGGCTTAGATGTTGCCATTTATTTGTTTGCTTTGAATACAAAAAACATTCAGCTATTAAGAAGCAGTGTGAAAATGTAAAAAAATTGAACCTTTTAGTTTTTATAAGGAAAAGAACAGAGGTCCCTGTATGGGGACCCAGGGACTGAAAAGGTTAAACTTTTAAAAAATAGGAAAATGTAATAAGCATTCAAATAGAAAATCAAGTTCAGATTTTAAATATTCTAATTATATTTTTCTTCTAAAACCAAATTATTTTTGTTCTTTCTGCCAAATCTCTAAAATTTCAAATTTATTTTAGTTGGGTTTCTTTCAAAGCAGTGGTAGAAACTTTATGAATTGGAAGAAACAGACAAATCAAAATAGGGTTCCTAAGTTAAAATCTACCAATAAATGATTTGAAAGCTAAAACAAAACACAATTATGCACAATATTATAACTGTATTAATCTAATAAAATATTAATTGTAGAAGTCTGAGCAATTTTTTTAAATGACCATTACTATAATAAATTTTCTATCAACTTTAGTTAAACTGGATCCTAGTGCCTGTTGTGCCTTTATACTTTATTCTTTCTCATAGTTACAGATTACAATATCCTATTGCTGAAAAGTTTATTAAACTTTCAGACCCTGCATTCTCGAAAATGTTTGGAGGTTTCAAAGGTTAAAAAAAAAACCCTTCTGCTTCATTGTAGACTCCTGTAAGCATGGAGGCTAGGTGGCTCAGGTGTAAAGGCTCTATTTAAGGGAGAAATAAAAAAAATAGCCTTTTGATTTTGTTGGTGATCTCCATAAGAAAGGGGACCAGGAGCACCACACACTTCTTACTAGAGATCATTCTGGCTCTTTTTTTTCAATGTTTGAGTCCAATGTTTTGAAATCAGAGTCTGCCTGAGTCCAATACTAAAAGTACATAGTAGAAAATTGTTAATATTCTTTTACAGAAATAACTATTTATCTTAAATGCTCTGCATGACGGCATTTTGTAATTTTTATGTCCCTGAAAATCTATTTAAAATAGCAAATCTATTATTTATACCCAACCATTTCCATAAATCTCCTATTCTTACTCTCTTAAAATATTGTACAACAATGGCAGAAAAGCATGATTTCTGTTTTACATTAATTCTGAAAAAGGATTTCAAAAGAAAAAGAAGATACACGAGGGATATCCCATGACTTCTTTGTTGCTAACACTGACTGTGCCAAGGTTACAGAATCTGATAGGCTATGTTTCTTTTAACCCCATCAATAACAATTCAATTTCCATTCAAACTGATTTATAGAGGATTGTAAAATACTTTAAGAAACTTAGACTATATTCTTGTTTCTCTAGTGGCACCTGGCAAGTTTTCACTTGAGCTTGAGTCCAAAGACTGGTATAAAAATTTAACCTTGCTCAGTTGAGTCAGTCCATCCCTGATGCTTAAAGGGAAGGAACTCTTCATTCACTTGAAAAACACCCACTCAGTAATGTTAATCCTATGAGAAGGTTGTTTCCGAATTTCTCGCTTAAATTTGAATATTTTTAAATGGATTTTTTTTTCTTTTTTTTGCATAGGATAGCTCTAATATGTTTTTTTTTTACTTTTTCGATTTCGGTTGCAGATTTTTTTAAATAAAGCTACTTTCACTTTTGGAACCGGTTTTGAAAGTGAAAGTATCTTTATTAAAAATATTTGCAACCGAAATCGGAAAAGTAAAAAATGGCCTTATTAGAGATCAAGCTCAGCTATCCTATGCAAAAAAAAAAAGAGAAAAGTTTAAAAATATTCAAATTTAAACGAGAAATTCGAAAACAACCTGCTCATAGGATTAACATTACGGAGCGGATGTTTTCAAGTGAATGAAGAGCCCCAACTGTAATTAGGATCTGGCAATATTTTTTAATTCAGTAGTAGTTATGTAATAATCTTCTAAATATAAAGAATGCCAATCTGTAATATTGCCTTTTAAAAAATAATTTGTAAAATGAGTTAAAAATTTCAATCCTCTGTTGGAAAGAAATATGCAATATTTTATACCAGTAAATAAAGAAGTTAAAAATAATAAATATTGTTAGTTAAATTGAAATTATATAATTTTTTAATAGATTTCACACTTTGGATAAAATTTCTCTAAGTGCATGATTAAAATCTTTAAAATGTGTGACTTTATTAAAAGATTAATGTAATTATTAATTTAATGCACATAATTAAACTGTTAAAATACTATTTAAATTTATATTATTCATAAGGCAAATAAATTTATTATGCCTCAAATATAGAGTGTAACATAGTAGTAAATTATTTGAAAAACATATTTCTTTCTTTTTTTCCCTCCTCCCTGTAATGAAAGAAACCTATTTTTTTTTTCCCAGCTGTTTCTTTCTGTGATTTTTCTGCTTTGAAAGGACTTTTCCAATCTTTACTATACTTAAAAAAAAAGTTCCATGGAGAAAAAATCCATAAAAGTCTATGAATGTATGAGTAAAATACTTTCTTTCAAAACTATTAATTATTAAATGAAATATTGTCTATTAATGTTTTTAAAAAATAATTATTTTGTAAGTAGTCCTTTTTTAAAGGACTTGCTAATGTCTTCTGAAATTTTTTCTTGTATAGTAAAATAAAAGAGGGGGTATATCATAACTATCAAAATGAGAAAAATAATTAGAATTGATTTAGTATTTTTATACGCAATTTATGTTAATGAATTATTTTAGGAAGGTGGCTTAAAAGCTCTTTATCGAGGGATACTACCTACTATTCTTGGCATGCTTCCTTATGGAGGTAAGATTTCTTGTGATGTCAAATGATTTTTCATATATACACAATATTTTAATTAAAACAAAAAAAAAAAAAATTTCATTCTTGTTTGAATTGAAACGGTTTCAGCAGGGTTGGCAAATTATTGGGCCCAGCATAGAAAAACTTTGTTTTTCTGGTTATGCCCAATAACAACAATAAACAAAAAAGAAAATTCATGCATCATGCATAGATTATGAAACACTTTCCAACACATTCAGAATACTGTAATGAAACTTTACTGTTTAATAAGATGAAAGGTGATTTTTAAACTCATAGCACATTTGAAAACCCAGTTTCAGTAATTATCATCTATGCTCAGAAAAATATACAAATTCTTTTATGCAGTCCTGTATATGATCTATAGATTTGTATATATACTACACAGTATGCAAGAATTTTGTTCAGTTAAGAAATGCACCTCACAGTTAAAAATTCACCTTCAGCAATTTTTGTCAATAAGTGGAAATGTGCTTGAATTCTTTTTTGCTGTCCTGTATAAGATCAACAGAATTAATACACACCATGTGCTGTATAAAAATTCAGTTAAACGTAAAAGTACAAATCAAAACTGACAGTGCAACTTCCAGCAATTATCACTCATAGACAGTACTATAACTGAATTCTTTTGTGTGTCCCTGTAAATGAACGATTACTGGAATGCACACCATACTTTTCAGCAAGCAACCTCATAATAGCACACCACAGTAATTCATATAAATTTCATTATATTCGAAATAGTGTAACATTGTTAAAATACACTTTAAATGATTTTTTCCATAGGCCATTATATAATGGAATTATTTTGTGTGACCCTTTAAATGAATAATAAATGTTTTGCACCCCATACTCTACAGAAACATATAGTATATTTTAGTGCACCTCAGAAAGACATATTAATTTCTTTGTTTGAAATGGTGTAACATCATTAAAATTTCTTTGAAACTATTTTTTCTGCCATTGACTGTAATAGAGCAGAATACTTTTAACTTTCCTATTAAACAAATTATGAATGCTACACTCTTCCATTTTCAATAAAGATCGTGCTATAGTAAATGTCAATAACATATAATAATTACAGTCCGATTACATTTGTGACAATTAGAGCATAGACAAATGGTTAGACACATTGAAGTCCTAAACACTTTTCAACTACATTGGAAAGTTCTAAAAACACTGGTAGAAGCTTTATTATCATATTCTTCAAAATATTTTTTTAAGTAATTTTATGTTCAAATGTTATATAATTGAGAAAATTTGCTCATTTAAAAAAATGAGTTGTTATAGATGTATGTAAATTTATTATGAAATGATTAAAATTAATGAAGAATACTGTTTTCTTGTACTCAAGATGTTCAGTCTTATTTTGACTGCTGCAATAATGCTTATAATTTTCTGCAATTTACTGTTGATCCATTTTTTTATTTAGAGAAAGTCTTCCTTGCTCTAACCTATTTTTGTGCATTGGATAGGAACCACATAAAAAAAAATGTACAAAAAAAAAGTTATCCCAAAACTTTACAAGTAGCAATAACAAATAATTTTTTGCAACATAAAAAAATTATTAGATGGATAGGCACCCTTTTTCAAAAGTCTTTGCCTTTATAGAAGAATGAAAACTGTGTTAGATTTTGTTTGTCCACTAATTATTTACACACATAAATGCAAGATCATGAGGGTGGGGGCGCCATTAGTTGTTTAAATAGTTTATTAAATAAAATAAAATCGCACCATATTAAATTTCATGATACTACACTATACTCTCAGTTTATCCAGAGCCAAGATACATGATTTCTCTCAAAGTAGTGTCACACACGTAACGCAGGCTTTAATTTGTATTTATTCAATTATTTATTAAATTTTAATGTTAATTCTGATTTTAAGTGGTATGGTAAATAAGTTATTAGCATATTTTTAAATTTAAATGTGTGGCAATAAAACTCACAGAAGTATATCATTTAATTTCATTACTCAAAATATACTTTTTTTCTACTTCAGAAAAAAAGCACATTTTGTGTATGAAATTAAATGATATATTTCTGTGAGTTTTACTTTCACACATTTAAACTAAAAAATATGTTAATAACTTATTTACCATAATGCCTAAAATCAGAATTAACATTAAAATATAATAAATAATTGAATAAATACAAATTAAAGCCTGCGTTACGTGTGTGACTCTCCGCATGGAATCGCCCAATAATTCTTAATGTAAACAAACTGGCTTTTTCAGGCTATGAATGATCATTACTCTGTCAAATTATAAACAATAAAATTTATTATTCTTGAAGGGCATTACACCAAAACAGATTTCTTATTATCTGAATAAGAATACCTGAACATGCCAGAAAATATCTTATTTAAATTTGAAAATTAGCCTTAATCTATCATCAAGGAGAAAGTTTTTTGTTTCTTTATTAAGAAAGTTGCATCATAATGATCAAGAAAGGTATGGCCATTACCAGTGACCTGGAGCTGAAAAATTTTTGATGCTCCCCTCCCAGATAAAATACTGTGGCTCCGGTTCTGGCAACCGTTCCAACTTGGCTCCGAATTCGCGCTTTTGAGTTCAATTTTAATTTACACAGTTAATTTTTTGCTCACAAATTCTTCCTTTATCTTCATTAAAGATCTGACAAAATGCATTTTACTTCTCATCAAACTTGAAATGCTTGTTCAGAAAATCTGACGTCTTTAAGCTTTTACTCTTAAAAAAGAAAGTTTGGGGAATTTTAAACACAAATATCTTAAATTTTTTCTACACTTTTCAAACAACCAAAATTGTACAACTACACATGTAAACAACAGGCGGCCGTATTTGTTTTCAAATAGTGTTGCCACTTAGCTCAAGTAGAAAGGTAGAAGTGAAGTAGTGTTACCGTGCTTTTGTGAAAAGTTTGTGGCATAATTATTGTGGTGGGAGTTCATGAGGAGTCTTATAGGCTTTAAATATAGAGCTTTTATTCAACAAGGGGCAAAGGGCTGGCAGACAAGATCTCATGAATTTCGCCCTCACTCCATGATAGCAATAAAACAATCTTAATTAAATATAAAGTTAAAAAGTTAACTCACGTAACTTCGTTTCTCTGGAGCATGCTTAAGGATGGCAGGGTTAATTTAAAATCCACATCTAGATTTCATCTCACTCTAAATTTGTTCTTGTTCCCAGACTAAGCTCCGGTCATCCAGGCCGTTTCTCCACACCAAAACTACTTATACCAACTCACACTCTCTCCAACATCTAACTAACTGCTAAACACTGACTAACCAACTAACCGTTTAACATAATTTCGCTCCCCTATTTATACTCTGGCAGACTGAGCAAGTAAATTTGCATACAGTTACTGCTAACTTGCAGAACAGTGAACTCCTAATTAAAAATGCACCATGGACAATTAGAGTCTCTAGACTAGAGTTACGTCTTACACCATGTTCACCTTAATGGCATCAAAGTTATTAAAGTTCATTGTTGTAATTTTTAGTGATTTAGGCAATTTAAATTCAATTTCTAAGGTGTGTGGCTGTTAGGCATATTTTATTTTTTTTTTATTTTGAAAGTCTGAATTGATAAGTTGTCAAATTAGACGATATTTTATACTGAAGGTTAGAAAAAAAATCACACTCGTAATGACAGATATCATTCTCGAGATCAATGCAAAGTATGAGGGCTTCAAAGTGAGATTTTTATTTAATCGCTTTATACGAGCAGATTTTCAAATGTGTAATTGATCTTACTTAATCAATACAAAAACAGTCCTCAACTGTCATAACAGCAGAGGTTGCGGCCTACCGTTGGAAACAGAACCCCCCCCCCAGTAAAAGTGAAATGAATGTCAACCTGATTAAAGATGATCACTGCTGGATATGATAATATCATTCAATCTTTCTTAATCAGATAATCTTTTTAAAACAGAGCAAATTAGCATATTTTTTAGAACCTAAAACCAAGCGCCTGTAAAAAAGAAAGTACTTTCTAATCTAATTTTAAGTAAACTGCATGAAAATGTAGATTTTTATTTAAAAAAAATATTAAATTTTAAATGGTTGATAGAAATATATTTGTTATATATTACATATATCTATTTATTATAAAATTATCTTATTTGTAAAATTTCCCAATACTGATATTTAGCTGATCAAAACTATAAATATGTCATTTATTATTGTGAATATTTACTATATACAGTTAAACATCCTCTAATCCGGCACATTCAGGACTTGAAGCATGCCGGATTATGAAATTTTCTGGATTACTGGATGAATGTCGGGAAAAATGTGCAGAAGTTAGAATTAAACAAAAAATGACAGTAAAGCATGTTTTTTGTTCTTTAAACTGCTTGAATAGAGTTAAAAAAAAAAAAAAACTTAATAATGTAAAGTACAACATATGTACATAACTATAAAATGAAAACATGTACTGTAGGCTTATACAGTAGGACTACCCGTAGAAGCCATCTTAAACAAATCTCGAATATCAGTTTGTTTTGTAGTAGTCTTTTCTCTTCTCTTTTAGGAAGTTATTTCTTATGACGTGAAGTTTCAAAATTAACACGTGGTTGAATAAACTACTGCGCTCAGAAAACTTGATAAATATATTCAAGGCATCAGCTGATTGATTCCAGCTGATGCTGTTTGACTCATTTACATTATCTTCATCAAAGCCATTGTCTTTGGGGGCTGTTAGGTTGATAACACACTGAATGATGGACTTATCAGTCAAAATTTCTCTGTTGGCTCATCAAAATCTGCTTAACCCACTCCTTTATTTCTTCTCGATTCAGTGTGTTTCCAAAAATCGTGCCAGATTAGCAAGCCTGCCAGACCATAGGATGCTGGATTAGAGGATGTTTACTGTACCAAAGGTGTTTTTCCTTTTTAGTTCTTTCTTATTTAAACATTTGTGATTCAGCAATTTTCTATATAATTAATAAAATATTTTTTATGTATGTAGGTATTTCTTTTTATGTATTTGAAAAATTAAAATATCTCAGCTTAAAGTATTTTCCAAATGTTTGTGGGCAAAAACATTCAGGCAGCAGTGGTGGTGTTGTATTGTCTATTCCTGCAAAGTTACTTTGTGGTGGCTTTGCTGGTGCTATGGCGCAAACTATTTCGTAAGTATTTTCTTGTTTGTAATAATTCTGTAAAATTTAAATCTCTAGCTGTTTATATTCTGATTTGTATATCTAAATTGTAAAGTTTAAAATAATTGTTTTTGCATCAATTATTTATATTTATTAGCTATTCTGCTGTAGAAAAGGCACATATAAGCCAAAAATATTATGCTTTCTGATTATTTTCATATTTTAAATAGTTGCACAGTAAACTTATCTTTAGAGTGTAAATAATTGTAAAGTTTCACTTTGTAAGATCAGGCAAGGTTCAGAGGAAAATAAAGTTTACAGCTCTAACTTCAGTAGCTCAGTGCTCAGAGTCCTTCTCTTAAGGTTATTGGTTAGTGAGATCTCAAATTCTCCTCGCTAATGTTACACCTATGGGCATGTAATACATTCATATTTTTAAAAGGAGATTTCTTAAATTCTTTAAGAAATTAATCTTTTCACTTTGTTGTTCTTAAAAAATGTCTTTTTTGTTAGTTGTCAAAATATTTCTAAAATATATACTTAATTATATGTAAAGGATTAAAATCTTACTCAGTTTCGCCAAGATTTTAACACACAAAATTATAAATTAAGTATATAGTTTAGAAATATTTTTTAAACTAAAAAAAGTTAAACGTCTTTTAAGAAAAATATACAGAAAAAAAGTTTAAAATATTAATTTCCTGCAGAGATATTTTAAGAATACAAATGCATTTGATGGCCATTAACAAAGGAATATGAGATCTCACTAACCAGCACCCTTAATAATGTTCTTGGACTTAAAAATGAAACAGTGTTTATTTTCCAATAAGCTTGTTACATTTCAAGTTATAATGGATTGCTATTCAATCATAACCATTCCAAAAATCTATTCAAACTGCAGATTTTAACAGCACATCTTGAAAGATATGTTATCTTTATAGGAAAGTGGAAAACAATGTTCATTTCTTTAAAATCTTTTTAAAAAATCTAAGTTTTATTCAATTACAGGTGAAAATGATTTTGTAATTGTGTCAAAAAGAAGAGCCTAAGTTCAACAATTACTTTAAGGCTGTTCTTGAATCACAACTGGCTGATCAGAACAGCAAAACTGGTCAGAATCAATTTGACACATCTATTTTTTCTAAAATTATATATTGTTATTTTTTTACATATTATGAAGTGATTTTCTTTTGTAAATGCTTTCAATTTGCAGGTATTTTTATTCCAATATTGAATAGTGTTTTCTTTTTTCTATAAAGGCAAAGTTTCTTTTAAACACATTTGCCAAATATGACGTTTTAAGTAGGGCTGCAGAGTCAGAGTCAGGCCCATTTTTTAGCAAAAGAGTCAGAGTCGCTAAAAAACAAGCAGACTCTGACTCCAGCTTTTTATGTTGGACAGTTTGAAGTGAAATTAGCAAAATTACAGGTAATATTAAATCTATAAAATGAAATATTATTGTTATTTTTGGGCTATACCAGACTACCTAAGTTAAAGATGCCCAACATGCTGCCCGTTGTACAGAGTAGATGAAAACCATTTTTAATTGAAAATTCTAGTAGATATTTTACATTTCGTATATAAGTACTTCCTTTCAGATTTTTTGGGTTTGCAGAACCTGACGTAGAGGGGTCTGCAAGGGACCAAGGCTGCAAAATGAAGGCAATTTTTCAAACGGGCCAGGTCAGCAAAATGAAGACAATTTTTGTTATTGGGACAGACCATACTGATAAAAAAATTAAGCAGGCTGACTTGCCCAATATAAGAAGTTTGAAAGAATCAAAGTACTCCGATGAAATACGAACAATTTTCAATGGACACGACTGGGGTGAGAATAAATACAAATGTGCTGCATGAGCTGATGCTAGGTTGGCAATATCAATACAGGAATGTAATATGTCCAACTTAGGGATCAGCATCAGACAATTAGGTTATTAAGAAAAAGAAACAACGTATAAGGGCACAAATAAAATGTGTTTAAAAGCATACAGCTGTTTCAAAACCTCTAAGGTTTCCTCATCAGTGCTTAAAATAAAAGTTAAATTAAAACTAAAACGTTGTGTAAAAAAGAGGGGGGGGAGGTGGGCAGAGAGTCAGAAAAGCGTACCTTTCAGCGCTACTGCCAACGGTGAAATGCCAGATAAGGCTGACAAACAGCCATGGAGTTGACCTCACGCGCATATTCAGGTTATTAGGTTAGGTAATTAGGTTATGTCTGAGACCTAGTTGAATTTTTTCAGCTGACTCTGGCCATACCATGCTGCATGAGTGATGCTAGTTTGGCAATATCAATATAGAAATGTAATATATCCAACTTAGGGATCGGCATCAGACAGTTAGGTTATGTCTGAGCTCTAGTTGAATTTTTTCAGCCGACTCGGGCCGTACCAAGAACAAGCTTACACTTTCCCTACACACTCGGGTACGGCCGAGCCATAACTGGACTTAATTATTCCCAGAATATGTTCGGACCTAACCTAATTTATTTTGTAAAACTAGTAATTAGTAATAGCTATAATTAATATCAGTTAACAGAATCTTTAAAAATATACTATAATAAATTACAGAGAAATATTTTTAAAAAATCTCCTTTTTTTTACACGACTTCAAAATTTATGATGTTTTAACCATCTTTTTTAAAAATTCTAAACTACATTAATTTTTTCAATGAGCCTTCGTTTGAATGTAATAGTCTAAGAATTTAAGTAATCATTAATGTTGCTATTCTGTATTCTATGGCTTAATCTGAAACATATGGTTAAAATTTCCCATAAATATGTATGCAGTATTCTTTAAAAATATTAATTGCATATTATAAGAATAGAAGCTTTTTTTGTAGAAATTGGGTCTGGTCGAACCAAATTTCATTGATTTATACATGTGACGGGCCGAACTTTTAAGGGTCCGGAACTGGGAATTTCGGCCCATGCAGATCTCTAACCGGAGGTAATACGAAAATTATAGATTTCTATTATTTTTGGAAGCCAGGGAACCCGAAATAACAATGAAATAGAAACCTTTTTCACTTTTTTTTCTCAGATTTTTTGTGTCTGTAAGACCTGAAGTAATCACAAAATTGTAAATCCCCCCCCCCCCTTTTTTTTTTCAATGTGTGCAAAATTCAAAATAATTTGAAAATCTAATTCTTTTTTCTGAATCGGCAGTATCCAAAATACTGATAAAATAGTGATTTTCGGATTTTCTGGTCTGTAAAACCCAAAATAAAACCAAAATTGTAAAATTAATGCAGGAAATTTAAAATTTTCACTTTTTCTTTCGAAACTGCTGAAACTGAATTATTTCCAAAATAATACACTTTTCATCATTATTTTCTTCCATTCCATCGAAAATTTTCAGGTCTGCAGGTGATACGTCGTCGTTCAGACTGCAGGTTCGGTAAATTCAAATTATTCCATAGTGCGTCGAAGAATAAAAACGTCTTCATAAATTAGTTCTAATATATATCAAATTCGTAACTTCAATAAGTAAACACACTCTACAGCTCAAATTAAACAACAACTTCTTAAAAAAAAAAACTTATATACATTTATTTACAAAACAATATTAAATAATATTATTACTCTCATTTGAGAGTTCTATTTTTACCGACACACCGGTTCAAATCAAAAGTTACATCTACACTGAAAAGAAAATCGGAAAACAATAAAAGGGGGTTGCCACAGTGCCGACTAACAGAAAATGGCAAGCATCGCCAAGTTGGCATTCTCAACATCCTACCCCCGGCTGAACGCTTAGTTCAGCATCTATATTAAACAATTTAATAAACATAAGAATATACTTACATACATAACAAATTTTCAGATAACATACTTACATACAGCTACAGATGTAAAAGAAAAAATTATAAGAATGCTGCAATCTACAAAAGAAAATAAAATACATGAATTGTATGAAAATTAAACAATAATAAGGGTAAGTATGAGTAACAAATGAAATTAAATGTTCGATAATAGTTCTTATTTTTAGTGCAAGAGTTTTAGTGTCTTTTAGTCCACTATCTGAGATTGTATAATAACTGCACAGGTCGTTTAAGATCGCCTTTTGCAGTCTGTAATACACATGATCTTATTTTCGAGTCACGACCAAATATGAGTTCTTTAACACGACCACACTTCCACATATGTTTTGGGAGCTTTTCATCATGAATTATCACTATATCGTTAACTTTGAACTGAGGCGATGGATTTATGTTTTTAACTTGAAAAGCAGATCTAACAAGGGAACCACTTTTGGTGTTGCTCGAACCTAGCATTGAGACCTGGTGCATTTTGTAGCCCTATACATAAAAGTTAGAGAACCGATAAAATTTCTTTGTTAAAATCATATTTTATATACTTTTTTATACTTTTAATTTTTTATTATTCCTTTTTATTTGTTTATTTCATGCCAAAAGTGATTTAAGTCGCCAAACATGGCGCTACAATTTTTCCGCCCATTTTATCCAAAGAGTAAATATACAGAACATATTACTAGTATATCAGATTGCGATTTTTTTAAAATAATTGATAGCATAAGAAACAAATATTAGGTTTTTATTTCTTTTTCTATGCAGACGATAAATATATAAGTAATAAATATAACTCTATAAAAGCTTCGAAGATCATTGAAAACTATTTTTTAGTGAAATAAAAAATAAGCAATCTATTTTCTTTTGAAATCAAATGGAATAAAGTTTCGAACGTTTAAAATGAAATGTTGCTGTATTAAATGGCCCTTTGGTAAAAGTAATCAAAGTAAATTAATATTTTTACACAATTTAGAAAAATTACTGTTGCTAAATATATCGGACTTTACAATTTCTAGCCATTACAAATTCAGCTATGACATTTGGCTGGGGTTGCCGGAAAGATCTACTTTTGAAAATAAACGCTGTTTCCCCGCCAAAAATATGAATATAATGTTGCAATTTTTCAAAATCAAATTCATGGGTTTTTGAAGGAATTTTCAAACTTTTTTTAATATTTTATACTTATTATTAACTAATTTTTATTTTTAAATGCTTTTCTTTTAAAAAATTCAATGTTAATAGCCCGATAAGTGGTCTCAAAAATTGCATTTTCCGAAAGTTATGCTGCTGTAAAATCAAGAAATATTATTTTGACAGAAAAATTTTATCGATTCTCAAACTTCATAATATAGGGCTTTAAAATGCACCAGTTCTCAATGCTAGGTGCGAGCAACACCAAAAGTGGTTCCCTTGTAAGTTCTAACAAATATTCATTTCTCCACCTTTTCCAAAAGTGGTCAGTAATTTGTTGCTTATATTTATATTTTCTCGTCAACAAAATCTTATTGGATTTCTTTTGCGTACAAACTGGTAATCCATATGAAGGTAAGGACATTAATCGTTTACCAACTAAAAAATGAGATGGCGTTAAAGGTGATGGTTCAGCATTTTCTTCGTAGAGATAACATAAAGGACGTGAATTAATCACAGCTTCAATTTCTGTAAGTATTGTTTCTAGCTCTTCATAACGGAGACAAGATTTGCCTAGAACCTTTTTTAAAGGTGTTTTAACTGATCTGACCATTCTTTCCCAAAAGCTGCCCCACCAGGAAGCCCTGGGAATTATAAACTTCCATGTTATCTTATTCTTTCTCAAATAATCAAAAATTTCTTGCTTAGAAATTCTTTTCCAAGCATCTTTTAATACCAAATCAGCCTTAGAAAACGTTTTGGCATTGTCACTGTACATTATTTTGCAGAAACCTCTTCTAGAGAAAAATCTTCGTAGTGCTAAGATAAAGGTTTCAGTACTTAGATTGGTGACTAATTCTAGATGTATCGCTCTCGTTACAGCACATGTGAATACGACAATATAAGCCTTCCCAGTACCTTCAGAAGTTTTATAATAAATCGGACCGGCAAAATCGACACCAGAGGTTTCAAAAACTGGTGTTTTGACGATTCTATCTTTCGGTAAAGGTGCTATTTCCACCTTTCCAGGAATAGCATTAAGTTTTCGACATATCATACACGATCTTAAGACAGATTTTACAAATCTTCTTCCCTTTAATATAAAATACCTTTCACGAAGGTGAGCTAAAGTGATAGCTACACCAAAATGGTACATTCTTTCATGAGCATCCTTAATGAGTAATTTTACAAAATAAGATTTATATCCACAGATGTTTTTCCTGCTCTGTAACTTCAGAAAACTGAAGTCGTCCGGATAAAACAAATAAATTGTTTTCATCGAATTGCGGATTAAGGTTGTATAAAAAAGAATCTTTATTAAGTGGATTTTTTTGTTTAAGTGCTTCTATTTCAACTTTAAATGAAGTTTCCTGAATTTGTTTAATCCAGTATTTTTCTTCTATTTCTATTTCTGAGGTAGTTAAAAGTCCTAAAATTTTAGGGTTTTTCGAATTGGCATTATGAATAAAACGCATTATCCAAGCAGTAATATTATACACACGATTTAAACTACTGAACTTTGCCATATCAAATACTGGCTTAGGAGTAGAGTTTGATTCGTTACACAATAGTGTTAAATTTGGTTTTGCTTTCATTTCATTAAAAGCTTCGGGATCCATTTCTATAGCCCTTTTTGAAGGCCACATATCTTCTGGTAGTGATAACCATGGTGGGCCGCGCCACCATACTTTATTACCCATTAACTTCGATAAGTTTTCCCCTCGCGTAAACAGATCTGCAGGGTTTTCCTTTCCGGGACAATAATTCCAGTCCTTTGGATCTGTCAATGTCTGAATTTCGGTTACACGATTGGAAATAAAGGGTTTCCAGTTTGTAGTAGAACTCCTAATCCAACAAAGAGTTATTTCTGAGTCCGACCATAACTTTATATTTAAATTCAAAATATGTAATTTTTGTTTTAAATATTTCCACATTCTAGCGGCAACTACTGCACTGATCAATTCCAGCCGTGGAATGGTTAACCTCTTGAGGGGGTCTATTCTACATTTACTCCAAACAAAACTTGTTTGAATTTCGCCAGTTAATGAAATGGAGCGCAGATAAGCAACTGCTCCATACCCTTTGGGACTAGCATCACAGAATATGTGAATTTGTGAATTTTCAGAAATGTTTATCATATTAGGAAAATATTTTCGGGGTATTTCAAATGTGCGTAAATGTACAACTTCTGAACACCAAGTGTTCCACTCGCATTTCAAATCTTTAGGTAATTTATTGTCCCACTCAAAACCTCTTTGCCATGTTTCTTGCAACAAGGCTTTAATACATATTACAAATGGATTCACAAATCCTAATGGATCATAAATTTTCAGTAACATTTTAAGAACTGTTCGCTTCGTGGGATCATCGATATAACACTCTTGAAAGGGCTGCACATCTAACTTCAAAACATCAGATTCAGTATTCCATGTTCTTACGTAACATCATACTTTCCCATTAGTTTAACAATAGTAAATCTTTTAACCATTATCTATTTAATTATTGAAATATTAATCCATTCAAAAACTTTATTTATCTTTCCAAATAACAATTTAAAATATCTATATTACGTTAATATTTCTAACTACTAAAATTTGATTCTAATATCTCCTGATTGTTTACAAAAAGTTCTAAGTCTTTAATATTAACCTTTTAAAAATTCTTAAATATTCATTAAATTCATTACAGAATATATTTATTCGATTTAAATAATTATTTCCTTTCAGCAGACAAAATTTCATCTATTTTGATGCAATAGATCGCGAGTAATCCGAATCTTAAGTTTTATTTACTTTCGCTTCTTTTAAATACGAGCGCCATCCATTTTAAGACGCACTGAATATCGCCATGATTTCATTTCTTTACCGATGCAAAGCACATCGCTACGTCTCAAAAGACGCCATTTTTGCTCGGGGGAGCTGCGTTCTCATGACGAGTTCAGTGACCGCACGCTGGAATTGTTTTTGGGGAACACTGATTGGTTCTCTTAATTTTGAGCGTCCTTTTCAAAATATTCTACGGGGATTTTTTCTCTCTCTTCACGTTGGGAACTAGTAGGAGAAGGATGTGTTTCTGCCGGGGCACTGTGTTCTTGAAATCAGTGTTCCGGCAGATTCACGATGTTCCAACCACAATCTAAAGATTATATTTTGCATCATTGTATCAAAAAGGGGCGTCATTCATTTCTCATTTATTGGGACATACACAACGAGAATGCTGAAACTGAGGAAGCGATGAATAATATCCAGAATGGATTGCGGCTAAACGGGCCAATATTCATCTTCAGAGCATCTCATGGGCCACTCATCAGATAATCACAGCTTTTGGAAAAGATCTACGGCCATATTCTAAAGTTGTAATCCTATATGAGAACACTCCCACTCCTGATCGGTCTTGGGAAGATGTACCAATGATGTCTCTACAAAAGTCAGTAATATTTTTCCTTTCCTATCAATTGTTTCATCACTATAAAGGAAGTTTATTTCCACCTGGAAAAACCCTTATATAACAGTGTAATCTTCATTAAAAAATGAACAATCGTGTTTAAGTACTGATGAACTAATTATCCAGTTTCTCATCAACAAATCAAACAAATGAAAGTTCTGTCTCAGTAGATCTGAAAAGATGCGAACATTCCCTTATAGAAGTTCAATCATTTAATCAATATTTATCTTCGTGATGTGCTATATTGAGTATTTGTTACATTGTTTGTTATTTTGTTTTTCTATTTGTGCAAGATTCTTATCTTTAATACATCGATCAAAATTTAGCAATAATTAGGATTATGTAATGTTGTTTATCTATGATTCAAAATCAGAATGTTAAATACCAAAGGTTTTACTCAATATAATATATATTCAGGGTCTGCGCAGTACCTCTTTTTTAATATTTACAAATTGTTTAATGAATAAATTTTATGTCTAATCAAATAAATAATTAATTTAATTTTGGACATCTTGTGTTTCTTCCATGGGTGAGTTATTTTATTTATTTTCCTTTTCAGCATCTAATATATTTAAAGCATCTTAATTATTTCAGTCAAGTTAATATTTAATTGCCATGTAGATAATCGCTATGTACGATCACGCCCATACGTGGTGTCGGAATGGCATTTTGGTTACCAGATTTTTCAATAGCATTTTTAATTGTAATTTTAAATTTATTTTTCTGGTAATCAATCTGCGATCCCGACATCGAACGTACAATATAACACATGTCAATCCCAGCACTTTTAAGATACTACCTGTGTTCTCCTCACTTATACCTAAGTTACCAGATTCCCACATTTCCCTAAGTTTAATAGAATTTGAATTAAACTTTCTTAAATTCATCCCAGCTTCTTTAAGAATTTCAGAAGCTGTAGCTGATAAATAATAAGCTTCGTTATCTAAATCTGATCCGGAAATAAAATCATCGTCATATAGGGAATTACACATCTACAACATTTGGATGTTGATCTCGATGTTTCTTTATATGATGTTTAATTGTGGCAGCCAAAATGAATGGTGAGCATGTAACGCCAAATGGTACACGTCTAAATCTTAAAATTTTGAAAAGGTTGTTTGCGTCATTATTGAACCAAAGAAATTTAAGGTAATCTCGGTCTTCTTCAGTTACAGAAATTTGAAGAAAGGCCTTTTCAATATCTGCACAAAACGCAGTATTGAATTTTCTGAAATTAATAATAATTTCTAATAAATCTGGGTTCAGATTTGGGCCACCGTACAAACAATCATTTAATGATTTGCTGTTTCCTTTTGAGGAAGCATCAAATACCATTCTAACTTTAGTTGTGAGTTAGTTGTTATCTCGCAAGACAGGTCGGTGGGGCATAAAATAACCGCTATTTACAGTTTTATTAGAACAATCTTCCGCTATGTTATTTAATTCCTGTTCAATCACAATTTCTTTATATTTCTGCAATAATTCCTTATCTTTAAGCAATTTTCGATTTAAGTTAATAAATCGGTTTCTAGCATTGCTATAATTACTTCCTAAATCTCTTTTATCATCTTTCCATAATAATTTAGCTTCGTAACGGTGCTCAAGAAAATGCAAATTGTTTTCAAATTTTTCGATTATCTCTTTATCTAATTCAGAAATATTTTCTTCTGTGTTCATCCCTAAAGTTTCTAACTCCCACAATGTTTTCAAATCATTTTGAATAGGTTTCATAACCTGAGTGGATAAGACCCCAGCTTGCTTACTCTCACTATTTTTATTTACGTCAATTGTCCCGCAGAGGGAATGCCCAAATAAATTTTCACAGACGAACAATGAGTTATTTATGGGATATGTTCTTTCATTAATTTGATATAAATAGTCAGCTCCTATTAATATATCAACATCACTATTTTCCAAATGTTCCCATCTGTCAAGACGAAATTTGGAAAGTTTTCTCTTAATTTTGATTGGAAGAGGAGGAATTTGTATCAAAGAATTGGTTATTAGCGGTGTGACTAATGCTTCAATTATTAAACTACGTTTTCTGTCCGTCAAGTGAATTAGCTTTAGCTTAACGCCATCATAACATCGTTCTTCAGATTTTCTCGAATCGAAAGTATAGACAATTAATTTTTCCTTTCTAATGACCTCAGGTTTTAATTTTGAAACTAAATTTTCTGTAATAAAAGTTCGATGACTAGCAGAGTCAAATAAACAAAGAACAGTTTCTGAGTTTTCACCCGCTTCCACTTTTACATGAATTGTTTGTAATATTACTTCTCTACTGATATTATTTATATTGCTTTTACAATGAGATACGGAGGAAATAATACTATCTGAATTTTTTGATTCTTCTGTTTTTTTATTAGAATTACAAAGTATAGTATTATGATATGTTTTACCACAAACTTTGCAGTTTTCATTCAAAATTTTACAAAAATTCGCGATGTGAAATTTACGGAAGCATTTGAAGCACCTTCCTTCCCTTTTTAATTTTTCTCGTATTTCTGGAATGGTGAAAGACTTACACTTTTCAGTATTGTGATCAGTCTGGTTACAAAATATGCAGTTATTACTTTCTTCTATCTTCAATAGAAGAAAGTATTGTAATCGAAATTTTTTTCGACTTCCGATTTTCGACGCATTTACATGTTTTAGGGGTCAGAGATCCCAAAAAACATGTTTATAGAAAATGTCTGTCTGTCCGTGTGTCCGTCTGTCTGTCGCCATTGTACCATCAAAAAGTGTATGAAGTTATGCATAGAATTGAACCAAATTTTTATTTTAAGTTTTTGGCTATGGCAAGCAGATCCTCCCTGAATTTGAAAAAAATTCGCCGGTAGGGGGCGCTGTAATAGCTATTTTTGTGCGATTTTGAATATTGTATCATCCAAAAGTATATGAAGTTATGCATATAATTGAACCAAATTTTTATTTTAAGTTTTTGTATGTGGCAGGTAGGTCCTCCCTGAATTTGGAAAAAATTCGCTGGTAGGGGGCGCTGTAATAGCGATTTTGAATATTGTACCATCCAAAAGTATGTGAAGTTATGCATTGAATTGAACCAAATTTTTATTTTAAGTTTTTGGCTATGGCAAACAGGTCCTTCCATAATTTGGAAAAAAATTCGACGGTAGGGGGCGCTTTAATAGCGATTTTTGTGCCATTTTGAATACTGTACCATCGAAAAGTGTATGAAGTTATGTATAGAATTGAGCCAAATTTTTTGTGTTTCTTTTTGGTCATGGCATGAAGGTCCTCCCTGAATTTGGAAAAATTCTGCTGGAAGGGGGCGCTATAATTACGATGTATGTACCATTTTTTTATTGTACAATCGAAAAGTGTATAAAATTATGCATCTAATTGAACCAAATTTTTTGTGCATGTTTTTGGCTTTGGCAGACCTGCCAACTGCTACGAAAAAATCGTAGTTGCTACGATTTGGACCTATAAACTACGATGCTACGAAAATCGGTCTTAAACTACGATTTTTTGCAAAAAACAAAAAAAACACATTTTTTGTTTCTAATTGCGATTTTTATCCCGCGCAGCATATTTTTCAGGAATGATTCTGTTCCAAAATTTCAAAGTATTCATTTCCGAAAGTTTTAAAAAATTTGTCATTAATCCGAAAATTCGGACATTAAAAAATGCTCATGGGAAAAAAAAAAATCTGGTCTGCAAAACAAACTTCTTAACATAAAACCCTCTTTGTGTATATCAACCACAAGTGAATAGTGTTTTTGTAAATATTTATACAGGAATTCCCTTCCTTAGAAACAGGGATGCCATTTTAAGAATTTCTGGAGGAGGGGGGAAGAATCTTTGAGGGGCAAGATATGAAATAGTGTGCAAAATCGCACGATTTGTACTATTTATTATTAAACATTTCAATTTACGAATTGTTATTAAACATTTCAATTTTGTGTGGTAAAAAACACAAAATTCGACAAAAGTTCATGGTAAAAAGTGCAGATTTCAACAAAGAATCATGCTAGAAAAATGTGAATTATGATTGTGGGGAAAAAATAGTGAATATCCTGAAATGGTCGCGGGAAATAAAATTCGATAATTTCGTCAAAATTTACTGCACTGGGCTAAAAAATTGGAAACAGGCTTCTTTTACAAATGTAAAAAAAAAAATGCTGCAAAACGAGAAGAAACTTTAAATATCGTATAAACATTTTCAGAGGAAAAAATTTACTATATTGAGCTGAAAGACTGAAACCTTATTCCTTTTACGAATGTCAAAAGATTGCTCCGAAACACGAAAAACCAACCAACCAACCTCCAGATTAATTTCAATATTCTGTGCTACGATTTCTCATTTTCAAAAGTTGGCAGGTCTGCTTTGGCCAACAGGTCCTCCTTGAATTTGAAAATATTGCGCGGTAAAGGGGCTCTGTGATAGCGATTTTTGTATACTTTTCTTGATTTTTCGTAGTTCTATTGTCCATCGGCGTATCATGCAATGACGGGAACTCACTTCCTGCTAAGCCGGCTATTCGCAAACATCTGATAACAACAGAATAAGGGAAAAATATTAATTTTAACAAATATCATGATATAGATTAACTCATTTTTAATTCATTTAATTGACTGAACCAGGAATTTAAGATGAAAATCAAAGTTAGTATAGTAATGATCTAATAATATTGAAGCATTACCAAGAGTAACTAGTTTTTGAAATATTAATATGTATAAGATAGAAGAAAGTTTTGGGATTGGCACATCCAACTAGTTTTTAATATTTGTGGTTAAGGCAGAAGCTGATGGAACGAATTTTTTATAATTTTTCTTATAATTTTCCTGCTTCTCAGGGATTTTTTCAAAATGGTTTAATTGGACAGTGGCCTCGCGAGATTCAATTTCATCTTTCATGAAATTTATCAGCTCATTAACATCCCAGCCAGTGTTTTTAATTAGTTTTCTATTAAATTCTAGTGCAATATCTGACGGAATAAGTTTCAGAAGAATCGGACATAACAAGTGCCCATATGAACCTGAGGCAGCACCTAAAGAATTAAGATTTCTTATTTGAATTTCGCATTCATCATATAAATCTCTAAGAGCTTTAATGTTACTAGAGTTTCGTGCTGGTTTCAAATTTAATAATTTAGTCATGTGACTATTTATTACCAGGTCATTACGACCAAAACGATTTTTCAATAATTCTATAGCATGAGCATAATTTTCCTTAGTCAGCAAAAAGCCTGCTATAGTATTTGCAGCACTTCCGCCGAAAAGTGACTTTAAGTAGGAAATTTTATCAATCGGAGTTAAATGTTCATTATTGTCAATTGCATTCGAAAATTGACTCCAAAATTCGAGCCAAAAACACGAATCACCATAATATTTAGATATATTAAGTTTAGGAAGTTTAATCAAATTTTGATTCAGAATTTTCTGACTTTTTAGTAGAGAACTATTGTTGCTACTGCTATCACTTTCAATGTCTGAAGAATCTTGTGTAGTTTCAGGAGTAACTGTGTTATCATTTAAAAATTTGGAAATTTTATATTTCCATTCAATAATATTCTCATTATAAGATTCCGATTTCTCGATTTATTTTTCAAATTCAGTACTTTGAACCAGTGGTTCAATTTCAGAATTTAATGATTTTAAAGTTTTCATTTTATCATTTAGTTGCTGTTTAAAAAGATCCAGCTGTGATTTTCTATTCTCAAGCTCTAATTCTTGTGTATTATCTAATAAATCCCTTATTTTATCAAATATTTTCGTAGTTTGACTACGAATCGTAGCTCTTTTTTTCTTCAGCGTTTCGAAATCCATCATAAAATAAAGAATTCAATTTATTCGATACAGTTCAGTTAATAAATGTATTCATAATTCAATTTATTCAATATAATTTAATTTGAGGTACTTACCTCATTCGAAGGGCCTGTTTATGGAATAGGCCCGTGAAGCACGAGCTTACCCACTGAAATACAAATAGGCCCCCAATTTTACTTTTCAAAACAAATTTTTAGAAAAAAGAAACTCAATCACTGTAAAAAATACATTTTTTTTCTTATGAAACTTTATTTTTCTTACTATATGGCAATTTCTAAATCACAAAAAATATTTTGAAGTTCACATATTCTCAACTATAGTTCCATAATTGTCATTTACAAAATAAATTAGTTATTTACAATTAAACATATAATAAAATACTTTTATATAGGTAGTTTTCATTTAATATTAAAAATGTTATTTACTCTAAACTTTGATGGTAAAATTTCGAATTATTTAAGCATATGAAAAAGAGATTTAGTAAATAAAAAAGCAATTTATAGAGTAATAGGGGGCCCCCGTGTGACGTTGGGCTTCCCCTATTCCTAAGTGTTAAGCGGGCCCTGCATTCGATGATGAAATCCAGACATCCTGGAGGCTTTGACGCCAGAAAAATGATACGTCGCCGTTTAGACTGCAGGTTCGGTAAATTCAAATTATTCCATAGTGCGTCGAAGAATAAAAACGTCTTCATAAATTAGTTCTAATATATATCAAATTCGTAACTTCAATAAGTAAACACACTCTACAGCTCAAATTAAACAACTTCTTCTTAAAAAAAAACTTATATACCTTTATTTACAAAACAATATTAAATATTATTATTACTCTCATTTGAGAGTTCTGTTTTTACCGACACACCGGTTCAAATCAAAAGTTACATCTACACTGAAAAGAAAATCAGAAAACAATAAAAGGGGGTTGCCACAGTGCCGACTAACAGAAAATGGCAAGCATCGCCAAGTTGGCATTCTCAACAGCAGGTCACAAAATAACATCAAAATTGTAGCAATTTCGCCTATTCTTTTCAGAGTCCGTGGATACGAAATAGTAAAATTTTCATTTTGTTTCTTCTTTAGATTTCGATAGTTCGATTTTTCGGGTTTGCAGAAACCGAAATTGTAAAATTAATAAAGCAAAAATTGTGATTTTTTCCCTTTTTTCTGTCGAAGCCCTATGAACAAAATTTATGCCGAAATAGTGAAACTCTTGCTTTATTTTTCTTCCGTTCGCTTATAATTTTAAACAAAAGGCAACACTGATATATTAGCGAACCCGGAGTTAGTCATTAAAATTTCCGGAGTAGGAGTTGAAGTTGGCCATTTTTCCATTAACTCTGCAGCTGTGGTTTTAAATGGATCTTATTGTTAACAAGTTCAAATCCTGAGGCAGATCATATTATGCTGCAAGCAACAAATACACTGGCATCCAAAAGTTAAGTGACAGTAACCGGATACTTTCGATTGTACACAGTTTGTCGAATATCAACTGAAATCCTTCACAAATTGTCCTTAAACTTTGAGGGTGTAAAGAACATGTGTTTGACTTCATCTTTTTCAGTGAAGATTTAGTCGCGGAGACAATTAGGGTGCCAACAATAAATTTAGTAATAAAATAGTATTTGCAGTCTCTCATGCAACAGGAAATGCTCAAAATGGCCTGTCACTGTAGCAAATGACTATATGGGTCCTGTTTAACGTTTGTGTACATTTGTGTAAGCATAGCATGCATTTTCATGAAAGTGTTAATGTTTCTGGGGAAAATTCAAATGTTTTTTGCTTATAGAATACAGCATTTTCAACCAGATTTAACAGCCAAAAACTTGAAACGAACCGTATAAATAGTATATGTACTACAATTAGAACATGAATATAATAGAATATTTGATAAGTATGGACCTACCTAATTTTGGAATCATTCACACATGTACAGTTAATTATTTCATAGAAATGCCCATATCATCAAATATTCAATATTTTTATATTTTAATTGCAGTATACTGTTTCTACTGTTCTTTTTCATATTTTTAGAAAGTGGTGTTAAATTTGGTTGAAAACTCTATGCTATGAACAAAAAACATTTTAATTTTTCACAGAAACATTAACACTTTCACGAATATGCGTGTTATGGTTACACAAATGCACACAAACATTAAACAGGATCCATATAGTCATTTGCTATAGTTACAGACCATTTTGAGCATTTTCTGTTTCATGGGTGATTGCAAACATTACTTTATTTTATTATTAAATTTATTGTTGGCCCCCTATTTGTCCTCGTGACAACAAATCTTCGCTGAAAAAGATGAAGTCAAACATGTTCTTCACATCCTCAAAGTTTCAGGACAATTTATCAAGAATTTCAGTAGATATTCGACAAACTGTGTACAATGACAATGAAAAGCATCTGGTCACTGTCCCTTAATCCATTTGTATCTGGTGTACAAGTTATAGTACATGTCTTTTCATTTAACAATTATTTTTGCTATTGACATGTAGTAATGATAGTATATGTCTATCTATTTCTTATTATAATTTCATTTATATTTTGGCATTT
Organism: Maratus speciosus; assembly: GCA_963932465.1. NCBI lineage: Eukaryota > Metazoa > Arthropoda > Arachnida > Araneae > Salticidae > Maratus > Maratus speciosus. The sequence continues at coordinate 404,728,140 of OZ010793.1, read as the reverse complement.
AATAATAATAAGTTTCCCTTATTCTCTTTGCACCATTGGCGATTCTTTAATTTTAAATGTATATTTCACTTTTTAAATTTAAAACATCGGTTACATTTCTGAACAAGCCATTTGTGATAAAACACAAAAAATGTTAGAAAGTTGTAATATCTGTTAAATCCTGTTGTAATATGATATTTTCCAAACTTCTCCAAAAACTCTTCCTTAATATATTGTCATATGAATTGAATAGTACGCAAAATAACTACATTCATTAGATTTTAGAAAATGACATGTTCGTTATGCTTCAGTAAATCTATTTGGATCATTCACATTATTAACATAAAAGGAATTATTTTCTCAGAACCGAAAGGGTTAATTTTTGGAGGATCTGCAAATTAGAATGTTTAAATGTTAACTAAGATGAGCATGATCATGATGATAGTTATCAGTTATTTATTTTTCTTATATGTAGAATGTCTGGGAATATTTTCTGAAAGTTATATAAATAGAGTTTCTCTGTTTAATATAATTATTTCCATATGTGTACATGTTCATCAGATAATTAAATGTTTAATATCAATTATTTATTATATTTTATAGCTATCCATTAGATGTAGCTAGACGAAAAATGCAGCTAAGCATGATGCGACCTGAAACAAAGAGATTTTCGTTAGTGTTTTATATATATTCTTTTCTTAATTAATTACTTTTTAAATAAATAATCCTCTCCACTTTTTTCTGTTTTTATACATGTGCTAAATATAACTTTTTTAAATTTTCTGTAATATTTTTTTATGCATATTTGCTGCCATTCTCTTAAAATATAATTTTAACATAAAGATAGAAACTTTCTTATTAAGTTATGTTTTTTTTTTTTCTTTTTGCTTTAAAAAATTAACTTTAATACAAACCTGTCAAAATGGAACTTGTATGTAATAAATAGACCTGTCCTATCCCAGATGGGAAAATTTTGATGATCCTAGTGTTTTTTTTTTTTTTTTTTTTTTTTCAATTTTATATTTATGATGTACATCTTCATCATAAAAATGAAATCCCGATCGATTGATATTTTGTGGATATTACTTATTAAAATAAAAAGAAAATCATTATATTACACAAATTCTGGCATTACTTGAGCAATTTTCTGCCCAGAAGTAAATATCTTACCACCAAAAGTGGACAATTAGATTTAGATTGCTGGAATTTTCCAGAAATGAGGAAGATCCTATGCATCAAATATCAGAAATTATACCAAGTTTTTAACCAAAAACAGATATTTTTATCCTATTAATTACTGTGCAACACCCAGCACTATTTAACAGTGAGAATAGGTAAATTATCTTTTTGAATTCTTTTGCATTTTTCTTTACTTTTACTGAATATAAAAATATGGATTCAAATTGATTTATTATAATTTAAATGTATGGATTTATTGCATGAGTGAATGGTTCTCTTCTTTTTTTCCCATGTGTGTGGGAGGTCTTTCATGTTAAGCTAGTGATTTTGGGAAAATTTAAATATCATTAGTAAAATATTAAATTCTAATACTATATATAATTGATTAACCCGTCAGCACATGCCCCCTTTCCATTACGTTCCTACACACATGGGATAAATCTCATCCCATTCTGTCTCCTATTATATTTTTGGCTAAATGCGTTTTAAAAACAAATCTACTGCTCTGTATTGTAAAAGGCATCAGTACTACTACTTTTAGGGAAAAAATCATGCTTTTCATATTTATTTTCAGATTTTGTAGCAGTTTCTGTAAAAATATATATTTTTTTAGAAAATATGCAAACAATTTGTTTTATAAACTTAAAAGATGAATTATTTCACAAAATTAATATTAATTACATTTAATACCCTTTCATCAATATATACAAGTAGCTTTTATGTTAGCCTTTCATTCAAATTATTTTAGGAGTGTTTTCCTGTAAGAAATGAATGTATCAAAATGAAACGTTTGTGTACATGCACAGGATTATTTAATCTTAAGAGGTATATTTCTCCCCTCCTAGCGAACAAAGAAAGGACATTCCTTCACCCACTCCTTCTCGACCTTGACAGGTACAAGACAAGTCAGAAGCTTCCTCAAAAAAATTTATCTTTTTTTTTTAATAAAAAATGTGATTGAGGTGAGCGCGTTTGCTTACAGATTAAGAACTGTGGTGGGATTCAGTCAGTTTGGTAGAACCGGTTGTTAATTCCTGTCCAATTCAGCGAACCGGTTGTTAAAATTATACCGGTTGTCAAATGTGAAAATCGCATTTACATTGATCTACTTTCTTTAAATGTTTATTTGCACAAAAGCATTTTCTAAACATAACACTATGCTACCTTTTAGAACATTATACCTTTAGAACATTTGCCTTTACAACATATGACACTACCTTTTAAAACTTTTTAGCATAAAAATATAAAGTTATTTTCAGTACAGTATATCAAAATAATTCTACTTTATTTTTGTTGATATCAATCCGAAAATATATAGTGTACTGATGTATTTCATCGGCAATTGTCATTCATGGATAGTTATTGAATGAAAGGTTTTTAAAATATGTTGCATGCTTTTAAACTGAGCTTAATTTTATTATTACTACAACATTATTATAACAAAGATAATTTTAGAGTCACTTAAGTCTAATTATAGAAGAAAACATTGTCAAATATATATCTTGGTGAAAATTGCGACTTTCCTGATAAAACCCAGTATAAAACATGCATTCAAAAAAAAAAAAAAAAAAAATCCAGAAATCACGCACCTACCATTCACAAGAGTCGATTTATTAAGGTTGGCTTTGAAGAAATTACAAGCATTTATCACCAGAGAAAGTAAATATGAATGCTTGATATGCAGTGAGTTAGTATTCTCACAAGATTAGAGACTTCAGAAAAGTTGAAGCTTTTCCAGCAGTTCCACACTATTATATGTTGGCAAGGCAACAAGAACAAGAAGTTACAAACCCAGCACAAGATGGAATATTTATTGTGAGCCACTGACCTGGGGCGTACACGAAATTTAATTAAATCCAGCATTGATAGAAACTATCGATGCTAGATTTAATTAAGACATATAATAGTGCCAACATATAATAGTGAGAAATTTTCCAGGCTGGGTATCGTTCCATGTGGTTTAGTCGGTAGAACATCAGTGCGCTATACTGATGGCCCGGATTCGAGTCTCGGCATGGAATCTTTTTCACTATGTTGGCTTTTGTGCCTTTTAAGCAATTACTTTGAAATTTGATTTTCATTTGAAATATTTTATTTATTTTTTCATAGTGCATTTTTTTAACGGAATATTACACATAAGAAAATGATGAACTCTTTATGTTATTTTAAGGGCACATGGATTAATTTTTCTTAATCAAGCTCCATGCAATAGAAATAAATGAAAAAATATTTCATGCTTAAAAATAATTTTTAAAACCATAGACAATCAGTAAACTGAGATGCAGTTTGCAAACAAATTCTATTTGAAAGTTTTGCTGTTAAAAATGTTAAATTGTTCGATTACAAATATATTAAATTTGCGTTTTTTTTTAAAATATTATTCTTTCATTTATTTATTAATAAAGTATTAATTACATTATGGAAAATTAGTCAGAAATAAATGCTGAACAATTTTTGTTGCTTTATGTGCAAAATGTTTATTATTATTATATATTGAACTCGGCAAATGATAAGATAAATTGCAAAAAAACATGCTTGAAAAATATTTAAAAAGCATAATAAATCTGTCAATTATGATACAGTTTTTAAACAAATTGCATTTGAAAGTATATTTTTTACCTATACGACTTTCTAAAAATTGATAATGTACAATGGTAAAATGATTAAAAAATTGTAGTAGTGAAAATTTCAAAACCGAAATTTGATTGTGAAGTCTTGCCATTCGCAAAATGACTTTAGCGTTACACACAGATACGTTTGTCCTTTATAATATAGGTACATAATCAGTAAAATATAATAAAGGTCAGTTATTATGATAAAGTTATCAATTGAGGCCGGAATGAAAAAAGCAAAATTTATTCCACTTTGACATGATCGCAGAATTTATCTAAACCCGACATCAATTTCACCTTCTCAAGGTTTACATACGCACCTCTCATATCCGCATTCACCCTTTTTAAAAAATTGGTATTTTAGTTTGATCATTTTAAAATCATTTTAACTCAAAACTTGAAGTCACGATTGTCAGCAAAATCTTTGCATGTGAACAGTCGCCATAACTCAAGATTCTAATCTCAGCACTGCAGAGTAAAAATTGCCGTAATTTATGTTTTTAGACGCATTTGTGTTAAAAAGATTAGTTTTATCTAAGAAAATCATCGTTTTCTTTTAAATATGACACCATTTTCATTTACTTAAGCATTTCGCCTAGTATCTTAAACTTAGTACATGTACAGAAGAAAAACAAATATGGAAACTTTATGAGGAAAATGCTTGTTTTTAAAAGTAGTAGGTAATTTTCCGTTCAAAATATTATGTTCCTAATGAGATTTTGTGCCACTAATCCCTATACAATAATTTTTATCAACAATTTTGAATTTTTATCTTATAATCCCATGAATAAAGACAAATAAACCTCATTATTTCTCTCTTCTCTGCAGTAATGAAAGCTATCTAATTACCATCATTTTGAAGAAATTTCATAGAATACTTTTAAAATTAAAATATAGTAATGGGATATTTAAAAAAAAAAACAGCTAGTGTGGGCACATCTACAAATGATAGCTTGCAGTTTAAAAAAAATATTAGTAAATTGGTTCAGCAGAAAGCTCATGGCAGATGACTAAAAAACAGTCCAGTGTTTTAAATATATAGATTATACAAAATTATGAAAAATTAAATTAAGCAAATTATGTTATTTTGATAAAACTGCATTAGCATGTCTGAAAGAATAGCAATAAAATTTTATTAGTACTGAGAATTTTGGACAAAAACTTGGGGAACCTGATATTATTTTAAACCTCGAATTATTACCAAGATCTGCTTTGTTTCTTTGTCTAACACGGCGAAGCGAATTCATCCAAGAGAAAATCTTCAAGTTCTGTAATATAAATTGCAATTTTTCGGACAAAGAGCATTCACAACTGTATGTTACTGCTCTTCCATAAATACACTCTAAATGTTTGTAAAACATTGTGTTTTTTGTGTGATTTTGTACATGTGTGATTTTGATTATATTATTTTTAAAAAGGAAGCATTTTCACCTGTGAAGAATTTCAAAGCAGCTGGGGTGAAAATGACGTACTTCTACAAAACATATTTCAGTTTTAAGAATTAAAGTAAGCGCTTTTTTTTATATAAAATGACGTCAATTGCATCCGCTAAAGCACTCCAATTTTACGATCCTGTCTGAAACAACATCTATAGAAAGATATGCATATGACATCATTATTGCAGAATAATACACAATCCCAGCAGAAAGCAATGACATCATTTAAGAAGCTCGGAAAAACAATCGGGTATCTAATGATTTATATGACTTCATTTTTTTCGTTTATAATATCTCCATGTTTTGTCAGAAGTCATTCAAATGTAAATAAGTGCGAGTAGTAAGTCAAAATTACGTCCACTATTAATCATATCACAATATTAAAATATTTATTTGCTTAAAAGACTTGCTTAATAATTGTAAATATTTACAATTATTTATAAGAGAGTCCATTGAAATTTATTTAAGAGGTTCAGGAGTTAGTAACGATGCATTATCTTTCGTATCCCAAATTTATGGGTTGAATGGTTGGATAACTTACGGCGTCGCGACATAGAGGGAACACGAGCAATCACGAAAATGTAAGGCGCGTTATTTGATTACTTGTTTATATTCGATGATTTTTTCCATTTTTCATATGCATTTGTAATTTTCTGTTATACATTCTGATGATGACTCAGTAATGAGTTGAAACATGTAAATATGGATTTTTAATTTACTTTTAATGTGTTTTTAAAACGTCTTTTAAGCAAATAAATATTTTAATATTGTGATAGAAGTCATTCATTTATATTTTTTCAAAATTCGGAAAATGAACACACGGATTAATAAAATTGCATTATTTCAGATTTTTGATACGAATTAAATAAATGCAGAGAAAATAAGTAACACAAATATTCTTTAAAATACATTTTTGTAAAGAGAAAGTGTTGTATTGTTTGTAAAGTTAAATTGCAATAAACTAAAAATCATTTAATTGATAAATAAAAACGAAAAAAATCAAAACTCACCAGGTAATATAACAGACGATATTCTTGACATAGCCCGTATTTTAATTTCAATTTTTTTTTCCAGTTTTTTTTGAGAAAATGGCAACAAAAAGATACAGCAATTTACTTCAACAGAAATGGAGTACTTCAGTTGCCACAATTGCAAAAAAAAAGGCAGTAAAAACTACAAAAAAATTAATAACTTAAAATTAAATTGAGATACAGCTTTGAAACAAATGGCATTTAAAAGAACATTTTTTCCTTATACGACGGAGTAAAAATTTGAAATGTGCGATGTTTAGAAATTTGCAGCTGCAAAAATTGTAAAACCGAATTTTCATTTTAAATTTGAAAGTGTTGCCATTTGCAAAATGACGTATGCATTACGCACAGATATGTTTGTCCTTTATAATATAGATAAGATTCGATGATCATGATAATAATTAAATGACTTTAGTAATCACAAGCAATGCTATTTCTTTATTTTCTTATTCTTTCAAAGAAATCTCATAAACAAAACACAGCAGATGATATTGACGCTTTTCTGTCAATATAAAGAACAAAAAATAGATACGGGGAAAAAATCAATTTTCGCACTATTAGACAAATTGTAAAGTTCATTTTTATACAGATTTCAGAATATTGGCTGGCAAGCTTTTTATTTTTATTTCTGATATATATAGCCTGACAATAAAAGATCATTACATGATCATTACATTACAGATCATGGAGCATTTTAGAATGTTATGAAAAATTCCCTGAGAATGAAACAATAATTTTAATTTAAATTGATTAGCATCTATTTTCTTATCAATTTATAAAGGTCACTATGCCATGATTATGTATATCTTTTAAATTGTATTTTACCTAGTAATTTTATAAGGAAAAATAATCACTGGCTCTTACTTTAAAAATGTATTATTTTAAACCAGGGTTGCATGGTTTAAACCAATTGGTTTTAACCATGGTTTAAACCAACTGGTTTTTTTTCTTAAAAAACAAATTGTTTTTTTTTAAGAACAAATTTAATATAATATTTATATATTTTTGTAATTTATTGGACATAAATGATTCGCAGCAGTCAACATGAGACATAGTGAGTCTAGGTCAGGGTTGGCAAACCTATGGTACGTGTGCTACTCTAGGCACGCGAAAGAATATTTTTGGCACGGCACTGCTATGGCTCTAAATCAAAATAAAGAGAGATTACACAAAATCGTGACTGATCTTTTCTAAATTCGATTAAATGCAAATTGAATAACCCAAATCGCAGTATATTATATTCCAGTATAATTATGGTCTCAAAAATTATTCGAACAAATATGATATTTGATAACTATCGATAAGAATTGGTTATTAGAAGACATTACTAAATTACGATGGTAAAGTTGTGGCAACTTAAAATTTATTTCAGAGCTTTTCAAAGAAACTGGCATTTGCTATTTTAAGTTTTTCTGTCTATCTATTGTTTCGAGTCATTGTTTTCACAAATGAATAATATCAAAATTGAAACTGAAAGCACTTGTCAGATAAATCAGGTTCAGTTTGCATTAAAATTAACTTGATATTAAGATGCAGCAATAGAAATCAAATTACATCGCATTAATTTTTTTAAATTATTTTCAAAAATATATTTGTTTCCGGATTTTGTGTAATACCTACATGTACGTTCTTCATATTTTTTAAATCTTAATAGAGAATTTTAAGTAATTTTAAACCATTATTTTTCCACCTACTAAATTTGTTTTTTAGTTGGCACGTCATAGTCACATAAAATATTTTTTGATCGAATTTGGCACGCGGCAACAAAAGAGTTCGCCAACCCTGGTCTAGGTCATGTTTGTATGCATGTAGAATAAAAATTGCATGTGTTGTTGGCTGTATCTGGGGCTCTAAAGAGAAAACTTAAAACATGTGTATTTAGCAAATATAAAATAGATTAAAAATATTCAATATTTAGCATAAAATATTTTCAGTTGAGAAAATGTAGATTATTTACAGCAATTAATAACATAAATTGATCTTTAAGATTTCAGTCAATCTGTAAAAAAAAAAAATCTTGATTGGGGAGATTATTCTTTAAGAATAAAAAAGAAACTGAAAGTATAAAGTCGGAATTAAGAGGGCACTGAAAAATTAGGTGCTAGTCATAGCATTTCAGTATTACCAGTCTATTTTTTCCGTTACATGCTGAATCTAATGGCTAAAAATGTTGATTTGGAGTTATCACACAAAAAAACCAAATCACAAGAAGTATTTGAATTGGAAAAATTCTTTAACAAACTCAGATTATTAATGTTATATAAAATATATTGTATAAAAAAGTTAATCATACTAGAAATAATGTCTTGCAGATTAATTTATTTATAATTGTGAAGTAATGATTAGCTCAAGAAAAAAATATTAAATGTTCAGCAACTAGTTTTCACTCAAAAAAAAAAAAAAAAAAAAAAAAAAAGTTGACTCCTATAATCAAAATTGCACAAGAAAATTGGATAGTAAAAAAAAGAAGAAGAGAAAAGTTAGTTTCTCATTTTAAATTCAAATTCTATTGAATTATGCACCTATTTACTTTTAACTAAAAATATATTTAAATCCTCTAATATAATGAAACACACTACTTGGGTCTAACAAGAAAGTGTGGGAAAAATCAAGATAAGGTTCGCTTGAGCAATAAAAAATGCCTAAAAAGATATGCACCCCTTTTACATTTTGGGACACTCTGTATTATTAATTTTTAGTTTAGTCATTTAAAAGTAATGCATATTATAACATAGCTTAGAAAAAAGCCTTGTGGCTGTTTAATAAATGTTTTATTGGATGACAACTTTTATAAAATTACTGTCCATTTTAAGATCAATATTTTCAGTTGTCTAAAAAGCTAGTAAGTACGAGGGTGAGTCGGAAAATAAGTTTCCCCTGTTAACTGTGGACAGAGGTGTGTATGAAAGACATAAAATGTAATGAAACATTAAAGATAAGACGTAACTTTATTTTTCTACATAAGTGCCAAGTTAGTTGAGACATTTGTCATACCATTTATAAGCTTCATAAAGCTCTCCAGGAAAAAAACAGGGCTCTGCATACAAAAGAAGCATTGAACGGCTTGTGTGACTTCAGCATTGCTTACAAAGAAGTAGTCAAGCATTGCTTTCGTCTGTAGTGGCCGTGCATGTCCGTCCAGGTCTTGGTCTGTGCAAAACTTGCTGACGCCACTCACTGAATTGGCGGCACCATCTCCGCACCATTTGTTTCGACATCACAACTGGCTCATAGACTCCCACGTGGCGATTAAGGATTTCTGCTCCCGATACTCCATGTGCCCATTCATAGCGGACAACCGCTCTCACTCCATCCTTTGACCACGAATTCACAACGCACTTTCTCTCCATATCTACTGCGAACAAAATGATGCAGAGCCCTGAATTTTTCAAGGGGCGCTTTTTGAAGCTTATAAAGGGGTATGGCAAATGTCTCAACTCACTTGGCACTTATGTAGAAAAATAAAGTTACGTCTTATCTTTAATGCTTCATTACATTTTTAGTCTTTCATACACACCTCTGTTCACAGTTACCAGAGGAAACTTATTTTCCGACTCACCCTCGTAGGTGTTTCTGCTTATTTTACTATCACTTTTTTTTTTTCTTTTAACCTGGCAGTTTTAGAAGAGAAGTGTCAAATGACAATACACAAGACTTCTTGAAAGATGTAAAGACTCAACTGCTAAATGTCAATCACTCCATGAATTTCTTATAAAAATCTTTATTTTCAACAAGAGATTATAATTGCTCATGTAGTTAGAGTTCTAATAGAAAAATCAGACATCCCAGGTAACAAGTATTGAAAAAAAAATTAATAACCATGGGAAAGTATATTATATTCATGAAACTACATCATATATTTATTTATTAGTAACAGTAATCAAAAGATTGCTTTTTAAGATTTTCAAGGCATCAATGTTTCACAATGTAGAGCATTTAATTCTTGAAACATAAGACACAGCTATTATTTTACTAATAATGTTTAAATTTGAAATTATTTCTATTTTCAACATCACTGTTATTATTTAATTTAAGTTATTTTTAAATGAAGTTATATTACTTATGTATCCAATAATGTTTATTTTTATCAATAAATATGCAAGTTTTTGGGTAACGCCCACTACTCCAAAAAATGTTTGGCTTGTGTAGACTGCTTGTACCCACGATTCTTACAATGTATATTTATAGATTTCTTCCACATGCAGAAATACAAACATATAATAAAATACAAAAACTTGAGTTAAATATTTTTCTTCTAAAAAGAAAGCATTATTTATCTTTAACTAGCAAACGCCGTGGCTTTGCTCGTCGTGTAATAGTTGAAATATGCTGTGACATTTTTATGTCTAACTTTTATTAGAAGATATCACACATTTAGGAATAATTCAAAAGTTACTAATTAAGACACAGTGTGGCTAAACTTCATTATTACACTGCATTAGGCAGAAATCAGTCTTAAATTAATAAAAAGAACTAAAACAAATTCTAAATAAATGATAATTTAGAAAGTACTTTGAAGCTTTTTATGCCCATTTCATTCGTTCATTTCAGTATTCATTTGAAGCTTTGAATTTTTTTTAAACCTTTTTTAGTACTCATTCACATCTTAATATTAATCACCATGTCAAATTCCAAGCTTCTTGTCTAACACTCTACCACCTCTCTGGTTGTAGTGACACTAACATAAAATACCTATGTTAAAACAGGGATTATCAGTATTAATTTGCCAAAATCAATTTTGAAATCGGTTTGGTATTTTCTAATATTCCATAGGAAACGTAATTTAGAAAGTTTTTAAGGGCTTTATTAAAACGTTTGTTGTTCCTGCCAACCCCATGTGGTAGTGACACTGCCATAAAATATAGCCCGTGTAGGATCAAAGACTGTGGTCATTGATTCGCAACCATTACTTTTGTAATCAGTTCATTATTTCACTGAGATGGCATAGAAATCGTAATTTAGGACTTTTTTCGAACGCTTTCCGCTCCTTCCCTTCGCTTCACCCCCTTTTACATTTTGAATTTATTTACGACTGTTCTTAGAGGGCATTTATCTTTTATTAGTAACCACTATGCCATATTTAAAGTTTCTAGCCTCTTCAGTATCACAGAAATAGCAATTTAGAACATTTTTTGCTCCTGCAACCCTCTGGTGGTAGTGGCACCGACATAAAATGTAGCTTATGTTTCAGCAAGTTCTATCACCAAAAATTTGCAACCATTATTTTTGACATTGGTTTGGTATTTCATAAGATTGCATGAAAATCGTAATTTAGAACATTTTTCGAACGCTTTTCGCTCACTTCATCCTTTTAAAATTAGAATTTTCTTCCGACGGTTCATAGAAAGCATTTGCATCTTTTAAGTAATTACCATGTAAAATTTCAATATATTAGATCCTCGGTATCACAAAAACAAAATTTAGAACATTTTTTGCTCCTGCAACCCCCAGGTCGTAGTGAAAACAACATAAAATATAGCCAATGCTGTAGCAGGTACTTTCGCCAATAATTTGCAACCATTAATTTTGAAATCTGTGTGATATTTCCCGAGATTGCGTAGAAATTGCAATTTTTAGAATGTTTTTAGAATGCGCATTTTCACATCTTTTAAATTTCGAATATTTTAGGAAAGGTTCTTAGATATAATTTATATCTAATAAGTAACTACCATGACAAATTTAATGTATCTAGGTCCTTCAGTAACACAAAAATCTATTTTTAGAACGTTTTTTGATCCTGCACCCTCTTTGGGGTAGTGACACTGACATAAAATATAGCCTAATTTGGAGCAAGAGCCTGTCATCATCAATTTCCAACCATTATTTTTGAAATTGGTTTGATACTTCCTGAAATTGCATAGAAATCTCAATTTAGAATGTTTTTTAGAACGCTTTTCGCACATTTTCACACCTTTTAGATTTTGATTTTTTTAGGAAGCATTTTTAGAGATCCTTTATATGTTATAAGTTACTATCATGCCAAATTTCATGTTTCTAGGATCTTCAGTATCATAAAAAGTGCAATTTAGAACATTTTTTGCTCCTGCAACCCCAAGGTAGTAATGACACTAATATAAAATATAGCCTATGTTGGAGCAAGGGCTGTCACCATCAATTTCCAACCATTACTTTTGAAATCGGTTTGATACTTGCTGAGATTGCATAGAAATCGTGATTTAGAATGTTTTTTAGAATGCTTTTTGTGCATTATAACCCTTTTTAAATTAAAATTTTTTAAAGAAATGTTCTTAGAGATCATTTATTTGTAATAGGTAACTACCATGCCAAATTTCATGTCTCTATGCCCTTAACACAAAAATCGCATTTTTAGAATGTTTTTTGCCCCTGCACCCCCTTTGGGGTAGTGGCACCGACATAAAATATAGCCTATGTTGGAGTTAGGGCTGTCACCATAACTTTGATGCCATTATTTTTTAAATCGGTTCGGTATTTCCTGAGATTGCATAAAAAATCACCATTTAGAACGTCTTTTAGAACCCTTTTCGTGCATATTCATCCCTTTTTAAATTTCGAATTTTTTAAGAAATACTCTGAGAGATCATTTATTTCTTATAAGTAACTATCATGCCAAATTTCATGTTTCTAGGCCTTTCAATAACACAAAAATCGCATTTTTAGAACTTTTTTGCTCCTGCACCCCCTTTGGGTTAATGGCTTGGACATAAAATATAGCCTGTGTTTGAACGGGGACTAACACAATAATTTTGATACCATTACTTTTTAAATCGGTTCGGTAGTTCCATAGATTACCTCCTACAAATAAACAAACAAACAAATTTTACTTCTTTATAATATTAGTATAGATTAATGCAATCACAATATGCTGGTACTTATAGATATTGTACAGTTTTTCAAGTTTATCTTTGTATGCACAGCAGCTTTAAATATTAATCAGTTATTATATATTCAAATGGATTTATTTTAATTTAAACATATGAATTTACTGCATAAGTGAATGGTTGTCTCTTTTTTTCTCCCATGTGCTTGGGGATTCTTTCATGTTCATCTAGTGATTTTATGAATATTTAAATATTATTAGTAAAATATTAAATTCTAATGCTATATGTAATCGATTATTATAGGAAAGGCCTTATATCAACACTTGCTTTGACATTTCATGAAGATGGTGTACGTAAAGGTCTTTACAGAGGAATGAGTGTGAACTTCCTGCGGGTTATACCAATGGTTGCTGTATCATTTTCCACTTATGAATTGACTAAGCAGCTTTTAGGCTTAGATACTGGCATTGAGTCTTGATATCAAGTGCAATATACTTGGTTTTTTATTATTAATTTTCATATCATCTAAATAAATTCTAAGTCATACATTATTTTCATTTAATGAGCTTAAGTATGTAAGATTGTTAAGTTATTGAATTTTAAATTATGTGAATGTCTTAATAATATGAAATGTGCTTTATATTGTTTAAGTTCTGAAAAAGTTTCTGAACAAATGTGCTTTTTATTTATTTTTTAAGTTATTTCTAAATAAACTTTTATGTGAGTTGGTGAATAAATTGGATATGAGTTATATCGATTGCATGTATGTAACAAGTAAAATTACATTATGAGCTCAACAGTGTAATAACATTTACTGCTTTTAAAAAGTAATTGTCTTTATTTTAAACTTTTGCCATCAATTATTTTTTATTTTATTAAAAATGTATAAGCTTTTTCTCTTGTAAATTATTATTCAAGTAAATAGATATTAGACATCTTTAATAAATAATAAAATACTTTCTTTCGTGCTAGATTTATTTACATTTTATACGACTGGATTAATTTTAATTCATTCTTTCACTTAAAAATAATTCTATGTTTTTCTTTCTTAAATTAAAATTTTCATAAAATAAAGTCCTTATTGATTTCAAAAGTCTTACTATATATATCAAACAATATTTTCATTTATTAATATTGTAGATCAGGGATCTCCAAACTTTTTTGCCATAAGATCCATAGTAGGTACTTCAAAATTTTTCAGCAGGCCATAAAAAGAAAAGATAGCTGTAGATGTATATTTCATTGAAAGCAGAAATTTTTTATGAGTATCTAAATTTAAAGTGTCATGTGTTAATAACAATGAACACTATCAGCAAATTATAATAATTTCACAATAAAAATAAACAATCAGACTGAATTTAAAACACTAAAACAACATTAAGATACATTAAAATTAAAACCAAAATAGATGTTTCATGCTATAAACATACCACCTCATCAGTAAAAAACATCAATGTCATAAACAATTGCAAAAGAACCAGTCATTTAGAGTTAAAGTTACACATCAAGCAAAACTGTATATTCCTCTGTAATGGCGCAAGCCTCATTCAGAGGTGATTTCTTTAATTTAGTATGCCATCTTTCTGCAAATATCCTGTTTGCATATATGTTGCAGTCTGATCTTAATACACTAGCATATATAAACTCAGGTGTGTGATCTGTATCCAGTGCATGAATGATGATTTTTGAACTCAGAGTGCCTTTCTTAAAGGTGTATTCAAATCTAGTCTCCAGTGATTAACTAACTAGTCTTACCAATGTAAATGGAATTGCAGCCACAACATGGGATTTTATAAATCACACCTTTTAATTTGTATCTTTGTACTTGAATCTGACTAAAAGAAACTGAGTGGATGTTTTGGTTTAAATGAGGTATAAATCTTGAAAGTTTTAAAAAGCATTGATAATTTCTCTGATATATTTTTGTAATAGAGGATTGTTACATATTCAGTGGGTTTTCATATTAGAAAGGATTAGGAGTAGACAGTATCAATCTGAATGACTGGTTCTTTTAAAATTGTTTATGATATTGATGTTTTTTACTGATGAGGTGCTATGTTTATAGCACAAAATGACTATTTTGGTTTTATCTTAATCTTATTTTAGTGTTTTTAAATTAAGTCTGATTATTTATTTTTATTGTGATGTGATATTTAATAATTCAGACGTACATTTTAAATATAATAATTTCATTAGTAATTATAGCAAAACCTTTAATGTAAATTATGTAACTTTTTGTGTTTTTAAAATCTTAAATTTAGAAACACTAAATATCAGTGGACACCAAACACATACTTCACTCCCAGCTATGCAGAACATTCCGTTGTTTATAATTTATAAATGATTATTTTATTAAAATAATAATAACTCCATAGAATCAATTATTGCTGGCTGGTCCTTGCAGGTTGTACTTTGAAGACCTCTGCTGTAGATGACAGTGTTTTATGGAAAGGGTGTTTTTTTTTTTTTCTATCAAAAGTTCATTTGAAAGTAATTGTTATCGTATTAATCCACAGGCAATTATATATGAGGAATAATAATTTTTAAAAAAACTACATTTGTTATTAGTAAATTTATATATTTTTTGCTTAAGGGGAAATTATTGTAATAGTAGCAAGATTTTAAAATTTGTTTTTTGGGAATGAAATTGTTGAAAAAAAAATGCTAAAAATGTTTCATTATTTAATTTTGATTGTAATTATTAAAATGCACTTAAAACATCTAACAGACAAAACAAACAAACAAACAACAAAAAAAAGTAAAACAGTGTATTTTCTAAATTGCTGTAATATAGTACTTCACGTTCTAAAGAAAACCTGCAGTTAATTTTTATTTATAAATTGTGTGACCTATGAATCTCACATTCCTTTATGTGGAAATACAAGATATTCAAGAATTTTGTGGCAAAAACAAACAAAATGTGTCTTAAGATTTTGAATCATGAAAAAATAATTGTGAAAGTTGTTTCAATTTAATCAAATGCTGCATTAGAAGCAGCAAAAAATACTCAATACTTGATGTGGATAGGCATTTATATAATGCTTCTGAAGCAGCTGAAAAATTCGTATCACCTACTATATTAAGAAAAAAAGCAATTCATTTATCAGTAATTTTCAATTATTAAAAGTATATGCAGTAGCCTCCCGCTTAACCGGCCCAAACGGGACCGAGGGTAAGCCGGTTAAGAGAAAAACCGGTTAAAGCGGAGAAGTAAAAAAAATTAAATAAGTATCTGCGTAATTTAATTAATTAAACGCGTACAATGCATTTAGTTTTTTAATTTGTGTAGTTTTAAAAAAGGACATATTTTCTATACTTTGTGAAATGAATACTAGCAGGCCCTTTTATCCCATGGGCCCCGGACCTGAAGGGCCCCAAAAATTCATACATTAAATTATAAAATATTTACTTTTTTTTCCAAATCCAACTTTTCCATAAGTTATTAAATTCATCTTAAAGTAATATAACAAGTTGCTAAAGTTATATAAAAAAAAATAAGTATATAAAGTTATATAAGTTGCTAAAGTTGGCAGTCCTTTTGGGGGGATACCGTGTAGTAGCCAGTAGTGGCTGGAGCACGTATCTAGTGGCTTTACCTATATACATATGACTGACCATCAGTTCTATTTGAATAATCTTGAAACGATTCGAATGGGGTCCCCTAATTTATCATTGCCCAGGGCCCCAATTAGTCATGATCGGGGCCTGAATACTAGTTAGAATTAACGGAATTGAAAAAAAATTATCACTGATAACAAATAATGAAAATTATTTAACACAAATGAAACTGTTGAAAATCGTGTCATACACCTTTATAAGAAATTGAAATTGTTCTACATTATGTATATTTAAGTTAATCCAGCATAAAGAAATCAGTGACCTTCTTCTGTTGGCAGCAAGATGCCCGACTTTTGTAGCATAATCTCTCCATCTCTTTAACATCATAAGTTTAACCGAGGAAGCTGTTAGCCGCCGCACAACATAGCGTAGCGCAAACTCTAATGATTTTACCCCTTCCGTATGAGGAATTTTAGCAGTGTCAACTTCAAATGGATCGCCATGAGGATCATCTTCGTATTGAACAACATCAGTTGCAGTCCTAATTATATCTTTGTGAAATAATGTTTCATGCTTGATATCTTTACCAGACTCAAACAAATCTAAGGCTGCATACAGACGCGTGGTTTGCCATCCTTCTCTAGTTTTCGTGGAAAATCTTTTATTCTGGATGGTACTGCGGTTTATTCATAAAAGAATGAGGAGAATGAACAGTGGGTTAGGAGATAAGAAGCTCGACTCAACTTGAAGGAAAGGTTCCTCTTTTGCAGGAATCAGTCCCTTTCCTTTTAAAGTCATTAAAAATCAAAGACACCGTGTGGCCACAATAAATGACACCGACACTGATAACAGTTAGAAGGATGGTGCGTTCGCAGCCTTATGCATCTTCTGCGGTAACAGTGATCTGTTTGCATCCCTCAAGCTTTTTAAATGTTTGTACAAAACAGTTTGTAGATAGATCAGACAGATATAGAGTTCCGGGGAGGATGGTGGGGAAGGGGGGGGGGGTGCGATTGCACTTTTGACCATTAAAAACTCAAAATCTCAAATCTTCCGGGGGGATATCTCATTGTTCCTAGAGGGAACAGGCCACACCCTGAACTCAACACTGGTGAAGGTCAGCGCGTATCCATTTAGAACCGGCATTCTCCTTTCTGAACTTTCCCTCCTTCCCCTCGAGATTGCACTTACACTCGAAAGCGTAAGCTGAGTTCCTGAGGCTGCCATCCTGAATTTTGCCTAATGTTGGGAAAAAAAGTCGTCCGGTTACGAGGGAGGTTACTGTATTTAAAATAAAGTATTATGTAAATAAATGCTAGCGGTTCGTTATATTTTTGAAACTTTAAACTTTTATGCAGTTTTAATTTATCTATTGTCTTCACCCATTTAATAATAAATTTGATTTAAGGATGGTTTTCAAGAAACTCGCAGCAATTGTTAAATTGAGATTTGATTATACTTTCATTCTGCTGATGCTAAGATTAAGCATTAAGTCCTGCAAATTGAAATAAATATCAAAATTAAACTTACATATGCAAATGGAAGTTTTGAGTTGTTTTAAATGTAAATATTTTGCCATTTTATCAGAATAATAAAACTCATTGTAATTTTTTTTTTTTTTTTTACTAAATTCATTCATGTTCTTGTAAAAAAATACATATGTATATAATTCCGTAAGGATAAAAGTTATTTCAAAATTCTGAGAAAACTACTAGACCATTCTTTACAATTAAAATAATCAATCTTTGTAAAAAATCACCATAAAATAAAAACAATACATAGGACGTGTTTCGAGCTAAAAATATTAACAGCTCGTCATCAGCTATAGTAAACACATGTCCGTAAGGGGACAAAGTAAAAAATGAACTGAAAGGTAGTGAGTAGAGCTTGCAAAGAATGCGACAGATCGCGCTAGCTGTAAGGAGCACATGCAGAAGACGAAAGTGTTGCCAAAATGATAGAAGAGAAATTGATAGGGAAAAATGGAAATAAAAGAAATAAACAAAATTAAAATAAAATAAAAGAAGTAAATTAAAAAATAAAAATATAAATAATAATAATAATAAAGAAAGAAATATAAAAGAATAAAACAAGAAAAAAACAAAAGATCTTTTTTTTTTTTTTTTTAACGAAATAAAAAGAAAAGAAACAAGAGAAGAGGGAAAAGAATTACAAAAGTAATTTCCATGCTGGAGAGAGGAAAGGAGATGATGAGAGATCATTGACAAGATTATCAGAATTTTTAAAAATAAAATATGCGTCATTAAAATCCAAGTGAGAGGGAGAGACGGGGGAAGAAATAATTTTGGTCATGGGGAAATTGAAAGAATGACTGGAAGACTAACAGTGAGACACAATCGAAGATTTAGAGATTTCTTGATTTGCAATAATCTCTGATGCTTGCCTAATCTGAATTTTAAAGCTCTCTTTGTTTGACTAATATAACCTAAATTGCAAGAGCAAGGAATAAAATAAACACCCCACCGGTTCTCTATAGGAATAGGATCTTTTAGAGAAGATAATTTAATTTTATTCATAGGTTTGAAGATAACTTTAAAATTAAAACAAGAAAGGATTTTAGCAATTTTAAAACAGAGAAGAGAATATAAAAGGGCAGAACTATAAAGTTAAAATTAGGAGGATTATTTGAATCAGAAAAAGGATGTTTAGGCTTATTAAATTTATACAGAGCTTTATCAATCAAGGACTTTTTACAAAGATTTATTATTTTAATTGTTTCATATTGCCAGTTTTCAGTGCTGTTTCGCCATTCTTTACATTTTATAGTTTAACAGAACAGAGCCTTCGGGCTTGGCAAAAATGTAAATTTTCACCTCTGACGATCATCCCTCTTCCTCCCCTTAATTTTTTTGTGTGGTTAATTTAAATCCAACACCCAGTCATGCATCAATAATAAGTAAACAAAAATTCTGATTATGACAATGATAAGTTTTTCTTCTATTATTCATGTGAAAAAGTTCAATAACTTCCAATACAATTGTTGTAAAGTGTTCTATATAGAAATGTGAGGGGTTTTTTTCCCGTGGGCGAGCTTTTTGTGATGTATTACAAATGTGTGTTTTAGTTTAACTAATTATGGCGGTAGGAGTTAAAATTTATTGAAAATTATATAACCTTCTATTGTTGTTTTTTAATTTTCACTTGTTCTTCATGTTCAAATAACTGCTGCTACTTAATGTTTTCTGTGATTATTGTGGTCTAATTTACTGTTAGTATATTTTTGACAGCATGTACTCTGTTGAAAACAAAGTATGGAAAACCATGGTAGGCCTACTAGAATAGGAGGTATATTATAAATATAAGGGGACATAGAGTGACTAATTAACATTAAAGTAGTATTTAAACTACCAAAACCACACAACTCCAAGCTGAAAGGCCTGGAATTCAAGAGCTAATAAACAAGAATGAATTACCCAAACAGTATTTAGGTGCAATGGTCAATCTATGCAATCATTATAACACTCACTATTTCAGTAGTGAGACAACTAGGGAACATTTTAATTCCTGTTGTCATAATGGCCTTATTTTCCTACCAAATTCTACTGTAAATGGCCAATTTAAAAAGTTCGTCCTTAATATCTCAAATTTTGTCCAACACATTAGAAAATATAATAATCGCAATAGCTTTCACATTATTTTCAGCAACATGCATGGATCCATGTAACTGTCTATATTGCTTTAACCCCTTTGAGGCGAGCATCCTTTACAGAATTTTTTATTTTTTATCACCGATTTATAAAAGTATAAATTTTTTCCCAATTGAATAGTAGAAATGCTTTGAGGAAAATCTTCAATTAAAAATTACTGGTAGGAAAAACCAAGGATCCTGAGCACTTTATATGTTACATATACGTGATGCTCGTCACAAGGTAATTAGAATTCCATGCAATAGTAAATATCCTTCATATGTACAACTGTATTTTATAGATTCAATGGTAGCAACTAATTGTTAACTTGGGCCAGAAGCAGCCTGTAGATTTAAAAGTAGGTGAAAGAAAAAGAGTAAAGAAAGAAAGAGTAAGTGAGTGAAATCTTCAATCTTCTTGGGGAGGGGTGGGGGGATTTCAATGCTGCTGAGGGAATGTTCTAATCCTTGGCTATTCCCTGAAATCACTGAGAGTAAGAAAACAGTTCGAAAGTGTTATGAACTTATAAATACAGAAGTAATTTCTGTTGTCCCTACCAAATTCTACTGCAGATGATCTATTAAAAGAGTTGGTCTTTAATGTCTCAAATTTTGTCCAATGCATTAGAAAATCTAATAGTTATATGACGTTCACATCGTTTTCAGCAACATAGAAGGACATTCCTGATAAAAGTTCATATTTCTTTAAAATACAAGCTTGATTTCTTTTTGTACAGTTCTTTATTAAAGGTACAGTAGACACTTCCATAACTAAATGGAGTAATCCGGATATGAGAAAAATTCAGATAAAGACGAGAGAGGAATAATTTTTTTTATTAAAAAGAGCCATAAATGTACTTATTCAACATATAAAAGTGCAGGGCTTGAATTTCAGGGCGGGATGGCGGGATTCGCGCCCAAAATTTTGGAGTCCCGCCTAAATTAATATCGTGGGCGGGGGACTCCCGTCCAAAAAATCTCACCATTTTCCTGAAAATTTTGCATTTTGAAATTACGATCAACTCCCGCGAACGCCTTGCGAATTTCCCGATATTTTCGCGTGACCGATTGATACATTTTGTGGGGGTTTTTTACCGCGAAAGATCGTTGAAATTCACGAATTTTTCATGCGACCGATAGACAAATTTCATTATTTTTTTCTCGAGATCGGTTGATAAGGGTCCGCAACCGATTGGCGAATTCAGGGGTGATTCTGTTACGAATTTACCAAAATTTATGAAAAATCGGTCATCAGTTCAACAGAAAAATATCGCGAATTTCGACAAATGATCGCCGAAAAAATCGCTAATTTCGCCAGATCGCGGGAAAAAAACTCGAAATTCATCAAAAGATCGCAAAAAAACGCAAATTACATCAAAGGATAGCAAAAAAAAAATCATAAATTTCGGCAAAGGAACGTGGGAAAATGCGAGTTTCGGCAAAGGATCGCGGAAAAAAGCTAATTTCGTCAAAGGATCGCGGAAAAAAAACATGAATTACGTATTTAGTCAAACGGCCGCTGAAATAACCCCGCGAATTTCATCAAAGAATCGGGAAAGAAACGCGAATCTCATCAAAGAATCGCGAAAAAAGTCAAAGGATCGCGAAAAAGATGCGCATTTCGTCAAAGGATCGCGAAAAAGATGCGCATTTCATCAAGGATCGCGAAAAAGATGCGCATTTCTTCAAAGGATCGCGAAAAAGATGCGCATTTCGTCAAAGGATCGCGAAAAAGATGCGCATTTCGTCAAAGGATCGCGAAAAAGACGCGCATTTCGTCAAAGGATCGCGAAAAAACACGAATTTCGTCCAGGGATCACGAAAAAACCCCGCGAATTTCGTCGAAGAATCGTGCAAAAAACTAATTTCGTCAAAAGATTGCGAAATAACGGCAAATTTCGTCAAAAGATTGCGAAATAACGGCAATTTCGTCAAAGGATCGCAAAAAACGCAAATTTCGTCAAAGGGTCACGAAAAAACACATACAGCTAATGCTGGGAGTAATCCCCCCCCCCCCCTTTCATCCCCTCTGTTGTAACCTTTCAGAAAATTTGCTGACAGTTTCAGAAATTTTTGTTTTACTCATAATCACCCCTGCTTTCTTACTTTTTTAAATAAAAAAACATTTTGCATCATTATTCCGAGTTGTTGATTTAAATTGCTTCAATGGTATTATGCCTGTATTAATGCAGACATGACAAAATAATTAATGTAAATCTTTAAAAAGCACATAAAATAACGGTGGGTTTTAGACTTTTTTCTCCCTCCCAAATAGGTTAACTCCCCTCCATTTATAAATGTTGGTAGGGAGACTCCCCTCCTTTGAAAAATTGAATTTCAAGCCCTGAAGTGTTTCACTTTTTTATTATATTTGCACATTTTTGAAATTACAATTTGAAGTACATAAATTAATTTTTTTAAATATTGCATTAAATTTGTCAGTTTTCTCCACTCCATTCACTGCTACTTCATGCCAATGCCTCATTATAATTGTCAGAGAGAGAGAGTTTATTCTCCATGCTGTTCTACGAATTCCAAAACAACCTGTATAAAATGGAATTAAAAATGTATAAAATGCAGTGTAAACTTTGAAAAGTTAAAAAATAAAAGGAAAAAAATGCATACCTCTAATGCTTGAAATATTTCCTCCAAAGAAACACATTAATTTTCAACAGGTACTTCGTCATCACTGTTTACATCCATTTTTTTTTTTTTTACATAATTAAAAATTTCTTTGACGGTCAGGTGGTGTGTTCTACCCAGTCAAAAACTACTATTTCTCTGATATTTTCACAACCAAAAGCTTTTCTTACCATATTTGTTAAATCTAGGTCTTTTGAATTTTCACAACTTTCATTGATTGCTGATAATTTATTCCAAAAAGTTTTTTTTTTTTTAATAAAGTGTTTGGCTGTCTCCCATGCTTCAGCAGACCAGAATATCCTTAATGTTTATAGATTTCAGATTATATGAAAAATTAGCAGAGAATAATCTTTGAGAACTCTACATATACAACTGATAAGAAATAGAGGAGAAAATGTATTAGGACTGAAAATACGGATGCTAGTGCTGCTAAGAGGCCAAAAAATTGTTTGGACATCTTTCGTGAACACATTGAACAAGTAGGCTGAATTCTAAAACGCTAACTATTCTGATCTAATTCTAAGGCGGAAACATAAAAAAAAAAATTAATTTACAAGCGTGCAATAAATTTTGAGCTTTTATCAGTCCAGATGTGGCAGTGTCTACTGTACTTCCTTCCTTTATTATAATTAATTCATTTAAATTTATCTGTTAGAAGGAAATTTTAACTCTTGTCACATGAACAATAATTTTCTGAAAGTGCCATAATAAATTCAATATCACAACATTAAAAATTTTTAAAAATAAAATTGTGTCTATTAACATAGTGTGCAGTGAGCTTATTTTATATAACATCGATAATTGTATTCTGTTTATATACTGGAATTAAAGTTTTTTACCACTTTCAAAATCGGAATTCTGTTTTTATTATGGTGCATTCATTCACAGAAACAATCTTTGAAATCCAGATCAATTTTATGCATATTTGTTTAGAAAAAACGAATTTTAAATCCTTAATATATTTCAAAGCACATTAACTGTTGTTCTATAAAGAAATTTTAATTTTTAAAAGTGTAAACCTGGGTTGGATGATCTCATCTATACTATTTTTCAGTTAATTAGTGGTGAAAACTATTTACTTTCCTTTAAAATATTTTTAAATCTGAAATTATTTAAATATTTTGTGATACTTGCTCAATGCATTTCATTTGTGTTTTTATCTGTTACATAAATGATACATCATTTTCTTTTAATTTTAAACACATATATTATTTTAGAATTTTTATATTTTAAGTTGCACTTTAACTGACTACACTTATACTTTCAAGGTACATTTTATTATAAATAATATACTACAATATTAATAATAATAAAAAGAATAATAATGCAATCATTATATGCTATAAAATTCTCCCTTTTTTTTGTGTGTGTGTGGGCGGGGGGAAACTATCTTAAATCTTGATTTTCTGAATTTATAGTAATTTTGTTGACATAAAATATCATTTGCAGTGTAACCTCAACATAAAAAGGTTTATGTGGAATGGACTGTAATTATGAAATGTAATTGTACTGTTTGTCTTAGTTTGAAATTAATTTGCATTTATAAAGCATTTAATGCATTTTTACTTCAAAATACCAATTTGCTGTGATATTTCTTCATAATTTGTTATTTTGTTAAATGCATGATTGTAAATACTCTATTTCTTCATTATTTTGAAAATGATGCTATTGGTAGATGGAACCGGTGTTTTTTAGAATAACATTTTTCAAAATATTGACCTGTTTAAATTTTTGGTGCTGCAATAAAGCTGAAAGCTCGCTTTGTGGAATCTGTATGTGTGATCTTTTGTATTTCTTGATAAAATATTGCAAAATTGTATGCGACTTTTTTACAAAAAAGGTTCATAGTGCCATTTAAAACCTGTACATAATTTTTTTTATGAAATATTGCACTTTAATCTTCACATATAAATTAGTTATTGATGTTATTTGAACTACATTTTTAAGTACTTATGATACCTACCTAATGCTTTATTTAATACATGTGTGCTATATGTGATTAGATTTTAGGAAAAGCAGCCAGTGAATTAAAAATTTTATGTAAAAAATATCTTGCCATGTCCATTTAATTATGTAAATAATCTAGTGTTAAGTATATATATTTTTAAGTTGATTTTAATTATACTAAATATTTTCATGCTACAAAATAAAGTTGTTTTGAAATAGTTTCATTGTAAAAGATTAGCATTTTATGCAAATACTGACAGATCTGCCTGGTATAATAATCTAGATTACATTAAAATTACCTTACATATAATATAGAAGCAAAACTAGTTTTGGAACCCCACTACCTTTAGAATTGTTCTGTGAAATTGTTAATATGGCAATGACTATAATGGGAGCACTTCATTAATATGAAAAACTAGTTGGATGTGCCAATCCCAAAACTTTCTTCTATCTTATACATCTTAATATTTCAAAACCTAGTTACACATGTTAATACTTCAATATTATTAGTTCAATACTATACCAACTTTGATTTTAATCTTAAATTTCTGCTCAAGTCAATTAAACGGACTAAAAACGAGTTAATCTATATCATGATATTTGTTAAAATTATTAATTTTTCTTTATTCTGTCGTTATCAGCTGTTTGCGAATAGCCGGCATAGCAGGAAGCGAGTTCCCGCCGCTGCACGAGCCGCCGCTGCACAATAGAACAACGAAAAATCAAGAAAAGTATACAAAAATCGCTAGCACGGAGCCCCTTTACCGCGCAATATTTCCAAATTCAAGGAGAACCTGTTGGCCAAAGCCAAAAACAAGCACAAACATTTTGCTTCAATTGTATGCATAATTTTATACGCTGTTCGATGGTACAATAATGAAAATGGCACAGAGATCGGAATTATAGCGCCCCCTTCTTTCGAAGTTCAGGGAGGACTTGTTTGCCATAGCCAGAAACATGCACAAAAAATTTGGTTCAGTTATATGGATAACTTCATACACTTTTCGATGGTACAATAATGAAAATGGTACAGACATCGCAATTATAGTGCCCCCTTCCGGCAGAATTTTTCCAAATTCAGGGAGGACCTTCGTGACATGACCAAAAATAAACACGTAAAATTTGGTTCAATTCTATGCATAACTTCATACACTTTTCGGCGGTACAATATTCAAAATGGCACAAAAATTGTACAAAAATCGCTATTACAGAGCCCTCTACGAGCGATTTTTTTACAAATTAAGGGAGGACCTCCTTGCGATAGCCAAGAACTTAAATTTTTTTTTTTTGGTTCAATTCTATGCATAACTTCATACACTTTTCGATGGTGCAATATTCAAAATCGCACAAAAATCGCTATTACAGCGCCCCCTAACGGCGATTTTTTTGCAAATTCATGGAGGACCTGCTTGCCAACTTGCCATATCCAAAAACTTAAAATAAAAATTTGGTTTAATTCTATGCATAACTTCATACACTTTTGGACGGTACAATATTCAAAATCGCACAAAAATCGCTATTACAGCGCCCCTACCGGCGAATTTTTTCCAAATTCAGGGAGGACCTGCTTACCATAGCCAAAAACTTAAAATAAAAATTTGGTTTAATTCTATGCATAACTTCATACACTTTTGGACGGTATAATATTCAAAATCGCACAAAAATCGCTATTACAGCGCCCCCTACCGGCGACTTTTTTCCAAATTCAGGTAGGACCTGCTTGTCATATCCAAAAACTTAAACTAAAAATTTGGTTCAATTCTATGCATAACTCCATACACTTTTGGATGGTACAATATTCAAAATCGCACAAAAATTGTTATATCAGCGCCCCCTACCGGCGAATTTTTTCCAAATTCCGGGAGGACCTGCTTGCCATAGCCAAAAACTTATAATAAAATTTTGGTTTAATTCTATACATAACTTCATACACTTTTTGATGGTACAATGGCGACAGACAGACGGACAGACGGACACACAGACAGACAGACATTTTCTATAAACATGTTTTTTGGAATCTCTGACCCCTAAAACACGCAAATCCGTCGAAAACCGGAAGTCGAAAAAAATTTCGATTACAATACTTTCTTCTATTGAAGATAGAAGAAAGTAATAACTTTATAGAAATAAACAAACCTGAAAATTTAGATTATGCCCTATAAATCATTAAAATAACCACTATAAAAATAAATTATTTCACTAAAAAGGGCTTATCCTGTCAAAACATACAATCATTAAAAACATAAAATAAAAAGAATCTTTTGAAAATAAAAACTGAGTAAAAATTCATGTTATGAAACTATCTTCCCGTGCTGAAATCTTTTTTCACCAGAGCTACTATGAAATTTTTTAAAATAGAACCCACCACATTATTGGTGACCATAAAAAAGTAGTACATTCATTCTTTCTTTTCCTTCATTTTAACTTCCCTTTGTTTCAGAAAAAAAATCTCTATTGTTGTACTATCTTTAATGTATTTTGTTAATGATTCCTGCGGGGGAGGGGGGGGTCTTCATAAGAGGATATAAAATATAACATTGTATGACTAAAGTATCAGATATCTAATGATCTGTCAAAAAAAAAAAAAAAAAAAAAAAAATTAAATGGTGCTTTATTGTAGTATGATAAACTTGTTTAATAAGACATATTTTATTTTATATAGTGGAATTTAACAGAGAAAAAACCACTTGCTTATATAAAAATATATATATATATTGTTGTATAGAAAATTCTAATGAAGCTTTTCTTGAAGTGTATGTTTTTTCCTCGGGTATTTTGTTATTAAGTATGTAGAATTTGACATAAAATGAAAGGAATGTTGTGTAATCTAAGTCAAAATGTAGCTTTACTTTTCTGTGTGTATATACAGTTTAAAGAAATATGTCTTAATTTATAAATGTACCTGTTTTTACTTTATATGACTCCTAAATGTGCTTTAAAGTGAATATTCATATTTTTATTTGCCTAAAAAGCCATTCTGTTGAAATATTTTGCAAATTTAAATGTCTTTTGTAGTAGTTTGCTGAATTATGAATAAAGTCATTTTTTAATAGATCTGTGGACTTGTTGTATAATGAGCTGTTAAAGTTGAATTTCTTTTTCAAATTTATCAAACAATTAAATCTAGATTAAATAAATCATCTTTTCCTTGTCTCTCCTTCAATTCTTTTTACTTTCTTCTATCGTCAATAGAAGAAAGTATTATAATCGAAATTTTTTTCGATGTCCGGTTTTCGACGGATTTACACGTTTTAGAGATCAGAGATCCTAAAAAACATGTTTTTACAAAACGTCTGTCTGTATGTCACCACTGTACCATTAAAAAGAGTATAAAGTTATGCATACAGTTGAACCAAATTTTTTGTGCATGTTTTTGCCTGCTTGGATTTTTGTGCTATTTTCATTATTGTACCATCGAAAAGTGTATAATGTTATGCATAGAATTGAACCACATTTTTTGTGTTATGTTTTTGGCTATGGCCAGCAAGTCCTCCTTCAATTTGGAAACCTTCCACCAGAAGAGGGTGCTGTAATAGTGATGTCTGTGTCATTTTTATACCATCGAAAAGTGTATTAAATTATGCATAGAATTGAACCAAATTTTTTGTGTATGTATTTGGCTATTGCAAGCAGGTCCTCCCTGAATTTGAAAAAAATCTGCTGGAAGGGGCCACTTTAATAGCGATGTCTGTGCCATTTTTATTATTGTACCACCGAAAACTGTATAAAGTTATGCATAGAATTAAACCAAATTTTTTGTGTATGTTTTTGGCTATGGCCAGCAGTTTCTTCTTGAATTTGGAAATATTCCGCTGGAAGGGGTCCCTGTAATAGCAATTATTGTGCCATTTTGTTTATTGTATCATCGAAAAGTGTATAAAGTTATGCATAGAATTAAACCAAATTTATTGTGCAGGTTTTTGCCCATGGCCAGCAGGTCCTCCTTGAATTTGGAAAAATTCTGCAGGAAATGGGCACTGTGATAGTAATTTTTATATAATTTTCTCTATTTTTGTAGTTTTATTTTCCATTGACGGCTTGTGCAGAGACAGGAACTCACATCCTGCTAAGCCAACTATTCGCAAATAGCTGATGTACAACAGAATAACGAAGAACTATTGATTTTAATAAATATCATGATCTACACTGGTTTCCAAAAATTAAGGAAAAACAACAAAAGTAGCGATTACTCAAAATGTTACAAGTAGATTTTTAATAAAACTGAAGCACAATGTACAACACATAGTAAGGTATAAAATAACATTAAAAGAAATTTACAGACGATTCTGGTGTTTCAGAAATTAATACAATTATAAAATAAACAAAATAAATGTCCCAGTTTCGTATAGGAAAAGTACCTTTAATATAGAGTATGATCACCCCTAGAAGCAATACAGCACATGCAGCGAAGTGTGATACTGTCAATTATGCGATCGATAAGTTCGCTGGGAAGTACGAGCCATTGCTCTTGTAAAACAGTTGTAAGCGTGGCAAGGGTCTGAGGAGGGCGATTGAGAGTAGAGACACATCTTCCTAAAGCATTCCAAAGATACTGGATGGAATTCAAGTCCAGTGATCGCGCTGGACATTCCATGCGCTGAATTGTTTGATGCTGAAGATAATCTTCTACGATGTGAACCCTGTGCAATCTAGCGTTATCGTCCTGTAACAGGAAATTATTATCTATTGCACCGGCATAAGGGTGCACATTAGTATCAAGAATGTCCTCTCTATTGACGTGAGCATTCACAGTTCCACTTGGAAAGACATGGAGCTCTGTACGTCTGCCTAAAAGAGATACCATCCCAAACACAGACACTGCCTCCTCCATACGAGTCTCTTTTACAAATGTTTGATGGATGATAGCGTGTTCCCAATTCTCTCCAAATCAAACAATGACTACTATCGCTTTGGAGGCTAAACTGGAACTCATTTGTGACGAGAACACACCTCCACTGTTCAGCCGTTCAGTGGACATGTTGACGTGCCCACCTTAAACGTTCTCTCCGGAGACGGAGGTGAGCAGCACACAAATATCTGGTCGCATCGCGTAAAGACCACCTTCATGAAGCTTTCTACCACAGTAGACGTTGATACCAACCTTCCAGTGGCTGCAGCAAGGACGGATTTAAGATGAGAGGGGGTTGCTGTTCTATTCTTTCGTACACATAGCCGCACATCTCGGTCATCGTGCTTGTCATAGCTCTTGCTCGTCCTTCGTTGAACCTTCTGGAGGCCGAACCAGTGGTTTGAAATTGTTGCCAAAGCCTATGAGCAACAGAAGGACTTAAATTTAGCCATCTGGTCACCTCTGTCTGACTTTGGGCTGCATCCAATCTTCTAATAGCTCTATATCGCAGTTATGTGGACAAATGATACCTCGAGGTCATACTAATGAATTGGCTATCTCAGTTTTCTTATTTCATAATCACAGCGACAGCAGCAGCCGTACTCTCTAGCATGCATTTTTATGCTCCGCATAGATGACGCAATCCGACTGCAGTGCCACTAATTTGCATATTTTTATCTTGCATATTATTATTAGTAATTTTGATCAGCATCTGTTAGTTAACAACATATCCAAATATCATACGGTTAGATTAATTTTTGAATGAGTTATGGCTCTTTTTGTGATTTTTCCTTAATTTTTGGAAACCAGTGTAGATTAACTTGTTTTTATTCTGATTAATTGACTGAACCAGTAATGTAAGATGAAAGTTAAAGTTGGTACAGTATTGAACTAATATTGAGGTATTAACCTGCGTAACTACTTTTTGAAATATTAAGATATATAAGATAGAAGAAAGTTTTGGGATTGGCACATCACACTAGTTTCTAGATATTCTTATTTTCATTAATCTTTCTTACACTGTCTTAAAACAAACTTCAAATAAAAAAAATATTTCACTCTTTGTTTTTACACTAAATGTTGATTAAACCAAAATATTACTTGTATGTGACAAAGCTTTTAACTTTAGACTCTTTCTTTTATAATGTCACTATGGACAATATCCTTCTTTTTGGTTCGAGATTAAAAATCTCAGTGTGCTTGAAAATAACATTCAGAACCATGGTATTGAAAAGCACAGTGTTTTGAAATTCCACTCTTATATTTTAAGTTTTGATCGAGTTTTAGATATTTTCAGGAACATATATAGCTTATGCATGAATTCTTTTCTCTATTTTAATGCATCATCATGCATATTTTAGGTTATTTTTAAAATGTAAATCATTTATTTTAATTAGTATATATAAAATTTCTAATATTATTTATCGAACAGTAATTCGTACAAAATAAATCAAAAGTATTTTGTGCATGCATTTATGCTGCATCAAGTGATGATACATATATATCAAATCTGCAAGTAGCGTTTTTTCTTTTTTTTTTTTTTACACCATATGATTCCCAATGTGACATCACATAAATATTGTCCATAAGAAAATAGTTTTAAATTTATCAGTTTAATATATGACATAATTTTCATGATTAAATGCGTTTTGTGTAAATAATTTAATTATTTTAAAGTTCTTTTTTCTCTTTTAAGATTCCCATGTAAATATATAACGGTTCGTACGGCCCTGTAAAGTCCTTAAAAGTGCTTACATTTTTCAAAAGGAATTTTTGGTGCTTTACTGTTACTTTATTGTAACAATAAATAATCGATCATACAGTTTTACTCTCCTCCCCCCCTTTCTACCAAGCATACAAAATTTAAAGTCTTTTAAACTGTTTATTTTTCACTTGCACTATTTGTAAATCTTTAGTAAGGTAAATTATCCGTCATCTGTTAAACTCCACCACCCCAATAAAAAAAAAATACTAAAATGCTTCTACCATTTACCCCCTCCCCTCCCCCCAAAC
This sequence comes from Maratus speciosus, assembly GCA_963932465.1. Taxonomy (NCBI): domain Eukaryota; kingdom Metazoa; phylum Arthropoda; class Arachnida; order Araneae; family Salticidae; genus Maratus; species Maratus speciosus. Next base: position 404,696,447 of record OZ010793.1, on the reverse strand, counting down.
TCATATTATTAAAAGTCTTCAGTTTTTTTATTTTTCTGCTCTGTTATTTTATAACAATAGTTAACCACCTGATGTCTTCCCTCAATCCGAAATCGCCACCCCCAATCTTTCCTTGCACATAAAATTTAATCTTTATAACTTTTTTTTCCCCAGTTTAATTATAAATCTTCAGTAATGATAAATTAATCATCTAATAAACTTCCTATCCCTCCCACCTATAAAATTTGCACCCAAGTTCACAAAGTTAAAAGTCTTGAAACCTCCAATTTTTATGTTATTATAACAGTAGCAATAATTAATCCTTTGACTTTCACATATCTGAAATTGCCTTCCACCTCCCCTCTGTCTCTTTCCTACAACATAAAATGTAGTCTTTAAAACTTCTAGTCTTTTTTTTTTTGTTCCATTTGTAAATCTTAAGTAATGATAAATAACTAAGCAATCATCTAATCAACCTTTATTCCTCCCCCCCCCCCCCCAAAAAAAAAAAAAAATCTTCGTTCATTTTGCATCCCCACCTCTCCTAGTCCACAAAGTTTAAAATTTTTAAAACTTTTGATTTTTTTTTTTTAAATGTCCTGTTTTGTTTCTTTATTGCAACAATAAATAATCGCTCATCTAAATCCTTCCTCTTCCCCGATTTTTCTTGTTGTTGTTGTTGTTCTGCTTTCCCCTTCTCCTTCCTCTGTAAAAAGCAAACAAAGTTAAAAAACATTGAAGCTGTTTAATATTTTTTTTTTTTCAAGAACTAATGCACGGAATTTAACAAAGTTTTATATTCAGTTAGTCCCTGATATAAATTGGTGTTGATTAGGGTTTAATGTAAATCGCCCCACATATGGCGCTGCTATGGTGCATTTTTCACGATTTTTGCAATAGCTTACATATGAAGTTATAATGTTGAATTTAAATTTATGCAAACAATATTAAATGAAACATAGTACACTAAAGAAAGGTATTGTTGTGAAACCAATGGTCAGTTCTGACGTTCTGAGTTAAACTCAAGATGTCAAGTTGATCTGATAGACCTGCAGTCACACAGAGATGGCGAATACAAGTTCATAATGGTGTATCAAGATCATTTAACTAAGTTTGTCCAGCTATGACCTTTGAAAACTAAGACAACTGAAGAAGCGTATCATGTTCTTAAAATATTTTTAACATTTGGTGCTCCAGCTATAATTGCAATCAGATAATGGTAGGTAGTTCAGTAATTAATTATTATTCGAACTATGCATTATGTGGAAATATGTTAAGATAGTTTATGGAAAACCTCCTCATAGTCAAATACAAGGTTCAGTTGAGAGGGCCAATCAGGATATACAGAATATGTAAACTGCATGGATGAACGATAACAATACAAATAAATGGTCAGATGGTTTGTCCTTTGTTCTATTTTCCAAGAACACAACATAGCACGAAGGAATACACGAAAGTCCTTATGAAGCCATGTTTGGCATTAAACCAAAAAGAGGCATAACGTCTTCTTTTTTGCCTAGTGAACAAATTGCTAATACTTTTGAAACCAAAGAACAGCTTGAAGAAACTAATACTTTTGAAGAAAATTTGAGCAGTGGCCATATTGAAAACAATATTCTAAAGAAAAATATTGAAAAGTTCCTGCAGCAGACTTGCCAAACTTTGAAAATGAGAAATGCAGTGAAACTTGGATAATTTGAACTTGTTTAATTTCAAATTCTGGATAATTCGAACTTTTTGATCGGTCCCTAGAATTCTGCATTAAAATAATGTAAAAAAATCGTGGATATTTCGAATTTTATTTTGGGATAATGTTAAAAAAAAAAAAAAAAAAAAAAAAAAAAAACCTTAAACATTTCTACAGACGTCTGTTGGTTGAAAGCATCCTCATTGAAGATTTTGACATTAAGAATCTTAACATTCTTCATGCGTCACGAATGTGTAGGCTAGGCAGGCATGGGACAAGGTTAGTGAAAGAATGCTTTCATAAGGTGGGATTTGTAAAAAAAGAAATGGAAGGAGTAAATGTTGGGGAAAACTTTGATGAAATTTATCCTGAGCTGGCTGTCTATAATTGTTAAGCTCAGAGCCCGATCATGACTAATTGGGGCCCTGGGCAAAGATAAATTAGGGGGCCCCATTCGAATCGTTGCAACATTTTACAAATAGAACTGAAGATCAGCCAAATGTGTAATGTATAAATAGTATTTTCACACCTTAGATTTTAAATAGAAGAAAATTTTAAGCTCCGTCAGTTCTAAATTAAGTACCTTAATTAATAAAAATACTCTTTTTATGGAAGAGTGTCAAGTAACATGTAAATATGTGTTAATCAAGTTACTTTCTACTACAACTTTTTAAGTTGTACTACTCACAATACATTCTACTTCACAAGTAGAAAGTGTTTTTTCAATAAAACTAAAAAGATGGCAATTTGGGTTTGTTTTTCATATTTAACTCTTAGTTAAAAGAAAAAACTTTAAATACGGAGGAAAATTTAGCTCATGACAGTTAGAAATGATTATTTTCAATCACTAAAGTTTAGATATGATTTAATTTCATTCCTAATACATTCTCATTTAATAGTGGTTGAGATTAGCTTTGCGAAAGCATTGAGCTCTGCGAGTTCAAAATGAAATTTGTTTATCAGAAAGTTTAGTAGAATCTTTTAAAGAAATTTGTATTTTGTATTTGAACATTTTCAGAGTTGGAATTGGGAAAAAAAAGTAAATATTTTATAAAATTTATTAATATATGGATTTGTGGTCCCCTGGGCAAAGTCCTGATTTGCCCATGCGATAATAAGGGCCTGGTTAAGCTTAAAATCTGATCCATCAATATCAATTTTGTATGAGGACTATGTCAACATGGACCAAAATGTGGCTGCATGTGGCAAGGCAACTGATGCGACATTGATTAACTGGCGGAGAACAACCAAGCTGAGGACGAACTATCTGATGACGAGAACAAATACAAGAGACAACCCTATCTAGTTCGTCAGAAGCTATGGTGCATATACATGAAATTCAACGCTTTTTTAAATGTCAGTCTAATGTAGAAGAACCTATTTTTGTTTCAATTGTTAGGTTGAAATCATATGTTATGACTTGCAGATTGCACACAAAGAAGCAATAAAAAATATCCGACTTCTTTCTTAAAAGTGATGAATAATTAAGCTAGTAAAAAATGTTTGATTTAATGAAAAAAAAAAAATTAGCAGTATTATTCTTAGACAAAAGTTTATGCATTAAACCTTTCATCATGGAGTTGATCTTTTTTATTTATCTCTTCTTTTTTGAGAGAATATGTGTAATTCGAATTTTTGGATATTTTGAACTTTTCTCTGGTCTTTTCAACTTCGAATTATCCAAGTTTTAACTGTAATAGCACTCAAAATTCAAATTAATCTGGAGGTTGGTTAGTTGGTTGCTGCTTTTTTCACTGCAAATCAGGTTAACTCTAATTGTTTTCGGTTCGGACTGAGTGAAGATTCTTGCAGGTTGGGTTCAGGTTAACCCAATTCAAAAATTATATGTATTATAAAAATAAACGTAGATATTTGTGTGTGATGTTTCCTGAAGAAAGCGTAGAGTTACAAGATTTAGCAGAAAGGTACCTCCATATCTGAAGTTATGTCCCTCGAAACCAGTGTTAGGATTTTTTGATTTTGACAGTTCCGTTAATTAAATTTTTTATGAGTCAGTTTTTTTCTGCATTTTGAGGGGAATTTTGTACATTACTAACAGGAATCTGGAATTTTTACAGCTATATTTGAATTATTTGCACATTTTTTATGCAATTTTTAGTTTCCCAACCATTTTTTGACATTCGTAAAATAAATCCGGTTTCAATCTTTCAGATCAATACAGTAATTTTTTCCCCCCTGCAATTTTTATACGACTTTTAAAGTTTCTTCTTGTTTCACAGCATTCTTTTGAAATTTGTAAAAGAAACCCATTTTCAATCTTTTAGCCCAATGCAGTAAATTTGTTGAAATTTGTGATTTTTTCCGCAGTCATTTCAAGATTTTTTTTTTCCATAAATATTTGATGAAATTTATGTTTTTCTATTGCGATCCTTTGACGAAGTCCAAGCTTTTTTGCACGATCCTCTGTCAAAATCTGCATTTCTTTACTGCGAACTTTCGACAATTCGCGTTTCCTTTCCACAGTCTTTCGACGATATTCGCGTTTTTTATATGTGATCTTTCGACGAAATTCTCATTTTCTTTCACGCATTTCAAGGCAACCATACTGGTCGCCAGAGGCGGTTAGTATAAATATAGTATATAAGAAGAATCTGTCTCGTTGGCATATTTTTGCATATAGACAAAGTTCCCTGACTTTTTCCATGATTCTGTAGACACCCTGTCCAGATTTCGGTCTTTCACGGTAACATCAGGGGTAGTACTAGTCTTAGGTGATATTTCAGGACACATTTATCCAGCATACTACTTTTTTTCCACGACCGTTAGTCGAAGTTCGAGATTTTTTTCTGCCATCACTAGCCAAAGTTAAAGATTTTTTTTTTTCGCAATCATTTGCCAAAACTAGAGCCCCCCCCTCGCGATCGTTTGCCGAAATTTCAGCGAATGATTGACCACATTCCCGATTATTCTAGGAATTGGTTGAAGACTATCGCAATTTTTTTCAACGACCGATTAACAAAATTTGCAACTTTCCTTTCTGCCACACTGACAAATTCTCGATTTTTTTTTTTTTTTTTTTGTGACTAATTGCAGAAATTTGTGAGTTTTTCATCATCAGATGACAAAACGTTTCACTATTTTTTGACTCTAAAGCACCTATTAATTCCAAAGTACCGATTTTGTGCAATTCCAAAAAAAAAACAGGGTGTCTACAGAAATAGTAAAAAAAATAGTTCCCTGATTTCTATTAACAATGCACATACGGTATTTTTTCATGTATGCTTTTTCCTCGTATAACACACTTATCGGGCTAGTTACTATCTCATTTAGGAGAAAAACATAAAAATTGCATAATATTCATAAAGCAGTTTGCAGCTGCAGTTTTATAAATCCAAATTCAAAATTTAGTCCAACAACTTCATATAATAGCCAATGGATATAGAGTGACCAGAAAATTTCCTCATTTTCTGTAAAATGTTCAATTCTAAGACATATCTACATCTGACGAGATAGCTAATTGATAAGCTGACCACCTGGTCAGATTATGCTAATGTATCCTTTAAAAATGGGTAAGTTGCTTACACATAAGCACTATCCACAGAAAATGAGGAGATCTGATCACCTTAATTTGTGTTAAATATAAAAAATTACACCACATGCATCTTTTTAAAAATATTGGGAAAGACCAATCAGCATGCGAAAAAATATGGTATATAAAATAAATGAATCAGTCTTGTTGGCAACATGAAAATGCAAATATTTTTGCATACTGAAAAACTTCCCTGATTTTTGAGAATTTTTACAAAGTTCCCTGACTTTTCCAGATTGATAAACCTCCCAGATTCTGTAGACACCCTGCAAAAAAACATGTATATTAATGGAAAAATCATGACTGTTTGTGCTATAGTACAAAACTCAGGAAATTTCAGGGCATTTCAGGACGTTTTTTCATTTTTCAGGAATATCAAGACAAGTACTACCCTTGCGGTAACATGGATACTTAAATATAGTTTTTAGTAGCTCTATGTTTTTATCAGAAATCATTCATTTATATTTTTTCAAAATAGCACGTATTTTAATTACAATTCTTTTTCAGTTCTTAGGAGAAAATGGCAACAAAAAGATACAGTAATGTACTATTTTCCTTTTACTGTCTACAGAAATGGAGTGCTTCAGTTGCCACCATTACAGAAATGGGATTAAAAACTACAAAAAAATGAATATAACAAAAATAAATTGAGATGTAGTTTTCAAACAAATTTCATTTAAAAGTACATTTCCCCCCCCTATATGAAGGTGTAAAAATTGAAAATGTGTGATGCTTAGAAGTTAAAAAAATTGCAGCAGAAATTATCAATATTTAACCATACAATGATACATCTCCTTTATTTTACGGCTGGCTTATGAAACAAGCATTATTTTTTAGGGCCAACACTTCAATTTTGCCTGAAAGAAATAGCATATTGGGGGGCTAGAATTTAGTATCTGATAAATTTACGGCCTTGTGTGCAGTGATACTGCTTCAAAAAGAACTGTACTTTATATACAGGGATTGATTTGCCACAAAGCAACGATAACCCCAAATTAGATGAGCTAACTATATAAAATTATAATGTATGTCTTTAAAATTAAATTTGGAATATCAACCCTTTCTTTATTGGACAATTTACCGATTCTTTATAACTTGTAGCTCATTCATATATTCAAGTGCTGCCTCCATTAAAATTTTGAATGTTTTTCTTTGTACATAGACAGATATAAAAGCTAAAACATATTCACTCAATGCACATCTATCTACATTAGAGTCCTGTACCAGGTGGGGTAATTGGATTTTACCCGAATCGACTGAACCCTCAGGTTGGGCTGACACTATTATATATATATATACAGTATGGAACCATTTATCCAGAAACCAGTTAACCGGAAAACCAGTTATCTGGAATGATACTTCTGATAGATTGATTTCGGAATCTTTGCAGAAAAAGGTGTCATACACTGCCAGTTTGACATAGGCTTTGCTTGAAGCAATTGTATAATTTGATGACAACATCTAGTATTTGAAATGAAAACATATTTAGTTGTATTTTAGATGTTTTAATTTTTATGCAGAGGAAACAGGAGAATTTTTGTTCCTAAGGGATTCCCATAAATTACCCTCTTTTAAACTCTGGTTAACTTTTGATCTTTCTTGCATTGATTTTTAATCCAAGTAATCTAATAATTTAAAATCAGAAATAATGTCACAACCACACATATTCCACAAAACTTATCAAATGGATACTTCTTTAATGCACAACCAGTTATCCGAAATACATCTGACTCCAAGCATTCCGGATAAATGATTCTGCACTGTATATATATATATATTATTTTTTTTTTCAGTGTGGGTGGGGTAGACTTAAAATGATTCAGATTAGATTGACTCTTTTGAATCAAACCAATTTTTTAATGAATACTAATGAGTCTATATACAGTCAAACCCGGTTAAGACGCGTATTAAACAGGTATTGTATAATGTTGCAGAAACTGGGCTTATTTACACACTTAATTGTCTAAATGAATTTTAGAGCTTTCACTTATATGTTTACGGTTGGAAATTGTGTCTTTTACTTATATTTAGATTAAAATTTAATTGTATTCCACTTTAACTGATTCTTTCTTTTTATAGGACCGTCTTGAATAATACCTGGAAATAAATATGGATTTAAACATAACTTTATCATTGATTAATACATTGCAATTAAAAATAAAACAACAAAAATAATTTTCCTAGTCGACTAACTTTTTTAACAGAAAGAAAAAAATAATAAATCTTTGAAACACAACACATTTTTTAAAATCATATTTAGTACTGGTAATAATGAGTACCATTGCACTCTGTCCTTCTTCTTAATATAAGAAGAAACTATCCTATCCTCATTAATCTTTGTGGAAAATTTTTTGTTAGCATAGCAAAAAGTAAAAAAAACATAAAAGCATTATCCAACAGCAGTGGTATTTGTTTAATCTTTACCAGTTTCAATTTTTGTTGCCTATAATATGCATTATAAAACGTAGTAGTGATATAACGTACATTTAAAACATCACTAACAACAGGTATGATCATTTCCAATCATAATAATTTTTATGATGTATCTGAGTAACCAGAAGTCGTCTACATCCCTTTACTATACTAAAGACTTACACGAAGCGAGAGACAAAGAATGTTAGGAGGTTATAGGATCAAAGAGAGTTTTCAATTTTGTTAATTTAGTAGGGTTTTATTTTATTCAAATATCTACCACTATTTATAATTATTAATTTTCACCTTAATTAATCTGTTATTAATTAAAGTATATAATACTATCCAGAAACAGTGTATTTTATCTGAATAAAAAAAATTCCCTAAATTGGCAACATTCGAGAAGACAGAAGCAGTGGCACAGCCAGAATTCGGTTCTAGGGGGGGTTTTGAGTTTTGATAAAGGTGTTTGCCGGTTATTTGAATCACCTGTTAATATAATCTGTCTTTTTAATGAATGAAATCATAATGCTTTTTACCCGCAGTTACATTGGTCGTGTTTCATTTAAACAGCGTTTACAGTATTCAAGTTAGAAAACATAAAATGAAATAACCCCAAACTACATTAGATTTATAAAAAGTGTTTAAAGATGATGAGGCAAACTTTAAGAGTTGTAAGTGTACAGTCCATTAAATAATTTTTGCATAGAAGATAACAGAATTCCAATCCACTTGTTCAACCAAAAATACACAGGATTTCATTCCAAGACAATCTCGAATTCTTGTTTTTAACTTTAGTAGTAATGAAGCCATTTTAACAAAATTTTCAATATACTTACCGTGCTTTTGTCAAATGTAACAACATCACGAAAATTGGTGGAATTGATCATCATTTACGTCCAATTAGTGCTCAGTTAGGTAATCCATATTTTGGAATGTAGTTGATATTAAACATGGCATTTTATTGTTTTTTTTTTATTGTGCACTTCCAGTACTTTACATGACATCGAATTTGCCATTAAGTAACGTAAATCTGTTGAAAATTTCGTTAAAACATCTTTATTATTGTTAAAGTTCTCTAAAAATATCCGGGTTCAAACTGAAGTCGTACCTGTACTAATATTATAAAGAAGTAACCTTTTTTTTTGTAGGGGTTACTTTTGGAACTACCGAACGGATTTAAAAAGGTAATCGGTCGTGTGCGAACTTAACTCGCATACAAAGGGTTCCATACAAAATATCAGAACTGTTCAAAGATAATATTTACTTGCGTACAAATAACAATACCACATGCCATAATTTAATTCTACTGGAATGAAAACCGATGAATATTTCTCCCTCTAAAACACAGACTTTGTACAAAGTTTAAAATTGGTAGAGAACCAACCACGCTTCGGAAAGAGGTCGCAAAGATTCTCACGAAAAGTCACTTGTAAATCATATTTCATGTAATAGTGGGCAATTTTAAAGGAATAAAAAAAAGTACGCTTAATAACGTGAAACTTTTCTATTCATTTTTAAAAATAAAAGCATATTCAGACATAATTATTGAAATGATTTCTAATCGAAAAGTTTTTTTCCCTACAAATGAATTATTTATTGAATTATAAGCAATTTTTGTCTCAAAATTACTGATTTTTAATGTCTTGGAATTATTATATGAATTATCGTTTTAATATTTGCCTTCAATAATTGAATTCAGTTGGAATAAAAAGTGCTTATCATTATGTTTCACCTTACCTAAAACAAAGATCTTATACAAAGTTTAAACTTGGCACTGAGCGAAGCACGCTTCGAAAGGAGGTCACAAAGTAGCAACACTGTTTTGATCCGTACCGTTGTTTTCTACATGGGTTTTTAATTAATATCTCGGAAAATTACAGACACATTTTTTTGAAAATCATTACCGACAATCCTTGGAAGATTCTACGTCGCTTAGGTACACCGAGTGCCCTCAACTCCCCCGTTGACCGCCAGAAAAATAAGATGCACGAATGATCTTATAATAATTCCAATTTTACTTGTGAAAGCTCTCTTAACGCTGAACTCAAAAATACATTTCTTTTAATTTTCGGTATTATATTTTCAAAGTTATGGTCGAAAATGTAGTACAAAAATATGTCCCCCCCCCCATCTAATTCCGAATCTACTGAAACTAAAATTCTGAAAAAATTAGAGGTAGTAGACGTTAGTTTAAACCTTGCAGGAAAATTATAGCGATTGCCATAGGTCACTTGGTTTTTGAGAAAATCGCATTTTTCAGTTGCACATAAATTTCGATTTATGGGCATTCAGCAAAAGTGTTGAGCAGCGCTAGAGGTACCTATCGTAGCAGAACTATAAAAGCATTGTTGATCATGAATTTCATAAAAAATCGTCGGTAATTAGCCGAGATATTAACCGTTAAAGACACTGACCAGTAGCAATATAAAAGTAATAAACGTCAAATTGTTAAAAACAGATTAATTTAATGAGAATTAATCACATAAATGCTATGGGATTCGCGACTAGTTTGCATTGAGTGGCTTTCTCAATACACCTACTGTGTCTTTAAAGGTTAACTAAAAACCTGTATGGAAAAACGCGGCACAGACCAAAGCGGCGTTGCTACTTTGCTACCTCCTTTCGAAGCTTACCAAAATGCCAAGTTCAAACTTTGTACAAGGGTTTTGTTTTAGATACACTATAAAAAGAAAATATTATTACGACGCTGAATTTAGTTTTATGAAATGCCAAATGAAGTTTAAATATGCACTACTTTTCTTGTCAGTGCCGAATTAAATTCATCATGAACAGATTAGGATAAGATTTAAATAAGATTTATACAGAATAGCAATATTTGATATTATTTAAGCTACATATTTATTTGAACTTTTACGATATACCCACTCATACTTTTCTATTATATATACAGTTATACTAAACCCTACGCTGTATAGTTTTTACGAAGTCTTATTTTTCTTTAAAAACGATTATTTTAATAATACAATTCAAAATTCATATACTTATTGTACGGAACCCTATGAGCGCGAGTAATTCTCGCACTTGACCGTTCCTTTTACTTATGTATTATCCCTACACAATGCTAGCAGCATTATATAGTCTTAATTATGATTTATTAGGAATTGTTAGAGCTAGATATATTAAGTTTGGCATGGCTATTACTCTAGAAACGTAAATGATCACCAAGAACAGTTTTCCAAAAATTCGAAATTAAAAGGATGCAAGAGCAAAAAACGTTCTAAAACTGCGGTTTGTGCGATATACACTATATAGCCAAAGGTGACCGGTCACTTGCGATTTTAGACGTTTGCTTAAATATCTAGAAAATGCATGAGGAATTAACCTGAAACTGCAGGTTTGTAAACAGTATAGTATAGGTCATATATTTCCGCGAAGATTTTTTTCCCGAAACCCCATAGGGGACCGTGAACAAATTGAAAAGGAACTAATATCTTTTGGATAACCCTGTAAAAACTAATGTAGCAAAAACCTTCAAACTCGCGATTGTTAATACATGGCTTATTGTAATATACTGTGTTCATTTTTATGAGGATAGCATGTATACTCGTAGAGAAATTAAGGTTTTTATAAAAACAGTCCCATATTTCGCCAAGTTTTTTGCTTATAATTCTTAATGTAAAAAAAAAAGTTCTTTTCAGAAAATATGACAAACAACATTGTACATAATACTCTGCAATCAGAATTGAAAAATAATAAAAATTGAATGATAAATGAGGAGGTTTATTAAAAAATGTTTCACTGCGCATGCGCGAATGCAATCAAAATATAATGTGCATAATGTATTAGCTAATTATATAGAGCAAGTTTTGTAATAGTCTCAAAGTCATAGAATGAAAATTCTGAAAATTATCATCGATAGAATAAGCTCGAAATCCATTGTTCCCAAAAAGATGAGGGGTTGTATCAAATATCTGTTGATTAGTGCCAAGATAGCGTACACAATATTGCACGTACATTTGGATACAACCCCTCATCTTTTTGCTTCCGTTTGGGAACAACGGATTTTGAGACTTTCACAAAACTTGCTCTATATAATTAGCTAATACATTATGCAGATTATATTTTGATTGTATTCGCGCATGCGCAGTGAAACATTTTTTAGTAAACCTACCCATTTTTCATCCAATTTTTATTATTTTTCAATTCTGATTGCAGAGTATTATGTACAATGTTGTTTGTCATATTTTCTGAAAAGAACTTTTTTTTTTTACATTAAGAATTATAAGCAAAAAGCTTGGCGAAATATGGGACTGTTTTTATAAAAACCTTAATTTCTCTACGAGTATACATGCTATCCTCATAAAAATGAACACAATATATTACAATAAGTCACTTATTAATAATCTGGAGTTTGAACGTTTTTGCTACTTTAGTTTTTACAGGGTTATCCAAAAGATATTCGTTCTTTTTCAATTTGTTGACGGTCTCCTATGGGGTTTCGGGAAAAAAATATTCACGGAAATATATGACCTATACCATACTATTTACGCACCTGCAGTTTCAGGTTAATTCCTCATGTATTTTTCGAGATATTTAACAAAACGTCTAAAATTGCAAGTGACCGGTTACCTTCGGCCATATAGTGTAGTTTAGTATAAAAGCTTGGTTTTTGACATGGTGGTTACTTTTAAGGTATAATGAGAATAATAAAAAATAATGAGAATATTCCATAATATATATTCAAGTAACCGTTTTCTAAAATAGCGAGTGACTATAAAGCTAAAACTGCAGATTTTTCAGAATGTACTTATTAATTTAAATTAATGCATGATTAGCAAAAAATTGTGAATAATTATATTTTATACAGTCTAAGAAAGTGTTTTACATTTAAGCCCTCTCTTTTCAAAATCCATACTCACAGACATATTATCTGTAACTCAATGAAATTACAATAAATGCTTTTTTCCTACGTGACACGGGTGGCAATGCTTCTCCGAGTGCAAGCACCATTACTCGTTGCTACATTACTGACTAATGGAATACATTCTTTAAATTTTTGTACAGATCTCCTAAGGAACAAATAGTTCGAAAGCCACACTGATTGCAATAATTTGTTCAATCACAATCAAAAACAGCTTTTTACAACTTTATAGTTACTACTTTTTTCATTCTTATTTTACAAAGATTTTTACTTGGGTACGTAAAAAGCTTGGTCTTAGATATAATTCGGAGCAAAAAGCGTAAAACAGGGCGTTTGAAACTGAGAGAGATCTGCAAAGTGTATGTTTCATGTTTTTTCTGAAATTTGATGGTCTATTATTGTTTCGAACATGGAAAAAAGACAGAAGTGCAATTAAGAACTGGCCCATTGTATAATACTTAAACTCAAAGCGTCTGTGCGGCAGGAAATGACCATTTTTTTAGCATAAGACGTCTCGAAATAGTGACTTACTCCAAATAACCAATTTTCACAAAACCAATGCATGTAATATGCGCTTTCACAGTTTTAAGTAGAATTTTCGCCGTTTAATTGAATCACTTTGTTGAACAGAATTTGATTTCTCAAAGCGGCGGATTTCGAAAAACGCCAAAACGTTTAAATATTAATTTTGGTTTTGATTCATATAAGAGGCAATTATAGTAATTTTTCTTAGCTCTGGGGGGTGTTTTAACCCCCAAACCCCTCCCGTGGCTGCGCCACTGGACAGAAGGAATATGCATCTTGTTCAATGAATTCGCGTCTTAAGCGTGATTTTTTCCTCAAAGGACCGAAAATTTACTGCATATTAAACGGGATCGCGTAATAACCGTTCGCATATTAATCATGATGTTTTTGCATTATCCTTATGGACGATGTTCAAGGGATCGAAAAAAATCCACGTATTAACCAGATTCAAATGTATATATTCATTTTTCAACATATAAAATTGATATTAGAGATATAATTGTAGGCTATTTTCCCATAATTGTATTAAAATATGGATTATTTTCAATCAGGCCAGATGGCTGCAATTTTTTATTTTTTTTCCATTCTGGTTGATTCGAAGGAGAAATTCTGAGTTCGAATTGGGTACAACCTGACCTGTGCAGGACTCTAACCTGTATTAATGCATAGCTCATTTTTAAATTTGCCATCATAGAAACTTTCAATTCCATTTTAACTCTTCAGAGCTCTGTCCAGACTTTTCTCTCAGGGTCCTGTTTTTGTGAAATTGTGAATAGTTTTTCTTATATTTGTGAATTTGAAATTATCGGTATATCCGGGTTTATGTGTATCTGTCCTTTATGTATAAAAAAAGCTATGTTCTTATATTAGCTGTTTTGTGATATGTCTGATTTGATTTTTAAATGATTATTAAATTTGTGAAAGATTCAGTTTGGAGGTGGAAAAATTCTGTGAAAGATCTATTTTAAGACAAAGAATTTTATGAAGGTTCCTGTACATTGATGATGATTTTTTGTGAAGAGTCTTGTTTCAGCAGCGGCATAATATATACTAATGGCACCCAAGACAGATCTTTTTTCTCTCTACAACTTTCTTATCTGATAAAATTATTTTTTGGAATAACTATGAAGTGATAAAAATAGTAACAGTGAAAATATTTTAAGCTATAATTTGTGGTTAAAATGCACCCTCATTCCTGAAATGTACTTGACAATAAACCACCTTATTTTTTCTTATCTTTGTACATTGCTATGTAATTTTTGATTGAAAACTTGAAGTAATATTATATTTCTTTACGCCACTCAGATAATATCAAATACAAACATTTCACAAAGATTTAAAATAACCATGCAGTAACAAATTCAGATAAACAAATTATTTGCATAACTAGAAAAATATACATAACTAATGATAAAATGAAGTAAAGTGTGACTTTAAATACAAGATATTTTATATCCACCAAAAATCTGAATTGTCCGTTAATTTATTTGCATTTAAAATAGTATGTACTGGTATACTTGAATTTCAATGAGATAACTACAGCCACTTTCTGAACATATACAAATATATCATTCTCCCAGAAATGTACATTTTCATTACTGCATTTTTGTTAATGTAGAAACTGAAAATGTACAAATATAGTGTTTAAATGGTTTAATTGTACAAAAGGTTTATATACATATATATACATTAACTTATCCATAACATATTGTCATTATTTACTAAGATTTATAATAATGTAGTAGTAAAAATATGATAAAGAATTTTCAAAGAGATGATGTACTTAATATTTGTTCCCACACACTAAATATTAAGTAACTGAATTAAGTTTTGTACTATTTACTATTACATATTTAATTTTACTATTTTATAATCTTCTATTGTCTTTATCTTGACTACACAACCAATGGCATATTTATTATTTAGATTCCAGATTTCTTAAACCTTTTGACGAAATTCCTGTTTCTTCTGCGACCTTTTGACAAAACTCCAGTTCCTTCCGCGACCTTTTGACGAAATTCAATTTTGTCTGCAATCTTTAGACGATATTTCCATTTTTTTCGGCGATCTTGAGACGAAATTTGCATTTTTTCGGCAATCTTTTGACGAAATTCGCGTTTTTTTTTCGCGATCTTTTTAAAAGATTTTCATTTTTTCAACGATCTTTTGACAGAATTCAAGATCATTTGTCATTTTTTCTGCAATTTGATGGAATTCATGTTTTTTTTCTGCGATCTTTCGACGAAATGCACGTTTTTTTGCGATCTTTTGAGGCAAATCGTTTTTTTTTCTACGGTCTTTTGATGCAAACCGGGTTTCTTCTGCGATCTTTTGACGAAATTCTAGTTTCTTTCACGATATTTTGGCAAAATTACTGTTGTTTCTGCGATCTTTTTTGAGAATAGGCGTTTATTTCGAAATCTTTTGACGAAATTCGCTTTTTTTCCACGATCCTTTGACAGTCCAGCTGTAGAAAATGATTGTCCTTGTTCATTTCAAATTCACCAATGCCATTTAAGTTTTTTTAATGATATTATATTATATGTATGTATATATATATATGTAAAGTTGGTGCCCCCACTTTCATTTTTTTTTCTTGGACAAGAGAAAATAGAACAATTTTTTTCCTGCCCCCAAACTTATTTTAAACTTTTTAGTGCATTTACATATATATATATATATGTGTGTAATAATAAGGTAATGTTTCTAGTGGATTTGTCCAGGAGGATGGCTCAGATGGGATGAGAAAGTGACTCGGGAACCTTTATGCAAATCGAATTCATTTATTAGGCTGCTCATCATACATCGGATTCGCGAGCTGATCGTCTGTCCCCGAGCCAACAGTGTAGATTTTGGGAGATTACATTGTCGTAAGTTTAGCAAGCATCTCAAATGGCCAAAATCCCCTTTTTTCACGCGTGTTCGGGGTAATATGGTGATGATTCTAATATTTTCCAGCAGAGGGCAGAATTGTTAATTTGGGAGGAACATTTAATTTAATTGGTTCATTAAGTTTTAACTAGCAGGAATGACCGAGCTAAGCTTGGTCAAAATTAGCTTTCTGTTTATCTCGATATATTTTTCCCACTGAATCATTCTTGCTGTTTTAGATGAAATTAGCTTGACCGTGAAACATAGTGACCCAAAATGACCCACTAATCGAATTTTTTCGAACATGCGACCTATCACAATGCTTTTCTTGAGCCTGGAAACGATGGAATACAAAATTTAGTGAAAATCGTTAGTCGTTTTCTAGGTAAAATAAGCTTGATCCATGTTGATTCAAAAAACCACTAACCGAAATTCATCGACGGATGTGAGCTATTTCAATGGTCTTTTTGTACTGTGAAACGGTATAAAAAAAAAAATTGCCAAAATTGTTTGAACCTTTTTGAGATGCCGTTAGCTTGACCCCGACCCATTATCACCTAAATCACCCACTAATAGAATTTTCTTGAGCATGCAACCCAGCCCAATGGTTTTATCTTGTCCAGAAACGGTGTAGTACAAAGTTTTGTCAAAATCTTTTGAGCGGTTTTTTAGATACAGTTAGCTTGATCCTGATCCATTAGGACCCAAAATGACACATTGATTGAATTTTCTTGAACGTGCGACCCTGCCCAATGCTCTTATCATGCCCAGAAACAATATTATACAAAATTATGTCAAAATGTTTTGAAGCGCTTTTTAAATACAATGAGCTTGACCCTGATCCA
This sequence comes from Maratus speciosus, assembly GCA_963932465.1. Lineage (NCBI taxonomy): Eukaryota > Metazoa > Arthropoda > Arachnida > Araneae > Salticidae > Maratus > Maratus speciosus. Next base: position 404,679,693 of record OZ010793.1, on the reverse strand, counting down.
TTGTGATCCAAAATGACCCACTAATCGAATTTTCTTGAACATGCGACCTAGCCCAATGGTCTTCCCAAGCCCGAAAATGATAAATACAAAATTTAGTCAAAATCGTTTAAGCCGTTTTTTAGATACAATTAGCTGGACCCTGACCCATTGTGACCCACTAATCGAATTTTCTTGAACATGTGGCTTAGCCCAATTCTCTTCTCACGTCCAGAAGCGGTATACGTAATATAAAATTTGATCAAAATGTTTTGAGCATGTTTTTAGATTCAATTAGTTTGACCCTGGCCCATTGTGATCCGAACATGTGACTTAGCCCAATGGTCCTCTCATGACCAGAAAAGGCCGTATATTAAAAAATTTTGTGAAAATGTCTTGAGCCTTTTTTTTTAGATATAATTAGCTTGACCCTGACCCATTATGACCCACTAATCGAATTTTCTCGAACACGTGACCCATCCCAATGGTATTTTCGTGCCCGAAAACGATAGATTACAGAATTTCGTCAAATCGTAGTGCCGTTATCTAGATAAACTTAGCTGGACCCACGGTGACCTAAAAATGACCCACTAATCGAATTTTCTGGAACACGTTACCCATCCCAATGGTTTTTTTTGTTGCCCGAAAATGGTTAGATACAAAATTTAGTCAAAATTGATTGAGCCGTTCTCTAGATATAATTAGCTTGACCCAGACCCATTATGATCCACTGATCGAATTTTCTCGAACACGAGACCCATCCCAATGGTCTTTTTGTGCCCGAAAACAGTAGGGTGCAAAATTTCGTCAAAATCATTCGAGCCGTTATTAGATAAATTTAGCTTGACCCACTGTGACCCAAAAATGACCCACGAATCTATTTTCCTCGAACATGTGACTTAGCTCAATGGTCTTCTCGTAATCCGTAGAAAAACTGTAGAATATAGTTTTTAGTAAAAATCGTTAAAGCCGTTTTTTAGATAAAAATAGCTTGACCCAAAAATGACCCACTAATCGAATTTTCTCGAACACATGACCCATCCCAATGGTTTTTTTCGTGCCCGAAAATGGTTAGATACAAAATTTAGTTAAAATCGATTGAGCCGTTTTTTAGATATAATTAGCTTGACCCTGACCCATTATTACCCAAAATGATCCACTAATCGAATTTACTCGAACACGAGACCCATCCCAATGGTCTTTTAGTGCCCGAAATGGTTAGATACAAAATTTAATAAAAATCGATTGAGCCGTTCTCTAGGTATAATTAGTTTGACCCTGACCCATTATGACCAAAAATGACCCACTAATCAAATTTTCTCGAACACGAGACCCATCCCAATGACCTTTTCGTGCCCGAAAATGGTTAGATACAAAATTTAGTCAAAATCGAATGAGCCGTTCTCTAGATATAGTTAACTTGACCCTGATGCATTATGGCCCAAAATGACCCACTAACAGAATTTTTTCGAACACGAGACCCATCCCAATGGTCTTTTCGTGCCCGAAAACAGTAGGGTGCAAAATTTCGTCAAAATCGTTAATGAAGTTATCTAGATAAACTTAGCTTGACCCACTAATCGAATTTTCTCGAATATGTGACTTAGCCCAATAGTTTTCTCGTAATCCAAAACTGTAGAATATAGAGTTTAGTGAAAATCGTTAGAGTCGTTTTTTAGATAAAATTGGCTTGACCAGGGATAGAAGTGACCAATCCATAAAATATAGGACATTTCCCGCGAAAAATATAGGACATTTAGAAAATTCGCGCCCTTTGACAAAATTTGCGGTTTTTCGCGATCTTTTGACGAAATTTGCCATTTTTTCGCGATTTTTTGACGAAATTTGCTGTTTTTTGCGTTCTTTTGACGAAATTTGTCGCTTTTTTGTGGTTTTTTTGACGAAATTTGTGGGGTTTTTTGCGATTTTTTGACGAAATTTGCCGTTTTTGTGCAATCTTTTGACGAAATTTGATCCCCTTTTTACGCGATCTTTTAAGGAAGTTTGCCGTTTTTTGCGTTCTTTTGACGAAATTTGCCGCTTTTTTGTGGTTTTTTTGAGGAAATTTGTGTGGTTTTTTGCGATTTTTTGACGAAATTTGCCGTTTTTTTGCTATCTTTTGACGAAATTGACCCTTTTTTCGCGATCTTTTGACGAAATTGGCCGGGTTTTTTTCGCGATTTTTTGACGAAATTTGCCGTTTTTTCGCGTTCTTTTGACGAAATTTGCCGTTTTTTGCGTTCTTTTGACGAAATTTGCCGCTTTTTTGACGAAATTTGTGGGGTTTTTGCGTTCTTTTGACGAAATTTGCCGCTTTTTTGACGAAATTTGTGGGGGTTTTGCGATTTTTTGACGAAATTTGTCGTTTTTTCGCGATTTTTTTACGAAATTTGCCGTTTTAGTGCGATCTTTTGACGCAATTTGACCCCTTTTTTCGCGATCTTTTGTGGAAATTGACCCTTTTTACGCGATCTCTTAAGGAAATTTGCCGGGTTTTTTTGCGATCTTTTGACGAAATTGACCCTTTTTTCACTATCTTTTGACGAAATTGGCCGGGTTTTTTTCGCGATCTTTTGATGAAATTTGCCGTTTTTTTCGCGATTTTTTGACGAAATTTGACGTTTTTTCGCGATTTTTTGGCGAAATTCACCTATTTTCGCGATTTTTTGGCGAAATTGACCTTTTTTCGTGATCTTTTGGAGAAATTCACACTTTTTTGCGATCTTTTGGGGAAATGATCCATTTTTGGGGGAAAGATGCCGTTTTTTCGCCATCTTTTTGACGAAATTTGCCGTTTTTTTTCGCGATTTTTTGACGAAATTTGCCGTTTTTTCCCAATTTTTCGATGAAATCTGCCGTTTTTTCATGATCTTGAACATTTGAAATTCGCGATATAGTTATGTCCGAACTTTCGGTACCAAATATATGAGAAAGTAGAGAAATATAGGAAATTTTTGAAGGTTATTTTATAAATATAGGACAACTGCGACCCCTGCTTGACCCATAGTGACCCACTAATCGAAGTTTCTCGCACATGTGACCTAGCTCAATAGTTTCTTCGTGTCGAAAAACGGTTGGATGTGAAATTTGGTCAAAATCGCTTGAGCCGTTTTTTAGATATAATTAGCTTGACCTTAATCCAAAATGACCCACAAATCGAATTTTCTCGAAGACGTGACCTAGCCCAATGGTCTTATCATGCCCGAAAATGCTAAAATACAAAATTTCGTCAAAATCGATTGAGCCATTCTCTAGATATAATTAGTTTGACCCTGACCCATTATGACCCCTAATCGAATTTTCTCAAACACGAGACCCATCCCAATGATCTTTTTGTGCCCGAAAATGGTTAGATACAAAATTTAGTCAAAATCGATTGAGCCGTTCTCTAGATATAGTTAGCTTGACCATAACCCATTATGACCCACTATTGGAATTTTCTCGAACACGAGGCCCATCCCAATGGTCTTTTCCTGCCTGAAAACAGTAGGGTGCAAAATTTCGTCAAAATCGTTAAAGAAGTTATATAGATAAACTTAGCTTAACCCACGGTGACCCAAAAATGACCTACTAATAAAATTTTCTTGAACATGCGACCAAGCCCAATGGTATTCTCGCAGCCGAAAACGATAAAATACAAAATTTTGTCAAAATCGTTAGAGCCGTTTTTTAGATAAAACTGTCTTGACCCATAGTGACCTAAAAATGACCCACTAATCGAAGTTTCTCGAATATGTAACCTAGCCCAAAAGTTTCTTTGTATCGAAAAACGGTTGGATGTGAAATTTGGTCAAAATCACTTGAGCTGTTTTTTAGATATAATTAGCTTGACCTTGACCCATTCTGACCCAAAATGACCCACTAATCGAATTTTCTCGAACACGTGACCTAGCCCAATGGTCTTATCATGCCCGAAAATGGTAAATTACAAAATTTTGTCAAAATCGTTAGAGCCGTTTTTAAGATAAAATTTACATACACCCACATACATACATACACACACAATTTTTGCTCGCATTATAGTATAAGATTGATCTGTGGTCAGGGCCCGCACAATTTCCAGGTACTGTGACGTATCAGCCCTACCCACAGATGCCTGCAAAAAGTGCTTAGATTAGCAGTTTCACTCTTAAGAATCGTCCTAAAATGATCTCTGAAAGTAATAAGATGTAATGCTGGGAAACAACGTTACAAGGGGAGAAACTGGTTTTAGAAATAGATTTAAAGTTAAAAGAAAGAGACTAAATTTTTTAAATTTATTTTGGAATTTTAAAGGGTTTTTATCCTTTCATATATGTATGTATGTATTTTCTACATTTTTGTGAATGATGATAACGAAAGCATGCCTTATTTGTAGTCTTATAGTGCTTTATAGAAATTTTAAAATTTAATATTTAAACTTTTTGCCCTCTCCCCCCCCCCCCCCCCCCCCCCCTCCTGCATATAATACAAACTATAGTGCAGATAGTGCAAAATAGGAAAATTCGGGCATCGGAAAGTGAGATTTGTTGCCAAATGATATAAACAGCTATCAAAACAAACTTGATTAAATTTTTTGTTTGTTTATATATGTATTTTAATTAGATGTATATTATTGTTGTTTTTTATGTACTTCTGCATAAAATTAGATAAATGGCTTCTTTATATTAAATAAATTGTATAAACATTGAAAAAAATTGCATGTGTATGTGAAATGAAACAGTGAATAGGTTTCCCAGGATATTTGTCGCCAAATTTCCTTTTTTGTCAATGCAGTTTTCTTATTTTCGCAAAGGTCCCTATACTGGAAAAGTACAGAGAATTTAATTTCTGCATCTGGCTATGTAAAGACATTAAAATCGGATAGTTAGGAGCTCAGGTAGTACAGCGCTGACTAGTGGCGGTAATTTTATTAGTAGCATCGGGATGAAGATGTACATTTTCATGTATTACTCTTTAAATTCTGAAGCACAGATTTTGAAAAAAATTTTAAATACACAGAGTTTAAATTAAATTGTGGTGAGCTCAATTATAAAGATTAATTGGTTTCAATGGGAATTTAGCTAAATTAGCCAGCTATCGCCAAGTTGGCTTCGTATATGGCAACTTATTTTTGTTGCCAAATTTGGCGATATTTTGCCAAGTTGGTCAAAATTTGGTGCTATTGTAGTAACCTGTATTAGTACTTCAACCATTACTCATTGTTGAAGCCAATACCAATTTCTCCATAGAAAGCCTAACACGGTTATGATTAATGTGGTTCAACCAGAATTTCGAGGTACACACACAGACTTGGATTTTACATAGATAGATATAATTTTTTAAGTGTTGAATTAAAAATAAATAATTGAATCATAAAAAAAAAACTTTGTAGACTCGTCTGTTTTCTAAGGCATATATATATATATATATATTTTTTTTTTTTGTCCCTTGCCGATATCCATATCGATCTCATTTCTTAGTCGGAATTCCCCCACTTGTAAATTCCGTATCAATAAAATATTGAGAATTCTGTAAATGTAGCTCTAAAAATATATGGTTTCAGAGCTCTTTTTCACAAATATAGGAATAGTTTTCATCTTTCATGACATTCGTGGTTGGGTTTGGAACACATTTTGTCTATCAGGCACGACGATTAAGGGTTCTTGTAAGGACTTATGCAATGACTCATCTAATGAAATTAAGTTATCATCGGGAATAATGTGTGAGACAGGGATTAAATGTCAGGAACCCTCTTTTGTTTGATCATACCGTGCCCTCAAATGCGACACATAATAATAATAAAAAAAGTGCTTTTTCCCTGAAAGAGGTTAAAGGAATTATTTGTTATCTTCTTACTTCAATAAAGAAAGATGTCAAGTACCAAAGTAGTTTTGCTTAGATTTTGTGAGTACTTTTTCTTTTCATTTATATGTTAAATAAGTATTTTAGGTGTCACAGTGACACAAATAATTTACTCTGCTATATATTGATAATTTCTTTGATGAAGTGCAAAGTGGGGTTGCCTGTTGGCAGGATTTGAAGAAAATTTGCATAGTCAATCAGTTACCACAAAAACAATGAGAAGATTCATTTTAATATAACAAATGAAATTGCAATATATGACATGTACACTGAAAAGTAAAATATGGAAATGACTAAAATTATTCTTCATCTTGAGAAATGCTTTTCTTCTTCTTTTTCTTCTTTTTTTCTGACTAAAAAAAAAAAAAAAAAAAAAAAAAAAAAAGGTAAAAATATTTTATTAAATGAATATTATTGCAAAAGGAATTTTTCTAATGCATAACATAGTCAAACTCCACTAAAATGAAACCAGGGGTGATTCTGTTCTGAATTTTACGAAAAATTAAGGCAGTCATTTACGAAAATTTAAAAAAAAAAAAAATCCGTCATAAATCCGAAATTCGGACGAGTGAAAAATCACCCAGGCAGTTCAGTGGTAGAGCAATGCTACATAATGTCAATGATCCTGGTTCAAAAAATCTAGGCTTGGACACACTTCTAAATAAGTAAATATTCTTTCTTTTTTAAAACTATATGCCCAGTACAGTAAGATGTAAAATGTAGACTGTATTATACTTAATGGTCTTTAAGTTAAAATAAATAAATAATAAAAGAAAAAGAACACTTTTTGAAAGTTTTGCCCATATTTTGGAAAATTGATTTTAATGCAGTATATAAAGCAATTGTTTTAATGTATTCAAAGTCAGATATTAAGTAATTTAACCAAAGAAACAGATCAGGGTCGGCAACTTTTTGACATGCGGCGGTTTAAACCATTTTTAACCATGGTTAAAACCGTCGTGTCAAAAACCAGATTTAATAAAATAATATCAAAAGAACTATTTAGCAGTTTTATAGATTATAATCAATAAATTCTAAATAAAACAGCATAAATACATCAAAACTGTGGATATAACTGCACAAATACATTCTTGAAACCTATTTGGATAGAACATGGTAAAGTGCAAATAGATTGTCATTTTTTTTTTTTTTTTTTTTTTTTTTTTTTGAATAGTGCATGCTTCTAAGATTGCAGTTAATAAGTTACAGTTAATAAATCCTTAATTATTTGTAATCGTTAAAATTATGTAGGTTTAATCTAAATTTTTCAGAGGTAAAAAAATTGTTTAGATTTTTTAATTTTTTTTTTATGGCTAGATGCAGAAACTAATCTATCACAATTGGTATCTAATGAGCATATTTCCTTTCATTAAGATAGAGCAATCTCAAAGATACTTCCCTTCCAGTACAAAACAGTATTGCTATTGCTACAAAAAGCAGTTTTCTTGCTTTTCCCCTACTATGTTCTTATGGATGGGGTTGCTCAAGGGACTACTTCATTAATGCGAAAACAGCCACATGCTAATGTTAACCCTATAGGAGAAATTTTTTTAAATATCTTGTTTGAAGTTTCGTACATTTAAATGATTTTTTTTTTTTTTTTTTTTTTTTTAAGTAAAAATGAAAAGATCCACTCAATAATGTTAATTTTTTTTTTCTTTATTTAGTTTGCATTTCAATACTTTTAAATGTTTTTTTTTTCATTGGATAGCTAATACAGGGTGACCAGAAAAAATGTAATGAAGACTAGAAGTAAGGTCACGGTTGATGATTTTGTTTTTACTTGATTCTCAGAGGTTTTTTTTTTTCTCTTATTAATCTTTAGTCTAACTATAATTTTAAAAGTAGGATGGCAAACAAACGGAACACTATTTTGGAACTTCATCGCCAGGGAAAGCGTGTATGTGGGATTGCTCGATTGCTTCAAGTGCCTCATCCAACAGTTTCCAAAGCAATCAAAAGATTCAAGGAGCTTGGCCAAGAAGGAAACCGACCAGGAAGAGGCGGGAAAAAAACTGTGAATACCTCCAGAAACCGACAATTGATAAAGAAACGAGTATCCCGAAATCCTCGGGTGTCAATGAGAAAAATAGTGAGGCAGACTGGGATTGGCCGGGAATCAGTTCGACTTATGGCCAAAGAGGAGCTGAACCTTCATCCTTATAAGCTGAAACAAGTGCAATTTCTCACCGAAGAAAACAAACGAGTACGGCTTGCAAAATGCAGGAAGCTGCTGAAGCGAGCTGCAACTCCACGCTGGGAGCAAATCCTGTTTTCTGACTAAAAGCTATTCTTGATACAGCAATCGTTCAATCATCAAAATGATCGCATTTGGTCAACAACTTCCCCAGGCAAATCTTCCATGGCTCAACATCGTCAAAATCCTAAATCTGTCATGGTGTGGGCAGGAATTTGCGCAACAGGCAAAAACTCCTCTCATTTTCATCGATTCTGGAGTCAAACTGAATAAAGATGTGTACCGAAAAGAGATTCTTGAATACGTGGTACTTTCCTGGGCTCAAAAACACTTCAGAAACAGGACTTGGACTTTTCAACAAGATTCCGCGCCTTCTCATTGAGTGTAATCCACACAGGACTAGTGTCGGGCCAATTTTCCAGACTTCATCTCGACTCAAGAATGGCCTCCATACTCGTGTGACCTTAATCCCTTGGATTATAGTTTGTGGTCGATTTTAGAGGCAAGAGCTTGCCGAAAACCTCACAACAGTCTGGAATCTCTAAAGCGTTCGTTGATTCGGGAATGGAAGCTAATTACTCCAGCAGAGCTGCGGCCAATTGCTGAAAATTTCACCAAACATTTCGGTCTCTGTAAAAGGAGGACACTTTGAGGAAAAATGATTTTTTATTTTTCTAATACATTGTTGTTAATAAATAAAACATTTGTTTGTGCAAAAGTTTGTGTGTTTTCTTTAACTGAGTCAAATTAAACCGTTACGTTATTTCAGGTCACCTGTATAGATCTCTACAAAGGCATTTTTTTACTTTTTCGATTTCACTTGCAATTATTATTATTAGGATACTTTCACTTTCGGAACAGTTTTCGAACTAAGTTAAGTAACTATTTTTTTCCCTACTGGTATGGTGAATTATACATTTGTCCCTAATTTCAGGTGATATTCCATAAATAAGATAACTTCATCAGTAGGAGGTGATTGTCAGTGACTAACAAAAATAAATTTTGGGATAAAAGGTTTAAAATATCATATTTTAATAATTTTATCTCAACATTTAATTATTTTCTCTTTAATAAAATAAATGTTATTTTTATTTTTTTTTTTGTGTTTGTACTAAATGAAAAAATATAAATAAAATAATTAAAACTGCAGAGAAAATATTTATTAAAAGCTATATATATATATATATATTTAAAAATAGGGTATTCAGTCAAGTATGCAAAAAACACCAGAAAATCATATAACTTGAAAATTTAATCATAAACAAAGAAAAAAAAAATTCATATTTGATTTTGCAATAGATCGCAGAGTTGTCTCAACATTTGTAATTTCTTCAATGGAAATTAATTCTTGATAACATATACAGTGATGGAACAGTGGCGCAGCAATTGGGCAATTCTCACCACTAAATTTTAATAGTACTCTTCTCCTTGAAAAATGTAAAAAATTCTGTGCTGAAATTTGCGGAAAAATGTTAATAAAATTTTGCGGTGCCAATTGATTCTCTGCTGCTACACTGTTCCATCACTGCATATACTGAACTGAGACCTAGAGCACAGCTGCTTTATTTGACCATTCTGTGATCCTAATCGAAAAAATCCCTCGCTAGTTTTTTCCATGATGACAGCTAAAACCGATCTAGCATCTCCTCTTCCTCTGTCTACTTCAGTAACTGGAATACGGACTGTAATGCCTATAGATGCCTCAGAATAAGATTTGTCAGACATTAATTTCCTTTTCGTAGCTTGAATTTCAGCTCCTTGTCTTTCTTTCTCGATATTTATTTTATTTAGACACAACCTGCAGACTTTCTGTACCATTTTGTCTTGTGTGTAACAGACTTCTAGGCATAAAGCAATTGATAGGTTGCTCACATTTACAGCAAAATAGCCCGTCTTCGCAATTTTCAGAACACACAATTTTACAGTTTCATTCGAAGGTGTATCTTCGATGGAAACAACATTATCATAACGCTCGAAGGACACTTTCCCAGTTTGATTCAAAGGTGTTTCCTTGACAGTGCCATGACCACATTCAAAAGATGCACTTAGATCATTTAATGCATTTTCAAATTGTTGTTCATCCTCTATTGAATCAAACACTTCTCTTGAAATAGGAGTTGTTAACAGTCCAACTCTAGGAGCACAGCCAAACATAGCCTCGTAAGGGGTTCTCTTTATACCAGAATGAAATGCTCTGTTTTTCATGAATTGGATAAATTTAAGCCCATGACTTCATGAGGTAGATTGGTTGTCTTGCATCCAAGTTGTCAACATATTTTCGATGTTTTTGTTGTCCCTCTCAACGCTACCTTGACTCTGACTATGTCTGGGTTTACATGTACGATCTTAAATTCTGACCAAGTTATTGTCAAGTCTTCAATTATTTTGTTGCAGAATTCTTTGCCGTTGTCGGATTGCAGAATACATGGAGCACCAAATAATAGAAATATATCGAGCAACTGCATGGCGACTTCTTCTGCTCTCTTTGTTTGAAGAGGTCTTAAAATCACAAACTTCATCAAATGATCTTGGTAAAGTAAAATAAATTTATAGCTTTCATTAGGTTGAGACTGGAAATCTATAAGATCTACTTGACATCTTGAATTGAGATGAGATAACACCATGGGTTTCACCACAATTCCTTTCTTTCCCGTATTTCGTTTTTGTTGACAAGTTTCACAAACACTCAAAAAAATCTTTATGTCATTCTGAGTGATGTTTTTATATCGCCGATTCAGTTCTTTTATCGTACGGTCTCTATCACCATGTCCAATAGATATATGAGTTTCATATTAAATATCGAACAGCATATCACTTGAGCAATAAAATATGACGTCTGGTTTCACATCTGTTACTGGCACAATTAACTTTTCTATGCCCTGAACTTCAAGGACATCCTAATGCTGGATTAACCAATAGTAACGTGGTATTTTTTTTTCTTTGCTGTTTTAGCCTTTTTTACTTCTGCTATCAAATTTAATAATTTTCCTTGAGTAAGTATAACACTGTTTTCCTTTGTCTCATGCTTATTTAATCCCTTAACCTACGACTTACGTCTAACAGCTCCACGGTTTGGCAAATCCATAGCTACCACTAAAATTTAATAGAGATTTTCGCCTTGCTTAACAATGGAATTTCGACGATTAAATTAAACTATATTTACTGTGAAATTTTAGTGGTAGGAATAATTTACATTTGGCTCGATCCTCGTACGCGGGCTATGCCTGTCATTGTAGGTTAAGGGGTTAAAAAAGATTCAAACCGCTCTCGCATTAAGTCTTTCTTATTTACCAATTGATCTCTCATTTCTGTAGAACTCATCGTTAAAAAAAAAGATTGGAAAAATATTCGTTAATAATCCCAAATGAAAAACTAACTTAAATACACCTCTTACAAATTTATGCAAGTTCAATACATATTCGACAAAACATGAACTGTGAATGACAAATGAAGAAATGCAGAATGCACACTGATTTCAAACCAGACATAACCGATTCAAAACTGACTAAATCCAGCCATAACCGATTCAAAACTGACTAAAACCTGCTATAACCGATTCAAACAGCTTTGCTGCCGTCTTTAATACTATAACAGTTAGACAATCGTTAATCTATAAAATAACTAGTTAAAGTGTATAATCCAATAATATTATACACTTTAACCGACTTGGTTAGTTATTTCATAAAATAACTAGGTATTCTATGAAATAACGGATTATACACTTTAACGGTAACATATACATACTAAACTACATTGAACTATCATTAAAGCAATGCTATATTAATAGCATTTTTTTGTTTTCTTCTGAGTTTATTAACCATTTGGAAAAACGGTTATTGTCCTTTGTCAGGGTAGGAAATCAAAAACATGTCTGAAGCATTTTATTAGTTGAATCCGCATTTTATTTGTTTTCTGATTGGTCTATACAGTAATCTGTATTTTCCCTTTACTTTCAACAGAGATGGATACTTCTGTTGCTACTATGACAAAAAAGTAATAAAAACTACAAAAAACTCAGAAACAAATTGAGATACAGCTTTCAAACAAATTGCATTTAAAAGCATATTTTTTTCTCTATGTGACGGTGTAAAAAGTAATACTGTGGGATGTTTAGAAATTAAAAATGAAATTTCATTTAAAATTGGTCCAGGAATATTAATGTTTAATCCATGGCGTACGTAATGTATGACCAGCTCCGTAGAAGTTTAAAAATTTAGAATACCGAAAATTGTAAAACTGAAATTTCTTTTAAAATTTGTTCATGATAGGTCCAGAAATGTTGATGTTTAATCATGGCGTACATAATGTATGATGAACTCCATGCGATTTTTTGTGTCTTAAATTTTAGTCTTCGAAAAAATCATTTTCCAAATGGTCATTGTAATTTATTAAATTTCTTTCTTTTTTTTTTTTTTTTTTTTTTTCAATATTTGTGTTTTTGACGGTTTAAACCTATAACCAACCCATGTCACATCAAAAACTAGTTTTTGACTACTAAAACTCAACTCCGAAAGAGATTTACTTTTAAATAGTTTTAGTTAAAAAAAGTAATTACCTTTTCTTCCGAGGAATGTTTGTGCTTCTTATGCTTCTTTTCAGGACTTTTTTGCACAACTGGTTGCTGTTCTTCTTCACTGCTGCTACTGGATTCATCAGCTGATGCAGGTCTCTTAAATATAAATTGAGTAAACAAAATTAGCACAACAACAAAAGCAAAAATAATCAATTAAATACACCGAGACATAATTATTTTTATATTTCCTTTAACAGAGAAAAAATTGATATTATGGCAAGTTTGAAAATGTTTTAGGGTAGAAATACAACCAAAATGGTATGTTAAATAAAACCAAATATTATTATAAAATATATAATTGATTTCAAACACTCCCCCCCCCCCTCTTTTTTTTTTCTTAACTCACAGAATTCTCAACAAAATTGACAACAGGATTATTTATCATTATTACCCAAGGTATTTCCAATAAAAATATCTCTAACATTTCCAGTTTTTTTTTCGATATTTTTTTTTCTGATTGTGCACACAAATTTTCATTTAAGACTCTAATTAAACTAAATTACTAGATTTTCCCCTTTTAAGGCAAACAATATACCCTTTTTTTAATTAATACAGATGAAAGTGCATTAAGAAATAAAAAGCAGAAAAAGTAAATTTATGAATTTATTTTAAAAAGACTACAAAATCAACAGGCAATGTATGTGGTTGAATTATAAAATCTTATCCATCATTCCAAATAATTAATATTTTTCACACAAATAACTGCACTGAAAAAAAAAATTTTTCATTTCCAATACTTATTTTACAGCCTGGGCTGGAAGAAAATGAGACATTGGAATAACAAAGGTTTGAGAAAGAAAGAGACAACCTTCCAGTCTTTTCTTGGAATGCAGTCTGGAGCATCTTTGGAGCAAGTTTCACTCCTGGGAGTGAAACTATAGTTAGAGGGTCATTTTAACTTCGAAATTGTACATGCAAGGATGAAAGTTGCTATGATTTTTAGTTTCTTTTCGATGGAAGGACTGAGAAGTTAACTCTTTTAAGGGTTCTTAGATCATGGCGGGTGAAAAAAAGAGTTTGTCTTTAAGAGTTGATAACATTAGTTGATGCAATTCAAATGTAAAAGTGGGAAATCACTAAGAAATTCAGTATTCCAGCTAATTCTTTACTGGCTGTTTTAAAAAATACGTGTTTTGTTAAAAAAAATATCATGAAAGTTCCACTGGCTCCGACTTCGAGGCTCCAACAGAAAACTGTTTCTTTTTCAAAGTATAAGGATGTTAAAATATGCCCCCATTAACGGGCTTAAATCCATTTAATAAAAAAGGCCCCTTCACAAAATTCCATTCCATAAAAACATACTTTTCATTGGTTATTTTTATTAAAATGTTTAATAATTAAACAAAATAAGCTCACCAGAAAGGAAAACTTTAGCTGAAGAATTCAAAAAAGTTATTAATAAATATTCAGTTCAAATATGAGAAACTGTATTTCATCTTTAGTGACAAAATGTTATTTTTCACAAAAAAATAATAAATTTCACAAAAAAAACTTTTATTTTTCACAAAATCGGCCTGAAGAAATAAAACCTGTATCAACCTCTCTTTAACCACTTCACCGTTTGCCCCGATATAAGTCGGGGGAGGGGCATAATAGAATGCATCAAAGGGAAACACAGAATAAATATAATCCAACAACTTTTGTTGAGCTTGAATTTTATCAGAATTTTGTTGCTGATCTAAAAATTGTATCTAAATTTTTATAAGAGATGTAACATGCTCTACCAAATCAAAAACTATTAAAAACTGATGGGAACAACATGCAGGATTTCTCAATGGACAAAAAACTTAAGATACTTTGGGGCATACTAAATGAAAACAGAAATGTAACTAACAATATTACACTGACAGGTTACATTAACAGTGATAGCAATGTGTAAATCAATTTTAAATTCAGTTGTTTAAAAAAAAAAAAAAAATTACTGACTTTTTCACCCCAATATAAAAAATGAATGACAATATTTAGAGAAAAAAAGACAAGTTCCTTTCTATTATTTGGAAAAGCTGTCTCACAAACTTTACAATATCAAACTGACATACTTCATATCCTTCCCAACTTCTTACCCTGATTAAATAAATAAACTTTTGGAAATATTTAAATTATCACCTTCTCTTTCAGAGGCTATTTTTAGCAACCCCTTTTACAGGCAATAAAAGCACCCCCCCCCCCCCCCTCCAAAATAAAAACAGCAAATTGTTTTCATAGCTAATTGCAAAGTATTTATACAGGATGGACTTTGTTTGATTTTCATATTTTCTAAAATTAACTCTACATTCTGAAGCTTATTAGAAAATCTTTCATGTTGATGCCTTTGAATATGTGTCACAAAACTGTCATCAGTTTTCTGTATCTAAAAGTCTTAATTTTTGAGAGAATGAAAATTAGACAAAAATAATTCATAACTTTCCACTGTAATAACTTCATTTATGGTAGCTGCAAACAAAAGTATCCAAATTTTGGCACCATGTAAATATGTATGCAGTATGACAATGTTCTAATAAATATAATTTTTCTTTTTCTATTAGTTTGGCGAAAAGAAATTCATGATTTTTCTTTTCTCAATTGATTCACATTTTCTTCTTGACTAACTTGCAGTTTTATCATTAGTGAGTCAGACAGACTTGGAAATTTCAAGTAAAAGGCAAATCCTGTAGATGATTGAATCAAATATTGATATAAAACAATGAACAAAGAAGAATATTGCAAACAATTTTTTTTAAAGGTTTTCAACTTCTTGCGTTGGGACAAAGAGGAAATTTAGATGATTATGTATTTATTGTGAAAATAAAGTAACCAAAATGGTTAAGCTTTTTTTTTTTTTAATGCAAGAGTTTTAAAGATGAATGCTTGCATGTCAACGAGAGAGAGAGAGAACAGAAGTAGGCCAAAACACAGATTATCACCCTTGGAGAAAAAAAAAAAAAAAAAAAAAAAAAAAAAAAAAATTATATATATAATCATTATATAATATTACAAATCATCATCTTAAAAAATTATAATAATAATAATTAATAAATTGAGTATCAATACATTACACTGACAATATATTTATATAAAGATTTTATTTTTTGCCAAAAAAAAAAAAAAAAAAAAAAAAAATGCAGACATAAAAAATACATACCTTCTTGTGAGGTGTTGTTGTAAAGGATGGCTGCTCTTGTTTTATTGCAGTAACAAATGGTAGAGAAGGTTCCGTACTAAACAATTAATAAAAATTAATTAATATTAATATAATTAAAAAGCAAATTCCGATAGAAATAATTTAAAAAATATATTAAATAAAACAATATAGCAGTCAACATGTCAATTTAAAAAAACAATTTTTATGATGTATTTTTACAATATATATGCCTTTTAAAAACACTTAATATTACTAAAAATTATATCAAATGAAAAATTAGTTTTAATTTATTTTTCTGTTAGTAAATAATATCTTTATTCTAATAACTACTGCTGTCACCTTCTTAAATGAGTTTTTGTGACTAGAGGTCTTTCTTGGCTAATATTAAAAAAACTACTACATATAAAAATATGAAAATTAGTAGTATTATAGAAAAAAAACTTCGATAAATACATGAAACAGAGTTTTTAAATCTAAGAATTATTTTAAGAGCATTTAATATTGCAGTAGGTCAAAATAGTTCCATTAAAAGAGTTTTATAGGAACAAAAATTATGCAATCTAATTTAACCATCTTTTGAATGACATACTTGACAACCTTGCAATATGCAGAGTGCATTTACTTTATTTTTTTTTAATTCAAATTTTCATCATTTCAAGAGATTTATATTTATAAAAGGTCATTATTTTAAATTATTGATGAATTGTAAAACAGCATAAAGAATAATATATCCTTTCAGTTAAAAAATGTATTTACACATGACAAAACAGAAAGAAAACTTTAAACTAATAATTAAATGATCATGTGTTAAAAGCAAAAAATGGGGAAAATAGCATCATTAAAAAATGTATTTACACACGAATATTAAAAAAGAAAAACAACTTTCAAAAACAATTACATTATTACAGGGTCGGCTCTAGAAATTTCGGTACCTGAGGCAAGTATTATTTTGATGTCCTATGATGTAATTGTTTTTTAATCACAACTCAAACGATTTTAATAATAAGAGAGTTAATGTGCTAATTAAAATTTATTTAAAGTAATGAGATTAGTTAAGAAATTTTGCATCTCTTAAAATATAACAATAACTGAAAATTAACCTTCCGCATACGGACAGATCCAATTTTTTCAATGAGAAAAATCATTTTGAATGTACTTGCCGAGTCCATTGGACTCGTCAGATAGGTGCAAGGTTAAATCAGAAAAAATATTGTAATATTTTAGTAATATTTACAAGAAAGAAATTTGCACTTCAAAATCTCACATGCTTTTCTTTTAGAAAAAGCACTTTTTATATCGATATTATAAATTTCATACACACACAAGAAAAAAAAAAAAAAACTTAGTTACAGTAGGTCAAATAAAGAAGAAGTGTTTAAAAATAAGCATTATTGAACTAAAATGCGTTAAACAATTGAAGCAGTCAAATTACGTATAAAATTTGTGCATGAAATTCAAATAGCAAAATAACTATATGAATAACAAGATACACTTGTATATGGGGATTCTCCAATAAGTAGGTAATTTCACTCTGTGATTTAGTGAAAATTAAAAGTTAAATTTTAAACAATTTTTCATAGAAATAGATGAGACATAAGGTAGTGAATAATTTACAATATTCCAGCATGAACTTTAAACGGTATTTTTTTTCTACCCACCGACTCGGTTTTATAATTTATTTAATTCGATTTGAACCAGAAATTTCTTCATACATTTATTTAAATAAAAGCCGCATAGATCTGAGTTCAATAAATAGTTTGAATAATTTTAAATTAAAATTCTGCCGCATATGTTTTTAATCAAGATTGAGTAAAATTTCAACATGGTAGTGAACTGATGAAATTTCATTGAAAGGGGACAGTAGTGACAACATTAACAAAAGTTCCTCTGTGCTGATAGTAAGTTAATCTTAGTAAGACTGCAATATGTTATTTTGAACTAAGCAAAAGTATCTTACATCATGACAAAATCATAAATAAATAATAATAATAACATGAAAAATTTAAGTATGGGACAGTAGTAACAGGAAATAAATATATTCTTATCTTTCTCTCTATTTTGCTGCTTGTAACTGCTTTTGAAATACAGATACTTCCTCAGCAATCAAGATGACTGTTTCTACTAAATGTAACTATCTTTCAAAATTATCTGACCTCTGGATTGTCACATGAGCAGTTTTATACAAGGGAACAGTAATAACATCAAAACTAAGGGATAACATTTCTCTGGCCAGAATAAACATAAAACTATTTAAAATTTACAATAAAAAATCTTTATTTTATACTTTAGAATGTAAATTTTTATTTTGTATAGTAAAATTTCTAAATATAGTTTGTCATTGCACTTAAATTTGTTCCAGAAGATCATGAAATTGTAGATAGGCATCACATAATACATTTTATGCTAACAAAAATTATATAAATGATAAAAATGTAGTATATAACACCAAAGGACAAAAATTACCCACTTATTGGAGAATCGCCCATTTAAATAATATGCGCCAAATATAATCTCATATCCGTAATATTTAAAAATAAGAATAAACTTCAAGATGTAATTTGCTTTGATTTTCCTTTGGCAAAGCTCTTAATTTTAATAGTGAAATCAATATTATAAAGCAATCACGTCGTCAACCCAAAAAAAGAAATAAACATACTAACAAACTATGCATGGTATTTTTGCTAAAATTGAATAGTAAAAATATGATTTGAAGAGAAAATTACATAATCATTTGAAATTGCATACATGAAGGTTTTATTTTACACTAGTAATGTTTACAGAAACACAACTATCAGCTGTGAAATAAATAATTATATATCTAATTCGCTTTGAATTTCCTTTGTCAAAATCATTTCTTATATAGCAATCAATATATATTTTTTTAAATAGCATTTTCATTTACTGGAATAATTTAAATTTAATAAGCATTCTTGAGCCAAAACTGATTAAAAAAGAGTTTAAACCATAAAATCATGTATGAATTCCTTGCATAAAATTATGAAAAAATAATGATACCAAGATCAAATTAATTTCATAGGAGTAGTATTATTCCATCTGAGCGAAAATATGTCCAGGTTTTGACTCGAACCCAGAACCTTTGGCTTTAATTGCCAATGCTTTTCGAATTTAGCTATCTGGATGACATCCCAGCTACAGTGTTTAGAAATACATAGTGTGGTATTGCACATATCGATATTGCTTTAGAAAGTATAAAAAAATTACATTTTCTTGGGCAGAGCTGTCACGGAATTTATTGCTTGAAAGTGTGAATACTAAACGTTAGTTACAGTGTCTAGAAATATGTGGTACTAATGTATTTAAAATATTAGGTCACTAAGTATGAAACGTCGGATTTGAAAGCGGTTTTTTCTAATTTAGAAATTCCGAATTCTCACCAGAAAGTTTTAATAGTTATTTTTAATTCATAAAATGATAAATATTTCGCAAATAAAATAAAATTTCTATTCAAAATTTCCTGGTGTGGAATCACATGTTCTAAATAAAAAAAACCTTGACCTAATATATGCCGGAATTTTCATTCATTCCTAATTCATCGCATATTACAACATAAAGTTTCATTGAATAATTCAAGGAAAACGTATCTCATCTGTATTACGCATAATTAATTATACATTATTATTTACTTGACCTTTAATTTTAATAATTTAATCATTTTTAAAATTATCTTGCTTTTCATCATTTTAGTTTATTACTTTACTTAATTATTTTAATATTTTCTACACTGCAAACATTCATTATAATTTTGAGTGCATTATTACAATTACATCCAAATTGGTGTTTAAAAAATGTAAACAAAGCAATGGCCAGAAATATGCAAAATTCTAAAATTCACACAACCTCTGGTCCCAAGCTGTGCAGATTTGAGGGAGTATACTCTATATATATTCTGTCTTACTTTTTTAAATAACAGCTCGGATGTCATGACCAAGTGGTTGATCTGAGAAATTATTGTGTTGGCTGGTGTGTCATCCAGATAGCTCAATTGGAATAGCATTGACAATAAAAGTCGAGGTTTCTGGGTTTGAGACCCAGCGTAGACACATTTTTGCTCAGATTGAGAAATTACTACTTGTTTGAATTATACACTAATCTTAAAACTTATTATAAATCTTCTTAATATTATCTACAACTTTTATATTGATATGTTTTTGATAGCACCAATTCTTACAGCAAAAATGAAATAAAAAATTTGGGGGGGGGGGGGATGGGGGTTGAAAAGAAAAAATTCATAACTTCGCCAATTCACAAGATATCCAATCTGCTCAAATTTATTAAACATCTTCTTAATATTATCTACAACTTTCATATTGACAAGTATTTGATAGGACCAACTCTCACAGTGAAAACAAATTAAACAAAAATAAGGGTTGACAAAAAAATTATTGTATTAAGGGTGTACTCAAATCTAAACTGCTTATTTTCTGACTCATTTTTACTTCAGAAACTATATAATGTGCCGTATTGGTCGATTTTTTGATAAAGGCAGAATATATTTAAAAAAATGCTGACATTTAGAAGAGAATTTCCCGAAGCGATAGTGCTGGAAACGAAAAAAAATGGTCGTACTGAGAAAATAATTGTTTGTAAATCAAGTTCTCATTAACTGAAGGAAAAATAACATAGGTTGCTTATAAATCTGTTAAAAAATCACGTCAGAAAGTTTCATGTTTTTACTTTTAAAAATGAGCCTGAAAATTTCAAGTTATTAAGCGTGGAAAAATATTTTTTGAACATCGCCTTAACATGATTCTAAGAAAACCAGCTCTTACAGAAAAATGAAATTAAAAATTCGTCAAAAGCGGCCAGATAAAATTGTTAAACCGGGTTTATCTCTAATCTTGATTTAGTTTTTGTTGGTGAAATTAATACTCAACTTCAAAATCTACCTCCATCTGTAGGTCGAGCTGGCAGGGATTTTTACAATATTCCTAAAAACTAGCAATTCATTATATAAGTTATCTAATTCTATACATCTGTTAAATGAGTATGTAATATTTTTTCATTATTAAAAATGCAGGTCGAGTTTAGATCATCTAATAAAGAAATATCACATAAAAAATAGAAAATGTTACTATGGTCATTTAACTGTTTAAACCTCTCAGTGGTAGAATTTTGGTAGCTATCAAGATATGTAAAAGTTCATTAACACCTCGATTTCAATTATTTTTCATAGGTTATCAATGGTAGTGTATGGTCCTTCGTAAGCAAATATTTTACTTTTGCATCTAATTCTTACAGAGCAATAATGGCTCAAAATCACTATCTATCCCCATTTTGTTCGCGATTTCTTTCTCAAAAGTCAAGATTTTTTGAAAGCTGTTAACACGAAATCCTTTAAAAAGAGATTTACCGATTTTAAAACATTAATACAGTCTCATATGACCCACAGATGAATCAGTTACATGCAAAAAATTAAGAAAACATTCTTTAGGCATGCACATCTCATCAAATAGCAAACAACATTTGTTCACTCAACTTTTGAAAATTTAGTAGCGCAAAATCTTTGACCCATTACCCATTTATTTTTGACACATTACACCGTTTTAGGTACTGATTATACTGTAATTATATAAAATTTACTTCGTATTTTTATTCTAAATAAGAAAAAAGTAAATTTCTTTCTCTCTTTTTTTTTCTTAAATTTCCAAATATACTAGAACCGATTACAGCCCTCCTACCGCTGCACCCTGAGGCGTCTGCCTCACTTGCCTCATATCTGGCACCGTTCCTGCATTATTATGTGAACGCAGTAAATGGGGGGGAAAATTACGTTATATTTAAAAATATGTTGCCAATTCTAAGAAAGAGCAAATAAGAATACCTCCTATCAAATAAAAAAGTATTTTCATTTCATATGAATATTAAAAAGAGAAAGAAAACTTTGGTGAAAATTACAACAGATTTAAAGCAATACATTTAAAATGTGTTACATAAAACAATTTTCTTATAGCACTTAAAAATTCTGGGAAGCAGCGACATTGTCTACTTAGATGATTTTTATATAAGCTAATTTTTTAATGTTTAACTGATCTTATTTAATCAATCACAAAAATAGCAATTAGCTGTCTCAACAGCATTTGATTTGGCCTTAAAATCCCCCAATCAAAGGGAAATTAATGGAAACCCAATTAATTCTTTGGTGCCTCAACAGACATTTAATATGTTTGAGAGAGTCTCAACATTATTAGACTGTCCTACAATATCATTAAATGAATATGATGCAGGCGATGATGATGTGTCTACAGCGCCGATTCTGACAAAGAGATTTTAGAGATTGTTCATAATCCAAATGATTCCATCTATGTAAATTCTAAAAATGAATCTGACAAAGGAATCACCTGATGCAGCTCCTGTCCCCTCTACTTTAGAAATGCAGAAAGTATGTGCAGTTATTTAGATGCACATTCGAATGGAGAGATGTATAAAACAATGGATGATCTCGAACAATTTATGGAAAATATGGTGCTGAAAAAGACAATAAAGATATCCGATTCCCTCCTCCCCCCAAAAAATAAAATAATTTTTTTACTTGCTTTTTATCCTAATGAATGCAACCTACTAATAGTGTAACAGGAAATCCAAATAAAATTTGATGACATCGAAAATATTGGTGAGTTTTGTTCCTTTTTTTACTAATCTTTTAACAAGAAAAAAAAAATTTTGGTCCCCTCAGTTTGGTGTTAAATGTATTTCACTGTATATATCGGACAATCTTATATAAACTGATAATTATATACAATTAATTAAATCATGTAACAGAAGTGTCTTGTATTGGGTTGGGTATTTTGATTTTACATATAAGAGGGGTCTTTGATCATTGTAGTTTCAATCTATAATGTCCGATATAAGTTTCAATCTGTTTCAAAGTATTGAAACTGCTAACTGCTTCTTTGAATATTACATGCTTCATCTGTATTTCATTTTCTCCATTCAATCCACTAATACTTTATTAATAAAATCGGTAAAATGACTTTGTTTTGAATAACAGGTCAATCCGAACAAATTAAAGTCAATAGAATGGAGGAACCTAATAGAAACCCACCTGACAAAAAATATTTCATAGATCAGAAACCCGTAGGGGCTGTGCATATATAACGTTATCACTTTTTTTGCCAATTTTGGAACCCCTCTCCCCCCTTACGATATCATACATTATCATACCTCGAACCTCCTCCCCCCCTGTAATGATATCGTTATCAATGTCTAAAAATTCTTTTCATCTGTGAAATTTTTTTCTTTTGCTTGGAGTGATATACAAGTATGGTTACATTTATTTTTCGCATACTTCATTGATTCAAATGAAGAGAACTCAATAAAATATCACTTTATATATGAAATAACTTTTTATCAAATAACACTTAAAAGTAATAGCTACTATTTAAAAGTATTTTATAATAGCTTTTTGTTACATAATACATTCAACAGTAATAATGTTTTCTTGCACTTTCCCCCGCACAGGGGGAGGGGAGTAGACAGAGCGTCTTATCACCAAAACAGGTGGACAACATTCTTTCTCCTTTATTTACAAGTAAACACAGGTATCATTTGAAACATACTTCGCATATGGTTTCTCGAACAGCGAATTATATATGCATACACATATGACAGAAGAAATAGGAAATTTGGAATTAAATAATTTTATAATCATTTAATGATTTTAATAACAACTTTGTATTTTCATAAAAATAGATAACAGACAAAAAAGATAACATTCTATTTTGATGTAAAGGCTAAGTTATAAATAAAAAGAGAAAATTTTGGTTGGTTCAAAAATGATAACGATATCAAAAGACGAACCCCGCCTAGGGATACCTAACGATATCATTTGCAAGCCCCTCCCCCCTAAAATGATAACATTATATATGCACAGCCCCGTATCAGAGAAAACAAATTTACTATTAAATGTAATTGAGAACTAGTTTATAATATATCTAATAACAATTTTATGCTCAAAAGAAAGATGTAAACAGTCATTCCTAATCCAATACATTTTTTTTGCATCTGAAACAATAGATTTGTCTTTTCTTTGAAAAAGTAAATTAAAATAAACCTGACCATCAAAAAGCAAAACTGACCTGACCCCAATACAGTCAATCTGAACTGCATGCGGCCCCAATACCTGATCAGGCATGGCTCAGGTAAAATCAGATAACCTGACCTGATGCAGGACTCTAGAGAGAGTAACATTATTTTACTGTGGGTAGGGTTTTCTTTGAGATGGGAGTATTAATTTATAATCACTTTTATAACCGATTTTATTGATGGTGTTTTCTTTTTCTCTCTTTTTTTTGAGGGAGAGTTAGTATGATGTTTGTGCAGTATAGAAGAACATTTACAATATTGCTTAGATGAATTTGTTTACAAATTTTTTTTAGAATTATTTATGCTGCTTTTTACTATGCCTTCTCTGTACACCCCCTCTCCTTTCTTTCATGATGCACTTTTTTTCCTACCCTTTCTAGAATGAACTTTAATCTAATGATGAAGTTAATCAATGATGCACAAAAAAGGTGCACACTTGTTGATGGAAGAAGAGTTGTTGATTAAATTGCTGGCATTTGCTTCCTGTAATGAATTATGCTTTTCTACCATGTCATTTTTAATGGTGCTCTTTTTTCAGCAAATAAAAGAAAAGAGAGAAAAAAATGCATTTGATTTGAAGTTTTTCTTTAATGGAATGGATAAAATAATATTCTACAATTGATTACTAATTTTTGAACAAAACTGTACAATCTTATTCTTTACACATACAACCATACATATTTACCAAAAGCATACAAGTTGGCAGCAATGCAATATTATAAATACTTAAGTACAGTTTTTTTAACCCCCTCACTGACAAGCCCGTGTTAATACATTCACTAAGCTCCAGGTTTCACTGCAATACAAGCAGTATTTAAAGTAATTTAATTCAATTTATTTAATGTATTTTTAATACATTGAACAATGATTATTTTTACAACAATTTTTTTTATAAAATGTTCAAAGAATCATTTTTTTAAGCATTTAAAACAAAATGCAGAAAAAACAACATTACAATTTTGCCCTTTTCCAAGACAGTCGGAGGGATAAATTTGTATAAAATAAAGGACTTAAAGAAATGGCATATAAATATACATACTCTTCTTTTTTAACTTTGGACATCCAACCAGTTGGAGTTTTTTCATTTGGATTTCCATATTTATCAAGCAAACCTTCTTGGATCATTTTCTTCTTCAAAGATGCCTAGAATGTATTAAATACATACATTACTAATAAAACAAAAATATTAAGTGAAAGCATTAAATTACCACTAAATATTTACCACAATATGAAAAAGGGGGGGGGGGATATTCTGCTAAAAGTTACAAGACAAAATTTACTATATTAGACTTTAAGTTTAAAGCTGAATTTTTATGAATGTGGAAAAAAGTCACAGAATAAAAAAAAAAATTAAAATCACAGCATGAATCCCGAATAAACTTTACTGAAAACAGAACATGAAATACTATCTTGGACAAAAAGATTAAAACCAGATTCTTTTTATTAATTAGTGCAAAAAAAAAGTCCAAGTAAAAAATTGCAAAGGACAAAATATACTATAACGGGTTAAAACACAGTAACTGAAATTCTTTCACAAATGACAAAAAATCATCAAAACAAAGCAAAATTTACCATATTATGACGTTTGAAATACCGTATTTTATGGAAGAAACGCCACGGCGTTTACAAGTTTAAAAGTTAATTTTTTTCCATGTGCGGCGTTTATGATTTTTTTTAAGTACCAGCTGAGTTTCCTTAATTTAAAAATTCATAAAAATATTTAAAATCCGATTTAAATATTTTAAATAAAACTTCAGAGATCTTAAGATATTAAAAACGAGGCATACTACATTGCTCAGAAAACTTTGATTAAAGTTAGGTCAATGTGACGCTGTCGACAAAAGTAGCGTTCCGATAGATGCCGCGTTTACAACGGGTGCGGCATTTACGATATTTTTAAGACTATTCAGGTCAATTTGAGAAGTGCGGCGTTTCTTCCATAAAATACGGTAGAATTCTTTTTGTAAATGTCAAAAATTTCTATTTTTTTTTTTTTTTTAAATTGCTTTACAAATTTTATGCTAAACTTTATTGAAAAGATGTCTATTAGGTTGAAAGACTAAAGCCATATTCTTTTTACTAATGTGGAAAAAATTATGCAAAATAATAAAAGAAAAAAGCATTAAAAAACGCATAAAAAATTAAAAAAAAAAAAAAAAATTACTGTAATTGTGATTTTTTTTTTAAATCTTTAAAATTGTAAATTTTTTCTTGATGTAAATAATTCATAGGGTGAGGGAAGTTGTGGGAAAGATTAGTTTCTTTTTTCTTTCTTGAAAAATAACTGCAAAAGACCCAAAATTCAGAAGTCAAATTTGGAATTGCCAAAGTCAAAAAGTCTTCAGATTTTGATTTTGGACTTTGAACTGGATAGCAATATCTTCCCTTTTTGACTATTTTACCTTCTGCTGGAAAAATCTGAAATATGAAAAGGATGTTCCTCAGGTGAACAAGATAGATTTTTGGCAAAATTTGAGCCCCTGGCTAGCAACTACAACTGTATCATCGAACCAGGCAATAACAGAAAAATGTTCAATGAAGAGGTTCCCAAGTCAATTATATTTCATCCACCAGCTAATTCTTTAATGTGATGTGATTCTATAGCTACCTCCCAAGACATTAAATACATATTCTATACCTTTCGTGTTTTATTTCAATTAAATATACGTATCTTGTTTATAGGTTTAAAAAATAAAAACTTATATGTTTATGATGTATGTGATTAAATAAAGCATCTCCTTTAAACAAACATCTTAATTTTTACACTCTTTTATTAGACTCGACATGGTTTTTGTAAGTAAAGATGGAATTTTCTAATAAATCTTTAACACACTTCCTGATAGGCAAGAATTATAAACAGTATTGTAGTCGGAAATAAACCAGAGGGTATACACTAGAGTCATGAACTTTTATGGCTAGAGTATATGCTATAGCTTTTTTTGAGAAACATGGAATATACGGAGCTTCATAATAAAATCCAGATGTATACGGCATATACCTCCATATACCTTTATTACATCCCTGATTATAAAAATTACGTTCACAGGTGTGTTTTTTCTGATGCCAATACAACATTTTAAAGCTTTTAACTTAATAGTGTAATACTTTCGGGAAAGAAAAAAAAAAGCTTTTAACAATTAACTGTTAAATATTAATTTATAATTATACGTTGAGAAATCAGTTTAGAAATCTTAAAAAGATAGTTTAAATAATGTTTAACTTTTTCTATCCTGTTCCCTTTCTTAAAAATTAAACAGAACAAAAATTAATAGATTCATTTGCTCAAAAAACAGTGAATGTTTCATAATTGAGTTCGGTACCCATGCCAAATGTGCTGTAATGAAACTTACTGCAGGGGTAGAAGTGACCAATTCATAAAATATAGGACACTTTTTGTGAAAAATATAGGGCATATATAGGACATTTAGAAAATAACGTTATTGGAAATATTGTGCTATAAAAAAACTTTTTTAAACACATAATCTATATTACTTTATAAATTTTCACTAATTAATGATATTAAATCAAGATACAATCTTATAAAACAAATATAAAATGAATTTTTCCATTGTTGTTCTTAAGTCTTCTTGGTGAGATGGAAATTTTCCAGATAAACAGTGTATATTTTCAAGGAAATTTGATGTTTGAGAAAGGCTCACATGTGATAGATACCCTTGCCAAATACATATTGTGAAAAATGTGTAAATTACAGGTTCCAATACCAATGAAGTCAAATTTTCTTATAGATTGTACTTCTCTATCCAAAATTTTAAAAGTTGATTTATTTACATTAGGACCATCTGATCTGATTGTAACATAAGCAAATAATTTAGCTCCATTTTAGAGGCTTTCATAACATTTATTATGCTGTTTGCTATGTCTATTGCAGTTGCATGACATAAAAGCTCGCTTCCAATATATTTTTCGGCAATATTTCCAATTTTCTCACTTCAATACCACATAAAAATGTCTAATTGTTTTGAGTTCTGGTCATTTAATGTCTCATCATACATGAGAGTAAAAAAATGGAATTCTTGCTTCCTAAATCATCCCTAATTTGCTTTTAAAAATTCGAGCCAAGACCAAGAAATATGGCATATGATACTTTCTTTAAACTTAACTGCATACCTTATGGCAATCGAAGGCATGCTTAAAAATCCAGCAATCTACGAAACACACTCCCTCTCGTTTGTAATTGGCTAAAAGTGTGAGCACTGTGTGCAGGATTGGGCTATTAATTGCTCTTGCGTGGAAATACAGCAAAAAACAAAACAGCAGAAACAATAATAAATACTAGCGGGTGACAATATTAATAACAAATATATGAGAAAGTAGGGAAATATAGGACAGTTAGAGAAATGTAAGACAACTCTGACCCCTGTTATTGGGAACAAACAAGAATTGCAGTCAAAAGATTAGGTGTGATTTTCAAAATGAACACTGAATACAGTAAACTCCCGACTATCCGGTTTAGTAAAAAAATGAGGAATGTTGTAAGTGGCCGAGACAGGCAGAATCCCGTCAGTAGGAAAGTGCTAATTCACGACAGGAATGAGAAAGAAGGAATTGCAGAATGCAATAGCAGAGACAGACGGGAAGGAAGGGAGAGTGTTATGGCTTGATAACCTATTTCGTTAGTTGTGCAATGGATGATAACAAGTGCGGACGTTATTTTCCATTTATCCTGGTTACTTTCGTATAGTCTTTTGGTGTGCTTCGAGGTTATTTATTGAAGATTAACGAAATGGGTGATAAACGAAAAAAAGGTTGCAGTGACTATGGAGAGGTCTGCATGGGCCGGAATTTCAGGGCCCGGGTTGGCCCGAATGAAAGCTATCTTGGCCCGACCCGTTTGCATTTTAGCAATTCTCGGCCTGGCCCGACTCAATTTCTATAGAAAAAAATCTGTTTTTTTTTCTCAACATACAATTAAGATTCTTTTAATGAATACTGCATACATATTTATGGAAACATTTTACAGTATATTTTAGATTACTATATGTTCGCAAAACAGAAAACGCACAGTAGTAAACATTAACGATTACACAGTGTTTTAGTCATCGTCTCTACAGACATTTTAAATTTCCAATAAAGATTCATTAAAAGGTTAATGTAGTTCAGAATAAAGGATTAAAAACATCATAACTTTTGAACATGTATAATAAAAAGTAGATTTGTGAAAATATTTCTCTCATTTTTAAGGCTTTTTTCAAATCCAAAGGAGCTACATTTTGACATATTTATGAATTCATTTCTTTTTGGAAACGCGTAAGATTGGCAGGTATTCTTATTCAGAAACTATGTAAATGCCACTTTTTTCATAGATAAAAGCAATATATATTTCTCTGAAAATACTGCCAAAGTTAGCATTTTGAACTGAATTTCCGGAAGCTATAGCACAGGAAAGGAGAAAAACATATAGTCACATGACAAGAATCTCTGTTATCTCTGTGAGTAATTTATCAAATATGGAAAAAGCTATTCATTTCCAAATGCCTTCAATAGTCAGGCCAGTCAATTTTATGCCTTTATAGTTAAAAATGAGCCAGAAAATGTGTCTGAAAGTTTCACATTGTTGTGCACTGAATATGACAACCACCTTAAGGTATATTTCCAAAGATACTGGCAACAGAAGTTCATTATCACTATTAATACTTTTACAAAACATAATGCCTGTCCTACACATCCTGAGATCGATTAAGACCAGTTCCGCCCTGAGTAATTCCTCCACGAGTCTGCTGAAAAAAATTAAAACCCGGAATCAGACATCTTGTAACCGTACGATGCCGATCTCTATGATGGACATGTTACATATCTGTATTGATGTTGTTAAACTCGCATCGGCTCGTGACGCACATTTATACTTCTCGAGAAAATCATATTCATTGAAAATGGCTCATATTTTATCTCCTTAGCTCGAATTCTTATATCGGGCCGATATAAGAATTCTCGATTAATTTCTTTATCGACTTTTTATAGTATACTTTTATAAGTCGATTATTTTTTTTATCGAGTAGGCCCGGCCCTGCAGGCCCGTTCAATTTTTTTGCTGGCCTGGCCCGTTTATTTTGTCTGTCGACCCAGCCTGACCCATTGAAAAAATTGCCCTAATTCTGCCGACCCGACCCGGTGGAAAATTCGCCTTCATTCTGCCGGGCCGGGTACGGGCACGTGCAGACCATGGGTGCAAGAAGTCCATGCAAGCCAAGACTGAAATCTTTTCTGAGTATTAGAAATAACCAAATGAAAATGGGTTAGAAGATTTCTATGCCTTACATTATGGCTAAAAATTGATATCTTACAATAACAGAAAGTGATTAAACGTTTTTGATGGCAAAATTGCTATTATTTAAGTATATAAAGTAAAATTTAGAATTAGTCAAAAAATCTATTCAAGACTGAAATCAGTCCTGAGACTGAAGGTCTTGCACCCATGGTGCAGAACTCTACCATGGAGGTGAAACTATGAGTTAGGAGGAGGAAGTGACGTCAGCTGATAATATCTGCTTACGTAAATGGAGGGACATTGCCTCGCGGAAGAGGGCTAACAGGGAGAAACAGTCATCTATCAAGGACTTTTTCAAAAACTAAAAACTAAGTTTTAACTCTTTTATCTTATTCATAATTTTTGTATATTTACTCGTAATAACTTTTAATATTTGTGCAATCATTTATTAATAAACATTAAAATAAGATTTACTCATTTTTTTACGAATTAGGCTTACGTTTTGTGTTAATTTGCTTATTTTGAAACTGTATGTATTATATATATATATATATAATAAATCTTAAAATGTGTAACATGCGTTTTTAATATAATGGGGGGAGGGGGTCAGGAAGTGAGTAAATATTTATGGAACTCCGACCTATCCGGCTTTTTTGTTATCCGGCCCAGCCTTCCGCCACATTAGACCGGATAGTCGGGAGTTTACTGTACTTATAAGAGTGTTTTTTTATAAAACTATTTACATTTATTTTTAAAAGTGCCATTTAATTGTAAACATAAAATTTCAAAGAAGGAAAAATTATTTACAATGTAAATATATTATTGTTAAAAAAAAGGGAGGGGAAGACAGAACATTTTTAATACATTTGTATATATTTCAAATAAATAATAAACTTGCATTAATTTTAAGGTAAAGTAAGAAATAAGAAAAAATGGAAGGAAAGCTCCCACAAGATAGTTTTATTTCTAATTCAACATACTTATAGCAACTAGACCACAAAAAAATTTTCATGAACTTAATAAGGGCCCATTTTCCAAAAGTTATATTCATATTTATCTTTAAAACTTGCATGATCATGCTTACATGTTTCAGTATGTTTTAACCCTTGTCTTACTCAAAACTGAACTTCATTAGAGGATTAAAACTATCATTATGGGGGAAGAACCCTTTTGTTTGTAAAATAGCAAGTAATTAACATTAGAACAAAGGGTAAATATATGAATTTTAAAAAAAACTGAAATAGGACAAAAAATTAATGCTATAACTATTTCATTATCTCTTCATTGAGAATGCAAATCTGTATGCTTTTAAACTTACTTACAGACAACAGGTGATTGGTAAAACAGCCTTCTTAACCCCTTCGCGACGGGAGCCTTTTGCGAAATGTTTATTACTTTGCTACCGGTTTTAAAAAACAGAAGTTTGTGCCTATTCAAATCGGAAAAATGCTCGGATTAAATAAGGCAAATTTTACAGTAAAATTTTACTGGTGAGAATAAACGAGGATTCTTAGGCCTATTTCCGGCACGTATACGTGTCGTTCGTCCCCAAGGGGTTAAGGAGTTACGAAGTTCGGGGAAAAAAAAAAAAAAAAAACATTTTTTTTAACTAATAGTACAATATGTCTAGAATATTTTCCCAAAGTTTCATCTCAATCGGAGTGAAAATCTAGGAGAGAGATCCTTTGGAAATTCCCTTCATTAGGCTAGACCGGCTGGGAGCGACGCAGGTATATTGACGCAGCTATTTAGCTATTGTTTATCTGTCTCTCTTGTTTACTTCTCTCACTTTCTAAGAGTAAACTATTTTAAATCAGGGTTGGTATGTTTTTGCTATAGGAGGAAAAAACCTGGTTAAAACCGTCCTGGCAAAAATAGGCTGTCTGCTTATTTTTTTCCCCAGAAATAGAGAAAAAAATATCTCATGAAAGAAAAAAGAAACTTAATACTTAGTTAAAAAAATCAATATTCTAAATTTATTTTTGAACTCTTAAGTTAAATAAGTATAATTACGCATTTTATGAAAGAATACTAACTTTTATCAAAATTATAAATGAAAAAAATACTAATTTTATATAAATAAATAGAAAACTTGATTATTTATTCATGTTTATACAATTATTAATGATTATTCACATACTAGATCTGTTGAGGCTCTAAATGAGTAAAGCTTTTATGTTTATATGTGTTAGAAATTCAAATAAATAATATATATTTTAAGACAACTTACATATTTTTAAGACTCATTACATAAAACAAAAGTAGCAAAGTTATATAAAACCTTTTGATAATTAAAAAAATAGTAATGGCTGACAAAATACTTTACATAAGAAAAAAAATTAGATATACGATTTTTAATTTGTTTCTTAAATTCTTAAGTATTAGACTGAATCTCACTTATTTTTATAGATTTAAAATATGTAAAAATATTTAACTATATTTATTAAATAGCAAATTAAATAAAAATATTAAATGATGTGTTATTAAATTTAATTGTTTATACCATTATTATCCTTATTAGCTTATAAATTTTATTACGCATTAAAGACAAATAAGAATTTGCCATTTTTGCAGGTTTTTACCATTTTTGCGCTGGTTTTTTCCAGCTTTTGCCGCTGTCCTGGCAAAAATGCCAACCCAGCTTTAAATATTTTAGTTTAATCTCTTGGGTACAGATTTATTTGTAAACATTTTTGTGTTGGGAATGGATTTAATTTTTTGATGCAAAACCCGAAATAAACTCTGGATACTCCGTAAAATGCGAAAGCAGGACTTGATACAAAACTTGCCCAAAATAGTCACAAGTGCGTGCGGAAAGAGGATGAACATCCCATACTGACAAAAAAGACGAGACTGGGACTCAAAAAGCAAGAATTCATCTTAGGCAGGAGCAACAAGATATCCTGGGCATTGCAGCCACATCAGGATCTTTGCTTTATGGATTCAGGGTGTCTACAGAAATTGTAAAAAAAAAAGTTTCCTGATTTTTCCCTGACTGTCTTTGTCAGACTTCCCTGATTTCCATTATTAACATTACACATACGGGATTTTTTCATGTATGCTGCTTCCTCGTATAACACAATTATCCAGCTTGCAAATATCTCATTTAGAGAAAAAAAACAAGAGAAAAACATAAAAATTGCTTGTTATTCATAAAGTATTGGTTGACAGTTTTATAAATCCAAACTCAAAATTTAGTACGACAACTTCAATAGTGGCCAATTGATATATATGGTGACCTAAAAATACTCAATTTTAAGACATACCTACATCTGACGGGATAGCTAATTGCATTAAGTTGGTCACCTGGCCAGGTTACACTAATGTATCATTTAAAATTTTCAAAAAATGGGTAAATTGTCTTCAATATAAGCTATATCCACAGAAAATGAGAACATCTGATCATCTCAATTTGTATTAAATATCAAAACTCATACCACATCCATATTAAAAAAAATATTGGGAAAGACTAATCAGCATATGAAAAAAATATAGTATATAAAATAAAAGAATCAGTCTTGTTGGCAAGGTGAAAATGCAAATATTTTGCATAGACAAATTTCCCTGATCTTCAGGTATTTTTACAAAATAATCTGACTTTTTCAGATTGATAAACTTCCCCGATTTTTCCATGATTCCCTAATTTCCAAATTCTGTAGACACCCTGGGATTGTATGAAAAAAAAATAAATAAATAAATAAATAAAATAAAATAAATTCTTTATTTTATTTTTACTTATAACTTTAATCGCTTTTTTCTAAAAACATTATTTTTGAAGTAGGTGGAGACAGTTTCTCAAAAACTAAAGCACCGATCTTATTGAAATGTTGCGCACGTCTTCAAATAGGATTGACTAGTGATTGAACTAAGGATTTTTTTTTTTTTTTTTTTTTTTCCAATAGCAACTAATTTTACAAGGATATGCGTAGCATAAATTGTACCAAAAGTTGTACTGTTTTGCAAACAACTCTGCCAAAAATTCAAATTTGAATTTAAATCTTTTGTTCAATCACAAGCTATACGCATCAACTAACAAAGTCCCATCGGCTGAATTTTCAAAATTTTTGAATGAAAATTTTAAAGTATTGTTTAAATGTTGCTCTTTTATATATGTTTAAAATGTTGAATAAAATAACTTATTTATTATATAAAAAAATAGAGAGTATATGATTTTTTCCAATTTTCGAAACCCATGTAACACCTTAATAAGAACTTATGAAGGGAAATCATACATTATAATTTTAAAATAATATTAAATTTTTACAGAAGAAAAATTCTTTACATCAGAAAACTGTTAAACAATAACGATAGAAAACAGTAAAAACACTCACAGTAGGACCTAATCCCCATTTACGAGGATATGTATCTCTTTCCATCACAACACGTTTTATCTTAGCTACAATACCATGGTCGCAACTAGCAATGGTCGAGGTTGTCATCAAGGCAATTCCTGAAAACATAAAAGACAAAGCAAATAGTAATTGATTTTAAATTGTCCACACTACCATTCCCCACCACTTGAAGAAATATTTTTTTTTTTTTATTTAAGTATTACCAACATTACGACTGGGCTTTAAGTTCATATAAAGGAAAATGGTGATTTAATGCTAACACTACCGATCTGATTTATTTACTTAAACTTCTACAAAATTCCGATTTAAGATTCATGTATCTCGTATGAATCTCACGTATCTCGTCAGCTGATTTCGCAACTCCATGACACATGAATTAAGATAGTGATCTGATGTACTCATTCAAAGATCCACTTCGATTTAGAGCTATCCACTGCTAGATTGTTCCAGAAACATATAAAGGAGAAGAATTATCTTTTCTTATTCAAGTTGGGCTCACACTCGTGATTTGTTGTCAATATTGGCTTGACACTTTTTCAAAATCATTTCAGTTTTAACTAACCTCAATAACTTTTCTTTTTCCTTTCTTATATATGTTTAGATCATCCAAGTATAGAATTATTCTGGTTATAATAATTTATAATAACTATATCATTAATAATTATTCTGGAATCAATTAAAATACTTAAAAATAGCATTCAGCTATGTTACCTGACCCTGCAACAGGGTGTGTAACCAATTTTATTTTAGGCCAGGATTTTCTTTTTTACAACTATGTTTTTGATCATCTTAGATTTAATTTATAATTATTCTGAAAATAAATTAAAGTGAAATCCTAGATAGGGTCTTTTTTTTTAAAATGTAAATATACATTTTTGATTATATTAGTTTTAATTTACAAACATTCTGAAGTTAGATAAAATGTTTAAAAGTAGACCTCTTCATCAAGTCAGGTAATCCATTTTTTTCTTTTATTATTATTAAAATAATTATTAAATTGTTATTAAAATATTTAAATTATTATTATATATAATTATTAAAATATTTAAAAGTAGAATTCTGCGTTAGGTTGACCTAGAGTTAATTAAAATATGATTAATTATGACTGAAAAGAATATAACTGAAAATAGCTAATACTTTTGTAATCAAGTTAAATATTTTAAAAATCCAAATTAACCTGATATCAATTTGAAAAATTTTTTAAAGAGTGGTTTATTAATATTCCAATTTGTTACCTTCAAATTAAATACATACTCTAAAGGTTAAATTTGAATAACATAAGCAAAGTTATATACAAC
The DNA here is from genome assembly GCA_963932465.1 of Maratus speciosus. Lineage (NCBI taxonomy): Eukaryota > Metazoa > Arthropoda > Arachnida > Araneae > Salticidae > Maratus > Maratus speciosus. The sequence goes on along the minus strand of OZ010793.1, from coordinate 404,644,024 downwards.
AGTCAAAAAATCAATTTATGAATTTTTTTTCATTATATTATTATTTTGTCACTAAAAAGAAAAAAGTTTTCATATTCAAGAGATGAAATCAGCATTAAATCAATTTAAGAAATTTCTAGATCGCCCAGCCTTAACTAACAGAACATAGTATTCCATCATTAATTCTAGATACATGAAATATACTAAATGGTACATAATCAATGTTTGGCAAATAATAAATTTAAGATTGGTCCTAGTGAAAGTAAAGCCCATTTTGTGAAAAGTTAAAGTTATTTGTGTGAAATTTATTATATTTTTTTGCGAGAAATAACACTTTGTAACAAAAGATGAAATCCAGTTACACATTCAAACCAAGCATTTAAAAATAATAACTTCTTTAAGTATGTCTGCTAAAGTTAAGACCCTAATTGGACATCAAATTTTGCCTGGATCAACCACTGAAGTTCTTTTCAAAATAAGAGTGAGATTTTCAATAAATGTTCTCAGATTTTTCAGTTATTTCAGAGTAATGCAAGATGTTCAAGATTCTGCAGGTCCAAATGAGAATATACTACTAAATTTATGGAAAATTAGAAAATACTATAAGTAAAGGATTTACATAAAGATTCTTTATTAAGGAAATAATAGTAATTTAAGGTAATGATGTAGTGAAATGAATTAGCATCAAAGAGATTTTAATTGTGACTCTGCTTGATTAAACAGAGCTTTATAAAAGTGTCATTATCATATACAAAAATATTACATTACAGTTAATTACACAGGGTTGGCACAAACATCTTACGTTAAAATTCCTAGATATTTCCAGGTTAGTACTGAAATCAGAGTTTCCCCCAGGTTTAAAAAAGGGCGGGGTGTTTCTTGTAGGAAAAGGGCACTTTAGGATTCCGAAGGGCATGTTTTGGATTCTTAAGGGCACTTTTTTTTAATTTTTAAAGGTGTTCTTTTGATTTTTAAAACTATTTTTAATATTTAATTGACAGAACGCTATTTTAAAGACAGCAATGAGTCAATTTTTACTGTGCAGGTAAATTTTTTAATAAACAAAGGAGTAAAGGCACTTTTTCCAGCTGGGGGCAACAAGGGTTCTAATGTTTTTCATCAGGGGCAAGAGGACCCCTCTTGCCCTTGATGAAAAATTTGATGCTATTTTGTAAACGTAAGGGCAGGCAGGGTGCAGCACCCTCCTGAAACTGTCTAGGGGAAACTCTGCTGAAATAATAAAAATTTCATAGTTATTTCTTTTAAAACATTACTCTGATGCATAGTCATGAAGTAAGTAAAACCATTTTTATTTTAAAAATAAGCATCTTCCATTAGCACTTTTCCAGGGGGAAAAAAAAAAAAAGAGAGAAAAGAAATTTATGTAACATAGGCATAGTTATCTATTCAATCTTGAAAGAGAAACATACCAAAATAAGATTTTTGATTTACCTTTCAACCTTTGAGTATAAGAAATAGTAGCACACCAATTCTTTAACGTGGAGGTTAGTTACTGTTTTTAAAACATAAATCCTTAGCAATTGAATGTGTGTATGAATACATGCAAAGAATCCAAAATAGGAGATTCCTTCTTTTTGTACTTTATAATTAAAGTTCTGAATTGTTTCTTTCTTTTTAAAATTGCATAATCAAATCATTTACCTTATATCATACAACAGAAAATCGAAAACATTCTTAACACTATGCAAAATTTGTGATTAAAGAGATTCATGACATATTGAATTTTCACGATCATTTGATAAAATTCAAATTTATTTTGCGACTGATTCACTAAATTTTATTTCTGCGACAGTTTGATGAAATTCATGATTTTTTTTCCACAATTGATTGGTGAAATTCATGATTTTTTTCTGTGTCATCTGTGAACATAAATTATTTTATCCTATTGTTTTTTTATTAATATTTTATAAAATTTTTATTATTTAAAAATAAGAACAATAAGATAGAATAATTCATGTTCACAGATGACCATATTTATTAGAACAACCGCTTTCATTATTCCTGTGATCTCATGATTTTTGTTTAAAGAGTTCATTTTAAAAATTTTTGCGGAAATAGTTTGTTTATCAATATTGATCCTTATAAAGTCACCAACTGTGCAAACAAAACACATTATCTAAACTGTACCTCTATTTATTAAAAAGTACTTATAAACCTTTGAATGTACTTTTTTCACTTTTAGCATATTTAACTTTTGTAATCGGAGCTCGATACCAGTGCTGAGCAGAAAACTGTTAATAACATTTAAAAAAAAAAAAAAATTGCTTCAATCAATTTTTAAAGGATTGTAAAACTTTTTAAGAAACTTAGGTCAACAAAATTTCCAGATATTTTCCATACGTGTGACCACTCTGTATCATAATGAATCATATACAGAATCAGAAACTTTTTGTTTATCTCGCAATTATATATTAGGCTAAATGAGGTCAAAATATATTTTGTTCCACTTGCATTGTTATAAAGTACAATCAAAATATTTGTTATTATTTTTAATATATATTTAATCTTTCATTAATGATAATTGATGCCAGAATTTATACCACCGTATATTTTTTTTAAGTAACTGTCAGTTTAATAGGAATTAAATCTTGTCTAACTTATAAAATTTCTCAGTGGGAACCAAAAATTGAATTTAATGTTAAACAACAGACAATGAAGCTACCTAATTTTAAATAAACATAGTACATTCCTTCAAATGCACACAGCTTGGATACAGAGATTTTGTGGATTTTAGATCATTTCTTTAAAAAATAACTTCAATCGTTTAAAAATGAGCTCTACGAAACATTAAATAAATACAAAAAAGAAAGGGGGAAAAAAAAAGAGAGAGAGAGAGAGAGAGAGAGATAGTCCAAAAATATGAAATTAATACAGTAAAATCCATAATTTGTTGATATTTCTGAATATAATTATCATAATACACTGGTATCTCTGAATATAATTATTATAATAATACGCTGCTGCTGAAAAGTTGAACAGAAAAATTCATTGTATAGCCTCTTGTTATATTCAGAGACAAGAAAGAAAATATACTTGAATGCATGATAAACTGATAAGAGTTAAAAATTAACAAAGATGAAATTCTAGCAATAAATGGTCATCAGCAAAACATTATGACAACATACTTTTGGGGAGTAAAATTTTTTATTTATTTTTAATGGTTGCAGAGTTTCCTCCAGATTTAAAAAAAAAAAAAAAAAAAAAAAAAAAGATCAGGGTGCTGCTGTTGGGAAAAGGGCACTTTATTCTTCAGCACATTTTATTTTTATTTTAAAGGTATTCTTTTCATTTTTAAAGTCACTTTTAATATTTAAAAGTTATAGCACTCAAGACAACAACAAGCTAGTTTTTACTATGAAAGGAAATTCCTAAATGCAAAACGGAGGAAGGGCCCATTTTTTTTACTGAGGCAAGAAGGGAGCTAATGTTTTGGATGAAGGGTGCTATTTTGTAAACTAAACGGCAGGCAGGGGCAGCACCCTACTGAAACTGTCTGAAGGAAACTGTGTGATTGCACTCTTTGATTTAAGTAAAAAATTATGATCAAACTACTACTATTCATAATATTTATCTTCCATGAAAAATTACACGATCATTAAAATTTAAAGAAGTTTCTTTGAAATTAAAAGTCTTTTTTTTTCCCCCTTTACCTCCTTGTTTAAGTACTTACTCACACACAACATTAATGTGCAGTGTTATTAAAATTCAAAATCAACACTAAACAATGAATTTTTTTTAAAGATTTTTTTGCATTTTTAATATTTGCTTCTTATCTAGATCTGCTTTTATATTCACTTGAATTCAATAACTTTAAACAAAATTCCTTTAATGTTTAACCACTTTTCTGTACTAACTGCTTAACTGTTGAGCAGCAATGCATTTTTCATAAGTTATAGGCATTTAAGGTTAAAAATAAGATTGCAGAGAAATAGCATGTTAAAAATATAAATGTATGGCATATTTAAAGTTAATAAAAAAAATATTGAACAAATACAGACATATAGAGAGCAATAAAATGATTCACATGATTTTATAAGGCAATAAGATTTTAAAAATATACTTGTCAATTTAAATGTTGTTTTTGGTCAAAAGATTTTGGTTACTTCTTTGAGATAATAAAATTACTTTTTCATTAACCCTGTAACAGCCAGTTGGAATTTAATTTCTATCTTACGTTGGAAAGATAATGTTATGAACAATCTACAAGACTATGAAAGAAAGTAAACTATTAAAAAAGTTATAGGACAAAATTGATTGCATATTGGAAAAAACTAGTGCTAAAATAATAATTATAATTATAATAATTGGATGTCTGTTTCGAAGAGGTTAATGAGTAATTTACAAACATAATTTATTCTTTTCTCTTGAAGGAGTCTAGCCATACTTTATTCACATGATCAATTGAATTTATGAATTGGTTATACTTTTATTCTTTCAAAAAATACAATCCTTCAGCAAATGAATAATTTTACAGCAATGACAACCTTGAACAGCTTTCTGTAGCAACAAAAAACATTTTACAGAATTTATTATTATTATTATTATTATTATTTTTTTTTGAGGGGGGGGGGGGGGTATGGGTGCAAGAAGTCCATTCAAGTCAAGACTGAAAACTTTTCTGGGTATTAGAAACATCCAAATGGAAATGAACTAGAAGAATTTCGATGTCTTGCAATATAACTAAAAATTGATTTCTTACAATAAAAAATAGAGATTAAAAGTTCCTGATAGTAAAATTGCTATTATTTAAGTACATAAAACAGAACAAAAAAAAAAAATCTCTCCAAGATGAAATCAGCCCTGAGAGCCCTGTCTTGCATCCATAGATGGGGGTGTAGTACTGGTAGCCAAATCGACCGTCAGATTGTTGGGTATAACTAACATAAAACCCAGACTCAGATTTATAAGATATATTAAACATTATACATTCAAAATGAATTTCTGCATAGGGTTGATGCTTAAATCTGCTTTTAGACTTGTGCTTTCCATTAATAAAACATATACAATGCATACCTTTAAGATTGAGGAATTAAATATGTGAACTGTTTTTTTATACAGACTGGCAGAAACAAATAATTTTACAGTAGCTATTAAATTTTCTATTAAAGAAATAAGAATTAGCGTTACTTATAGAAAATGAGCCAAAATTTTGCCATTCACTGTAATGACTATAGAAAGTCTATAGTAGTTGGTACTTCTGATTTTATTACACCCAGTATTATTGAATTAATATTTACAATACTTTTGAATAAACCAATAAATAAATATTTTAGTTATATTTCATATGTATGTTGATCTCCTTAATGAACTGAAGAATTATCTTCACTCATTGGAAGCATGCCACAGATTTTATTTTTGAAGCTTTATGTACACAAGGGAAGTCAATGTCTTACCCAATGCGATTGCTTCACCCTTAGTAGTAATAATTACTATTTCTTCATTCAGTTCAATAGCATCTTCATACCTAAGAACTCCAGGTAACATAATTTTGGCCCCATAGCATACAGCATTTACCTAATAAAACACATTTGTGCGTAAGAAATTAAATTTTATTAAGATTTCAGCAACAAAAACAAATTTAACACAATTAAAAGATTCATATAAATATTATTATAAATAATTTTATTATTTAACACACTGTATTAATGTGTGTGTACAGAGTTTAATTGGAACCGGAGCCTACCATGGCTCAGCTCCAGTACTTCTCTGCTTTTAGTAAATGTTTAAATATTGGTCGGAATTCATCGGAGCTCATAAATACAGGGCTCTGGACACTTATGCAATAGCGCTTTTGAAAAACTGAAGCCTAAATTACCTTTTCCTTTCCTTCTCATCTCCAAGCTTTTGCATTCTTTTTTTTTTTTTTTTTTTTTTTTTTTTATCAAAACAATTATATGTGATGTATAATGTGTCGCACACATAGGAGATGGAGATAAAACAAATAACTTTATATCAGTTTTTAGGCTTGGGCTGGCACGAGTTAACATTCAAAATTTTATTTATTCATGCAGGGCATAAAAAATATAAATTTTTTTTTAGGAAAAAAAAAAAAAAAAAAAAAAAAAATGATTATTTTGATTTAAATCTCATTTTTTAAATTAAAATTATCTAACAATGTTATTTTAAATTTTGAAAGCCATAGCATGCCATTTTTAATAAATAGTTTTACAAATGTAATTAAGGTAAAGACTTGAAAGTAGTACTTCTTTTTAATGCATATAAAGTTTTATACTTTTGTGAAATGATTACATCACCTATTTTAAGAGTTCTTAATAAGATGTTGTGTTAACACTATTAAAGGTACCATGCACTGCGTTACCGCACCAACTCACCAAAACAATCACCATTATTACATATTATTTTA